>CM075777.1:13565000-14219901 GCA_037974665.1 Ehretia macrophylla
CAATCGAAAACTAACTCTATCTTCTTTTCCCACTCGAGATATGCTTCGGGATCACACCTTCCTTGGAAAGCTAGAATTTTCGTCTTAATGCTTTCCAAATTGTTATCAATACGATCCTTAGCTTCTTTATCTCGTCCATGTCCCCCATGGCTAGCCATTGATATCCTATCCAGCTCCTCATCTAAACCTTCATCATCAACTTTATCCACATCTTCAACTTCCCTTTGTTGCAACTTGTTCCTCCTTGGTGCGTTTTGGGCAACTGGTGGCTGCGCCATTGGTGTTTTCTGCTGTGAAACCTCAAATTTTGTCTTTGTGTGAAATTGTATATTTTGACTTGTATATCTGTTATTTGACTTAGAATGCGCTCATTTTTTGATTTCTACTCCTATTACATGCTATGTGAGCATCCATTAAATTTTTGTAAAAATCGGTTTTGAAACTTTTATCGTCGGGTTTTGTGAATAGTATTTTTGAAACACGTCCGTTAAAATTTTAATACATGTGTTTTTAATGTCCTAAAACCTAGTCCTTGGATATTAATAGATCCGTGTCTGATTAAAACAGATTTTAAAATGAGTTAGGTTTTAAAAGGGGTTTTACACATTCTTTTGCAAAAATTGAGTTTTGTACCTAGTTGTGCGTATATGTATGCATATAAAACTTGGAGTCAACTAAGTTAAGTCTATTAAATATAGTATTTATAGTAGTTTACATGTATGTAGGCAAAATAGTCTAAAAATAATTAAAAGACTACGTATTTGACAACTTTGACTTTTACTTAGTTGTTGACTTTGCATTATATAGACAAAATATACACATAATACATCAAAAATAGCTCAAAACCCCTCCAATTCTCACACACATGGCCGAAACTCCGTAGAGAGAAAAGAGAGATTCTTCACTTGGCTTTTAAAGCAATTTTTCATTAGAAAACTCAATTTTTGTCCAAAGCTTTTCATTCTGAGTTAGATTCCGCTTGTTGGGTAGCCATTGCACGCATTCCTCACTTTATTTCGGATCAAAGGTCAGAGAAAAATTTTAGATCTAGAAATGCTATTTCTTGTCAAATTTCTATAGTTGCATTTTTTTTGATGCTTTGTTAAATTGTCTTTAGATTATTGCTTAGTAGTTGCCAAAGATCATTTATATGTATTTATATCTGTTTTGAACGGTAGTACCATGTATTTCTAATTTACGGACATTAAAATTCATTTGTTGCCTTATAGTTGAATATTTGTTGTTGTAGTGATTGGAATTGAATGGTTGTTGCTTTTATGAGTTTGGTAATTATTGTGTAGTAATGTTGTAATGCCGAATTTTCAATTTGAATGTCGTGGCAAAAGTCCAAAAATTCAGCCTAGGTGCATTGCCAAAAATAGGGTTGTTGGACTTGTTTGGATGGCTTGTGGTTGGTTTCCAAGGGGGTTAATGTAGTTGCATGTGTGGTTGAGTGATAGGAAGTGGTTTGGAGGCTATTGGATTTCTAGATGGTAAGTTATGAATGTTGGAAGATTATGTAATCTTTCTTTGAATTGTTAAAATGTTGTCTTTTGTTGGGTGGTAGTGTTTGAGTAGTAAATTCCTGGATTGTTGTTAAGTAGGATCGGGTTTGGAAGTATGTTGATATGTGTGATAAGTTGGGTAGCCTACTTTGTCATCTAACTTGGTCGTCTTAATTGTTTAACTAATCTTATGTTGATTAGAATGTTGTTAACTGATTGATGATTGATGATGATTTGGGGGACAACCTACTTTGTTGTCTTTCCAGAATATGAGATGTTTATTATTATTGTCATGACTCTTGATAGTGTGTGCCACCTCTCGGGCAGTATCGGGCTGTCGGGTTAGTAATGACATAATTGTCATAGGCTACCCCCAACTTGTATGGGCAGAGATACCATGGAGGGAGGGGCTAGATGAGGTACCTCAGGTGTGTATTATGGGAGTTACAAGAAGTTGGTTGAGATTGTGATGGAGTATGGAGCTACACCAACTAGTGTATCATTTCTTAATTGGATAGTTATTTATGTGGTTTGAAATGAAATGTGAATGATAATGATGTTTAATGTGTGTTATTATTCATAGGATGATTTCCCAAGTGGTAAAGTAAAGGGTTTCAAAACATCTTTCGAATCCTCACTCAACTTTGTTATATATAAGCTCACCCTCATTTGTTTATTGTCATCAGGTGTAATTGAGTAGGATATTAGGTACGTTCCTCAGGAAGCTGAGTTTGTACCTTCTGTGGAGGAGTCTTATGTGCTGGAGTCTTATCCATGAGTTATGTTGGAGTGCTCCGTGTTTTTGTCTTAGCTTTTATAGTATGTTGTATTGTATAACTTACTCAAAGATAATGGTTTATATAATACTGGTTTAGTAGTCTTCCTTTTGAATATGATTAGATTGCTAGACTAGTTAATAATCTATTTTGCAACTGCATAGTATAGCTTGTGGTATGTTGTTGAAACGGAGGCTTATGACTTATGTTGGAATGTCGTATGGATGTTAAATGAATGGCTTTGTATTTGTTGAATGGATGTTGGAGTTGTTGCCGAACTTGGTGTTGGTTGTGTTATGTTTTAAAAGGATTGGATAGAGTCCTGTTGTCCATGTTATAGACGTTGTGTAGCCAAAATTCCGTTGCATCCTGACTGATCGTAAGTGAGGTCGAGTTGGGGCGTGACATTAAGTGGTATCAGAGCGCATGTTTAGCTGTCAGTCGGGTTATCCTCCGAATGTGGGTAGTGGTCTTAGCATGAAAATATGTATGAAGTGAAATAAAAGTGAATTATGTGTTGATATGATTATGTGATTATGTGATTAACTTGTTTATGTGACTAACCCTTATGTGATCTATGTGCCTTACGTGAACTTCGTTCCTATGTCCCATTAACTGACTATAACCTGTCTATGTGTACCTATGCTAACTGTGACGCCCGAGATTTAACCATACTTCTAGCTTACTATTGCATCCACTATTTGTGCATTTCTTTTGTGCTTTGCTTGTTGTCTTCTTTAATCACTATTCATTCTATTTTTCAACTATTGCATTACCATGAATTAGCATTTTTATTAAATCATATTAATTGTTTTAGGAATGAGAAAATTGTGCATTTGAGCTTAGAGCGATAGAAGCACTCGTTTAGAAAATATTTTGCCAATCTAATGAATAGTGTTACGTAACTTAACTTAGTGTTTTAATTAGCTAGCATTAATTTGCACTTTAGGATTGGTTCTAGCTAGTTTAACTCATATTTTGACCACATACTCTCACTAAAATAGCTCACCCAAACATATACTCACACAACACACAACATAAGCTTATAACTAGCAAAACAAAAAAAATAAAAAAAGAAAGATGCAAGAATTACTGTAGCAAATCCGAGAATCAACATAAGAGGAGAATGAGAGGATTTTGCTCATCAAATCTTCAAGCCAAGCCAAGCCAAGCCAAGCAAGGAACAAGTAGTTTAGGGTGTGTGAAAGCCTTCTAGGAGCTCCTACGCGCGTTAGGTGAGGGTTTTGCATATTATTTTTGCATTTGAAATATATGTCAACTTTCTTGAATTTATTGATTTGCAATATTATGATCATGCAATGCTTAAATATGCTTATGTATATTGTGTATAAGTAGTAGAGACCTAATTTATGCTATGTTTCATAGTTTAAACGGTTGAAATGGCTTGTTGATCGTAGAGCATGAATAGTGACGAAAAAATTAGGGATTTACGAAATCAGACCTTGTAGCTTGAATTAATGGTTCTAATAGGTGCTTTAGATGTTAATGAAAGTAGTGTGAAGGCCTTGTAGGGTTTAATTGCCCATAACCTAGTGAAAGAATGAAATAGCTAACTTTTAGAAAGGGATTTCAGGGTTATCGCGAATCCGGGTTGAATTGGCCTCCACATTTAGTAATCCTAGGCTATTTAGGACTTAATTAAGCTTTGCTAGCCTCCATTTGAGTCCCGGATGAGGTACGTGTAGTACAAAGTCAAAAGAGTGAAATTGGGGGTTTTGTGCTAAATGCAGGTAATTGGGTAGTTTCTAGGGTCCTAGGGGTGCCATAAGGGATAATTAAAAGTATGGAATAGCCCGCTCGCTTAACTAGAACATTAACTTGTGTTTGGAAGAAAAATGACTTGAGTTACAAAGGGATTTTGGGTCAAATGTAAATCCAGGTGAATTTGGCTGATATATTTGGTGTTCTTAGGGTAAGTAGGGATTAAATGTGCTTTTCTAACTCTTAGTTGAGCTTTGATTAAGATACTTGTAGTACAAATGCACAAAGGGATAATCGGGGCTTTTGTGGCTAATTCGGGTTAATGAATGATTTCAAGGGTTCTAAGTGTGCCATAATGTGTAACTAGAAGATTCGAATAGTTAGTTGATTAATCTTGAGCCTTAGCCTCGGTTTGGAGTTAAATGACTTAGGATAGCAAAAAGAAAACTCAGGGTTTCATGCTTAGCCTTTGAATTAGCTTTGGTGCTTGTATATCTTGCCTTTACATGTTGTTATATGGCATTTGTGAGCATTTCGTCAAGTTTCGTGATCATCGGTCATTGACCCCTTTGTGTTGGTATAGTTATTTTCATATTTAATGCTTATATCTTGTTATAATGTTTATACTTCTTGTACTTTGTTAAGATCAAACTCTAATAAACATTACATGCTAAGTGAGTAGGACTATAAGGATAACTTATCTAGTTATATGATTATTGATTATTGTAATTAAAAGTAATTGGAATTTATAACTTATGATCTTAACTTAATGGTATTTGATGCTTCTAATATATCTTATGTTGTCTAATGATATGGTAAGGTGAACATTGTAGCTTAATTTGTGTGGGTTATGAACTTGTGTGAATAAGTAATTATAAATCTAGCTTCTAATGTTGTAGGGTTGAGTTAAATAGGAGTTGAGTTGGAATTGATATGGTTAATTGCTAAACTTATATGAACACCCTAGGGTTGCATACTTGAGCTAATTCGAGGAGTTGAAGTAAATCTGAGCTATTCTTTTAGCGTGCTTGGCTTAATTCCAGGTGAGGGAGACTTTATCCTTATATGCATAATAGTTTATTTATTTGTACTTAGATTATGTGCACTTATTGTCCATACATTGTGTGTGAGGCCAACCTACTTTGTTGTTCCTCAATCATGTGTTTCTTGATTTATTCTATTGTTATCATTTTGAGTGCATTACATTGTAGTTGCGCAACCATTTGGGCATGCTAGTGTCTTGAAAACCATGCGGCATTGTGCTTGCCGGTATACCTCGGCTACCATGGTTGCCCAGTCCCTCTCTCGCTTGGGATGCCGCCCAGGGAAAGTTGGGTCATAGGATTTCGAGGTACATTCGGAGTACACCCATTTTGGAGTTATAAGGGATGCCGGCTTATCGATATCAGTGTCATTATTACATTGGGATTTCAGTTCGTGGCTCGTGATTCGTGATTGAAGAACAAGTGAATCGTATCCTTTTTAATGTGTGGTAACTTGTTGTTTCAATTGTTCTTTGTTTGTAAAATGCTTTATTTGTACTAACTATTGCATTGCACGTCCCCGGTAGACCTTATCCCTCACTGGGCAATTGTGATTGCTCATACCTCGCTAAGCATGTTTCAGGTGGTGCAGTTGGAGGAGTTGACCTGATTGCTGTGTGCTATTACTTGAGATTTGAGTGATTGCCGCTAAACTGTGGAAGACCTTAATTGTTTTACTTTCTATTCTATTTTGGAGCCTAAGGGCTTATGTATATATATTTGGGTAGTTGCAGGTTTGAAAGCTAAGTAGATGTAATAAGTTGTCACGCCCCGACCCGACCCCGCAAAAGGCCAAGCCCGGACCCGACACACGGACGGAGTCTCCTCTGTACTGTGGACGATCTGAAAACCCTACATTCAATATAATACTCGCGAAAACCACAATAAACATTTGGAACAAACCAACTTTCTTTTAAAACATACATCTTCTTATTAACCAACTTTGCAATCCAAAATGTCATGCATACTACACATGTATTCGTGCCACTAAGCAGTTAAACCATTAGTATGCAATTCTTTACTAGTCATATGAGTATATCTTTACAACTTCACATCCTTTAAACTTTTACAACATAAGACCATATTGGCCTCAAAACGAAAAATTAAATACAAGGCTACAAGCCTCAAAATGAAACGTCAACCAAGCAATATTCACATCAAGCATGGCCCGCACAAAAGTCTGGCAACCAACCACCAGCTAAGCAAGAAAGTGCTATCAAGGAAACACCTCCACTTGCTCCTCCTCCTCAATTACCTCAATAGGATCCGGTTCAACTACTCCTGTAAAATATAGTATATAAAAGAATGAGCAAAAACTATCGCTCAGCGAGGGTTATTGGTCTCAAGGACGGAGATTAGAGGAGAATGCAATGCAAATAGTCAAGCAATTAATTCAATTATCATATAGAGATACAAGCAAAGCCAACAATAAATCAAGACAAGCATTAAAGCTATAAACATTCAATCAAATGATACAATTCACTTTCCACGAGCAACTCTCAATCACGAATCCGATGACGACGCGCCGGCCCAACCACCTTATAACTTCAGTTTGGAATACCCCGTAAGTATCCAATCAATTCTATGACCCAAATCTCCCTGGAATGCAACCCAAGCGAGAAAGAGAATAGGATACGGAGCTAGAGCAACCAACACTGGCAACCCGAGGCTACCCAGAGAGGCCCATCACAACGCCCCTGACTCTATGAATGCAATACAATATACAATGCAACAATCGAGCAATCGAGCAAAAAAGCCACACGTGGGAGAATAACAAAGTAGGTTACTCTCGCACACAATAGCAACACTTGATAAACATTTCAATCAGAATCAACTTTAACAAGCATAACAAGCAATATTAAGCATTCTATAGGCATAACACTATGAAAACAAACAAAATCACAAAACGGCCCCAACTTTCAAAACGCTACTACTTTCAAACGAGCCACGAGTTTTGAAAACCGACTTCACCAATCCTCCTAGGTCACCATAAGGCACGTCTAAAGACCACGAAACCCTACTTTACCCTAGAATTCCCGCAAAGCCCCGATTTCCCCCTTTGCTCGTTTGAACTATAGCTATTCTAACCAAACACCCAACCAACGCCATAACCACACCAAAAGTGCTTCCATGGCCTCCCGAGACAACGCCTTCACGCAATACGAGGAAACGCTAAACTTGACCTAAACGACCCCAACTTTCAACAAGGTATTTTTCTTCGTTTTTCCATTACACAATCCAAACAAATCATGCATTTAGGCATTCTAGCATATCTAGCACCTTCCTACATCAACAGAACGCATAACGGAGTAATTTTTACGAAACGGGGGTTTACTATTCATAATTTACTATTCAATTGGCATTTTAAATTACAATCGCTATATTTAACTGTAGAAAATGTTAAAAAGCTACAAATACATGTTCTACAATTTTCAAGGAACATTCTTTAAGCATCAAAACGATTAAAATAACAATCTACGGATAAAACTCCAAAATTAAAGTTGATACATAAATCATTCAAATGCGCAAATAAACATGCTTCCCTCACCTTAGACGCTCCTAAATGCTAGAAAACCCCGCTGGATGCCTCGAAAACAACCCTGTGCAAACTCACGTGAAGATTTGAAGTTTGGAAATTGAAAATGTTTTTTTTTTCTCCTCTATGTTTCGGCCTGCTCACCCTTTTTTTCAGCTTTGTGTTTTATTTTTGCAAGGTTTTATGCTTAATAAAAGATGACAACTCAAGTCAAATGGTCAAGGCTTGGTCAAAGCAAACTTAAGTTGGTCAAATAAGCTCATTTTGGGCATTTTAAGGCTAAAATAACTAATGAAATTTTATTTCTAATCAACAACAACTAAAACACTAAAATTAAAACACTAAATACTAGCTTTCACTATTTGCTGAGGACTAGAAAACACTCTCTACCTATCGCTCTCGAAATGCAATGCACTTTGTGACAATAAAGAAGTAACAATTAGATTCCAAAGAATTTAAGAAAAAACATAATTTTTAGAATAACAAACAAGAAAATTTCACATTCCGGGCTCGAGTATTACATAAATGTTATGGAATTGTGGCATGTAATAACTTATATTTCTGCTCTTAGCTTCTTTGCATGCTTGGGAGTGAATGACGGGTTGTTTTCAATTTCTAAGAATGTTTAAAAGCTATCATGGAGTGGCATAATAAGCAGTTTTGTAAAGAAGTTAAGTTATGAATGCATGCTTGTGCGTATCTAAACTATTTGCATGTTTTAAGGCTCGGATGGCTTTAATGTTGAGATTTTTATTTTGGAAATGGCTTTAGTATTGTTCTATAGCTTATTTGAATGTTTACAGGTTTTCAGAATGTCCACGGCACAGGGAAGACTCCGTCCATTTTCCTTAAAATTTTAAGACCATGTTGGAATTGGGTTGAGAATAGCTTGATTTTTAGAGCATCCGGTCTCGTGAGAGATCGGGGCGTTACACTAACTCTTTGATAGTAGATTAGCTGGACGTCTTAGAACACGTGGTAGGCCTCAGGAGGATAATGAGGCACTAGGCCAAGATCAGGGTTACGATCATCTTGCAACAACTATGGACTGGATAACAAAGGTCATAGCGGGACAGGCATAGATATTAGCAGGGCAGGCTACTCAGGCACAGACCGTGCAGACACATATGCAAAATGCATAGGGTGGCTATCGAGGGCATAGTTTGTTGAAGGAATTTCTAGGTTATTATCCACCGAGGTTCCAGGGTGAGCCTGACGACCGAAAGGTCGAATCTTGGATCAGTAAGATTGAGAAAATATATGATCCCCTTGATTACACTGATGAGAGGAAGGTTACCTTTGCAGTGTATTTACTTGACGATGAGGCTGAGGAATGGTGGCGTATGGTGAGGTCTGATTGGGAAGCTCATAGTACTCCCTATATTTGGGCTATCTTTCTGTGGGAATTTCTTGCCAAGTATATCCCGAGGATTGCCTGAGAACGACAGGAGGGGGAGTTCACATCTCTGGTTCAGGGTAATTCTACAATGGCTCAGTATGAGGCCAACTTTACCAGGCTGTCTCGGTATGCATCAGTGTTTGTGGTAGATCAGGAACGAAAGACCCGGAGGTTCATTTTGGGTCTAAGGTCAGAGATTCAGGATGCGATGGCCTTGATACAATATTATGAGTTTTCTGCGGCCTTTAATGAGGCTTCTAGGTTGGAAAAGAGGAAATGGGAATAGGCTGGTTCTGTAATGCCCCGACTCGTATACTTGCAAAGGCTAAGGCCGGAACGCGACAATCATAATCGTAAGTCTGTAAATTGAAGCTTAACAACCTGCACATCCCTTTCTTATATTCTATCAGAGTTCAAAAGTCAACCAAGTCATCGGCCTTAGAAAAGGAAACCATAAATAGTTACATATGTACAAGACCTTGAACCGCCTGTTCAAACACAAGAACTAACCAACAATCAAGTTTCTAGGCCTCAAAAGAATGTAAGTATTTAGTTACATAAGAGTTGTCCAAAAGAATAAGTTCTACATCATTTATATATCAATTACATCAATAGGTAGTGATCACATAAAGCAGAAGTCCTCGAGATCACACCAAGGAGTTTCGCCATCGTCTTGAGTGGCCTGCTCAGGCTCAACCTCACCTGAAATGTGAAAAGAGGGATGAGCTAGATCCTCACGTATAACTCAATGAGGGTGAACGAGAAAGGTTTTCGTAAAGGTTTTATCATTTTTGCAAACGGTTGATAAAACATGTCATGCATATAATCAAACAAAATATCCTTACCACAAGCCTTCAATTAACAATGAAAGGATCGAGATATACCGGCAAACCCGGATGTCCCGTCACTTCCTCTATTAGTAATGGGAAGGTCAAGATATAGCGGCAAATCCGGAGGTCCCGTCGCTTCCTCCCTTAACAATGGTTATAACCGCCGCGCATATACAACTCGAATCCGTTTGTAATTATCAATGGATGTCAAACAATCATATAATAATTATGCAAATATAGCATTTAGGGTGCTTCAAGTATTTCCAAGTATCGTGAGATAGTGTAAAGACATCAATAGATTACTTAAAACGAAAACAAAATGCAAACATGAGTGAAACTATGAAGCAACTTCAATGTTTCTACAATAGCTTAATTTAAACAGTTCGTTTTCCTCCTCTTATGAACTCCAAATAACTTGGTTTTGGTATAGAATTAAATATTATCGAAAGTAGATAGTTCTAGAATCAAATGGAACTCAATTCGGAGTTGAATTGACCGAGATATGGCCTTCGGAAGTTTGTTGCGCAAATTTGACAGACCGAAAAACGGGAAGTCTAGTCCTGATACCCGGTTATGTTGAACACGACCAGACATCACGTCCGGATGAACGAACAGCCCACTGCCCAGCAGTCCGGTCGTGTTGAACACGACCAGGTATCACGCCCGAAAGACACGATTTCTGCACCATTTTCATGCTTCAACTTCAAATCCAACTCCATTTTGTCACCAACCTTACAACTCTCTTTCATACACTCTAACACTCAACCATCTACAATATTTCCAACATCATACAAGCATACTATAACCTCCATATAGATTCAATTCCATCCAAAACACACTAAGCCACAAATTAATGACTACAAAACATCAACAACCAAAGCTCAAACTTGTCTTCCAAATGGTCTTCTCACTTACCCAACTTCACCTCAAGAGGAACACCCACATTTAACATCACTCTAGCATCCTAGAACATTTACAAGCCATAACCACACAATACCAAGTCATGAAATCCCCATTCTTCAAGTGAAGCTCAAATGCACCATATAAAACCATGTATATCTTAATCATTCTTAACAACAAGATGAACACATAACCATGAATCATATGGCTTTAGAAAAGCTTTTGAAAACATACCTCACCTTAGATCTTGAATTTGAAAGCATGGAAAAGCAAGAAACCACAAGGAAAAGCTTGAGAATTCCAAAGAATAGCTTGAAATGAGTTGTCTTCCTTCTCCTTCCTCTTCTTCTCTTCCTCTTCCCCTCTTTATTTTCTTCTTCTCTTGATTGAAAATGGGAGAGTGTATCTTGAGTATGTTTTGTGTGTGTTGATGGTGTGTGTGTGTTGTAGAGATTTGGTGTATGTAGGTGGTATAGTGTGTGTTGTTGGATAATATCTAAGTTGCCTAATGACGAGAGTGCCCTCCAACTAACTTATTTATTACTAGTTTGCCATTTTAGTGTTAATCCCAATTGTCTTGGTTCTAATTCAATTGTTCTAGTTAGCTATTGAACTGAGTTGGTTCCACTTACTAGCTACATGATAAAAATGACTCTAATACATGTTAAACGATGAAATTCACATAAATCAAGATAAATGATCTTAAAACAATATAAATGCACATAAATCAATATAAAAACATACAAAATAAGTTAATTATGTATGATATAACCTATATGCATATGTGGTCTCGGGCTGGGCCTTACAACCTCCCCTCCTTAAAAGAATTGCGCCCTCACAATTACCTAATTACCTCTCAAACAAGAACGGATATCGCAGCTCTATTTGATCACGTCTCTCCCACGTGGCATCTTTAGCACCATGGTGATCCCACAGTACCTTCACCATCAGAATACTCTTACTACGCAACTCCCAGTCTTGCTCATCTAGAATCCGCATGGGTCTCTCCTCATAGGACAAGTTCTACTGAAGTTCTAGTGGTTCCGACTCTAGAATATGAGAAGGGTCGGGATGATATTTTCACAACATCAAAACATGGAACACACTGCGAATGTTAGAAAGATTCGGGGGTAGATCTAACCGATATACGAGCTTGTCAATTCTTTCCACAATTGTGAATGGCCCAACATACCTCAGACTTAATTTTTCACCTTTTCCATGTCTAATCAACCCTCTCCAGGGCAACAACTTCAAGAATACCCAATCACCAAAAAACAAATTCTAAGTCTCGTCTCCGCTTGTCGGCATTACTTTGCGCTGTGAGCATTCTCTTCCTAATCAACTGCACATTCTCAATCTTCTCTATTAACTCCGGCATCAATGTAGGGTCGATGACTTTCACCTCTCTGATTTCATCCCAATATAATGGGGACCTACACTTCTGTCCATACAGAGCCTCATAGGGAGCCATGCCAATCGTTGCCTGATAACTATTATTGTAAGTAAATTATGCCAAACGTAAATGCTCTCCCATGTACCTCTAAAATTCATCACATATGCCCTCAACATGTCCTCCAATATCTGAATAGTCTTTTCGGACTGGCCATCCATCTGAGGGTGGTACGCTGTACTGAGCTTCAATTTCGTCCCCAAGGCTTCTTGAAATTTATGTCAGAACTGATATGTAAACCTTGGATATCTATCACACACAATGCTAGTCGGTACACCATGTAATTTCACAATATTAGTTACATACAACTCGGCTAACTTCTTGAGGCTATCTGTCTTGTTCATCGCAATGAAATGAGTTGTCTTCGTCAACCTATCCACAATGACCCATACTGCATCATTTTCCCAAGGAGACTTCGGCAACTCCATAACAAAATCCATGGTCACATGCTTCCATTTCCACTATGGAATCTCCAAAGGTTTGAGAAGCCGTGCAAGTCTCTAATGTTCTGCCTTCACCCGTTGACATGTTAAGTATCGAGACACAAACTCCGCAATCTCCTGTTTCATGTTGTTCCACCAATAGTGTTGCTTTAGGTCTCAATACATCTTTGTACCTCCTGGGTGAATAGTGTACCTAGAATGATGGGCTTCTTCAAGCACCTTCTTCTTCAACTTCGGATCACTTGGCACACAAATCCGGTTCCTAAACTTCTACAACCCATCTTCATGCAACTTGAAATCCAGATTACTGTCTTCTATCTTTTGAAGTTGAGGCTCTTGCTATTGAAACTATCGAATCTCAGACAATAAGGTAGGTTCCTTGATTTCCAATCTTGCCAAACTTGTCTTCCGGCTCAACATATCCGCTACAACATTTGCCTTTCCGGGCACGTAATTTATAGTGCAATTGTAATCATCCAAGAGCTCTATCCACCTTCTCTACCTCATATTCAACTCTTTTTGAGAAAAAAAAGATATCTCAAACTCTTATGGTCTATAAATATCTCGAACTTACTTCCCCACAAGTAATGCCTCCACTTCTTCGAAGCAAAGACAATGGCTGCAAGCTCCAAGTCATGTATAGGGTAGTTCACTTCGTAAGGCTTCAACTTTCGTGATGCATAAGCTATGACTTGATTATTTTGCATCAAAACACACCCCAACCCTTCTTTTGAAGCATCACTATAAATAACAAAACCTTGACTTCCCTCAGGCAGTGCCAACACATGAGAAGTTGTCAATCTCATCTTTAACTCCTAAAAACTATTTTCACATTTATCATCCCACACGAAACTAACCTTCTTCTGTGAGCCTTGTGAGCGGCCCCGCAACCTTGGAGAAATCCTTTACAAATCTCCTATAGTATCTGTAACACCCCGAAACTAACACTCCCACGCCTACAAGATACTTCCTGGGACTTGGGCCCAAGCGAGCACCGAGGCCATGGCGAGTGGGCCCGGAAGTGCACTATGCAAGTATTGTCCGCTTTGGAGCCTATATTCCTCATAGTTTTGTCCCTTCCTAGGTGGAACCCCACACTAGAAAAGGCACCTGCATGAATATACGAGACTTCTATATATATTTAGTTGGCCCAGCTCCAAGCCTTCCGATGTGGGATGGGATCACCACATCCGTCCCCCCTTAAGAAGGCCTAGCGCCCTTGCGGGCTGCTAGTACAAAGGAAGGTCGACTCTGATACCAATTTTGTAACGCCTCAAAACCAACACTCCCACGCCTGTAGGATACTCCCTAGGACTTAGGCCCAAGCGAGCACTGAGGCCATAGCGAGTGGGCCCAAAAATGTACTATACAGGTATTGTCTGCTTTGGAGCCCATACTCCTCACGGTTTTTTCCCTTCCTAGGTGGAACCCCACACTAGAAAAGGCACCTGCACGAATATACGAGACATCTCTATATATTCAATTGGCCTAGCTCTAAGCCTTCCGATGTGGGATGGGGTCACCACAATATCCCTCCAAACCGAGAAAACTACGTAGCTCGGTGATATTCCTTGGTTTCTTCCATGATTGCACAACGTCATTCTTCGAACATGTGAGACCCCGAATTTGGCCATATTTACAATTACGTGTTTTAACCTGTTTATATGTGTTATATGAATTAAAATGTGCTAATTAAGTGATTACTACTTCTAATACATGATATGTGAGCATTCATGAAATTTTCATCAAAATCATCATCAGAAATTTTATCGTCGATTTTTGTAAATAGTATTTTGAACGCACGTCTACTAAAATTTTGACACGAGTGTTTTAAAGGTCTTAAAACCTAGTCCTCCATTATTAATAGACTTGTATTTGAATAAAAAATTATTTTTGAAACTAATTAGGAATTTAAATAGATTTTACAAGCAAAAAAGTACGTTTTTAAGCTAAAATAATGATTTTTGTTCAAAACGATTCTTGCGTTGACTTTAATTGACCTAGTGTATATTAAATACAAATTATATTTCATTTTAAATATTTATAAAATGGCACAATTGAAAAATGCATTTAAAAGACATTTGAAAACAAATAATATAACTTTTCATATTCTTTTGCAAAAATTGAGTTTTTACCCGAGTCGGGTATAAATGTATGCATGTGGAACTCTTTGTCAACTAAAAATATGCTGCTAAAAATAGTCTAACTATTAAGTGCATATATTTGTGAGCAATATACTAAAAATAGTCTAAAAATAACTAAAATACTAAAAATACTAAACTAGTTTCAACTTTAACCAATTCTTTTTGCATTGACTTATTACTTAACTTAATATATACTCAAATATCAGCTAAAACACCACAAAAACACATCAAAAACCATGGCTCCATGAGGGACAAGAAAGAAGGCATTTTTAAGGTTTTTCAAAGTATTTTTCTCATAGATTTTGCATTTCAAAGCCGAATTGAGTCAATCAAAGCTTGATTTCACTTGTTGGGCACCTATTGCACACATTTCTAGCATTACATATCATCAAAGGTGAGAGAAAAATTCTAGATCTCAAAATGCTATTTTTATGTCAATTCATATAATTGAATTTTTAGCCATTGAAATGTTGAATTGATGTTAGAATATTGCTCAGTAGATGCTAAGGATAATTTATATGAGTTTATAGCTGTTTTGATCCGTGGTAGCATGTATTTTTTATTTTTCGGGAATTAAAGTTGAGTATTTGGTTTAATGTTGAATAATTGTTGTTGTGGTGGTTGGAATTGATTGCTTATAGATTCTAAAAGTTTGTTAAATACGTGGTAGTAATATTGTAATACCGAAATTTTGAATGTGATGTTGTGGTGAAAGTCCGGAAAATTCAGCTATGGTGCATTGAGGTTTTAGGGTTGTTGGGCTTGTTTTGGATGGATTGTAGTTGGTTTCTGAGGGGGGACTAATGTAGTTGCTTGAGTGGGTGAGTGATAGAAACTGGTTTGGAGGTTATTGGATTAGTAGATTGTAAGTTATGATTTTTAGAAGTTTGAGTAGTCTTTCTTTAAATGTTGAAATAATGTCTTTAGTTGTTTGAGTGGTGTTTGAGAGGTTGAATCATAGGTTGTTGTTGGTTAGATTCGGGTTTGGTCGAGTAGCTTAATGCATGTTAAATTGGATGGCCTACTTTGTCATCTAACTTAGTTGTTGAGTTGTTAATTGATTAATTGATGTTATGTTATTGAAATGATGTTAACTGATTGATTATTGATGAAGCCGAGAGATAGGCAACCTACTATGTTGTCCTCCTGTGATATGAATTATTATTCTTTTTGTCATGAGTCTTGGTATATATATGCCACATCTCGGGCAGCGTTGGGCTATCAGGTTGATAACGGCATGACTATCATAGACTACCCCCAGCTCGCATGGGCGGAGGTGCCATAGAGGGAAGGGCTAGTGAGGTACCTCAGGTGTGTGAGTAATGAGGAGTTATAAGAAGATGGTTGAGATCATGATGGCATTTGAAGCTACACCAAATAGAGTATCCTTATTGATTGGTTATTATCATTGTTGTGCTTACATTGTTATTGATGTTTATTATGTGTTTACTGTTCAAAGGATGATTTTCAAGGAGTATAGTAAATACTTTTAAAAGATCTATCGAATCCTCACTGGCTTGTTTTATATAAGCTCACTCTCATTCGTTATATGCATACAGGTGATACTGAATAGATTACGAGTACGTGCCTTAGGAAGCTGAGAATGTGCTTTATGTGGACGAGTCTTATATGTCGAAGTCGTTGCCATGAGTTTGTCTTAGTTGTTATAATATGTTATATTGTATAACTTACTCAATTATAAAATTTATACTATGCTAGTTTAGTAGTCTTCCTTTTGAACATGATTTGGTTGCTAGACTGGTGTATAATCTATTTTGCAATGTATAATATAGTCTATGTGTGATGATGGAATGGAGGCGTATAATTTATGGATGAAATGGTGAAAGAGTGTTTAAAGTATATTTCGGTGGCGTATAACTTGATTGTGGAGTTGGTTGGTGTTTTGTGGAGTTGGTTGTGTGATGTTCTAAAGGGTTGGTTTAGAGCCCTGATGTCCGTGTTACTGTCGTTATACTGCCGAAATTTCATTGTGTCCTGACTGATCGTAGGTGGGGTCAAGTTGGGGCGTGACATTAAGTGGTATAAGAGCTTGTTTAGCTGTCAGACGGGGTATCCTCAGAATGTGGGTAGATGTCTTAACATGAATGTATGTACTAAGTGAAAAGTGAATTACCTGTTAATATGTTTATGTGATTAATCTACTTATGTGACTAACTTTCCATGTGATCAATATGCCTTATGTGTTAAGTGAACTAATGTGGTCAATATGTTTTGTGTGACAATATGCATTACATACTCAATGTGTTGTATGCAGCCGATTTGCATTATGTGATTAATGTGTATTACGTGACAATTGTGTTTTATGTGATCGAAGTGTTTATGTGAAGTTAGTTGTTTTTGTGGTTTTAATTGTAATAACTAGCTTATGTGAAACAACGTGTTTTACGTGCTCAATGTGTTTTATGTGACCAGTGTGTGGTACGTGCTCAATTTGCTTATGTGAAGATTGTGTACTTAGTACATTTATGTGACATTATGTGTGTTTAATTGATTTCCTTGGTATGTGCTTTAGATATTAGTAGCAATGTGTGAATCTATCTTCTGTAGCTTACATTTTAAATTGTGCTAGATATCTTGCAAATCTGATTAGGTATTACTGAACTCTAATATAGTTACTAGATTCATAGAATGAGCAAATTGAACTAAAAGTGTTATGAGTGTTATGAACAGTTTACTTTATATGTTATTAACTGTGTACATGCATTACCTGTAAAATGATAAGTAATCTATTCCCTTGAAAGAGTTGGCTAGTAGCGGATCTCCCTAAAAGTGGATTAACAAAAGAAGGAACAGTAGATCAATGGTTATGGTGATCAGTAGGTGGTACTCAATGCTCAGAGTTGGTAATTAATGATCAGCCTTTGGCTTTTTCTTCGGTATCTTCATTTGAAATTCTTGCTTGGTGTTCTTATCCGATGTATGACTTTTGGTATATGGTATTTCATTTGGAATTCTTATTTGGATTCTTTTGGGGCAAACAGTAATCTTATTGGACATTCTTCTTAGAGATTTCTATATGAAGATTCTTCTTCGGTATACTTCATTGGAATTCTTCTTTGGTATTTTCTATCGGTATTCTTATGTGGAATTCTTATATGGTGTTATCCCGAGTTCTTATTTAGTGATTATTATTCGGTATTCTCCAACGGTGATCTTGTTCGAAGTTCTCAGTTGGTATTCCTGATTGGTGCTCACTCTCATTCGTTATATGCATACAGGTGATACTGAAAAGGATTATGGGTACATGCCTCAGGAAGCTAAGAATTTGCTTTATGTGGACGAGTCTTATATGTCGAAGTCGTTGCCATGAGTTTGTCTTAGTTGTTGTAATATGTTATATTGTATAACTTACTCAATTATAAAATTTATACTATGCTAGTTTAGTAGTCTTCCTTTTGAACATGATTTGGTTGCTAGACTAGTATATAATATGTGACACCCGAGGATTTCACTTTAAATTTATTATAATCGTTGCATACTTATGTGCGCATTTCTACGTGCATCATTCTTTCTTGCTTAATTGTTTTTATTGTGGATCACTATTCATAAAATTTTTGACTGTTCCGAAAGCTTGATTTTAAATTTTTCCTAAGTCACTCGACATTTAAGAGGAGCCAAGAAATTTTCGTTTTGAACTTTCGAGCTTAGGAGTATGCGTTTGAAAAATAATTTCCGTGAGCCTTGAATAGTGTTACGTTAGAATAGTGATAGTATTTAATTAGGGAGCAATTGTAATTGCAATTAGCTTTAATTGATTAAGTTTTGAGATTTAATTAGCTTAGAATATTAAACTTATACTACATATAATAAAACTACCTCATGAAATAAAATAGAAGCTAGCACTTTAGTCATCAAAACAAATTCAGAAATTCCACCCTTGTCCCCAGCTGCTGGCCGTCCACTTCAAGAGAGAAAAGAGAGATTTTTGCTTCATCAACCAAGCACTTTGAGCTCTTAGTTTGATCTTGGGAGGTTATTGAGCAACTTAGGACCTTCAACAAAGCTTCTACATCTTCAAAATTGTGAGGGAGTCTTACTTGTTTGAATTTAAAGTTTGTTTGCATATGTTCAAATTTATTGAATTGTCAATTATAGCAATATATCTTGTGTTGAATGCTTCCTATGAGTTATTTTAAGCCTCTAGAGCTAACTTTTGTGGTGTGATAACAAATTAAACGGTTGAATGTTGAGATTGATCAAAGAGACAATGAATAGTGCCTAAAACTAGGGTTTTGAGAAAATTTGATAATTGACTTGAATTGATGCCTCAATTAGGTGCTCTAGACCCTAGGGAAGGTAATTGAAAAGCCACGTTAGATTGAATCACCCGAATTCGAACTTTAGTGCATAAATAGCTTACTTTAAAAAGGGGGTTTTGCACGCTAGGCAATCCGGGCAAGTTTGGGCATGGATTTGGGTATCCTTGAGCTAAGGAAGTATCTTTGGTGCTTTCGTTTCGCGAAATTGGGGTTCGGTTAGTATAGCTATAGTTCAAACCCGTTCGGGGCCTTCCCGAACTTTTGCTTCAAAAATGAGTTTTTATGACTTTAAAGGGTACCTTTAAGCTTAATTAGGAATATAGAAAGACTAGGGTAGGTTTGAGAATCTCGAACTATGCTTAGGAGAAAGAAAGCTCGATTAAAGAAAGGGGAAAAGTAGTTTTTTTGCCCTTTTAGTTGCAATTGGAACTTGTTGTGCGTTAGTAGTGCCTTGCATAGAATATTTAGGATGTATTTAAGTTATTTGAGTAGATTATTGGAATTAATTATGTTGATTGTTTTCTTTTGGCATCTATTAGTTAAAATCTTGCATATATGACCTTTTATCGTGCATATATGTGAGGGCGGCCTACTTTGTCATCCCTCTTACGTGTTATGTGATGTTATTGATTGCTTGTGACTTGTATTGGGTTGCGCAACCTATATCGGACATGGTAGCGTCGAGAAACACGGGCGGCATCGGGCTTGCCGTGCTCCCTCGACTACCATGGTGCCTATTCCCTTCTCGCTGAGGCATACTCCACTACCCCAGAGGCGTGGTTCACCTGCTGGGCATGGACCTACCTCGGGAGAAAGGGTCGTAGGATCGGGATACATTCGGAGTATCCCAAGTGTGGTGTTTGGGTTTTGCCGGCATAATCGTGATACTCGTGGTTCGTGGCTCGTGATCGAAGACTTGGAAGTGGAACCGTATCCTTTTTAAAGTGATTAATAGTTTGATTTATTGTCTTGATGGTTATGTGTCTTGTATATATGTTTACTTGTGTTGCATATCATATTGCACGTTTACATGCTGCATCACCTCCCTCGCTGGGCAACTTTGTTGCTCACTCCTCATCTAAAATGTTTCAGGAGAAGCTGAGGTGAATCCCCAGCTATTAGAGGTAGAAGAAGAGGAAGAGGTTCAAGTAGATCAGAATCAGTGATCTTGTGTGCTGAGGTGGATTTATGTGCTTCTTATGTGGAGTTCTTGGTGTTAATGTATTTTGAGACCATAGAGTCTTGTATATATATGTCTAGTAAATGTGTATTAAGAGTTTAAGAAAGTTGTTGGATTGTAATAATGAATTCTAGACTTTATTTTCTCTTGCATGCTTGGAGTGTTTGTAGATCTTCATATGGAACTTAGAAGTTTATTGTAATTAACTACTTATAACTAAAACCAACTTATCTCGCATGCTTGTGAGCTTGAGTAGAAAATTATTGCTCCAAGGCTCGGATGGCCTTGTGATTGTGTTTTGGCTTCGGAGTTATTATGGATAAGTTGTTGCTTTTAGTTCGGATGTCTTGAATGAATGTTTGCAGGTATCAGTTTGTCCTTGGTACAGAGGAGACTCTGTCCGAGTGACGGGTCCGAGCCTGACTTAGCGTGGGGTTGGGTTCGGGGCATTACACCTTAAGTGGTATCAGAGCTACTAGAATGCTTGAAGCCGGGTTAAATTCCTTGGCATGTGGGTAGAGGTCTGTATGCGGAAGTGAATTATGTGAATATGTAAATGTTTAATTGTTTAAGTACTTAGAGATAAGACATGCTAGCATGAAAAAGAATGATAAAGCTTAACATGATAAGAATATGAAAAGTTAGTGTTGAATATTGTTAAGTGTTTTATGTGTTCATATGTGAGTAAGATGCTTAAAAACAATGTATAAATTATCTTGCATAGTTATTTGCCTATTATAATATTATGTTCTTATAGCATTATTATGAGGAGACGGGGTAGACCACGGGGAGAACCGGAGGAGGCTCCCAGGCAGAATGTACCAGGGCAGAATGCTGGGGCAGCCGGGAATGTACAGCAAGGTCAGGAGCCGAGCACTGCCCAGATTTTAGCTACTATGGCTACTGCGATGAATACCATAGCACAGTTTGTGGTTCAGCAGGGTACAGCAGGTACCGGCGGAGGTAATCAGACTGCCAGAGCAGAGGGCAGTGGTACTGCTGGAGGTAACTTATTTGATAAATTTCTGCATCATGGAGCATACAGTTTTTATGGTGAACCAGATGATATGAAAGCAGAGTTGTGGCTGAGTAAATTCGAGAAAGTTGCTGCAATACTTGAGTGTAACGATGAAAGAAAGATCAACTGTGCTACATTTTTAATGGAGGGTGATGCCGAGGCTTGGTGGCGCACTATTAGAGAAAAATGGGATGCTGAGAGGGTTCAGCATGTATGGGCTGATTTTGTTCGTGAGTTTCGAGATAAGTATGTATCGGTTGTAGCCCGTGAGAGGCATCAGGATGAGTTTATAGCTTTGAAACAGGGGAACATGACTGTAGACCAGTATGAGGCTACTTTTACGAGACTATCTCGATATGTGCCAGCTTTAGTTCAGCCCGAGGATGTGAAAATTCAGAGATTTATTACAGGGTTGAGGAGTGACATCATGCTTAACTTGTCTTCACAAGATTATCCGAGCTATGCTGCAGTAGTTAGGGCTGCATCGAGATATGAGAAACGTAAAGCAGATGTGTTAGCTCAGTCTAGTCAGTCAAGCAAACGGCAGTTTCAGTCTCAGAGTCAGGGTTATCAGAGGCAGACTCAGCAGCCTAGGCAGACTCAGAGCTACCCAGGACCAGTTCAGGTACAGTCACAGCCGAGACCAGCTCAGAGCCAGCCACAGGGACAGTCACAGACCCGACCAGTGACTGCTAGATCTCAGCAGGGCAGTTCTGCCACATCTACTTATAGGACCCCTACAGGAGGAGCTGCTGCTAGGAAGAATTTACAGTGTACTCATTGCAATCGTAAGGGTCACACAGAGGCTGAGTGTTGGAGGAAACTAGGCCGTTGCACGGGCTGTGGCAGTGATCAGCACAGAGTTAGGGATTGTCCCAAGTTTAGAGGTGGTCAGGGTCAGACTTCAGGCCAGGGTGCCCAGACGAGAGCTTCAGGAGCAGCTACCGTACCACGAGGTCAGGCACGGGTATTTGCACTTGACCAGGAGGAGCTTCCAGAGACGACAGTGGTGGTGGAAGGTACTTTTCTTATTAATAGTCAGCCGGTAGTAGTTTTGATTGACACCGGGGCTACACATTCATTCATTACACCTGCATGTGCACAGTCTGCTACATTAAAAGTTGATAAATTGCCGTATGTGATTGAAGTAGGTAATCCTATGGGAACTAAATTTGTTACGGAGTCTGTATGTAAGGATTGTAATATTTGCATTGAGGGTTGCATGTATCCTATTGATTTGATTATCATGCCATTTCGGGACTTTGAGGTTATCTTAGGGATGGATTGGTTGGGGCGATATTATGCATGTTTGGACTGTAGGAGGAAAGTTTTGACTTTAGAAGTACCTAACCGACCTATCATTAAAGTATCTGGGAGTCGAAAGTCTACTGGGACACGTATTATATCATCCATTAAAGCTACTAAAATGTTGAGTAAAGGCTATGATGCATACTTAGCTTATTTTATTAATCAGCGTGGAGATAAATTGAAATTGAATGAAGTACCTGTTGTAAAAGAGTTTCCGGGGGTTTTCCCTGAAGAGTTGCCTGGGTTACCACCTGATAGGGAGATTGAATTTGTGATTGACCTGTTGCCGGGAACTAGTCCTATCTCGAGAACCCCATATAGAATGTCTCCCCCTGAGTTACAAGAACTGAAAATTCAGCTTCAGGGTTTGCTTGAGAAAGGTTTTATTCAGCCTAGTTCGTCACCGTGGGGTGCTCCCGTGTTATTTGTGAAAAAGAAAGACGGTACTCTACGTTTGTGTATAGATTATCGGGGTCTGAATCAGGTAACGGTGAAAAACAAATATCCTTTGCCTTTAATTGAGGAGTTGTTTGATCAGCTACAGGGTGCTGTTGTGTTTTCGAAATTCGATTTGAGGCAGGGTTATTACCAGTTGAGGATCAGGAAAGAGGATGTACCTAAGACTGCATTTAGAACTAGGTACGGCCATTATGAGTTTGTTGTTTTACCATTCGGGTTGACAAATGCTCCAGCCGCTTTTATGGATTTGATGCAGAGAGTATTTCGACCCTATCTTGATCAATTTGTGGTGATTTTTATTGATGACATATTAGTGTACTCTAAATCTGAGTCAGAGCATGAAGAGCATTTGAGGATTGTACTTAAAACCCTGCAAGAACACAAGTTGTTTGCCAAATTTAGCAAATGCGAATTCTGGTTGAAACAGGTTGCCTTTTTAGGTCATATCATTTCCCAGGAGGGAATATCTGTTGATCCTGCTAAAATTGATGTAGTCATGTCGTGGAAAAGACCTGAAACTGTTACGGAAGTCCGTAGTTTCTTGGGACTAGCGGGTTATTATAGGCGATTTGTTAAAGATTTTTCAAGGATTGCAGGACCTTTGACTACTTTAACCCAGAAGAAAACTGTGTTTAATTGGGATGATAAATGTGAAGCCAGTTTCCAGGAGTTGAAAAAGCGACTTACCACTGCACCTATCCTTGCCTTTCCTGAGGGAACCGAAAACTTGGTGATTTATAGTGACGCTTCAAAAGATGGGTTAGGTTGTGTTTTGATGCAAAATGGTAAAGTCATAGCATATGCCTCTAGGAAATTGAAACCATATGAACTCAATTATCCTACACATGATTTAGAGCTTGCAGCTGTTGTCTTTGCTTTGAAGAAATGGCGGCATTATTTGTGGGGCAACAAATTTGAAATATTTACTGACCATAAAAGTTTGAAATATTTGTTTTCTCAAAAAGATTTGAATATGAGGCAAAGGCGTTGGCTAGAATTGTTAAATGATTATAACTGTACCATTAGCTATTTGCCGGGAAAAGCTAATACTGTTGCAGATGCACTGAGCCGGAAAGCTTCTGTGTCTAGTTTGATAATCAAAGATTGGGAGATTGTGGAAGAACTGTGTTTATGGAAACCGAAAGCTTCTAAATCAGGTATTCAATTTGCTAGTTTACAAATCAAATCTTTATTGCTATCTAGAATCAGAGAAGCGCAACAATCAGATTCTCAGCTATTGAAGCTTTTAGAGAAGTCAAAAGGGGGAGAGTCCGATTTTAAGATGCATGATGATGGGCTTCTCAGGTACAGGAATAGAATTTGCATTCCCAGTAATTCGATTGTGAAAGATGAGATTCTTGCTGAGGCTCATGCTTCTAAATATACAATTCATCCTGGAAGCACAAAAATGTATAGAGATTTGAAACAGAATTTCTGGTGGAACAACATGAAGAGAGAGATAGCTGAGTATGTAGCTAAATGTTTAACTTGTCAGAAAGTTAAGGCAGAACATCAGAGGCCTGCGGGATTGTTGCAACCGTTGGAGATTCCGGTTTGGAAATGGGATCAGGTTACTATGGATCTTGTGTCGGATTTACCGAGATCACCACGAGGTAATGATTCGGTGTGGGTTGTAGTAGACAGGTTGACGAAGAGTTCGCATTTTATTGCTACAAAGAAAACAGATTCTCTCGATAAATTGGCTGAGCTTTATGTTGAAAATATTGTGAGACTGCATGGAGTTCCATCTCAGATAGTGTCAGACAGGGATCCCAGGTTTACATCACAGTTCTGGCAGAAGCTACAAAAGGCTTTGGGGACTAATTTGAGTTTTAGTACTGCTTATCATCCGCAGACGGATGGTCAGTCGGAGAGGACTATCAGGATACTGGAGGATATGTTGAGAGCCTGTGTTCTGGATTTTGGCAAGAATTGGGAGAAATATCTGCCTCTAGCAGAGTTTGCTTACAATAACAGTTATCAGGCCACTATTGGTATGGCACCCTACGAGGCACTTTATGGGCGAAAATGTCGGTCTCCATTGTATTGGGATGAGGTAGGTGAGATGAAAACAGTTGATCCTGCTATTCTTCCGGAGATGATTAAAATGGTGGATAATGTGAGACTTATAAAGAAGAGGATGCTTACAGCTCAGAGTCGACAGAAGAATTATGCTGATAGACGTCGACGGGACTTAGTATTTTCTAAGGGTGATCATGTCTTCTTAAAAGTCTCTCCGCGAAAAGGTTTGATTCGGCACGGCAAAGGAGGTAAACTTAGTCCTAGATACGTGGGACCATTTGAGATCACTGAGAAGGTTGGAGATTTAGCTTATAGATTGGCCTTACCTCCGAGTTTGGGTCGGATTCATGATGTTTTTCATGTGTCACTGTTGAGAAAGTATAATCCTGATCCGTCGCATATCATTGAGCCGGAGCCGTTAGAAATTGATGAGTCCTTAGCTTATGTTGAGAAGCCTCTTCGAGTGGTTGACCGAAAGATTCAGGAACTTAGGACTAAAAATATTCCTATGGTAAAAGTTCTCTGGGATCATCATGGGGTTGAGGATGCCACTTGGGAGCGAGAAGATCAGATCAGAGAGAAGTATCCGGAGCTCTTTGCCGAATCATGTAAGAATTGCGAGGACGCAATTAGTTTAAGGGGGAGAGGGTGTGACACCCGAGGATTTCACTTTAAATTTATTATAATCGTTGCATACTTATGTGCGCATTTCTACGTGCATCATTTTTTCTTGCTTAATTGTTTTTATTGTGGATCACTATTCATAAAATTTTTGACTGTTCCGAAAGCTTGATTTTAAATTTTTCCTAAGTCACTCGACATTTAAGAGGAGCCAAGAAATTTTCGTTTTGAACTTTCGAGCTTAGGAGTATGCGTTTGAAAAATAATTTCCGTGAGCCTTGAATAGTGTTACGTTAGAATAGTGATAGTATTTAATTAGGGAGCAATTGTAATTGCAATTAGCTTTAATTGATTAAGTTTTGAGATTTAATTAGCTTAGAATATTAAACTTATACTACATATAATAAAACTACCTCATGAAATAAAATAGAAGCTAGCACTTTAGTCATCAAAACAAATTCAGAAATTCCACCCTTGTCCCCAGCTGCTGGCCGTCCACTTCAAGAGAGAAAAGAGAGATTTTTGCTTCATCAACCAAGCACTTTGAGCTCTTAGTTTGATCTTGGGAGGTTATTGAGCAACTTAGGACCTTCAACCAAGCTTCTACATCTTCAAAATTGTGAGGGAGTCTTACTTGTTTGAGTTTAAAGTTTGTTTGCATATGTTCAAATTTATTGAATTGTCGATTATAGCTATATATCTTGTGTTGAATGCTTCCTATGAGTTATTTAAATCCTCTAGAGCTAACTTTTGTGGTGTGATAACAAATTAAACAGTTGAATGTTGAGTTTTATCAAAGAGTCATTGAATAGTGCCTAAACCTAGG
Source organism: Ehretia macrophylla (assembly GCA_037974665.1). Classification (NCBI taxonomy): domain Eukaryota; kingdom Viridiplantae; phylum Streptophyta; class Magnoliopsida; order Boraginales; family Ehretiaceae; genus Ehretia; species Ehretia macrophylla. Next base: position 13,591,463 of record CM075777.1, read on the forward strand.
GTTTTGAGCAAATTTGATAATTGACTTGAATTGCTGCCTCAATTAGGTGCTCTAGCCCCTAGGGAAGGTAATTGAAAAGCCACGTTAGATTGAATCACTCGAATTCGAACTTTAGTGCATAAATAGCTTACTTTAAAAAGGGGGTTTTGCACGCTAGGCAATCCGGGCAAGTTTGGGCATCGATTTGGGTATCCTTGAGCTAAGGAAGTACCTTTGGTGCTTTCGTTTCGCGAAATTGGGGTTCGGTTAGTATGGCTATAGTTCAAACCCGTTCGGGGCCTTCTCGAACTTTTGCTTCAAAAATGAGTTTTTATGACTTTAAAGGGTACCTTTAAGCTTAATTAGGAATATAGAAAGACTAGGGTAGGTTTGAGAATCTCGAACTATGCTTAGGAGAAAGAAAGCTCGATTAAAGAAAGGGGAAAAGTAGTTTTTAGCCCTTTTAGTTGCAATTGGAACTTGTTGTGTGTTAGTAGTGCCTTGCATAGAATATTTAGGATGTATTTAAGTTATTTGAGTAGATTATTGGAATTAATTATGTTGATTGTTTTCTTTTGGCATCTATTAGTTAAAATCTTGCATATATGAGCTTTTATCGTGCATATATGTGAGGGCGGCCTACTTTGTCGTCCCTCTTACGTGTTATGTGATATTATTGATTGCTTGTGACTTGTATTGGGTTGCGCAACCTATATCGGACATGGTAGCGTCGAGAAACACGGGCGGCATCGGGCTTGCCGTGCTCCCTCGACTACCATGGTGCCTATTCCCTTCTCGCTGAGGCATACTCCACTACCCCAGAGGCGTGGTTCACCTGCTGGGCATGGACCTACCTCGGGAGAAAGGGTCGTAGGATCGGGATACATCCGGAGTATCCCAAGTGTGGTGTTTGGGTTTTGCCGGCATAATCGTGATACTCGTGGTTCGTGGCTCGTGATCGAAGACTTGGAAGTGGAACCGTATCCTTTTTAAAGTGATTAATAGTTTGATTTATTGTCTTGATAGTTATGTGTCTTATATATATGTTTACTTGTATTGCATATCATATTTCACGTTTACATGCTGCATCACCTCCCTCGCTGGGCAACTTTGTTGCTCACTCCTCATCTAAAATGTTTCAGGAGAAGCTGAGGTGAATCCCCAGCTATTAGAGGTAGAAGAAGAGGAAGAGGTTCAAGTAGATCAGAATCAGTGATCTTGTGTGCTGAGGTGGATTTATGTGCTTCTTATGTGGAATTCTTGGTGTTAATGTATTTTGAGACCATAGAGTCTTGTATATATATGTCTAGTAAATGTGTATTAAGAGTTTAAGAAGGTTGTTGGATTGTAATAATGAATTCTAGACCTTATTTTTCTCTTGCATGCTTGGAGTGTTTGTAGATCTTCACATGGAACTTAGAAGTTTATTGTAATTAACTACTTATAACTAAAACCAACTTATCTCGCATGCTTGTGTGCTTTAGTAGAAAATTGTTGCTCCAAGGCTCGGATGGCCTTGTGATTGTGTTTTGGCTTCGGAGTTATTGTGGATAAGTTGTTGCTTTAGTTCGGATGTCTTGAATGAATGTTTGCAGGTATTAGTTTGTCCTTGGTACAGAGGAGACTCTGTCCGAGTGACGGGTCCGAGCCTGACTTAGCGTGGGGTTGGGTTCGGGGCGTTACATAATCTATTTTGCAATGTATAATATAGCCTATGTATGATGTTGGAACGGAGGCGTATAACTTATGGATGAAATGGTGAAACAATGTTTAAAGTAGTATATTTTGGTTGCGTTGTATGTTGATAGCTTTATTGTGGAGTTGGTTGGTGATTTATGGAGTTGGTTGTATGATGTTCTAAAGGGTTGGTTTAGAGCCCTGATGTCTGTGTTACTGTCGTTAACTGCCAAAATTCCGTTGCATCCTGACTGATCATAGGAGGGGTCGAGTTGGGGCATGACAGAAAGATCCACAACAATCCTTTCTTGTGATATCACATGACCCAAGAAGGCTACTTGTTTGAGCCAAAAGTCACATTTGCTAAACTTGGCAAACAATTGGTACTCCTTCAACTTCTGCAACACCTAACGCAAATGCCTTTCATGTTCCTCCTCAGTCTTCGAGTATACCAGGATATCATCTATAAAATCACCACAAACTGGTCCAAATACAGTTGAAACACCCCGTGCATCAAGTCCATAAAAGCGACAGGAGCATTTGTTAATCCAAATGACATTACAACAGACTCATAATGCCTGTACCTCGTTCTGAAAGCTAACTTAGGTACATCCTCCCGTTTGATACGGAGTTGATAATATCCCTGCCTTAAGTCAAATTTTGAATAAACCTTGGCTCCTTGAAGTTGATCAAACAATTCATCAATCAATGGTAAGAGGTACTTGTTTTTTATTATCACTTGGGTCAACACCTTGTAATCGATGCATAATCTCAAAGTTCTATCCTTCTTCTTCACAAATAGGACTGGTGTACCCCATGGAGATGAACTAGGTTGAATAAATCCCTTCTCTAGCATACCTTGTAGTCGAACCTTCAACTCTTGTAATTCGGTCAAAGCCATATGGTACGGAGCCTTAGAGATCGGTTGTGTACCTGGTAGTGTCTCAATCACAAACTCAAGCTCCCTTTCGGGCGGTAATCCTGGCAATTCCTCCGGGAATACCTCAACATATTCTTTAGCCACCGACACTTCTGCTAACTTGACTTGATCCATTGGCTTGTTGATTAAGTAAGCCAAATATCCCTTGTAACCCTTCCTCATGTATTTTACATCCTTGACAGAGGATATCACAGCCTTTCCCGACAAGTCACGTTCTCCTTTCACCAAAAAAATAGGTTGTCCCGGTACCCGGAACTCAATAACCTTCGTTTGACAATCTAATCATGCATGATGTCGCGATAGCCAGTCTATCCCCCAAAATAACCTCATAGTCTCGGAAGATAAGCACTGTGAGATCAGCCAAAAATTCCCGATTCCCAACATGTATCTTACATGCTTTACACGGTAGTCTAGTGGCATATTTAGGGCCCATTGGTGTGCTAACTTCTACATGATACGACAAGTTCTCAACTGGAAACTTAGTGCGATATGCATATTTGGGAGTTACGAATGAATGTGTAGCTCCGGTATCAATAAGAACCTTAACCAATTGATTTTGAATCAGGAATGTGCCTTCAACAATAGCCGCTTCATCTGGAACCTCTGCTTGATCCATGCCATAAGCTCCACTTTGAATTCTTTGGCCTCGGGTATTCCTTGCATGCGGATTCTGTATTCCTTTGTTCTGCCACCTCGGGCAATCCCTAGCCTGGTGCTTATCACTTTCGCACCCCAAACACATGCCCCGTTTCTTCTAACATTGGGCTTCCACATGCCTTTTCTTTTTGCAATAGTTGCACAAGGTACCCTGAGTAGTAGTAGTAGCACCTGCTGTACCACGAGCGGGTTGATTGGCTAGGGCATTAAGCTGTGGTCTAGGAACAGCTGGTCTTACTTGTCCTTGGGCCTGGGGGTTCTAAATTTGGAATGCTCTGGATTGACCCTGTGTTTGAAAGGGCCTTTTGTTCGGCTGAGCTAGACCAACCTACATCGCTAGTTTCATCTCCTCAACCCTCGATGCAGCTGCAAAGATAGTATTGTAGGTGTCGAACTCCCCTACTGCCAGCCTATCTTGAATCATGAATCTTAGCCCTTGTTTAAACTTCCATATCTTGGTGGCCGGAGTCTGGACCATATGCGGTACATATTGGGAGAGTCTATCAAATTTTGCCCCGTACTCTGCCAAAGTCATGCTCCTTTGCTTCAAGTACATGAACTCTTTCATATTCCTATCCCGGGAAGCCTCAGTTATGTATTTACTCTTGAATGCTCTGACAAAGTTCCTCCAGGTAAAGGGAGTGTGCTGATCCTCCCATTGATCTCTTACTGTATCCCACCATGTCTCCGCATCACCTTCTAACTGGAAGACTGCATAGGCAACCTTTCTCTCCTTGGCATAGTCTTGTGAAGCATAAATCTTATCCATCCGAGACAACCAATATTCTGCCTCTTCACTACCTGGCTGGCCCAAGAACTTCACGGGTTTGTAATACAAGAAATCCTTGAGGTTATCACCTCCCCTATTGGCTTCATTCACTCCACTGCTACCAGCTCCTTGGTGGTTGTTGTTATTATTATTAGCCGCCGCTGCTGCTATCGCTGCTTGCTATTCCATTACCCGAGTCATTCTATCCATTGCAGTAGCCATCAAATTGAACATAAGCACACCGGGACTAGCTTGATTCGCGTTCCTGGGCTCTTGAGATCCAGTGTTGCTATGGATATTATGACCTGCCATCTATAGATATGGAATAGACAACACTTATGGTTATGTGACATGTATGTACTATTATACGAAGTTAGTGTTGATACCAACATTACTTTTAATATAGTTAATATTTATATAAGCACACCTAGCACATCGATTGCACATAAGTAACTATAGCACGTTAAGCACATAAGTTCACATAAGCACGTATAACACTAAAGCATATTCATTTCAAAGTTCTACCCACTAACCAGGGGTTCAAAAGCTAGCTCTATACAAACTAAGGCTAGCTCTGATACCACTAAAGTTGTAATGCCCCGACCCGTATACCTGCAAAGGCTAAGGCCGAAACGCGACAATCATAATCGTAAGTCTGTAAATTGAAGCTTAACAACCTGCACATCCCTTTCTTATATTCTATCAGAGTTCAAAAGTCAACCAAGTCATCGGCCTTAGAAAAGGAAACCATAAATAGTTACATATGTACAAGACCTTGAACCGCCTGTTCAACACAAGAACTAACCACCAATCAGGTTTCTAGGCCTCAAAAGAATGCAAGTATTTAGTTATATTGGAGTTGTCCAAAAGAATAAGTTATACATCATTTATATTTCAATTACATCAACAAGTAGTGATCACATAAAGCAGAAGTCCTCGGGATCATACCAAGGAGTTCCGTTATCATCTTGAGTAGCCTGCTCAGGCTTAACCTCACTTGAAATATGAAAAGAGGGGTGAGCTAGATCCTCACGTATAGCTCAATGAGGGTGAACGAGAAAGGTTTTCGAAAAGGTTTTATAGTTTTCGCAACCGGTTGATAAAAAATTTCATGCACATAACCACGCAGAGATATCCTTAACACAAGCCTTCAATTAACAATGAGAGGGTCGAAATATAGCGGCAAATCCGGAGGTCCCGTCACTTCCTCCCTTAACAATGGTTATAACCGTTGTGCATATACCACTCGAATCTGTTTGTAATTATCAATGGATGTCAAACAATCATATAATAATTATGCATATATAGCATTTAGGGTGCTTCAAGTATTTCCAAGTATCATGAGATAGTGAAAAGACATCAATAGACTACTTAAAACAGAAACAAAACACAAACATGAGTGAAACTATGAAACAACTTCAATGTTTTTGCATTAACCTAACTTAAACAGCTAATTTTCCTACTCTCCTGAACTCCAAATAACTTAGTTTTAGTATCTAATTAAAGCTTATCGAAAGTAGATAGTTCTAGAATCAAACATAACTCAATTCGGATTTGAATTGACTGAGATATAACCCTTGGAAGATTGTTGCGCAAATCTGTCAAACCGAAAAATAGGGAGTCCGGTCGTGACACCTGGTCGTGTTGAACACGACCGGACATCATGTCCGAACGAACGAACAGCCTACTACCCAGTAGTCCAGTCGCGATATCTGGTCGTGTTGAACACGACCGGGTATCACACCCGGAAGACACAATTTCTGCACCATTTTCATGCTTCAACTTCAAATCCAACTCCATTTTGTCATCAACCTTACAACTCTCTTTCACATACTCTAACACTCAACCATCTACAATATTTCCAACATCATACATGTGAGGCCCCATATTTTGCTTTATCTCGATTTGCGTATTTTATCTCGTTTTGCATGAATTGACCTATTTATGTGCTATATGACTTAGAATGTGTTAAATATGTGATTAATACTCCTAATACATGCTAAGTGTGCATTCATGAAATTTACATAAAAGACGGAATCACAAATTTTAACGCTGGTTTTGATAAATAGTATTTTTGAAAAACTATCCGCTAAAATTTTTATAGGGGTGTTTTAAACGTTTTAAAACCTAGTCCTTGGGTATTAATAGACCTGTGTTTGATTAAAACGGATTTGGAATCGGTTTTGAAATTTTAAAGATTTTTACACTTTGTTTTGCAAGAAAACGAGTTTTAAGCTGACTCAGATGAAACTATTTTAATGTAAAACTCCTTCTCACCTAAAATATAATGTCTAGAATTAATTTAGGTGTTAAATTATTAGTTGAGCAAGAAATAGTCAAGAAATGAATTAAAAAAAACTAAAAATAGAATTAAAAGACTAAAAGAACTAATTTGACTTTTTTTTAAAATTGATTGACTTCTACTTATATGCATCAACACCTACTAACAAATCACAAACACACCCTCAAAAACACACACAAGGCCGAGAGGTTCAAGGGAGAAAAGAGAAAGAAATTTCAAAGGTTTTCAAAGCAAATTTTCATAGAAAAAGCTCGTTTTTGTCCGTAGTTTTTTGTGCCTAGTTGGATTCCGCTTGTTGGGCACGCATTGCACACATATCTAGGCTTATTTCGCATCAAAGGTGAGAGAAAAATTCTAGATCTCAAAAGTCATTTTTTATGTTTTTGCTTATATTTGCATTTTGAACTGTTAGAATGTTAATTTGAAGTTATATTATTGCTCAGTGCATGCTAAGGATCGATTATATGTATTCTTGTGAGATTTGAACCGTCATATTATAAATTTTTATTTTCGGGTATTTAAAGTTGATAGATTGGCCGTTTGTTGATTATTTTGAGTTTTAGTGGTTGGAATCGATTTCCGTTGATTTCTAAAAGTTTGTTAATTACGTGGTAGCACCATTATAATGCCGAATTTTCGATTGCAATGTTTGTGTGAAAATCCAGAAATTTCAGCCTAGGTGCAATGAGGTTTTAGGGTTGTTGGGCTTGATTTTGATGGATCTTGGTTGGTTTCAGAGAGGGCTAATGTAGTTGATTGAATGGGTGAGTGTTAGAAACTGATTCGGAGTTGTTTGAATTAGTAGAATGTAAGATTTGATTATTTGAAGTTTAGGTTGTCTTTCTTTAAAATGTTGATCTATGCCTTTAGATGATTGAGTGGTGTGTGAGTGATTCAATTGTGAGTTGTTAATGGTTAGATTAGGGTTTGATTGTGTGTTTAATGCATGTTAAGTTGGATGGCCTACTTTGTCATCTAACTTAGTTGTTTGTTATTTTAATTGATTACTTGATGTTATATTGATGAAAATATGATTATTGATTGATTATTGATGAACCGGGAGATAGTCAACGGAAAAGGTTGTCCTCCTGTGATATGATGTTTATTATTATTGTTGAGTCTTGGTATGTGTGTGCCACCTCTTGAGCAGCGTCGGGCTGTCAGGTTGATAACGGCATGACTACCAGAGGCAACCCCCAGCTCGCATGACGGAGGTGTCATGGAGGGAGGGACTAGTGAGGTACCTCGGGTGCGTGAGTGATGGGGAGTTATAAGAAGAAAGGTTGAGATCGTGATGGCATTTGGAGCTACACCAACTAGAGTATCCTTTATTGATTGGTCATTATAGTTATATGATTATATTGTTATTGATGTTTTATTGTTTGTTTACTGCTCAAAGGATCGTTTCCAAAGAGTATAGTAAATACTGTTAGAGATCTATCGGATCCTCACTAAGCTTATTTTATATAAGCTCACGTTTTATTATTGTATACTTACAGGTGTCCTTGAGAAAGATTATGGGTACGTGCCTCCAAAAGAGGATAATGTGCCTTTCGTGGATGAGTCTTATGTGCAAGAGTCATTGCCATAAGATTGTTTGTAGTTGATGTATTATGATGTATTATAAACCTACTTTAACTTAAAGACCTATGTATAATGGTTTAGTAGTCTTCTTTTGATCATGTTTAAATTACTAAGTTGCTTTATAATCTATTTTGATATGTATGTTAAAGTTAAGGTATTATGTTGGAACGAAGGCGTATAACTAAGAATGATTATTGTATAATATGGTTATGTTGTATGTTGTTAATGGTATTGAAGAATTGATTGTTGTTTGGTTGAGGAGTTTGATTGTATGATGTTCTGAGAGGTTGGTTTAGAGCCTCGGTGTGATAACCCGAACCCGGCATGCATTTAATAGCACTTGACTGCATTTGATTAAATGTTTCATTAGTTAAATCAACCAATTTGCACTATTTTAGTATTCCTCTTGGAAGCATTTAGTAGTTGTAAATTGAATAATTAAAAGATTATTACCTACTCCTGATAATTATAGTAATTGAATTTCATTTCTTGTGATTAATTAAGTGTTGTCTTAAATGTTAGTGTTTAATAGTATTTGACTATGTGTTTATATTAACTTTCATTTGTAGCTTAATATTAACTTCATAATTCTTTAAAATATTCTAGAACTAGTTAAATTAATTATTTTAAATGAATATTGATTACCTTGATTGTTTTGATTATTTTAATAATCGGTTTTGGTTGTCTTGCATTAAAATCACTCGGTTTTCAAATAAATGAGGAAAGTAGCTCTGAGCTGGAGTAAATTTTAAACTATGATGCTTTCCAAGAATGATATATTTCTTAGATTCTTTGAGATTTAATTGTTATTCTTCTATTGACGCAAAGTGCATAGCATATCGAGAGAGATAGTTAGGAAATGAATTCGAGTCCTCAACAAATAGTGAAAACTAGTGTTTGGTGTCTTAATTTTAATATTTTAGTTGTTGTTAGCTAGAATTAAAATTATGTTAGTTGTTTTAGCTTTAAAATGCATAAAACAAGCTTATTTGACCAAATTTTAAGTGCTTTGACCAAGGGCTTGACTTGTTGACTTGTATCATCTTTTATAAGCTTAATTTAACAAGGAAAATAAAGAAAAAAAGCTGGAAAAACAGTGAGGAAAGGGCCGAAAATATGAAGGAGATAAAAAAAAGATTTCAAATTCAAATCTTCGATTCTTCACGTGAGTTTGCACGGGGTGGTTTCCGAGGCGTTCTACAAGGTTTTCCTAGCCCCTAGGGGCGTCTAAGGTGAGGGTTTCATCGTTATTTGAGCATTTGAAATATTTGTATCTAAACTTTGATTTTTGGATTTTATGCGTAGATCGTTAGTTTAATCATTTTAATGCTTAAAGAATGTTCCTTGTTGATTGTAGAACATGTATTTATAGCTTTTTAACATTTTCTGCAGTTGAATATTGAAACTGAAATATAAATTGTGTAATGAATAGTAAATTATGAATAGTAAATCATCGTTTCGATGAAGTTGCTCCGTTACGCGTTCTGTTGATGTAGAAAGGTGCTAGATATGCTAGAATGGCTAAATGTGTGGTTTAATTGGAATGTGTAATAGAAAATCGGAGAAATTCGGCTTAGTGAAAGTCGGGGTCGTTTAGGTCGAGTTTGGCGTTTTCTCGTTTTGCGTGTTGACATTGTGTCGGGAGGCCATGGAAGCACTTTTGGTACAATTATGGCATTGGTTGGTATAGTTGTAGTTCAAACGAGCAAAGGGGAAAATCGGGACTTTGCGAGAATTCTGGGGTAAAGTAGGGTTTCGGGGTCTTTAGACGTGCCTTATGGTGACCTAGGAGGATTGGTGAAGTCGGTTTCCAAAGCTCGTGGCTCGTTTGAAAATAGTAGCATTTTGAAAGCTGGGGACATTTTTGGGTTTTTGTGTGTTTTCATAGTATATTGCTTATAGAATGTTTATAATACTTATAGAATGTTTATAATGCTTATAGAATATTTATAATGCCTATAGAATACTTGTTATTGCTTGATAATGTTAGTTGGTGTTCTTCTTGTTACTTGTTTGATTGCAAATGCTTGTTAATGTTTATTACACTTGTTAGAGTTGATTATTGATTGAAATGTTTAACAGTTGTTGAATAATGCTTGATATCTCGTTTATCTCCTCTATCTGTGTTGTTGTGCTATCGCTCGTTTATTGCCTTGTATCGAGTCTTGCATTGCATAGTGTCCAGCGCGTGAGTGATGGGCCTCTCTAGGTAGCCTCGGGTTGCCAGTGCTGGTTGCTCTAGCTCCGTGGCTATTTCCCTCTTCTCGCTTGGGTTGCCTCCGAGGGAGATTTGGGTCGTAAAATTGATGGTTACTCCCGAGGTATTCCAAACTGGTGTTATAAGATGGTTGCGCACTTATTGTCATCGTTGTCAACATCAAGCTTGAGATTGATGTATCGCTCGTGAAATAGTACATTGCTCGTATGAGTCAACCATAGCCTTCAGAGTGTGGTATAGCTTTGAATGGTTGTGTTAATGCTTTCAGTAATTGCTTATTGTATTGATTGTTTGTCTTGATTGCTTATTTATCAGTTATATTGCTTAACTGTCTTATTTGCATTGCACGACTTTCTTTCTCTCCAATTCGATATATGTCTCGCCCTCACTGAGTATACGTGTTGTATATACTCACTCCTCACCACCAAATTTCAGGAAATGCCATGTTAGCTGGAAAGTTCGTGATTTCGTGAAAGTATGTGCTTGAAGAGTTGTCTTGCGTGCCTATGTGACTTGAGTTGTCAAAGTTGTAAAGATGTATGCTTTTATGTATTATATGTATTTAATGTCAAAAGGGATGTAATTTAAGTTTCATTAGATTGTGGAGGTGGTTTGATAAGTTAGATTATGTATTTAGTTAAAGCAGCTTAATTTCAATGTATGTTTGTAATGACAAAGGAAAGGAGATAGAAAGATATGATAGCCTAACTTATGCAATAGGTTGGTGTAGTTTAATTGCTAAGCATGTATGTATATTTACTTGTGATTTGCTTGTTGTGAACGAAGGCTCGGATGGCCTTGAGGTGGTTGAATGTTTGGACATGGTATTGGTCCATGGTATTGGTCCACTTATATGCTGTCGCAAGTTTACATTTTGCCTAGAAACAGGGGAGACTCCGTCCGTCTTTCCCTAAAATTTTGGCCGGGATTGGCATTGGGTTGTGATTAGATTAATTGATAGAACTTCCGATCCCGAGAGGGATCGGGGTGTTACAGGTAGTATCAGAGCTTGTCTAGCTCATAAGCCTGGATAGGGTCCTCGGTCTGGTGGGTAGTGACCCTTGAATGTGTGCTTGTTAAGTGTGTCTTGAAAGTGTATGCTTGTATGTGAGATTGTGTGTCTTGACTTGAATGTATGCACTTATGTGATAAAGTTATGTGTTATGTGTTAAATGTTTCTCAAGAAAAGTGAAATGTCTAGTTGTCTATCGAATTGACTTATTGAATTGGCATCGTGAATCGAATCGACCTCGTGAATTGTTATTTGCTTGAAGTATTGCTTGTAATGTATGTATTGAAATGTCTTGAATTGGTTATGCTGTGATTTGAATTGATTATGTTGTGCTTGACTTGATTGTCGTGATTGAATGACTTTGTTGAATAAACTCTTTTGTAAACTTGCTTGCATAATAGTATAAGGTATCACGCCCCAACTCGACCCCACCTACAATCAGTCAGGACGCAACGGAATTTCGACAATATAACGACAGTAAATAGAATACCGAAGTTCTAAACCAACCTCATTAATAACATTAAACATCCAATTCCATAACCATACAATTAACAACTCCTCAACAACATAGTAACACACAACATAACTGTAATATACAATAATCAGTCTTCGTTATTTGCCTCCGTTCCAACATAACATACAATACCTCAACCTTATCATATATTTCAAAAATAAGTTGAGACCCATCTAACAACTTCACGCCCCAACTCGACCCTACCTACAATCAGTCAGTACGCAACGGAATTTTGGCAGTATAACGACAGTAAATAGAATACCGAGGTTCTAAACCAACCTCATTAATAACATTAAACATCCAATTCCATAACCATACAATCAACAACTCCTCAACAACATAGTAACACATAACATAACTGTAATATACAATAATCAGTCTTCGTTATCTGCCTCCGTTCCAACATAACATATAATACATCAACCTTATCATACATTTCAAAAATAAGTTGAGACCCATCTAACAACTTAACCATAGACAAAGAAAGTCACTAAGTTAACATCATTTGGATCATCATCTTTTCTACATGTATTACAATAAGAACCATAAAGCATATAAAAATCTATTAAGCTAATGTACATGACATTAAACAACATAGAATCATGGATAAGACTCAGGAACATATGACTCGTCCACGTAAGGCAAATTTTCCTCCTCAAGAGGCACGTACCCGTAATCCGGCTCTGCAACACCTGTAAGCATGCAATAATAGACAGTGAGCTTATATACATAAGCCCAGTGAGAATCCGATAGATCTCGATAGTATTCACTATGCTCCTTGGATTTAGTCCTTTGAGCAAGTAAACACACAACAACAATAATAACATTATCATCACATAACTATATAACCATTCAATAAAGGATACTCTATTTGGTGTAGCTCCAAATGCCATCACGATCTCAACCGTTCTTCTTATAACTCCCCATTACTCACGCACCCGAGGTACCTCACTAGCCCCTCCCTCCATGACACCTCCGTCATGCGAGCTGGGGGTAGCCTATGGCAGTCATGCCGTTATCAACCCGACAGCCCAACGCTGCCCGAGAGGTGGCACACACATACCAAGACTCCATAATCATCATCAATCATCAATCAATCATCAATCAATCAATTGGGAGATCAACAACGAAAGTGCCCGATTCCCGAACTCAATAATAATCAATCAATAACATCAATATAACATCAATATTTAATTAAACAACAAACAACGAAGTTAGATGACGAAGTAGGCCATCTAACCAGACATGCATTATATACACAATTAAACCCTAAATTACTCATCAACAACTCAACATTCAACACTAAAACACCTCCCAACCATCTAAAGGCATCGTTTAAGAAATTAAAGAATGACAACGTAACCTTCTAAACTTCATAACTTCCAATCTCCTAGTCAAAACATTCCCACATCAGTTTCTATCACTCACCCATTCAACCTACTACATTAGCCCTCTCGGAAATCCAGCATAACACCTCCAAATCATGCCCGATAACCCTAAAACTCTAGGATGTCTTGGCTGGATTTTCCGAATTTTCACACGAACAATGTAATTGAAAATTCAGCATTACAACAGCGCTAACACGTAATTATCAAGTATTTAGAAATCGACGGCAATCGATTTCGATCAACACAACTCATTTAATTCAACTTTGAACATTTTAATCAAAATTAAATACCCGGAAAATAAAAATTATGCTACATCCGACAGAAATTCGTAGTATTAGTATATAACGATCCCTAGCATGCAAGGAGCAATAATCTATCATCAGATTTCAATTCTAACGGTTAAATTTTCATTTATGAGCAAAAGTATAAAAATGACATTTTGAGATCTAGAATTTTTCTCTCACCTTTGATGCGATATAAGCCTAGGAATGCGTGCTATGCGTGCCCAACAAGCAGAATCCAAGTCGGTGCGAAGTTTTACGGACAAAAACTAGGTTTTTCTTTGAAAAATTGGATTGAAAAGCTTTGAAAATCTCTTTCTTTTCCTCCTTCTTTCTCTCAGCCCTTTGTGTGTGTGTGGAGTGTGTTTTGTGCTTAGTTGAGTGTGTGTTGATGACAATATATAATTAAAAGCTTAGTCAATTAAAAAAAATGCAAAGTCAAAGTAGTTTAAGTTAGTATTTTTGTGTTTTCTTGACTTTAATTGCATTTTATTGCTCACCAAGGCTCAAAATAATTATGCAACCCCCAAGATATCTCAAGTGGATTATTTTTAGGTGACAAGAAGTTTTACAATCCAACAATTTCACCCGAGTCGGCTTAAAACTCGATTTTCGCAAAAGTCGGTGTAAAAACCCTAATAAATTCCTAAGCCGATTTTAAAACCGTTTTCATCAAACACAGGTCTATTAAAGTCTATGGACTAGGTCTAGAAGGGTTAAAAAGACCAGTTTCAAAATTTTAGCGGACGTGTTTCGAAAACACTATTCACTGAAAATCGATGATAAAATTTCTGACTCCGTTTTTGATGGAAATTTCATGAATGCACATTTAGCATGTATTAGGAGTATTGACATCAAAATTATAACTTTCTAGGTCCTATAGCACATAAACAGATCATATGCACGCAAAACGAGGTATAGCACGTAAAACGAGATAAGCAGGAAAGTGGGGTTTCACATATATGTGTAAATGTGATATCTTGGCATTCATACATGTCCCGTTGAAATGGTAAGAAAGACTTCTTCCTCCCCCTGAAGAGAAGTGATTAGCAACAAGCCCTCCAAGTAATATGGATTGACGGGAATAAGCAGTATTTGACTGGCCTTTATTTGGCACTTGGTGTTTGCTTTTGAAGCTCGGTTATTGGTGAATCTCTAAGGTCCTCTTTTGTGCTTAACAGTTGTGAAAGAGTAGCTTTCTCTTGGGGTTTTATTTGGTTATTCTTTGGAACATTCTTTGGTTTTCTTAATGGGTATTCTTTGGAGACTTCTGTTGGCATTTCTTGGTGGATTTGGCTATTGGGATTTCAATCGGCCTTACTGCACAGTATTATCTATGGTATATGTGTCTCGGTCTTTATTGGTGTGATATTGGCATCCCTGATTGGAAATTCTTCAATGGTATTTTATGGAATTCTTAGTGGCCAATTATTTAGTATTTACTTATTAGGCAACTTGGCTACTTTCTTACTGAAGCATTGTTTCGGATATCTTATTCAGTGTACCTCAGTAGGTTTGGTATTTGGAGTTCCTATCAGACTTATTGTATAATCCTATTTAGGTTATTCTTTGAAATTCTTATTGGGCGTTCTATTGGTATTTTCCTTATTGGCGAGGTTGTATGAAGTTCTCACCCGGCAAACAGTGAAGAGGCCTCAGAGTTTGGTTTCGATATATTGTTCACCAGTTCGGTGTTTATCCTTGGAGTTTCGTCCATCTGGGAAACTATGTTTGTTATTCAACTTGGTTGTCTTATTGGACACATTATATTTCCTCTGCCATTTCCTTTGACATTCCTCTCAGCATTTGATGGCAAAACTCGGAATCTAATTGGTTGTCCCATGGGGTTATTATTTCGAAGGCTTCTTTGGAACTTTGGAAGTATATTTGATTGGGTTTCTTGATATTTTCTTCAGCACTCTTAACAGGGAATTCTTCTATGAAATTCATGACCAGCAGGGTACTTCTTTGGACCTTTAGATGGAACCTTTGTTTGAGCTTTTATTTGGCCTCTTGCTTGGGAATTCTCGGGCAGTAATAGTTAGACTTCTATTGGAGATTCGTGCGTGAGGTATTCTTCTTGTCGTTATTGTGTGGTATTAATGACATCTACAGTATCAATGCTTTAGTCTTTATTGGTATTATCTCGGCGTTTCTGGTTGGAATTTATTCTTCTTCGGTATTCGTGTCAACGGGATTCTTGTGCGGTATCTACATTTGAGCCTTTATTCGGCATTACTACTTGGAATTTCTTCTTAAACTTCCCTATTGGTTATCTTGATTAATATATTTGCTCAGCAGCTGAAGAAGATTAGTCAGAGTTGGATTTCAGTGGATGCAGAGTCCTATTGGAAGAAGAATTGCGAGGATGCAATTTTTTTAAGGGGGGAAGGATGTGATAACCCGAACCGGCATGCATTTAATAACACCTGACTGCATTTGATTAAATGTTTAATTAGTTAAATCAACCAATTTGCACTATTTTAATATTCCTCTTGGAAGCATTTAGTAGTAATATATTGAATAATTAAAAGATTATTACCTATTTCTAATAATTATAGTAATTGAATTTCTTTTCTTGTGATTAATTAAGTATTATCTTAAATGTTAGTGTTTAATTTTATTCGACTATGTGTTTATATTAACTTTCATTTGTAGCTTAATATTAAGTTCATAATTCTTTAAAATATTCTAGAAGTAGTTAAATTAATTATTTTAAATGAATATTGATTACCTTGATTGTTTTGGTTATTTTAATAATCGGTTTTGGTTGTCTTGCATTAAAATCACTCGGTTTTCAAATAAATGAGGAAAGTAGCTCCGAGCTGGAGTAAATTTTAAACTATGATGCTTTTAAAAAATGACATTTCTTAGATTCTTTGAGATTTAATTGTTATTCTTCTATTGACGCAAAGTACATAGCATATCGAGAGAGATACTTAGGAAATGAATTCGAGTCCTCAAGAAATAGTAAAAACTAGTGTTTGGTGTCTTAATTTTAATATTTTAGTTGTTGTTAGCTAGAATTAAAATAATGTTAGTTGTTTTAGCTTTAAAATGCATAAAACAAGCTTATTTGACCAAATTTTAAGTGCTTTGACCAAGGGCTTGACTTGTTGACTTGTATCATCTTTTATAAGCTTAATTTAACAAGGAAAATAAAGAAAAAAAGCTGGAAAAACAGTGAGGAAAGGGCCGAAAATATGAAGGAGATAAAAAAAAGATTTCAAATTCAAATCTTCGATTCTTCACGTGAGTTTGCACGGGGTGGTTTCCGAGGCGTCCTACAAGGTTTTCCTAGCGTCTAGGGGCGTCTAAGGTGAGGGTTTCATCGTTATTTGAGCATTTGAAATATTTGTATCTAAACTTTGATTTTTGGATTTTATGCGTAGATCGTTAGTTTAATCATTTTAATGCTTAAAGAATGTTCCTTGTTGATTGTAGAATATGTATTTATAGCTTTTTAACATTTTCTGCGATTGAATATTGAAATTGAAATATAAATTGTGTAATGAATAGTAAATTATGAATAGTAAATCATCGTTTTGATGAAGTTGCTCCGTTATGCGTTCTGTTGATGTGGAAAGGTGCTAGATATGCTAGAATGCCTAAATGTGTGGTTTAATTGGAATATGTAATGGAAAAACGGAGAAAAACGGCTTAGTGAAAGTCGGGGTCGTTTAGGTCAAGTTTGGCATTTTCTTATTTTGTGTGCTGGCATTGTTTCGGGAGGCCATAGAAGTACTTTTGGTGCAATTATGGCGTTGGTTGGGCGTTTGGTTGGTATAGTTGTAGTTCAAACGAGCAAAGGGGGAAATCGGGGCTTTGTGTGAATTCTAAGGAAAAGTAGGGTTTCGGGGTCTTTAGACGTGCCTTATGGTGACCTAGGAGGATTGGTAAAGTCGGTTTCCAAAGCTCGTGGCTCCTTTGAAAGTAGTAGCGTTTTGAAAGTTAGGGACATTTTTGGGATTTTGTGTGTTTTCATAGTATATTGCTTATAGAATGTTTATAATACTTATATAATGTTTATAATGCTTATAGAATGTTTATAATACTTATAGAATGTTTATAATGCCTATAGAATACTTGTTATTGCTTGATAATGTTAGTTGGTGTTCTTCTTGTTACTTGTTTGATTGCAAATGCTTGTTAATGCTTATTACGCTTGTTAGAGTTGATTATTGATTGAAATGTTTAACAGTTGTTGAATAATGCTTGATATCTCATTTATCTCCTCTATCTGTGTTGTTGAGCTATCGCTCGTTTATTGCCTTGTATCGAGTCTTGCATTGCATAGTGTCCAGTGCGTGAGTGATGGGCCTCTCTGGGTAGCCTCGGGTTGCCAGTGTTGGTTGCTCTAGCTCCGTGGCTATTCCCTCTTCTCGCTTGGGTTGCCTCCCAGGGAGATTTGGGTCGTAGATTGATGGATACTTCCAGGGTATTCCAAACTGGTGTTATAAGGTGGTTGCACGCTTATTGTCATCGTTGTCAACATCAAGCTCGAGATTGATGTATCGCTCGTGAAATGGTATATTGCTCGTCAGAGTGAACCATAGCCTTCAGAGTGTGGTATATCTTTGAATGGTTGTGATAATGCTTTCAATAATTCCTTATTGTATTGATCGTTTGTCTTGATTGCTTAATTATCAGTTATGTTGCTTAACTGCCTTATTTACATTGCACGACTTTCTTTCTCTCCAATTCGATATATGTCTCGCTCTCACTGAGTATACGTGTTGTGTATACTCACTCCTCACCACCACATTTCAGGAAATGCCATGTTAGCTGGAAAGTTCGTGATTTCGTGAAAGTCCGTGCGTGAAGAGTTGTCTTGCGTGCCTATGTGACTTGAGTTGTCGAAGCTGTAAAGTTGTATGCTTTTATGTATTATATGTATTTGATGTCAAAAGGGATGTAATTTAAGTTTCATTAGGTTGTTGAAGTAGTTTGATAAGTTAGATTATGTATCTAGTTAATGCAGCTTAATTTCAATGTATGTTTGTAATGACAAAGGAAAGGAGATAGAAAGATATGATAGTCTAACTTATGCAATAGGTTGGTGTAGTTTAATTGCTAAGCATGTATGTATATTTACTTGTGATTTGCTTGTTGTGAACCAAGGCTCGGGTGGCCTTGAGGTGGTTGGATGGTTGGACATGGTATTGGTCCATGGTATTGGTCCACTTATATGCTGTCACAGGTTTACATTTTGCCTAGAAACAGGGAGACTCCGTCCGTCTTTCCCTAAAATTTTGGCCGGGATTGGAATTGGGTTGTTATTAGATTAATTGATAGAACTTCCGATCCCGAGAGGGATCGGGGTGTTACACTTGGTGTCTTAATTACTGTCGTTATACTGCCGAAATTCTGTTACGTCTTGACTGATTGTAAGTGGGGTCGAGTTGGTGCGTGACATTTAAGTGGTATTAGAGCACATGTTAGTTGTCAGCCGTGGTATTCTCGTAATATGGGTAATGGTCTTAACATGAAAGTATGTATGAAGTGAAAGAAAAGTGAACTATATGTTAATATGGTTAATTGATTAAGTGATTATGTGATTTAGTGCTTATGTGATTATGTGACTAATTGGTTTATGTGATTGATACTTAAGTGATTTATGTGATTTATATGAGTTTGTTGTTTATGTGTTAATAGTTGTTCATAGTTTGTTTATGTGCTATAACTTGTGCTAACTCTTTGATTAGTACAATGACTGGTAGACCGAGGACCAGAAGTAGGCCTGAGGTAACTGATGAGGTTCCGAGAAATGTGGCACCAGGCCAAGTTAGGGGTGATGATTGTATAGGTGCAGCTTTTGATAGGATGAACGAGATCATGGCCGGTCAGGCACAGTTACTAGCAGGGCAGGCTGCCCAAACTTAGGCATTGCAGAATCAGTTACTGAATACACAAGATGGGTACCACGGTCATGGTACACTGAAAGAGTTTTTAGGGTATTATCTACTGTGGTTTCAGGGGGAGCCGGATGATTGGAAAGCTGAGGCGTGGATTAGTAAGATGGAGAAGATTTTTGACCCTCTTGATTATACCGATGAGCGGAAGGTCACCTTTGCCGTGTACTTGCTAGATGATGAGGCAAATGAGTGGTAGCGCACGGTGAAATCTAGCTGGGAGACTCAGGGTATTCCGTATGTTTGGGATACCTTTCTGATAGCTTTCGGGGCGAAGTATGTCCCGAGGATCACGAGGGAGCGGAGAGAGGTAGAGTTTCTAGCCTTAGTTCAGGGAGATGCTTCAATAGCACATTATGAGGCTACTTTTACTAGGTTGTCCCAGTATGCTCTGGAGTTTGTGGCTGACAAGGAGCGCAAGACTCGTAGGTTCATGTTGGGGTTGAGGCCCGACATTCAAGATGCGATGGCCCTGAATCGGTATGATATACTTACTGAGGCCTTTGATGCAGCTTCTAGACTGGAGAAGAGAACGGTAGAACATATTGTATCTATCCAGCCTAGCAAGAAGCCATTTCAGTCGCAAGGCCAATAGGGTATGTATAGGCTTCCCGTACAGCAGGGTGTGTATAGGCCGCCAATTCAGCATGGTTCTTTTATGCCATAGGGTCAGCAGAGTTATTATCAACCTCACTTTCAGCAGGGGTCATATCAGGCTCAGCCACAGTTTAGGCCAGCCCAGTCTCAGGGCCAATATAGGCCTAGTGTTGTGAGACCTCAGAAGCAGACTGGTACACCTGCTTCTTCAGCTTCTAGTTCTTCCAGGGGTAGTGTCAGTGCATCATCACCGCAGTGTACTTACTGCAAGCGCCAGGGCCATGTGGAGGCCGACTGCAGGGTGAAGACAGGGGCATGTTTGGGTTGCAGTAGCAATCAGCATAGGGCGAGGGATTGCCCTAGATATCAGAGGACTGAGGGTCGGGCAGCGAGTCAGGGTTATCAGGGTCGACCTACTGGTAGTGCACCTCAGCAGCAGCGGGTTCAGGCTCAGGCCTACGCATTTGACTTGGAGGAGATGCCTGAGGAGACTGCAGTTATGGAAGGTAACTTCCTTATACTTGGTCAACTTGTTAAAGTGTTGATTGATTCTGGTGCTACGCATTCTTTCATTACTCCTGCTTGTGTGCAACGTGTTAATATGCAACCTGAAAGACTGCCTTATGTGGTTGAGATTAGTACCTCTTTGACTGATAAGTATATTACTGGATTAGTATGTAAGGATTGTATAATACATGTTAAGGGGTATAATTTTCCTTCGGACCTTATCTTATTTCCTATTTGGGGGTATGATGTTATCTTGGGTATGGATTGACTTTCTAAGTATGATGCCCAGTTAAACTGTAGAACAAAGGTAGTACAGTTTCGTTTGCCAGATCAGCCAGTAGTTGAGGTAGTAGGGAACTGGGGTGCAAAGACGAGTTTTGTTATCTCAACAACTAAAGTTGTTAAGTTGGTGAGTAAGGGGTGTTCGGGTTATCTAGCTTATTTGATCAACAAGCCATCTGATAAGCTATAGCTGGAGGAAGTCCCTATTATTCAGGAATATCCCAATGTATTTCTCGAGGAGTTGCCAGGGTTACCGCCAAAGAGAGATGTGGAGTTTGTGATTAATCTTGTTCCCGGTACTTAACCTATTTCTAAATCAGCATACTGGATGTCACCAGCTGAGTTGAAAGAGCTGAAGACTCAGTTGCAAGAGTTGTTAGAGAAGGGGTTCATTCAGCAGAGTTCATTCAGCAGAGTTCTTTACCCTGGGGAGCACCTGTTTTATTCGTGAAGAGGAATGATGGTACCTTGAGATTATGCATTGACTATCATGGTTTGAATCAAGTGACCATCAAGAACAAGTATCATTTGCCATTGATTGACGAGTTGCTTGATCAACTTCAGGGAGCCAAAGTCTACTCTAAGTTTGACTTGAGGCAGGGGTATTATCAGCTTTAGATTCGCACGGAGGATGTTCTAAAGTCTGCCTTCAGGACTCGGTTCGGGCATTATGAGTTTGTAGTTATGCCCTTTGGATTAACTAATGCACCGGTAGCATTTATGGATCTTATGCATTGGGTTTTTCAGCCGTACTTGGACCAGTTCGTGGTGATCTTTATTGATGATATCTTGTTTTATTCTAAGTATGAATCGGAGCACGAGCAACATCTACGGCTTGTCTTACAAAAGCTGCAAGAGCATCAGTTGTTTGCAAAGTTCAGCAAATGTGAATTTTGGCTACAACGCATATCTTTTCTTGGCCATGTTATCACACAGAGCGGTATTTCTATTGATCCCACTAAGATTGAAGTGGTGATGTCTTGGAAATGTCCGAAGAATGTTTTGGAAGTTTGTAGCTTTCTTGGCTTAACGGGTTATTACCGTAGGTTTGTGAAAGACTTTTCTAAGATTGCCGGGCCACTTTCTATGTTAACTCAGAAACATACTAGGTTTGTTTGGGATGAGAAATATGAGAATGGGTTTCAGGAGTTGAAAAAGAGATTGACTACCACTCCAGTACTTGTTCTACCAGAGAGGACCGATAATATGGTTATCTACAGTGATGCATCCAAGGAGGGCTTGGGATGTGTACTTATGCAGAATGGTCGGGTTATTGCTTATGCTTCTAGAAATTTGAAACCATATGAGGTGAATTATCCGACTCATGATCTTGAGTTGGCAGCTGTTGTTTTCTCACTGAAAAAGTAGCGTCATTATTTGTGGGGCAGTAAGTTCGAGATTTTCACTGATCATATGAGTCTTAAATATTTATTCTCACACAAGGAGTTGAATATGCATAACGGAGGTGGATGGAACTTCTTGGAGATTATAATTGTTCTATTAGTTATCTGCCTGGGAAGGCAAATGTTGTGGCAGACGCTCTTAGCCGTAAGGCGATTGTTTCTTGTTTGGTTGTCAAGAAGTGGGAGGTTCTTGAAGAATTCACTTATTGGAGACCAGAGTTGACTCAGGTTGGGGTAATGTGTTCACATCTCCGTATTAAACCTTTATTACTGTCTCAGATTAGAGAAGCTCAGTAACTTGATGTTAAACTTCAGAAGATCAAGGATCAGATCACGGATGATCAGTCTGACTTCAAAGTGCACGAGTATGGTATTCTACAGTTTCAGAACCAGGTTTGTGTTCCCGATGAACCGGGCTTGAGGCGAGGTATTATGGAAAGGCTCATAATTCTAAGTATACTATTCATCCTAGTGGAACCAAGATGTATCGGGACTTGAAGCAACATTACTGGTGGAATAATATGAAGAGAGAAGTTGCTTAGTTTGTATCTAGATGTTTGACTTGTTAGTGAGTGAAAGCTGAGCATCAACGACCTGCAGGTTTGCTTCAGCCATTGGCTATACCATAGTGGAAATAGGAGCATATTACGATGGACTTCGTCACTGGTTTGCCTAGAACACCGAGAAGTAATGATGCAGTTTGGGTTGTCGTGGATCGTTTGATGAAGACAACTCACTTTATTTCGATGCGTATGGGAGATAAAGTTGCAAAGTTGATGGATCTTTATTTGGATCAGATTGTTAGACTTCACGGGATTCCATCTATTATTGTCTTAGATCGAGATCCTTGATTTACTTCTCGCTTGTGGTAGAAACTTCAGGAGACTTTGGGTACTCGGCAGAATTTTAGTACAGCGTATCATCCACAGACCGACGGTCAGTCTGAGAGGACTATTCAGATTCTGGAAGATATGCTCTAGGCTTGTGTTCTGGACTTCGGGAAGAACTGGAAGAAACATCTACCACTTGCCGAGTTTGCCTATAATAATAGTTATTGTGAAACCCTAATTTTTGTCTTTACCTCGATTTGCGTGTCTTTGCTTCGATTTGCATGATTTGACCTGTTTATGTGCTATATGACTTAGAATATGTTAAATATGTGATTAATACTCCTAATACGCGCTAAGTCTACATTCATGAAATTTTCATCAAAAACGGAATCAGAAATTTTATCGTCGGTTTTGGTGAATAGTATTTTTGAACACCTATCCGCTAAAAATTTTACAGGGGTGTTTTAAATGTTTTAAAACCTAGTCCTCGAGTATTAATAGACCCGTGTTTGATTAAACAAATTTGGAATCGATTTTGGAATTTTAAAGGTTTTTACTCTTTCTTTTGCAAGAATACGAGTTTTAAGCCGACTCGGGTGAAACTGTTTGAATGTAACACTCTTTGTCACCTAAAATATATTGTCTAGAATTAATTTAGTTGTTAATTTAATAGTTTGAGCAAGAAATAGTCAGTAAAATGAATTAAAAGACAAGAAAAGACTTAAAAAATGACTTTGTTTCAACTTCGACTAGTTTTAATTGTTGACCTTTGCATGATATATCATCAACACACACTTGCAAAGCACAAACACACCTAAAAAACATACACATAGCCGAGAGCTTCAAGGGAGAAAAAGAGAAAGAAATTTTAAAGGTTTTCAAAGCAAATTTTCATAGAAAAACCTA
Source organism: Ehretia macrophylla (assembly GCA_037974665.1). Taxonomy (NCBI): domain Eukaryota; kingdom Viridiplantae; phylum Streptophyta; class Magnoliopsida; order Boraginales; family Ehretiaceae; genus Ehretia; species Ehretia macrophylla. The sequence continues at coordinate 13,615,221 of CM075777.1, forward strand.
GTTTTTGTCCATAGTTTTTCATACCGAGTTGGATTCTACTTGTTGGGCATGCATATCTAGGCTTGTTTTGCATCAAAGGTGAGAGGAAAATTCTAGATCTCAAAAGTCATATTTTATGTTTTGCGTATAATTGATTATTGAACAGTTAGAATGTTAATTTGAAGTTATATTATTGCTCAGTGCATGCTAAGGATCGATTATATGTATTCTTGTGAGATTTGAACCGTTGTAGCATAAATTTTTATTTTCGGGTATTTAAAATTGATAGATTGGTCATTTGTTGATTATTTTGAGTTGTAGTGGTTGGAATCGATTGCCGTCGATTTCTAAAAGTTTGTTAATTACATGGTCGCGCCGTTATAATGCCGAATTTTCGATTGCGATGTTTGTGTGAAAATTCAGAAATTTCAGCCTAGGTGCATTGAGGTTTTAGGGTTGTTGGGCTTAATTTTGATGTGTTTTGGTTGGTTTCCCAGAAGGCTAATGTAGTTGATTGAATGGATGAGTGTTAGAAACTGATTTGGAGTTGTTTGGATTAGTAGAATGTAAAATATGATTATTTGAAGTTTAGGTTGTCTTTTTTTAAATTGTTGAATTGAGCCTTTAGATGATTGGGTAGTATTCGAGTGATTGAATTGTGAGTTGTTGATGGTTAGACTAGGGTTAGATTACGTGTTTGATGTATGTTAAGTTGGATGGCCTACTTTGTCATCTAACTTAGTTGTTTGTTGTTTAATTGGTTACTTGATGTTATATTGATGATTATTGATGATTATTGATTGATGATTGATAAACCGAGAGATAGGAAATTTTTCTAGATTGTCCTCCTGTGAATGATTGATTATTATTATTGCTGAGTCTTGGTATGTGTGTACCACCTCTCGGGCAGCGTCGAGTTGTCGGGTTGATAACGACATGACTACCAGAGACTACCTCCAACTCGCATGACGGAGGTGTCATGAAGGGCGAGGCTAGTGAGGTACCTCGGGTGCGTGAATAATGGGGAGTTACAAGAAGAATGGTTGAGATCGCGATGGCGTTTGGAGCTATACCAACTAGAATATACTTTGTTGATTGGTCATTATAGTGTATGTGATTATATTGTTATTGATGTTATTGTGTGTTTACTGCTCAAAGGATCATTTCCAAGGAGTATAGTAAATACTGTTAATGATCTATCAGATCCTCACTGAGCTTGTTTTATATAAGCTTACTCTCTATTATTGCATGCATACAGGTGTTATTGAGCAATATTACGGGTACATGCCTCAGGAAGCTGAGAATGTGCCATATGTGGACGAGTCCTATGTGCCAGAGTCTTGTCCTTGATGTTAGAGATGTTGTATACCTTATTATCTTGTATATTATTCTAGTTGTCTTTTATTTACTTTATAGTTAATGATGTATAAGTTGTAGTAATGATAATGAACTAGTTGTTGTTAACTTAGTGGGCTTTCCTTTGACTATGATAGGTTTCTAAGTTAGTTTATAATCTATTTTTAAAATGTATGCTCAATTAATGTATTATGTTGGAACGGAGGCGTATAACTATGAATGGATTGTTGAAGAATGATTATTGTATAATATGGTTGTGTTGTATATTGTTAACTTAATTGAGGAGTTGATTGTTAGGATCATTTATGGAGTTTGATGTATGATGTTCTAAAGAGGTTGGTTTAGAGCCTCGGTGTCTTAATTACTGTCGTTATATTGCTGAAATTTCGTTGCGTCTTGACTGATCATAGGTGAGGTCGAGTTGGGGCGTGACAGTTATCAAGCCACTATTGGGATGGCACCTTTTGCAGCTCTTTACGGCCGTAAGTATCGTTTACCTTTGTATTGGGACGAGGTAGAGGAGATGAAGACTATTGATCCGACTATTATGCAAGAGCTTCTAGAGAAGATTGAGAATGTTCAGTTGATCAGGCAGAGAATGCTTACAGCGCAGAGTAGATTCAAGAGTTATGCTGACAAGCGTCGTCGGGATTTGGAGTTTGCGATCGGGGATCGGGTTTTCTTGAGACTGTCTCCTCGTAAGGGGTTTGCTCGATATGGTAAACGTGGCAAGCTGAGTCTGAGGTTTGTAGGGTCGTTTGAGATTACTAGCAGAGTGGGCAAGTTGGCATATCGGTTGGCTTTACTGGAGAATTTCTCTAATGTCCACGATGTATTTCACGTGTCTAATTTGCGGAAATATAATCCGGATCCTTCTCATATTCTTGAGCCAGAGTCGTTACAACTTCGTAAGAATTTGACTTATGATGAGCGGCCGATTCATATTCTTGATCAGATGGAATAAGAGTTGAGGTCGAAGACGATTCCGATGGTCAAGGTGTTGTGGAAGCATCACGGTATCAAGGAAGCTACTTGGGAGAGGCGAGATTAGATGCAGCAGCAGTACCCAGATCTTTTCCATTCAGCTAGTAAGAATTTCGGGAACGAAATTTCTTTAAGGGGGGGGAGAATGTGAGACCCTATATTTTGCTTTATCTCGATTTGCGTATTTTACCTCGTTTTGCGTGAATTGACATGTTTATATGCTATATGACTTAAAATTTGTTAAATATGTGATTAATACTCCTAATACATGCTAAGTGTGCATTCACAAAATTTTCATTAAAAACGGAATCAGAAATTTTATCGCCGGTTTTGGTGAATAGTATTTTTGAACACTTGTCCGCTAAAAATTTTATAGGGGTGTTTTAAACAATTTAAAACCTAGTCCTCGGGTATTATTAGACCCGTGTTTGATTTAAACGGATTTGGAATCGGTTTGGAATTTTAAAGATTTTTACACTTTCTTTTGTAAGAAAACGAGTTTTAAGCAGACTCAGGTGAAACTATTTTAATGTAAAACTCTTTGTCACCTAAAATATAATGTCTAGAATTAATTTAGGTGTTAATTTATTGGTTGAGCAAGAAATAGTCAAGAAATGAATTAAAAGACTAAAAGAACTAATTTGACTTTCTTTTAAATTGATTGACTTCTACTTATATGCATCAACACCCACAAACAAAGCACAAACACACCCTCAAAAACACACACAAGGCCGAGAGGTTCAAGGGAGAAAAGGGAAAGAAATTTCAAAGGTTTTCAAAGCAAATTTTCATAGAAAAACCTAGTTTTTGTCCATAGTTTTTCGTGTCGAGTTGGATTCCGTTTGTTGGGCACGCATTGCACGCATATCTAGGCTTATTTTGCATCAAAGGTGAGAGAAAAATTCTAGATCTCAAAAGTCATTTTTTTTAATGTTTTTGCTTATAATTGCATTTTGAACCGTTAGAATGTTAATTTGAAGTTATATTATTGCTCAGTGCATACTAAGGATCGATTATATGTATTCTTGTGAGATTTGAAGCGTTGTATCATAAATTTTAATTTTTGGGTATTTAAAGTTGATAGATTGGCCATTTGTTGATTATTTTGAGTTGTAGTGGTTGGAATTGATTTCCGTCGATTTCTAAAAGTTTGTTAATTACGTGGTAGTGCTGTTATAATGCCGAATTTTTGATTGCGATGTTTGTATAAAAATTCAGAAATTTTAGCCTAGGTGCATTGAGGTTTTAGGGTTGTTGGGCTTGATTTTGATGTGTCTTGGTTATTTTCGAGAGGGCTAATGTAGTTGACTGAATGGGTGAGTGTTAGAAATTGATTTGGGGTTGTTTGGATTAGTAGAATGTAAGATATGATTTTTTGAAGTTTAGGTTGTCTTTCTTTAAAATGTTGATCTATGCCTTTTGATGATTGGGTGGTATGTGAGTGAGTGAATTATGAGTTGTTAATGGTTAGATTAGGGTTTGATTGTGTGTTTAATGCATGTTAAGTTGGATGGCCTACTTTGTCATCTAACTTAGTTGTTTGTTGTTTTAATTGATTACTTAATGTTATATTGATGAAAATATCATTATTGATTGATTATTGATGAACCGGGAGATAGTCAACGGAAAAGGTTGTCCTCTTGTGATGTGATGTTTATTATTATTGTTGAGTCTTGGTATGTGTGTGCCGCCTCTCGGGCAGCGTCGGGCTGTCGGGTTGATAACGACATGACTACCAGAGGCTACCCCCAGCTTGCGTGACGGAGGTGTCATGGAGGGAGGGGCTAGTGAGGTACCTCAGGTGCGTAACTAATGGGGAGTTATAAGAAGAACGGTTGAGATCGTGATGGCGTTTGAAGCTACACCAACTAGAGTATCCTTCATTGATTGGTCATTATAGTTATATGTTTATATTGTTATTGATGTTTTATTGTGTGTTTACTGCTCAAATGATCATTTCCAAGGAGTATAGTAAATACTATTAGAGATCTATTGGATCCTCACTGAGCTTGTTTTATATAAGCTCACTCTCTATTATTGCATGGTTACAAGTGTCCTTGAGAAAGATTACGGGCACGTGCCTCCAGAAGAGGATAATGTGCCTTTCGTGGATGAGTCTTATGTGCAGGAGTCATTGCCATGAGATTGTTTGTAGTTGATGTATTATGATGTATTATAAACCTACTTTAACTTAAAGACCTATGTATAATGGTTTAGCAGTCTTCTTTTGATCATGTTTAGATTACTAAGTTGCTTTATAATCTATTTTGATTTTTATGTTAAAGTTAAGGTATTATGTTGTAACGGAGGCGTATAACTAAGAATGATTATTGTATAATATTGTTATGTTGTATGTTGTGAATGGTATTGAGGAGTTGATTGTTGAATGGTTGTGGAGTTTGGTTTTGCGATGTTCTGAGAGGTTGGTTTAGAGCCTCGGTGCCTTAATTACTGTTGTTATACTACCGAATTTCCGTTTGCATACTGACAGATTGTAGGTGGGGTCGAGTTGGGGCGTGACAATACAAGCATACTATAACCTCCATATAGATTCAATTCCATCCAAAACACATTAAGCCACAAATTAACGACTACAAAACATCAACAACAACCAAAGCTCAAACTTATCTTCCAAATGGTCTTCTCACTCACCCAACTTCACCTCAAGAGTAACACCCACATTTAACATTACTCTAGCATCCTAGAACATTTACAAGCCATAACCACACAATACCAAGTCATTAAATCCCCATTTTTCAAGTAAAGCTCAAATGCACCATATAAAACCATGTATATCTTAATCATTCTTAACAACAAGATGAACACATAACCATGAATCATATGGCTTTAGAAAAGCTTTTGAAAATATCCCTCACCTTAGATATTGAATTTGAAAGCAAGGAAAAGCTAGAAACCACAAGGAAAAGCTTGAGAATGCCAAAGAATAGCTTGAAATAAGTTGTTTTCCTTCTTCTTCACCTTCTACTCTTCCTCTTCCTCTCTCTCTTTTCTTCTTCTCTTGGTTGAAAATGGGAGAGTGTGTCTTGACTGTGTTTTGTATGTGTTGATGGTGTAGTGTAGGTTGTTAGATAATATCTAAGTTGCCTAATGACGAGAGTGCCCTCCAACTAACTTATGTATTTCTAGTTTTCCATTTTAGTATTAATTCCAATTGCCTTGGTTCTAATTCAATTGTTCTAGTTAGCTATTGAACTTAGTTGGTTCCACTCTCTAACTACACGATATAAATGACTCAAATACACGCTAAATGATAAAATACTCGTAAATCAAGATAAATGATCTTAACACAATATAAATGCACACAAATCAATATAAAAACATGCAAAATAATTTAATTATATATGATATGACCTATATGCATATGTGGTCTCGGGCTGGGCCTTACAAGTTATAGTCAGGCTAATAAGAGGCTGTTTCAGCCTCAGCGTTAGCAGGTCGTTTATAGGCCTGCAGAGCAGCAGAGTGGTTACAGGCCCCCAGTGCAGCAGGGTTCTTTCAGACCTTAGGGGCAGCAAAGTTCATTTAGGCCCCAGTTTCTGCTGGGATCCTACCAGACGCAGTCACAGCATATGCCAGCACAGTCTCAAGGTCAGTATAGGCCATATGTTGCGAGACCTCAACAGTAGGCTGGTACAGCTGCTTATTCAGCTTCTGGTTCTTCAGGAGGCAGTATTAGTGCTTCGACACTGCAGTGTGCTTATTGTAAACGTAAGAGCCATTTAGAGGCCGACTGTCGGGCAAATGCAGTGACATGTTTAGGTTGGAGCAGCAACCAACACAGGGCGAGAGATTGTCCCAGGTATCAAATATCTGAGAGTCAGCCAGCAGGCTAGGGTTATTAGGGTAGACTTGCAGGCAGTGCACCTCAACAGCAATAGGTTTAGGCTCGAGCCTATGTAGTGGACTTGGAGGAGATACTTGAGGTAGCGGCAATTGTGGAAGGTAACTTTCTTATACTCAATCAACTTGTTAAGGTATTGATTGATTCTGGTGCTACGCATTCTTTCATTACACCTACTTGTGTGCAACGTGTTAATGTACAACCTGAGAAATTACCTTATGTGGTTGAGATTAGTACTTCTTTGACTGATAAGCATGTGATTGGCTTAGTATGCAAAGATTGTAAAATATATGTTAAGGGTTAGGATTTTCATTCGGACCTTATCTTATTTCCTATCCGAGGGTATGATGTTATCTTGGGTATGGATTGGCTTGCCAAGTATGATTCTCAGTTAAACTGTAGAACAAATATGGTACAGTTTCGGTTACCAGAACAGCCAATGGTCGAGGTAGCTGGGAATCGGGATGCTAAGACAAGTTTCATTATCTCATCAGTTAAAGCTATTAAGCTGGTAAGTAAGGGGTGATCAGGTTATCTAGATTATTTGATCAACAAGCCATCTGATAGGCTAAAGTTGGAGGAAGTTCCGATAATTTGGGAATATCCCAATGTATTTCCCGAGGAGTTGCAGGATTGTGAAACCCCACTTTTCTGCTTTAACTCAATTTATGTGTTTTATCTCGTTTTGCGTGTATTTGACCTGTTTATGTGCTATATGACCTAGAATGTTATAATTTTGATGTCAATACTCCTAATACGTGCTAAATGGGCATTCATGAAATTTTCATAAAAAACGGGATCATAAATTTTATCGTCGATTTTTAGTGAATAGTATTTTCGAAACACGTCCGCTAAGATTTTGAAACTGGTCTTTTTAACCCTTCTAGACCTAGACCACGGACTTTAATAGACCTGTATTTGATTAAAACAGATTTCAAATCAGCTTAGGAATTTATTAGGGTTTTTACACCGACTTTTGCAAAAATCGAGTTTTAAGCCGACTCGGGTGAAAGTGTTTGATTGTAAAACTTCTTGTCACCTAAAAATAACCTACTTGAGCTAGCTTGGGTGTTGAATAATTGTTTTGAACATTGGTGATCAAGAAAATGCATTTAAAGTCAAGAAAACACTAAAAATAATTAGTTTCCACTTTGACTTTCTTTTATTTATTTGACCTTTGCTTAATATATTATCAACACACATTAAAAACAAAGCAAAACACCACCAAAAACACACACAAAACCGTGGCTCCTTGGAGGAGAAAGATGAAGGCATTTTCAAAGTATTTTCCTCATAGATTTTGCATTTCAAAGCCGAATTGAGTGATTTAAAGCTTGATTTCACTTGTTTGGCATCCATTCTACACATTTCTTGCATCAAAACACATCAAAAATTCTAGAAAAATTCTAGATCACAAAAAATTGAAAAAAAATTAACACAATTTTAAGCAAACAACCACACAATTTTTCCCCAAATAGTAATAAGCAGCACAATAAGCAACCACATCCCCAAACCTAAAGTTTGCTTGTCCTCAAGAAAATAGCATCAAAGAATAAGAAACAAATATCCAATGAAAACGTAAAGGGGCACTGTGGAGGGGAAAATCATCAAAATACCAATGGCTACATCACAGGGCATTGTGGAGGGGAAAAGTAAGAAAATATATCACTTAATGCATGATGACTGTGATACGGATGATGCTATCATGGACATCCCCAAACCTCTTCTCAGCGAAGTCCAAAGAAACCTAGAAAATGCATAGAAGATATAAGTGGATGTAACAATAAAGTGTAATAGTAAAACATGAGATAAGAGCAAATATATGGACAATCGGCATGGGGAAGCTAAAAAAGAAAGAAGTTAACTAAGATCCATAAAAATAAAGAAAAAAACAATAATCTAAATAAACTCAATCCTAGGGTGCCTCCTAGAAGCGCTGAGTTTAACACCTTCAGCTAGGCGATCAGGAGACTCATGATAGATACTCAGGGTCTTGAAGCTCGAGAGACTCAACAGTAGTTGTCTTCGACTCCAACAAATGCTTAAGGCGCACACCATTAACAGTTCCATTGGGTTTTTAACTTTCCCAGGAAGAGTTTGAGCTTAGAATTGAAAAACCAGACTCTATCAAAAGGAGCAAAGGTCTTCCTATGGATGTGACGATCATGCACAAATTTCATGTGCTCCTTATAGAGTTTGGCATTCTTATATGCCTCGTATCTCTTCTCCTCCAACTCAGCTAGGTCTAACTTTCTCTTCTCACCGGCATTTTTCAAATCAAAGTTAAAGGACTTGATAGCCCAATAAGCACGGTGCTCTAACTCAACAAGCAGGTGGTAAGCCTTTCCATAAGCCAAATGATATGGGGACACACCAATAGGAGTCTTAAATGCGGTCCGATAGGCCCGTAGAGCATCATCTAAGTGACATGACCAATCTCTGTGATCGGGCCTAACCGTCCTCTCGAGAATGGACTTTATCTCCCTATTAGAGACCTTTACCTGACCACTAGTTTGTGGATGGTATGGTATGGTGATCTTATGGGTGACCGAGTATGTATGCAATAATGCTTCAAGTGTCCTATGGCGAAAATGCTGTCCGCCATCACTAAGCAACACACGTAGAACTCCAAACCTAGAAAAGATGTTATCTTTAATGAATTTGACCACTACTTTGTGGTCATTGGTTCGGGTTGCCACAACTTCAACCCATTTCGACACATAATCTACGGCCACTAAGATGTACACACACCCAAAGGAAGAAGGAAAGGGACCCATGAAGTCAATACCCCACACGTCAAAAATCTCGCAAATCAAAATCGGGGACAAGGGCATCATGTCTCTCTTAGAAATGGATCATCATTGTTGACACTTAAAACATCTCTGACAAAAATCACGAGCATCTTTAAAGAGAGTGGGCCAGAAGAACCCATTCTAGAGGACCTTGGCAATTGTGTGGTTACCGCCGAAGTGGCCGCCATAGGCTCCCTCATGACAAAAGCTCAATATACTAAGATACTCATCTTCCGGCATACAACGCCGGATGAACTGGTTTGTACACACCTTATAGAGATAAGGATCCTCCCAAATGAAATGTTTGGCTTGTGCCATGAAGTGATCCTTTTTTCTCTTTCCCCAAACTAAAGGTAATTGCCTTGTGATGAGAAAGTTAACAATATTAGCATACCATGGGATGTGGTGTGAAACAGCGAATAGCTGCTCGTCAGGAAATGCATCATGAAATGGGAGCTTATCGCTAGGGAAATCATAGACAAGATGGGAAAAATGGTCAGCGATTGTGTTCTCACTACCCTTTTTGTCTCTAATCTTTAAGTCAAACTCCTGAAAGAGTAGCATTCATCGAATCAAATGGGGCTTGGCATCCCACTTGGCTAACAGATATCGCAATGCTGCGTGATCGGTGAAAACCACAACCTTCGACCCAAGAATGTAAGAACGAAACTTGTCTAAAGCAAAGACTACGGCGAGCAACTCTTTCTCAGTAGTGGTGGAAATTTGCTGGGCATCATCTAAGGTCTTGCTCGCGTAATACATCACGAATGGAAGTTTATCCCTCTGCTGCCTTAAAATAACTCCCACAGCGTAATCTGAAGCATCACACATAATCTTAAATGGAATACTATAGTCGGGAAGCTGAATGATGGGAGCGAAGGTCAGAAGGGATTTCAGCTTCTCAAAGGCTCTCGTGCACTCATCACTAAAAACAAAGGGAGCATCATGCACTAACAAATTAGACAAATGACGCACAATCTTGCTAAAGTATCTAACGAAACGTCAATAGAAACCGGCGTGACCAAGAAAGGATCGAACATCTCGAACCGTTTTAGGTTCAGGCAGCTTTGTTATCAATTCAACCTTGGCTGGGTCGACATGAATGCCATCGTGAGAAATCACATGACCTAACACAATCCCTCACTCAACCATAAAGTGACTCTTCTCCCAACTTAAAACAAGATTCATCTCAGCATATCGGGCTAGCACAAAAGAAAGATATGTGAGACAATCATCAAAAGTGGAACCAAAGACCGAGAAGTCATCCATGAAAACCTCTAAATATTTCTCGATCATGTTAGAGAAAATTTCCATCGTACACCTCTGGAATGTGGCTGGCGCATTGTATAGTCCGAATAGTATGCAGCGATAGGTGAATGTCCTATAGGGACAGGTAAAGGTGGTTTTTTGTTGATCCTCAAGGAACATAACGATCTGATTATAGCCTGAATACCCATCTAAAAAATAGTAGTAGCCTTGTTCGGCTACTCTATCTAGGATCTGGTCAAGGAAGGGCAGAGGGAAATGATCTTTCTTGGTCTTGGAATTGAGCTTGCGATAATCGATGCACACACGCCACCCTGTAGTAACGCGGGTAGGAATAAGTTCTCCTCTCTCGTTTAGGACCACTGTGATTCCAAATTTCTTTGGTACCACCTGTATCGGACTCACCCATGAGCTATTAGAAATCGGGTAGATAATACCCACATTGAGTAACTTAATCACCTTTTTATGGACGATTTCACCTATTTTCGGGTTTAGTCTCCTCTGAACTCTCGAGAAGGAGTAGCTCCCTCCTCAAGGTGAATCCTATGCATGCATACAGAGGGATCAATCCCTTGCAAATGAGCAATTGTCCATCCTATTGCCTTCTTATGGGTACTCAAAACCTCTAAGAGTTTTTCCTTATGCTCATTGGTCAAATCCGAGGCAATGATAACTGGAAGGGTCTCATTTGGACCTAAGTAGGCATACTTAAGGTGCTCGGGCAATGGTTTGAGCTCCAATGCTGAGGGAGACTCAACCGTAAGAGGATCAAAAGCAAAAACAACGGGAAGAAGATCGGACTCGATAGTGATAAGGTCGTCAGCTATGCTAGCATTGACAGGGTTATCGCTGGTTAAAAGGGTCGTAGAAGCAACATATTCACTCACAAATGCTGACGAATCAAACATGTCAAGAATAGATTCAAACTCAGCGAGCTTATCCTCAACAGACAACATGGTAGAGGCATGCTCATCAATACAGGGGTCAATGAGGTCAACATGGAAACACTCATCCTCATCATCACGATAGACTCGATTAGCAGCGTCTTCCACTCCCAAGTTAGTCTTAAGATTACCAAAAGTCAACTCAATCATCCCTGTCCTACAATAGATCACAGCGTCAATTGTAGCTAAAAAGGGACGACCTAAAAGGATATGAGTAGAGTGTCTAGTGTCGGCGCCCATTTGCATATCTAAAACTATGAAGTCAACAGGGAAAAAAAACTCTCCAACTTTGACCATAACATCCTCAACTATCCCTCATAGGCGTCTCTCAGATCGATCTACAAGTTGAAGGATAACACCAGTAGGAGTCAACTCACCTAAACCTAAAAGATCATAAACTGAATATGGGAGGAGACTGACACTGGATCCTAAATCAAGAAGAGCATGATCCACCTGATGGTCACTAATAATGCACAGAATAGTGAAGGCTCTTGGATCGCTGAACTTAGGAGTGGTCCCTTTTGTCCAAACACTGCTGACTTTTTCAAAGAGCGTCACTTTCTTTGGAATATAGACGGATTGCTTCTTTCTTGCGCAAAGCTCTTTAAAAATTTTGGCATAAGCCGGGATTTGCTGGACGACATCGACCAATGGCATATTTATCTTTACCTCTCGAAGGTGGTCAATGACTCTGTGATTTTTTGGCTCAAGGTTAGGCTTTGTCCTATTGAGGGCAGCAGAAAAGGGAACCCTATGTGGTATCTCTAAATCTGGCCCAATAATCCACTTTCCGTCCCTTTCGAGAAGAATGGTGCTATCACTAGTCTCGTCACCCTCTTTCTCAATCTCTCGCTCTAACTGGTCAGACTCTCCCTCGACTACATGTTTCTCCTCTCTTTCTCCGTTAGTCTCACCCACATGGTTATCAATTTTGCGCCCACTCCTAAGAGTGATAATGGCGTTTGCTTGCTCAAGCGTGGGAGCACCCTGTATAGTACTACACTGCCCTCTAGGATTATTGACTGGCTGGGCAGGCAGTTTTCCTTCATCTTTCCTATTTAGTTGTTGGGCGATTTGTCCAAATTGAGTCTCTAACCTCATAATGGACTGAGCTTGCGAATTAAGGATTTGTAGTGTCTGTGCAAGATCTTGATTTGTTTGAGTAAGTGATTGCTCCTGAGTATCCACTTTTTGACCTTGCATTTGAAGGAGTTGAAGGATCTTGTCAATCTTGTCGTCAGTGGAAGACTGGGTTGGAGGATGAGTATTCTGAACGGGTTCAGATCGAAAAGGGTTCGATGCTGGAAGACGATAGAAACCGGGTGAATCTGAAGAGTTAGAGTGTTGGGCTCGCTGTGGTCTTTGATATTGACCTTGAGGAGCAAAAAAGTCTGCATTGTTGTTTTGCCACCATGAGAATGTCGGATTATCTCCTCAACTGGGATTGTAAGTGTTCGAGTAAGGGTTATAGTTGCGAGGGTAACCCTGAGCGACATAAACCTGCTCTATGAAATCGGGGAACTGAGAGGAGCCAAAGAGCATTCCAAAGTAGAGTGTTCATTTGAGAGACAAAGAGCACAAGTCTTTAGCTGAGGGGTAGTAGGTGCAGGCTTTGAGCCTGAAGAAAGCAATAGGTCAAACTTTTTGTTCAAGGCAGCCACCTGGGGGCCCAAATCCTTACTCGAGCTAACCTCAAATAATGCCCTCTTAGGCCTAGGTCTCTCTTTCCTATCCATATCGGAGTCTTGAAATGAATCCTTGGCAACACCCTCTAGACGGGCCCATGCCTCAGTCGGGGTCATGTTATAGAATCCTCCATAGCACATGGAGTTCACCATCGCCTTTTGTGCTGGGGTCAGGCCTCTATAGAAATATTGAAGGAGCTTGGGTTTATCAAACCCGTGATGGGGGCACTAACGGAGAAACTTATTGAATCTATCCCAAGTCTCATGAAAAGACTCAAGATCAGACTGAGTAAATGTCATGATTTTCTTTTGAAGAGAAGTGGTCTGGTCCATAGAGAATAACCGAAGCAAAAACTCGGTAAACAATTGCTCCCAAGAAGTGATAAAATCTGTCTCAAGGTCATAAAGCCATTGTTTAGCGGTATCCTTCAACGAGTATGGAAACAATCTCAGGCAAACATTCTCCTGAGTGACATGAGAAATGTTCATATACGAGCAAATCTTAAGAAAATTGCGAATATGAGCATGTGGATTTTCATTAATCTTCCCGTAAAAGGTGGGTAAAATCGCTAAAGTTGCTGGCTTAATGTCAAATTGAACATTATGAAGATCAGGTGGCCAGATAGCGATATTAGGGTGGTATGAACTTGGAAGGAAATGTTGGCAAAGAGTCACGTCATCAGGAATGCGATCGGGATTGTTAGGAAAATGTCGGGCATTCGGTATGTTAGGAACATGATGAGGGTCCTGTTGGTTTGTCATACATCTAATGGAAACTCTAGTGACTCGAAACCGACGACAAATACGTTGGGGTTCAGGGTCAAATGGGAATAAAAGATGACCTAATGAATGGCGCCCAAGCATACAATGAAGAAAATCCCAAGAATAACAAAAAGAAAAGCAGCCAGCTACCTACCACAAACCTGAAAACTAAAATAAAAGAAAAACAGTAAACAACTATGAATTCAAAGTACTAAATTAACACAATAAAGTCTATTGAAAGCAAGAAACTAAGAAAATCAACTAATAAAGCAAGTAAATCTAAACTAACCAATTACAAGCATGTAAATCAAGAAAATAGAAATTAAAAAGTGAAATAGACAAAATTATGAAAATTAACTAATTAATAAAAACTAAAATCACGAAAATAAACTACTAAACATAAAAACACACAATGATTCACCGTGCCTCCCCGGAAACGGTGCCAAAAACTTGATCATTTTCTGGTGTATAGAAAATTAAGTGCAAAACAAACCAAGTCAAACCCCGCAAGTGCATTGGTCGTGATAGAAAGTGGGCAAGTACGGGAATCGTATCCCCAACGAGGCTCCTAAGTCAGTCTAAAATGTGTTTGTGTGAAAAGTAATCTAAAAACGTGAGTAAAAGAAAAATTGATTGATTAGTGATGGATTGAATTAAAATTGAAATTGAAGTTAAACTAATTAACTAAAAGAGAATAAAGACTAAAGCTAATTAAATCTAATCAAAAATAAAAGTGCAAGAATCTGAGTGTGATAACCCGAACCCGGCATGCAGTTAATGGCATTTAACTTCATTTAACTAAGTGACATCTTAAATGTTGGCATTGAATTTGTGTTTATTTTTAGTTAAACATTATTTGAAGCTTTATTTTCATATTTCTTTCTGAATTAACTAGAATAATGCTTGAGCTAATTATTTTAAACGAATAACAACTACTTTTCATATTGATGTCAATCGGTTTTATTTTTCTTGCGCTTAAATGCTCAGATTTCAATAAAATGAAAAGTAACTCCGAGCCGGAGTAAATTTTAAACTATGATGCTTTCCGAAAATGATATATTTCTTAGATTCTTTGAGATTTAATTGTTGTTCTTCTATTGACGCAAAGTGCATAGCATATCGAGAGAGATAGTTAGGAAATGAATTCTAGTCCTCAACAAATAGTGAAAACTAGTATTTAGATGACTTAAATTTTATATTTTAATTGTTGCTAGCTAGAATTAATATTTCCATAGTTGTTTTAGCTTAAAAATGCATGAAATAGGCTGGTTTGACCAAGTTTAAGTTAGTTGACCAAGCCTTGACCAAGTTGACCTTGTGTCATCTTTTAAAATAGCTTAAAATAGCACAAAAATAAAAAAAAGAGCTGAAAACAGAGAGAGAGCTGGCCGAAAATGAGGGAGAAGAAAAAAAAAAGATTTCAAGCCAAAATATTCGATTCTTCGTGAGAGCTTGCACGGGGTGGTTTCCGAGGCATCCTACGAGGTTTTCCTAGCGTCTAGGAGCATCTAAGGTGAGGGTTTCATCATTATTTGCTCATTTGAAAAATGTATGTCTAAACTTTAATTTTTAGAACTATTGCGTAGATTGTTGTTTTAATCGTTTTGTTGCTTAAAGAATGTTCCTTGTTGATTGTAGAACATGTATTTATAGCTTTTTAGCATTTTCTGCGGTAGAAAATCGAAATTGCAATTTAAATTGTTTAATGAATAGTAATTAGTGAATAATAAACCCTTGAAACGATAAAGTTGCGCTGTCATGCCGTTTGTCGATGTGAAAAGGTGCTAGGTATGCTAGAATGCCTAAATGTGTGGTTTAATTGGAATGTGTAATGAAAAAACGGAGAAAAACGGCTTAGTGAAAGTCGGGGTCGTTTAGGTTGAGTTTGGCATTTTCTCGTTTTGCGTGCTGGCATTGTTTCGGGAGGCCATGGAAACACTTTTGATGCGATTATGGTGTTGGTTGGGTGTTTGGTTAGTATAGTTGTAGTTCAAACGAGCAAAGGGAGAAATCGGGGCTTTGCGCGAATTCTAGGGTACAGTAGGGTTTTGGGGTCTTTAGACGTGCCTTATGGTGACCTAGGAGGATTGATGAAGTCGGTTTCCAAAGCTCGTGGCTCGTTTGAAAGTAGTAGGGTTTGGTAAGTTGGGGTCATTTTTGTGATTTTGTGTGTTTTCATAGAATATTGCTTATAGTATGTTTATATTGATTATAGAATGCTTATATTGCTTATACAATGCTTATGTTGCCTATAGAATACTTATAATGCCTGTAGAATACTTGTTGTTGCTTGATAATTTTAGTTGGTGTTATTCTTGTTCCTTGTTTGATTGCAAATGCTTGTTAATGCTTATTACGCTTGTTAGAGTTGATTATTGATTGAAATGTTTATCAATTGTTGAGAATGCTTGATATCGCTCGTTTATCGCCTTGTATCGAGTCTTGCATTTCATAATGTCTCGCACGTGAGTGATGGGCCTCTCTGGGTAGCCTCGGGTTGCCAGTGTTGGTTGCTCTAGCTCCGTAGCTATTCCCTCTTCTCGCTTGGGTTGCCTCCCAGGGAGTTTTGGGTCGTAGAATTGATGGATACTTCCGGGGTATTCCAAACTGGTGTTATAAGGTGGTTTGGGCCGGCGCGTCATCGTTAATGTCATCGGGATCGTGATCGGTACATTACTCGCTCGAGTGAACCATAGCCTTCAAAGTGTGGTATAGCTTTGATTGGTTGTGTTAATGATTTTCTTAATTGTTTATTGTATTGTTGTATATATTGAATGCCTTTTATTGATTGTATTGCTTAACTGTACCTATTTGCATTGCACGATCTTCTTTCTCTCCAACTCGATATCTGTCTCGCCCTCACTGAGTATACGTGTTGTGTATACTCACTCCTCACCACCACATTTCAGGAAATGCCATGTTAGCTGGAAAGTTCGTGATTTCGTGAAAGTCCGTGCTTGAAGAGTTGTCTTGCGTGCCTGTGTGACTTGAGTTGTCAAAGTTGTAAGGATGTATGCTTTTATGTATTATATGTATTTAATGTCAAAAGGATTGTAATTTAAGTTTCATTAGATTGTTGAAGTAGTTTGATAAGTTAGATTGTGTATTTAGTTAATGTAGCTTAATTTCAATGTATGTTTATAATATCTAGAGGAAAAGAGCTAGAATGGCATGATAGTTTATTTTATGCAGTAGCTTAGTATGGTTTAATTTTCAAGTTTGAGTGTACTTGTCAAAAATGAAAAGAGATAGGTTAGCTTTTAAATTGAAAATGTATGTATACTTGCTGAGTATAATTGTTGAGAACCGAGGCTCGGATGGCCTTGAGGAAGTTTTGTATGGTTGGACACAGTGGTGGTCCATTTATATGCTATTACAGGTTTTACATTTCGCCTAGAAACAAGGGAGACTTCGTCCGTTTTCCCTGAAAATTTTTGCCCGGGTTTGGATTTGGGTTGTGATTAGATCGATTGATAGAACTCCCGGTCTCTAGAGGGATCGGGGTGTTACACTGAGAATTGGATCAAAGGTGCAGTCGGGTTAGGTCTAGATCTATGTATAAAATTTACGAATTATATGTAGATCCTAGATTTGGAAAGTCAACCTATGGTCAACCGAACTATAAGCCCGTCTAGATGTGGTCACCTAACTAGCCAATTAATCTCACTTAAACTGAGGGACAATTCCGTCCTCTAAACACTCTCAAAGCCGGGTGTGGTCTTGCCCAAATGATTCTAAGTTCGTTAATTATACTATATGGTCAAATTGTCGTACAACCTATAATTTATTTAATCACTAAGTTCATTTTCTAAGGGGTTGTAGTCATTCTTTGAAATCAAATCCGCTACAAGCAATTTTTAAAAAATGAAAACAAAGCATGTAAACAAATAAGCTCATATCGTAATGAACACTCAAATACATGCTAGCAACAAGCAAGTTTAAAGCATATAATTGAAAGTCATAGAAAAAATAAAACAAATCTCAAAAATATAACAACACCCATAAGAAATCTCACATCTAAATAACCAAATCTAGCATCTAACATATACTAAATGGAAGCTTATACAAAAGATATTTCCCTAGCCACCAAATAGTTTAGCTCATACTCAACATAAAAGTAATGTCATGAAAAAAGTAAAAAGAAAAGCTCCCCTATATCTTCAATGCTTGCAATCCTAAAATATATGATCCAACGTGCCTCCAAACCTTAATCCAAAACCAAAAATGAAATGGGTAAGATTATATGTGTGTGAAAGTGTAAAAATATGAGTGAAAAAAGTGTGTGTTAGTGTGTGAGTAGATGTGAGTATGTGAGAAAATAGTGTGTATTAGTGTGTGAAAAATGAGAGAGAATGTGTGTGTAAAAAGTGTGTAAAAGTGTGTGTGGGTGTTGTGGATATGAATGTGTAGTAAGAGAGTGAATGGGTGAATTGGAAAAGATTCAGAATAAAAATATGGAGTGTGTGAAAGTCAGGTGCTTTCGAATGTGAGGTGGCTGGTTTAGTTGGTTTGTGAGGTTGTGGTAAGTTGGATTGGTCAAGTGGTGCAATTGGTATATATGCCGGTAGATGGTGAGGTGCCGTGTGGTGCTTATGGGATTGAGCTGATTCATAAAAAAAGAAAAGAAAGTGCAGGTGCTGTTAAATTGGTCAAAATGGTTCGCCGCTCCGAAGTTGTACGTGGTTGGTTCGCTACTTGAATTGGTGTTAATTCAATTGTGGCTCGGCTGATTCCAATTCTCTTTTTTTTTTTTTCTACTTCATGCTGCTGCTTTTTCTTTCATGTAGTCATTGACCAAGACAATCACCAAAGTTGACCAAGGCTTTAATGCCTTGGTCAAAACCTTTTCTTCTTTTTTTTTTAATTTCTTTTTTGAATCTTTTTTTTTCTTTATCTTTTATTCACTTCGAGTCCCACTCTTTACCATGAACTTCACATTTTCTACCATGAGCATCACCTAAATCACAAAAATTTTCATTTATTAACTATTTGAGGCATTATAAATAATAAAATCAATTATAAAAAAATGCTACAAATACCTAATAAATGCAATCAAAAAAGTTCAAAACACCCTTAAATAATATCAATTAAGCTCATAAACTAATTCGTAGTAATCTTTATTGACGATATCTTAGTATTTTCTAAGACTAAATCGAAGCATGAGCAACATCTACGACTTGTCCTATAGAAACTTTAGGAGCATTAGTTGTTTGCGAAGTTCAGCAATTGTGAATTCTGGCTACAACGAATATCTTTTCTTGGTCATGTGATTACTCAAAATGATATTTCAGTAGATCCCACTAAGATTAAAGTGGTGATGTCTTGGAAAAGGCCGGATAATATTTTGGACGTTCGCAGCTTCCTTGGGTTGGTGGGTTATTACCGCAGGTTTGTGATGGACTTTTCTAAGATTATAGGGTCACTTTCAAAGTTAACTCAGAAATGAACCAGCTTTATTTGGGATGAGAAGTGTAAGAGTGGGATTCAGGAGTTGAAAAAGAGATTGAGTACCCTTCCGGTACTTGCTTTGCGAGAGGGAACTGATAATATCGTCATCTACAGCGATGCATCCAAAGAGGGCTTGGGTTGCGCACTTATGCAGAATGGTTGGGTTATCGTCTATGCTTCTAGGAAATTAAAACCGTATGATGTAAATTATCCGACTCATGATCTTGAGTTGGCAGTAGTTGTATTCACACTGAAAAAGTGGTGACACTATCTGTGGGGCAGTAAGTTCGAGATTTTCACTGATCACAAAAGTCTGAAGTACTTGTTCTCACAGAAGGAGTTGAATATGCATCAACGGAGGTGGATGGAACTTCTCGGAGATTATAATTGTTCTATCAATTATCTGCCTGGAAAGGAAAATGTTGTAGCAGATGCTCTGAGCCACAAGGTAGGTATTGCTTGTTTGGCAGTTAAAAAATGGGAGGTGCTTGAGAAAGTTAGCTATTGGAGGCCGAAGTTGACTTAGGTTGGGGTGATGTGTTCACATCTCCGGATTCAACCTCTATTGCTATTTTAGATTAGGGAAGCCCAACAACTTGATGTGAAACTTTAGAAGATCAAGGAACAGATCACGGATGATCAGTCTAACTTCAAAGTACATGAGGATGGTATTCTTCAGTTTCGGAATAGGGTGTGCGTTCCTGATGAACTGGGTTTAAGGAGAGGTATTATGGAGGACACTCATAATTTTAAGTACACCATTCATCCCGGTGGAAACAAGATGTACTGGGACTTGAAACAACATTACTGGTGGAACAACATGAAAAGATATGTTGCTCAATTTGGGTCCAGATGTTTGACTTGTTAGCGGGTAAAAGCAGAACATCAACGACCTGCAAGGTTACTTCAGCCGTTGGTAATACTAAAGTGAAAATGGGAACATGTTAAAATGGACTTCGTCTCTAGTTTGCCTATAACACTGAGGAGATGTGACGCGGTATGGGTTGTGGTGGACCATTTGACGAAAATAGCTCATTTTATTCCGATGAGGATGGGAGATGAAGTTGCAAAGTTGGCAGATCTTTATTTGGATTATATTGTTAAACTTCACGGAATTCCAGCTAGTATTGTCTCTAATCGACATCCTCGGTTTACTTCTTGACTTTGGGAGGAATTCCACGAAACTTTGGGTACTCAATTGAACTTCAACACAACGTATCATCCTCAGACCGACGCCTAGTCAGAGAGAACTATTTAGATTATGGAGGATATGCTCAAGGCTTGTGTTTTGGACTTTGGGAAGAATTGGAAGAAACATCTACCGCTAGCCAAGTTTGCCTATAACAATAGTTATCAAGCGACTATTGGGATGGCACCTTATGAAGCCCTCTATGGCCATAAGTGCCGATTACCTTTGTATAGGGATGAGGTAGGGGAGATTAAGGCTATTGATCTGACTATAATGCTAGAGCTTATAAAGAAGATTGAGAATGTACAGTTGATCATGCAGAGAATGCTAACAGTGCAGAGTAGATACAAGAGTTATGTTGAAAAACACCACAGGGATTTGAAGTTTATAGTCGGGGATCGAGTTTTCTTGAAATTATCTCCTCGTAAGGGTTTTACTCATCATGGTAAGGGTGGTAAGCTGAGTCTGAGGTTTGTGGAGCCGTTCAAGATTACTGGCAGAGTTAGCAAGCTGGCGTATCGGTTAGCTTTACCGGAGAACTTCTCTAATGTTCATGATATTTTCCACGTGTCTACTTTGAGGAAGTATTTTCTGGATCCTTCTTGTATTCTAGAACCAGAGCCGTTACAGCTTCGTGAAAATTTGACTTATGATGAACGACCAATTCGCATTCTTGATCAGATGGAACGGAAGTTGAGGTCGAAGAAGATTGCGATGGTTAAAGTATTATGGAAACATCACGGGATTGAAGAAGCTACTTCGGAATGAAGAGATCAGATTCAGCAGCAATACCTATATTTATTCCTAGCAGCAAATAAGAATTTCGAGTATGAAATTTCTCTAAAGGGAGGAGAAAGTGAAACCCCAAATTTCATCTTTGTGTGAAATTGTGTGTTTTGACTTGTATATGTGTTGTTTGACTTAGAATGCACTAATTTTGTGATTTCTACTCCTATTATATGCTATGTGAGCATCCATAAAATTTTCGTAAAAATCGGCATTGAAAATTTTATCGTCGGGTTTTGTGAATATTATTTTTTGAAACACGTCAAGTAAAATTTTAATACGGGTGTTTTTAATGTCTTAAAACCTTGTCCTCGAATATTAATAGACCCATGTTTGATTAAAACGGATTTTAAAATGAGTTAGGAATTAAAAGGGACTTTACACCTTCTTTTGCAAAAAAATGAGTTTTGTACCTAGTTGAGTGTATATGTATGCATATAAAACTTGGTATCAACTAAGTTAAGTCTATTAAATATAGTATTTATAGTAGTTTACATGTATGTAGACAAAATAGTCTAAAAACAGTTAAAAGACTAAGTATTTGGCAACTTTGACTTTTACTTAGTTGTTGACTTTGCATTTTATATACAAAATATACATATAATACATAAAAAATAGCTCAAAATCTCTCCAATTCTCACACACATGGCTGAAACTCCATAGAGAGAAAAGAGAGATTTTTCACTTGGTTTTCAAAGTAATTTTTCATTAGAAAACTCAATTTTTGTCCAAAGCTTTGCATTCCGAGTTAGATTCCGCTTTTTAGGCATCTATTGCACGCATTCCTAGTTTTACTTCGGATCAAAGGTGAGAGAAAAATTTTAGAACTAGAAATGCTATTTCTTGTCAAATTTCTATAGTTGCATTTTTATCCGATGCTTTGTTAAATTGTCTTTAGATTATTGCTCAATAGTTGCCAATGATCATTTATATGTATTTATATCTGTTTTGAATAATAGTAGCATATATATATCTAATTTTCGGGCATTAAAATTGATTTGTGGACTTATAGTTGAATTGTTTTTGTGGTAGTTGGAATTGAATGGTGGTTGCTTCTATGAGTTTGTTAATTATTGTGTAGTAATGTTGTAATGCTGAATTTTCAATTTGAATGTCGTGGCAAAAGTCTGAAAATTCAGTCTAGGTGCATTGCCAAAAATAGGGTTGTTGGACTTGTTTTGGATGGCTTGTGGTTGGTTTCTGAGGAGGTTAATGTAGTTGCATGTGTGGTTCAGTGATAGAAAGTGGTTTGGAGGTTATTGGATTTCTAGATGGTAAGTTATGAATGTTGGAAGATTATGTAATCTTTCTTTGAATTGTTAAAATGTTGTCTTTTGTTGGGTGGTTGTGAAACCCCAAATTTAATCCTTATGTGAAATTACGTGTTTTGACCTGTATATATGTTATTTGAATTAAAATGTGCTAATATTGTGATTTCTACTCCTATTACATGCTATGTGAGCATTCATGAAATTTTTATAAAAATCTGCATTGAAAATTTTATAGTCGAGTTTTGTAAATAGTATTTTTGAAACACATCCGTTATAATTTTGAAACTGGTCTTTTAAACATTTAAAAGTCTAGTCCTCATATATTAATAGACTTGTGTTTGATAAAACTTTATTCTAAAACGAATTAGGAATTTAAATGGATTTTAATGTCTTGTTTTGCAAAAATTGAGTTTATACCCTAGTTGTGTGTATATGTGAGCATATAAAAATTGTTGTCAACTAAGTTAAGTTTACTAGATATAGTATTTATAGTAGTTTACATATATATAAGCAAAATAGTCTAAAACAACTAAAAACTAAAAAAGATGACTACATTGACTTTTGCAAAAATATTGACCAAGCCTTATATATGTATAATATACTTATAATTCTCATAAAATAAACTCAAAACATACTCAAAACTCACACACATAGCCAAAAATCCAAGGAGAAAAAAAAGAGGCATTTTGCTTAGGTTTTCAACTAGATTTCTTCATAGATTTTGCATTTCAAGGCCAAATCTTGTCATTCAAAGTTTGAAATAGCTTGTTGGGCATTCATTCTACACATTCCTAACATCATTTGGCATCAAAGGTGAGAGAAAAATATAGTTCATTATTTCAAAGTTAAGTTGAGATTTTAGTTTATGCATTGTTAGTTGTTATTTCGTTAAATTGATGTTAGATTATTGCTTAAAAGATGACAAGGGCCAATTATATCGTTTATATCAATTTTGAACGGTAGTAGAATGTATTTCTAATTTTCGAGTATTTAAATTGATTTATTGGTTTATAGTTGAATAGTTGTTGTTGTAGTGGTTGGAATTGAATGGTTGTTGCTTCTACAGGTTTGTTAATTATTGTGTAGTAATGTTGTAATGCAGAATTTTCAATTTGAATGCCATAGAAAAAGTCTGAAAAATTCAGCCAAGGTGTATTGCCAAAATTAGGTTGTTGGGCTTGTTTTGAATGACTTTTGGTTGGTTTCCGATGGGGTTAATGAAGTTGCATGTGTGGTGAAGTGATAGGAAAAGGTTCAGGGGTTGTTTGATTAGTAAATTGTAAGTTATAAATTTATGAAGTTTGTGTAGTCATTCAATAAAATGTTAAAATGTTGTCTTTAGTTGATTGGTGGTGGTTGTGTAGTTGTTTCTTAGTTTGTTGTTGAGTAGGTTTGGGTTTGGAAGTATGTTTAAATGTATGTTAAGTTGGATAGCCCACTTTGTCATCTAACTTAGTTGTTTTAGTTGTTTAATTGATGCTATGTTGATTGAAATGTTGTTAACTGATTTATGATTGATGATGGTCTGGAGGACAACCTACTTTGTTGTCTTTCCAGAGTATGAGATGTTTATTATTATTGTCATGAGTCTTGATAATGTGTGCTATCTCTCGGGCAGCGTCGAGCTATTGGGTTGATAACAACATGACTATCATAAACTACTCCCAGCTCGCATGGGCGGAGATGCCATGGAGGGAGGGGCTAGATGAAATACCTCTCGTATGTATTATAGGAGTTAAAAGAAGTTGGTTGAGATCTTG
Source organism: Ehretia macrophylla (assembly GCA_037974665.1). NCBI lineage: Eukaryota > Viridiplantae > Streptophyta > Magnoliopsida > Boraginales > Ehretiaceae > Ehretia > Ehretia macrophylla. Next base: position 13,639,305 of record CM075777.1, read on the forward strand.
ATGGCGTATGGAGCTACACCAACTAGTATATCTTTTCTCAATTGAATGGTTATTTATGTGGCTTGAATTGAAATGTTGATGTTATTGAAGTTTAATGTGTGTTATTGTTCATAGGATGATTTCCTGAGTGGTAAAGTAAATGATTTCAAAACATCTTTCGAATGCTCATTGAGCTTTGTTATATATAAGCTCACCCTCATTCGTTTATTGTTATAAGGTATAACTGAGCCAGTCTTTGGGTACATCCCTCAGGAAGCTAAGAATGTGCCTTTTGTTGAGAAGCCGTATGTGCTTGAGTCTTATCCATGAAGTCTTGGTTGAAGTTCTCTATTTGTTATCTTGTATATTAGAACTAGTTGTATTGTACTTACTTTGAAGTGTGTATTGTATAAGATGTTATAATGATAGTGTAAAGTACAATGCTAGTTTAGTTGTCCTACTTTGGATTATGAGTAGGTTACTAGTCTAGTTTTATATCAAGTATCCATATGTATAGTATAGCTTGTGGTATGTTGTTGAAACGGTGGCATATGACTTGTGGTTGGTGTGTTGTATGGTTGTTTAATATATAGTGTTGGATGTATTGAAAGTTGATGAATAGTTGTGGAATTGATGTTGAAATTTGGAGTTGGTTGTGTGATGTTATAAAGGGTTGGTTTAGAGCCCTGTTGTCCATATCACAGACGTTATATTGTCGAAATTCTATTGTGTCCTGACTAATTGTAAGTAGGGTCGAGTTGGGGCATGACATTAAGTGGTATCAGAGATTGATTGGCTTATAAGCCAGGGTATCCTCAGAATGTGGGTAGAGGTCTTAACATGAATGTTTGTACTAAGTGTAAGGTGAATTACATATTAATAAGTTTATGTGATTAACTTGTTTATGTGACTAACTTTATATGTGATCAATATGCCTTATGTGTTAAGTGAACCAAACGTGATCAATGTGTTTGTGTGATCAGAATGCCTTATGTGTTAAGTGAATTAAGTGCGGTCGATGTGTTTTATGTGAATAACGTTCCTTACGTGCCTTACGTGCTCAATGTGTTTTATGTGACCACTGTGAGGTACGTGCTCGATTTGCCTTATGTGAAAATTGTGTACTAAATGTATTTATGTGACTGTATGCGCATCTAATTGATTTCTTGGGCACATGCTTTAGGTATTAGTAACAATGTGTGAATCTATCTTCTATAGATTACATTTTTAATTGTGCTAGATATCTTGCAAATTTGATTAGGTATTACTGAGCTCTAGCATAGTTACTAGCTTCATAGAATGAGCAAATTGAACTAAATGTATTATGTGTGTTATGAGCAATTTATTTTATATGTTATTAATTGTGTACATGCATTACTTGTAAAATGGTAAGTAATCCCTTCCCCTGAAGAGTCGGCTAGTAGCGGATCTCCCTAAAAGTGGATTAACAGAAGAAAGAACAGTAGATCAATGGTTATGGTGATCAGTAGGTGGTACTTAATAATCAGAATTTGGTATTTAATGATCGGCCTTTGGCTTTTTCTTCGGTATCTTCATTCGGAATTCTTGCTTGGTGTTCTTATCCGGTATATGACTTTCAGTATTCAGTATCCTCTTTGAAATTCTTATTTGGATTCTTTTGGCAAATGGTGATTTTATTCGGCATTCTTCCTCGAGATTTCTATATGAAGATTCTTATTCAGTATACTTCTTTGGAATTCTTCTTTGGTATTTTAATGCAGTATTCTTATGTGGGATTCTTATATGGTGTTATCCAGAGTTCTTATTTCGGTATTATTATTCAGTATTTTCGCTCGATGATCTTGTTTGAAGTTTTTACTTGGTATTCTTGATCGGTGTTCTATTTTGGGATTCATAACAGATATTCTTCTTCGGTAATTTTATTGGGATTCTTATTCGGAAGTCTTAGTCGGTGTTCTTCTTGGTCATTCTTATCAAGCTTCTTATTTGGGGGATTCTTATTCGACGACCTTGTTCGGTGTTTTGGATGGTATTATTCGGTTTCGAAACAGGGTGTGTATCCCCGATGAACTGGGTTTAAAGAGAGGTATTCTGGAGAAGGCTCATAATTCTAAGTACACCATTCATCCCGGTGGAAACAAGATGTACCGGGACTTGAAACAACATTACTGGTGGAACAACATGAAAAAGAAGGTTGCTCAGTTTGTATCCAGGTGTTTGACTTGTCAGCAGGTGAAAGCAGAGCATCAACAACTCGCAAGGTTACTTCAGCCGTTGGCAATGCCAGAGTGGAAATGGGAACATGTTACGATGGACTTCGTCACTAGTTTACCTAGAACACCGAGAGGTTGTGATACGATTTGGGTTATCGTGGATCGTTTGATGAAAACAACTCATTTTATTCCGATGAGGATGAAAGATGAACTTGTAAAATTGACAAATCTTTATTTGGATCAGATTGTTAAACTTCACAAGATTCCGTCTAGTATTGTCTCTGATCGAGATCCTCGGTTTACTTCTCGATTTTGGGAATGTCTTCAAGAAACTTTGGATACTGAGTTGAGTTTCAGCACAACGTATCATCCATAGACCGACGATCAGTTGGTGAGAACTATTCAGATTCTAGAAGATATGCTCAGGGCTTGTGTATTAGACTTCGGGAAGAACTAGGAGAAACATCTACCGCTAGCCGAGTTTGCCTATAATAATAGTTATCAAGTGACTATTGGGATGACACCTTATGAAACTTTCTACGACCGTAAGTGCCGATCACCTTTGTACTGGGACGAGGTAAGGGATATGAAAGTTATTGATCCGACTATGATGCCAGAGCTTCTAGAGAAGATTGAGAATGTACAGTTGATTAGGCAGAGAATGTTGAAAGCGCATAACAGATACAAGAGTTATGCTGATAAACGCCGTCGGGATTTGGAGTTTTCAGTCAGGGATCGGGATTTCTTGAAATTGTCTCATCGTAAGAGTTGTGCTCGTCATAGTAAGGGTGGTAAGCTAAGTTTGAGGTTTGTAGGGCCGTTTGAGATTACTGGCAAAGTTGGCAAGTTGGCGTATCGGTTAGTTTTGCCGTAGACCTTCTCTAATGTTCATGATGTCTTCCACGTGTATACTTTGAGGAAGTATTATCCGGATCCTTCTTATATTCTGGAACCAGAGCCGTTATAGCTTCGCGAGAATTTGACTTATGATGAGCGGTCAATTCACATTCTAGATCAGATGGAACGAGAGTTGAGGTCGAAGAAGATTCCGATGGTTAACGTATTGTCGAAACATCACGGGATTGAAGAAGCTACTTGGGAAAGAAGGGATCAGATTCAACAACAATACCCAGATTTATTTCGAACAGCACGAAATTTCTTTAAGTAGGGGAGAATGTGAAACCCCAAATTTCATCCTTATGTGAAATTACGTGTTTTGACCTATGTATGTGTTAGTTGAGTTAAAATGTCCTAATTTTGTGTTTTCTACTCTTATTACATGCTAAGTGAGCATTCATGAAATTTTCATAAAAATCTGCATTGAATTTTTTTCTCGAGTTTGGTGAATATTGTTTTTGAAACACGTCCGCTATAATTTTAAAACTGGTCTTTTAAACGTTTCAAAACCTAGTCCTCGGATATTAATAGACCGTGTTTGATAAAAACTGCTCCAAAATGAATTAGGAATTTAAATGGATTTTAACGTCTTCTTTTGCAAAAATTGAGTTTATATCCTAGTTGTGTGTATATGTAAGCGGATAAAAATTGTTGTCAACTAAGTTAAGTTTACTAGATATAGTATTTGTAGTAGTTTACATATATATAAGCAAAATAGTCTAAAACAACTAAAAACTAAAAAAGATAACAACTTTGACTTTTACAAAAATATTGACCAAGTCTTATATATGCATAATATACTTATAATGCTCATAAAATAAACTCAAAACACACTCAAAACTCACACACATAACCAAAAATCCAAGGAGAAAAAAAAGAGGTATTTTGCTTAGGTTTTCATCTAGATTTCTTCATAGATTTTGCAATTCAATGCCAAATTTTGTCATTCAAAGTTTCAAATAGCTTGTTGGGCATCCATTCTACACATTCCTAACATCATTTGGAATCAAAGATGAGAGAAAAATATAGTTCATTATTTCAAAGTTAAGTTGAGATTTTAGTTGATGTATTGTTAGTTGTTATTTTGTTAAATTGATGTTAGATTATTGCTTAGAAGTTGAGAAAGACCAAATATATGCTTTTATATCCATTTTGAACGGCAGTAGCATGTATTTTTAATTTTCGGGCATTTAAATTGATTTATTGGCATATAGTTGAATAATTATTTTTGTAGTGTTTGGAATTGAATGGTTGTTGCTTCTATAGGCTTGTTAATTACTGTGTAGTAATGTTGTAATGCCAAATTTTCAATTTGAATGCCATAGCAAAAGTCCAAAAAATTCAGCCAAGGTGCATTGCAAAAATTAGGTTGTTGGGATTGTTTTGGATGGCTTTTGTTTGGTTTCCGATGGGGTTAATGTAGTTGCATGTGTAGTGAAGTGATAGGAAAAGGTTCGAGGGTTGTTTGATTAGTAGATTGTAAGTTATGAATTTCTAAAGTTTGTGTAGTCTTTCACTGAAATGATAAAATGTTGTCTTTAGTTGATTGGTAGTGGTTGTGTAACGCCCTGTCCCCTCACAAAAACAGGAGCTCTATTTAGTCCACTAACCTCAACCTGATCCAAAACCCAAGTCACAAAAAAAAAAAAAAAACGAGAAAAAATGGATGGAGTCTCCCCTGTTTATAGGACAAATCAAAACCTGCAAACATAATATAAATGGACCAGCATTGTGTCTAACACATTTAACAATTCCTCAAGGCAATCTGAGCCTTGGTTCTCAACAAACAAACACAAGCAATTATACATTTTTCAAATTCAAAGGCTATCCTAGCTCTTTTCCTTTAGACGAGCACACTCATGCTTGAAATGAAATAATACTAACCTATGACTCTTTATTCATTGAATACATACGACTCTAAAGTAACATCTTTACAACCCAAGCCATACAACACATTGACTCTCAAGCAAAGGCCAAGCACTACAAGCACGAACATTCCTTCTAACACTGCAATACCTGAAAGGTGGGTAACGAGGAGTGAGTATACAATCATGTATACCTAGTGAGGGAGGGGAACAGTATACGGGAAGCATTTATAAGAGAATTCGTGCAATGCAACAGTTATGTACAAATAAAACCATTAAACAATTAACATGTCAAATAAGCAATAGGATACCACACATTGAAAAAGGATAGATCGATAACCCTTATCACTCCAATTCTCGAATCATGATCTTCGATTCACGAACCACAATCAATGTGCCGACATAAATCCCAAACACTCCAGTGGGTGTACTCCGAATATACCCCAAAAATCCTACGACCCAACACCTCCTAGCGATCTCCAAACCAGGCGGTGAGGGACTCGAGCACAGAGATCGAATATCTACTGGCAAGCCCGCTGCCACCCAGCCAATATCCAATACATTCACCCCTGACACTATGATTGCACAACTACTATGCAATGCATTTAAACAAATGACAATATAGCAGTAATATAAAGCAATAACACTTAGGAGGAACTACAAAGTAGGTTGCCCTCGCACACAATACATAATCAATAAACGCACACTACTTTAACAATTATACTACATCACATAATCTATAAACAAGAAAATATACTATTATGCACATAAGAATGAAGACTCCCTTACCTCCAGAAGGCCAAGAATCCCCTTCAATTGCACCACTTCCTCTTCAATTATCACTTTAAAACAAGTTAACCTATGTGCCCTAGATACATTTTATATACTTTAATTTAACACACAATCCAAATAGTCAAATATTCAAGTCATAATTAGACTCTTAGCTAACCAATTATAAGACACTAATAAGTAATAAGAATAGTACAACAATAAAAACAAGATACAACGTATTCCGAGAAAGTACTATGCAAGTAAATTAACCTAACACTTTAACAATTCGTTATGTCAATGCCAATTTACCTATTATACAATTCAATTATTAGCAATTGAAATTATATATAATTAGTTATATAATTCATATTGTCACCTAGCCCAAATAATCACGCAAGTATCTTTAAAACACTTCTTTAATCTTGCTAAGGACATTAACTCATTTAACAAGTTAAACTACCTAACTAATACAACTTCATTTATTTTACAAAGGAATATCAAATTAAGCATTCAATCAAGACGACTACATTTACCACTTAACATAATTCAACTACGACAAGATCTAAGAATCATTATCATGCTTATTCACCCAAATACAACATATATAACTCAATTAACAATCAAATGTAACAACTATAGCAATTCACTAGTTAGTCATGAAACAAGTTCAAGCAATTCACAAGAATCTAACAAATCACTATTCCAACGCTTACTAATTAGGTTCCAAACCTCACGCAAGACATGGAACCCGCAATCTAACTTTACTAATCTCCTCTAACCACTTTAGTATGCACACCAATGCCACGAAATCACATTTTTAATTATGTTAACCCAAAAACACCGAAAAGCCATTTAGGTGATTTTAACTACAATTACCTAATCCAATTAGCCAAACCATGCCATAACCACATTTTAAACACTTCCTAACACATCTAAGACTAACTACCTATTCAAACAAGTGAAATTCAACATTTCGTTCCAAAGTCCCCTTTAGCTCAAGACTCAATTCAAGGCACATATTAACTATAGGTTTCCTAATTCTTAAACCAACTATACTACACTTCTAAATACACTTTATGACACTATTTAGAACCATGAAACCACACTTTAAACCGCAATTACCTCAAAAGCCCTAAAATCCCCTTTGTCAATTCATGCAATTTGATACATATACGAAATGCAAGATCCCAAATTCACGATCGAGTTATACGAACCTTCTAATGACACTTTGTGACACCGTTTAGAACCATGAAATAACACGTTTAACTATGTTTAACCGAAAAGCCCCAAATGCCCCTAAATGCGTTTGAACTACAAGTACCTTATCCGTGCATCGATTAAGTTCCATAAAGTCATTTTAAGCTTCACCCTACTTATATAAGGCTATTTAACATCCTAAACTCAAACCCGGATCCCCACATCGATAGGCCATAATTAATTACGCAATTAATGTCTCAAAAATCAACTATCTTAGAATTCGATAAATTTTATTGTGTGGTCGTTTTAGCATCCCTAGGGTCCATAAAAGTGATTGGATCGAGTATCGGGTCACATTTTATTGGTCCTGAATAAATAGTGCTCATACACAAAATCTACCAGTCAATACATAAAATTAGTCGGACAGTACACAAAATCAGTCGTTGGATACACAAAACCAACCGATTGATACACAAAATCAACCAGATGATACACACTTAACTACGCAAATTTTACCTTTAGACTCGAAATCTTTCTTTCTTCTTACAACACATGAGTATACATACAACCTTCACCATATCACAATTCTAATACTTCACTTAGCATGTGATGCCCGAGAATTTCTATCATAAATCCTTTATAACTATTGCATATCTATTTGCTCATTCTTACGTGCATCATCTTTCTTGTTTAATTGCTTTAATTTGAGGTCACTATTCATAATATTTTCGACCTCCTCAAATGTTAGATTTTATATTTTTCCTAGGTCATATGACATTTAGGAAGAATTGAGAACTTGTCATTTTTAGCTTTTGAACTCAGGAGCATACAAATAGAAATGTTTTCCGTGACCTTTGAATAGTATTAATTATATAACAATATAAAATTCAACTAGTTAGCAAATAAATGAGCTTTAGCCTAGTTTGACTAAGTATTTAGTGGTATTTGACCTCAATTAATAATATATATACAAACATCTAACAAAGATATCAACATATAAGCTTGTTACTCATCAAAACAATTTCAAAAATTCCAAAAATATCCCCCCTACCCGACGGCTAGAAGCAAGGAAAAGAAGAGATTTTTTTTTTTCAATCTTGCATCTTTGGCTCTTAGTTTGATCTTGAGGAGGTTTTGGAGGCTTTAGATCATCTCCAACTTGCCTACATCTTCATACAAGGGAGGGAGTTTCATTTTTGTGAAGTTTAAAGTTGTTGCATCTTTGTTGAATTTCTTGATTTGTTAATTGTAGCTCTAATACTTGTTATGAATGTTTATTATGTGAGTAATGGATGCTATAGAGTTAACTTTTGAAGCTTGTCATCAAAGTTTATGGTTAAATGTTGAGATTGAAGGAAGTAGATGATGAATAGTGCTCGTTTTAGGGTTTTAAATAAAATTTACTAATTAGCTTGAATTGAGACCTCAATTAGATGCTCTAGGCCCTAGTGAAGCTAGTTGAAAAGCCACGTGAAGCTGAATCACCCAAAACCGAGCTAAATTGCAAAATTAGTTGACTTTAAAAAGAGGACTTTTCTCGTTGTGCAATCCGGGTGCATTTGGACCATGGTTTGGGTATTCTTGGGGTAATGAATCTCTTTTGGTACTTCTGTTACGCATAATTGGGGCTCGGATAGTATAGTTGTAGTTAAAACCCGCTCGAGGTCTTCCCGAGTTTTTGCTTCTAAAATGGGTTTTTATGATCTTAATAGGTGTCTTTTGGCTAGGTTGGGAATGTAGTATGGTTAGGTTGTGGGTTGGTAACTTTGTAATACACTTAGGAGAAGAAAAGATTGGTTAAAGAAAGGGGAAATGTAGTACTTGGCTTATTTTGATGCATTTAGAGCTTGTTGTAGTGTTGTTATGCATTATATTGTTTGCCTAAACTTCAATTGAGCTATTGAAATAGATGGTAGAGAAAAGTTGTGTTGAATGCCTCATTTGGGACTTTAATGCTATATTGTGTATTTGTTGGCTTAAATTGCAATTATTTATGAGGGCGGCCTACTTTGTCGACCCTTCGACTTGCTATTTGTTGTTGTTGGAACTTGTGTTTTGTTTTCGGGGTCGCGCAACCTTTCTCAGACATGGTAGCGTCGAGAACACGGGCGGCATCGGGCTTGCCATGCTCCCTCAACTACCATAGTGCCTATTCCCTTTCTCGTTGAGCATATTCCACTACCCCAGAGGCGTGGTTCACCTGCTAGGCATATGGTGCTTTCTCAAGAGAAAGGGTCGTAGGATCAGGATACATCCGGAGTATCCTAATTTGTTGGAGTAAGGGGTTGTCGGCACATGTGTGAAGTTCATGGCTCGTGTCTCGTGATTGAAGACTTGAAGTGGAACCGTATTCTTTTTAATGTGGTTAACTACTTGTTACTCAAATTTTGTTCTTTGTGTTATATGTATATGATTTCTTGTGTTTGTATATCATATTGTAAGCCCAGTATGCTACATCATCTCCTTCGCTGGGCAACATTGTTGCTCACTCCTCATTTGACATGTTTCAAGAGAAGTTGAGGTGAATCCCCAGCTGATAGAAGTAGAGGAAGAAGAGAAACTTCTCATAGATCAAAATCAGTGACTTTGTGTGATAAGGTGGATCATGCGTGCAGTTTACTTGGAGTTCATGTTAAATGTTGTATTTTGAGACCTTGGGGTCTTGTTTATATGTTGGTAATTGAAATCTTGTATGATAGAGAAAGATGATGGATTGTAATAATGGATTTTAGACTACTCCTTCTATTGCATGCTTGGATGTTTATTACCTTACAAGTAGAACTTAAACTATAATTGTATCTACTACTTTTAGTTAAAGCCAATTTGCCTCGCATACTTGTGTGCTTAGGTAGATTGAAGTTGCTCTAAGGCTCGGATGGCTTTGTGAACTTGACTTGGCTTTGGAAATATTAGATGACAGGTTGTATAAGTTGTTGTTTGTGGTTCAAATGTTATATGTAACTATTCACAGGTAACAGTTTCGTCCACGGTACAGAGGAGACTCTATCTGAGTGACGGGTTTGGACTTGACCTGTAGCGTGGGGTTGGGTTCGGGGTGTTACATTTAGGTGGTATCAAAGCTATTTGAATTCATGAAGCCAGGTTAACTTCCTTGGCATGTGGGTAGTGGTCTATATGTGAAAGTTGAATTAAGTGAACATGTAAAGGTTTAATTGTCTAAGTACTTGGATAAAAGACATGCTAGCATGAAAAAGGAAGGATAAAGTATGGTATGATTAGAATATGAAAAGTCTAGTGTTTAATGTTGTTAAGTGCTTTATATGTTTCTTATGTGAGTAAAATGTTTAAAAACAATGTGCATATTATCTTTGCATTGTCTATTTGCCTATTATAATATTATGCTCTTCTAGCATTGAGATAAGGAGACGGGGTAGACCAAGGAGAGAGCCGGAAGAAGATCCCAGGCAGGATGTACCTGGGCAAGGTACAGAGGCAGCAGGAAATGTACCGCTGGGTTAGGAACCGAGTAATGCACAAATCTTGGCCACAATGGCCACCGCAATGAATACTATAACTCAGTTTGTAGTTCAGCAGGGTACAACAGGTGTTGGCAGAGGTAATCAGGCTGCCAGATAGAGGGTAGTGGTACTGCAGAGGGTAACTTGTATGATAAATTCCTGCACCACAAGGCATACAGTTTTTATGGTAAGCCAGATGACATGAAAGCAGAGATGTGGCTGAGCAAGTTTGAGAAAGTCGCTACGATACTTGATTGCAACGATGAAAGAAAGATTACCTATGCTGCTTTCTTAATGGAGGGTGGCGCCGAGGAGTAGTGGCACACTATTAGAGAGAAATGGGATACTGAGAGGGTCCAGCATGTGTGGGCTGATTTTTTTCGTGAGTTCAGGGATAAATATGTATCGGTTGTAGCTCGTGAGAGGCATCAGGAGGAATTCATAGCTTTGAGACAAGGAACCATGACTATAGACCAGTATGAGGCCACCTTCACTAGCCTTTCCCGATATGTGCCAGTTTTAGTTCAGCCGGAGGACATGAAGATTCAGAGGTTTATCACTAGGTTAAGGAGTGACATTATGCTTAATCTGTCTTCACAAGATTATCTGAGCTATGCTGCAGTAATCAGGGCCGCCTCGAGGTACGAGAAATGCAAGGCGGGTGTGTTAGCTCAGTCTAGTCAGTCAAGCAAACGTCAGTTTCAATCTCAGAGTCAGGGCTACCAGAGACAGTATCAACAGCCTGTTCAGACTCAACAGCCTAGGCAGACCCAGAGCTATCCAGGACCAATTCAAGCACAGTCACAGCCAAGACCAGCTTAGAGCCAGCCACAGGGACAGTCTCAGACCCAACCAGTGACTGCTAGATCTCAGCAGGGTAGTTCTACTGCATCTACTTATAGAGCTCTTACAGGAGGTGCTGCTGCTAAGAAGAATCTACAGTGTACTTATTGCAATCGCAAGGGCTACATAGAGGTAGAGTGTTGGAGGAAATGGGTCGATGCGTGGGTTGCGATAGTGATTAGCACAAAGCTAGAGATTGCCCCAAGTTTAAACAGGATCAGGGACAGACTTCAAGCCAGGGTGCTCAAACTAGAGCTTCAGGAGCAGCTGCTGTACCGCGAGGCCAAGCGTGGGTATTTGCACTCGATCAGGAGGAGCTTCCGGAGACGACAGTGGTAGTGGAAGGTACTTTTCTTATTAATAGTCAACAGGTAGTAGTTTTGATTGACACCGGGGCTACACATTCATTCATTACTCCTACATGTACACAATCTGCTACATTAAAAGTTGATAAACTGCCATATGTGATTGAAGTAGGTAATCCTATGGGTACTAACTTTGTTACGGAGTCCGTGTGTAATGATTGTAATATTTGCATTGAGGGTCACATGTATCCTATTGATTTGATTATCATGCCATTTCGGGACTTTGAAGTGATCTTGGGGATGGACTGGTTGGGGCGATATTATACATGTTTGGACTGTAGAATGAAAGTATTAACTTTAGAAGCACCTGACCAACCTGTTATTAAAGTCACTGGGAGTCAAAAATCTACTGAGACTCGTATCATATCTTCCATTAAAGCTACAAAAATGTTAAGTAAAGGTTATGATGCATACTTAACTTATTTAATTAATTAGCCCGGAGATAAATTGAAATTGAATGAAGTACCTATTATAAAAGAGTTTCCAGGGGTATTTCCTAAGGAGTTGTCTGGATTACCACCTGATCGGGAGATTGAGTTTGTGATTGACTTGTTGCCAGGAACTAATCCTATTTCGAGAACCCCATATAGAATGGCTCCCCCTGAGTTGCAGGAATTGAAAATTCAGCTACTGGGCCTACTCGAGAAAGGTTTTATTCAGCCCAATTCGTCACCTTGGGGTGCTCATGTGTTATTTGTGAAAAAGAAATATGGGACTTTGTGTTTGTGCATTGATTATCGAGGTCTTAATCAAGTGATGGTGAAAAATAAATATCCTTTACATTTGATAGATGAATTGTTTGACCAACTGTGACACCCGAGAAATTCACCCTAAATTTATTATAATCGTTGCATACTTATGTGCGCATTTCTACGTGCATCATTTTTCTTGTTTAATTGTTTTTGTTGTGGGTTACTATTCATAATATTTTCGACTGTTTCGAAAGCTTGATTTTAAATTTTTCCTAGGTCACTCGACATTTAAAAGGAACCAAGAAATTTTCGTTTTGAACTTTCGAGCTTAGGAGTATGCGTTTGAAAAATATTTTCCATGAGCTTTGAATAGTGTTACGTTAGAATAGTGCTAGTATTAAATTAAAAGCATTTGGAATTTCAATTAGCCATTAGTTGATCAAGATTATAGACTAATTAGCTTAAATTATCTAGTCATGCACGACATATAATATTAGCCAACTTATTAAATTAAAATATAAGCTTATTCTAGTCATCAAAACAATTTAGAAAATTCCCTCCATGTCCCCTAGCTTGGCCGTCCACTTCAAGGAGGAAAGAGGAGAAATTTTGCTTCTTCAATCTTGCACTTTGGGCTCTTAGATTGATCTTGGGAGGATTTTGAGCAACTTAGGACCTTCAACAACCTTCTTCATCTTCAAAAATTGTGAGGGAGTCTTATTTTCTTGAGTTTAAAGTTTATGTGCATATGTTCAATTTTATTGATTTGTCAATTATAGCTATATAACTTGTTATGAATGCTTCCTATGAGTTATTTAATGTCTCTAGAGCTAACTTTTGAGGTTTGATAACATAGTTAATGGTTGAATGTTGAAATTGATCAAAGAGATGATGAATAGTGCTTAGAACTAGGGTTTTGAGAAAATTTGCAAATTGGCTTGAATTGATGCCTCAATTAGGTGCTCTAGACCTTAGGGAAGTTAGTTGAAAAGCCACGTTAGGTTGAAACACTCGAATTTGAACTTAATTGCATAATAAGCTTACTTTAAAAAGGGGGTTTTATACGTTAAGCAATCCGGGCAAATTTGGGCATCGATTTGGGTATCCTTGAGCTAAGGAAGCACCTTTGGTGCTTTCGTTTCGCGAAATTGGGGTTCGGTTAGTATGGCTATAGTTCAAACCCGTTCGGGGCCTTCCCGAACTTTTGCTTCAAAAATGAGTTTTAGTGACTTTAAAGGGTACCTTTGAGCTTAATTAGGAATATAGAAAGACTAGGGTATGATTGGGAATCTCGAACCATGCTTAGGAGAAAGAAAGCTCGGTTAAAGAAAGGGGAAAAGTAGTTTTAGCCCTTTTAGTTGCAATTGGAACTTGTTGTGTGTTAGTAATTCCTTGCATTGAATATTTATGATGTATTTAAGTTATTTGAGTAGATTATTGGAATTAATTGTGTTGATTGCTTCTTTTGGCATCTATTAGTTAATATCGTGCATATATGAACTTTTATCGTGCATATATGTGAGGGCGGCCTACTTTGTCGTCCCTCTTACGTGTTATGTGATATATTGATTGTTTGTGACTTGTATTGGGTTGCGCAACCTATATCGGACATGGTAGTGTCGAGAAACACGGGCGGCATCGGGCTTGCCGTGCTCCCTCGACTACCATGGTGCCTATTCCCTTTCTCGCTGAGGCATACTCCACTACCCCAGAGGCGTGGTTCACCTGCTGGGCATGGACCTACCTCGGGAGAAAGGGTCGTAGGATCGGGATACATCCGGAGTATCCCAATTGTGGTGTTTGGGGTTTGCCGGCATGTTCGTGATGCTCGTGGATCGTGGCTCGTGGATGAAGTCTTGGAAGTGGAACCGTATCCTTTTTAAAATGATTAATAGTTTGACTTATTGACTTGATAGTTATGTGGCTTGTATATGTGTACTTGTGTTGCATATCATATTGCACGTTGGCATGCTGCATCACCTCCCTCGCTGGGCAACTTTCTTGCCCACTCCTCATTTGAAATGTTTCAGGAGAAGCTGAGGTGAACCCCCAGCTGTTAGAAGTAGGAGAAGAAGAAGAAGTTCAAGTAGATCAGAATCAGTGATCTTGTGTGCTGAGGTTGATTTTATGTGCTTCTTTCGTGGAGTTCTTGTTATTAATGTATTTTGTGACTTTGGAGTCTTGTATATATATGTCTAGTAGATGTGTACTAGGATGTTAAAGAAAGTTGTTGGATTGTGATAATGAATTCTAGATTTTAATTTCCCTTGCATGCTTGGAATGTTTATTAATCTTCATATGGAACTTAGAATTTTATTGTATTTAATTACTTATGACTAAAACCAACTTATCTCGCATGCTTGTGTGCTTTAGTAGAATATTGTTGCTCCAAGGCTCGGATGGCCTTGTGATTGTGTTTTGGCTTTGGAGTTATTGTTGATAAGTTGTTGCTTTTAGTTCAGATGTCTTGAATGAATGTTTACAGGTATCAGTTTTGTCCTGGTACAGAGGAGACTCTGTCCGAGTGACGGGTCCGAGCCTGACTATTAGCGTGGGGTTGGGTTCGGGGCGTTACATCTTAAGTGGTATCAGAGCTACTAGAATGCTTGAAGCCGGGTTAAATTCCTTGGCATGTGGGTAGAGGTCTATATGTGGAAGTGAATTATGTGAATATGTAAGTGTTTAGTTGTTTAAGTACTTAGATATAAGACATGCTAGCATGAAAAGGAATGATAAAACTTAATATGATAAGAATATGAAAAGTTAGTATTGAATGTTGTTAAGTGTTTTATGTGTTCTTATGTGAGTAAAATGTTTGAAAACAATGTGTAAATTATCTTGCATAGTTTATTTGCCTATTATAATATGATGTTCTTCTAGCATTGTGATGAGGAGACGGGGTAGACCACGGGGTGAGCCGGAGGAGGCTCCTAGACAGAATGTACCGGGGCAGGATGCTGGGGCAGCCGGGAATGTACAGCAGGGTCAGGAGCCGAGCACCGCCCAGATTTTAGCTACTATGGCTACTGCGATGAATACCATAGCACAGTTTGTGGTTCAGCAGGGTACAGCAGGTGCCGACAGAGGTAATCAGACTGCCAGAGCAGAGGGTAGTGGTACTGCAGGAGGTAACTTATTTGATAAATTTCTGCATCACGGAGCCTATAGTTTTTATGGTGAGCCTGATGATATGAAAGCAGAGTTGTGGCTGAGCAAATTCGAGAAAGTTGCTGCGATACTTGAGTGTGATGATGAAAGAAAGATCAACTGTGCTGCATTTTTAATGGAGGGTGATGCCGAGGCTTGGTGGCGCACTATTAGAGAAAAATGGGATGCTGAGAGGGTTCAGCACGTATGGGCTGATTTTGTTCGTGAGTTTCGAGATAAATATGTATCGGTTGTAGCCCGTGAGAGGCATCAGGATGAGTTTATAGCTTTGAAACAGGGGAACATGACTGTAGACCAGTATGAGGCTACCTTTACGAGACTATTTCGATATGTGCCAGCTTTAGTTCAGCCGGAGGATGTGAAAATTCAGAGATTTATTATAGGGTTGAGGAGTGACATCATGCTTAACTTGTCCTCACAAGATTATCTGAACTATGCTGCAGTAGTACGGGCTGCATCGAGGTATGAGAAACGTAAGGCAGATGTGTTAGCTCAGTCTAGTCAATCAAGCAAACGTCAGTTTCAGTCTCAGAGTCAAGGTTATCAGAGGCAGTATCAGCAGCCTGTTCAGACTCAGCAGCCTAGACAGACTCAGAGCTATCCAGGACCAGTTCAGGTACAGTCACAGCCGAGACCAGCTCAGAGCCAGCCACAGGGACAGTCACAGACCTGACCAGTGACTGCTAGATCTCAGCAGGGTAGTTCTGCCACATCTACTTATAGGGACCCTACAGGAGGAACTGCTGCTAGGAAGAATCTCCAGTGTACTCATTGCAACCGTAAGGGTCACACAGAGGCTGAGTGTTGGAGGAAACTGGGTCGTTGCATAGGTTGTGGCAGTGATCAGCACAGAGTTAGGGATTGTTCCAAGTTTAGATTTGGTCAGGGTCAGACTTCAGGCCAGGGTGCCCAGACTAGAGCTTCAGGAGCAGCTACCGTACCGCGAGGTCAGGCATGGGTATTTGCACTTGACCAGGAGGAGCTTCCAGAGACGACAGTGGTGGTGGAAGGTACTTTTCTTATTAATAGTCAGCCGGTAGTAGTTTTGATTGACACCGGGGCTACACATTCATTCATTACACCTGCATATGCACAGTCTGCTACATTAAAAGTTGATAAACTGCCGTATGTGATTGAAGTAGGTAATCCTATGGGAACTAAATTTGTTACGGAGTCTGTATGTAAGGATTGTAATATTTGCATTGAGGGTTGCATGTATCCTATTGATTTGATTATCATGCCATTTCGAGACTTTGAGGTTATCTTGGGAATGGATTGGTTGGGGCGATATTATGCATGTTTGGACTGTAGGAGGAAAGTTTTGACTTTAGAAGTACCTAACCAACCTGTTATTAAAGTAACTGGGAGTCGAAAGTCTACTGGGACTCGTATTATATCATCCATTAAAGCTACTAAAATGTTGAGTAAAGGCTATGATGCATATTTAGCTTATTTAATTAATCAGCCTGGAGATAAATTGAAATTGAATGAAGTACCTGTTATAAAAGAGTTTCCGGGGGTTTTCCTTGAGGAGTTGCCTGGGTTACCACCTGATAGGGAGATTGAGTTTGTGATTGACCTGTTACCGGGAACTAGTCCTATCTCGAGAACCCCGTATAGAATGTCTCTCCCTGAGTTACAAGAATTGAAAATTCAGCTATAGGGTTTACTTGAGAAAGGTTTTATTCAGCCTAGTTCGTCACCGTGGGGTACTCCCGTGTTATTTGTGAAAAAGAAAGACGGTACTCTGCGTTTGTGTATAGATTATCGGGGTCTGAATCAGGTAACGGTGAAAAAAAAATATCATTTGCCTTTAATTGAGGAGTTGTTTGATCAGCTACAGGGTGCTGTTGTGTTTTCAAAATTTGATTTGAGGCAGGGTTATTATCAGTTGAGGATCAGGAAAGAGGATGTACCTAAGACTGCATTTAGAACCAGGTACGGCCATTATGAGTTTGTTGTTTTACCATTCGGGTTGACAAATGCTCCAGCCGCTTTTATGGATTTGATGCAGAGAGTATTTCGACCCTATCTTGATCAATTTGTGGTGATTTTTATTGATGACATATTAGTATACTCTAAGTCTGAGTCAGAGCATGAAGAGCATTTGAGAATTGTACTTAAAACCCTGCAAGAACACAAGTTGTTTGCCAAATTTAGCAAATGCGAATTCTGGTTGAAACAGGTTGCCTTTTTAGGTCATATCATTTCCCAGGAAGGAATATCTGTTGATCCTGCTAAAATTGATGTAGTTATGTCGTGGAAGAGACCTGAAACTGTCACGGAAGTCCGTAGTTTCTTGGGATTAGCAGGCTATTATAGGCGATTTGTTAAAGATTTTTCAAAGATTGCAGGACCTTTGACTACTTTAACTCAGAAGAAAACTGTGTTTAATTGGGATGATAAATGTGAAGCTAGTTTCCAGGAGTTGAAAAAGCGACTTACCACTGCACCTATCCTTGCCTTGCCTGAGGGAACCGAGAACTTGGTGATTTATAGTGACGCTTCGAAAGAAGGGTTAGGTTGTGTTTTGATGCAAAATGGTAAAGTCATAGCATATGCCTCTAGGAAATTGAAACCATATGAACTCAATTATCCTACACATGATTTGGAGCTTGCAGCTGTTGTCTTTGCTTTGAAGAAATGGCGGCATTATTTGTGGGGCAACAAATTTGAAATATTTACTGACCATAAAAGCTTGAAATATTTGTTTTCTCAAAAAGATTTGAATATGAGGCAAAGGCGTTAGCTAGAACTGTTAAATGATTATAACTGTACCATTAGCTATTTGCCGGGAAAAGCTAATACTGTTGCAGATGCACTGAGCCGGAAAGCTTCTGTGTCTAGTTTGATAATCAAGGATTGGGAGATTGTGGAAGAACTGTGCTTATAGAAACCGAAAGCTTCTAGATCAGGTATTCAATTTGCTAGTTTACAAATCAAATCTTTATTGCTATCTAGAATCAGAGAAGCGCAACAATCGGATTCTAAGCTATTGAAGCTTTTAGAGAAGTCAAAAGGGGGAGAGTCCGACTTTAAGATGCATGATGATGGGCTTCTCAGGTACAGGAACAGAATTTGCAGTCCTAGTAATTCGGTTGTGAAAGATGAGATTCTTACTGAGGCTCATGCTTCTAAAGACACAATTCATCCTGGAAGCACAAAAATGTATAGAGATTTGAAACAGAATTTCTGGTGGAACAACATGAAGAGAGAGATAGCTGAGTATGTAGCTAAATGTTTGACTTGTCAGAAAGTTAAGGCAGAGCATCAGAGGCCAGCAGGATTGTTGCAGCCATTGGAGATTCCGGTTTGGAAATGGGATCAAGTTACTATGGATCTTGTGTCGGATTTACCGAGATCACCACGAGGTAATGATTCGGTGTGGGTTGTAGTAGACAGGTTGACGAAGAGTTCGCATTTTATTGCTACAAAGAAAACAGATTCTCTCGATAAATTGGCCGAGCTTTATGTTGAAAATATTGTGAGACTGCATGGAGTTCCATCCTAGATAGTGTCAGACAGGGATCCCAGGTTTACATCACAGTTCTGGCAGAAACTACAAAAGGCTTTGGGGATTAATTTGAGTTTTAGTACTACATATCACCCGCAGACGGATGGCCAGTTAGAGAGGACTATCAGGATACTGGAAGATATGTTAAGAGCCTGTGTTCTGGATTTTGGCAAGAATTGGGAGAAATATCTGCCTTTAGCAGAGTTTGCTTACAATAACAGTTATCAGGCCACTATTGGCATGGCACCCTACGAGGCACTTTATGGGCGAAAATGTCGATCTCCGTTGTATTGGGATGAGGTAGGTGAAATGAAAATAGTTGATCCCGCTATTCTTCCGGAGATGATTAAAATGGTGGATAATGTGAGACTTATAAAGAAAAGGATGCTTATAGCTCAGAGTCGACAGAAGAATTATGCTGATAGACGTCGACGGGACTTAGTATTTTCTAAGGGTGATCATGTTTTCTTGAAAGTCTCTCCGCGAAAAGGTTTGATTCGGCACGGCAAAGGATGTAAGCTTAGTCCTAGATACGTGGGACCATTTGAGATTACTGAGAAAGTTGGGGATTTAGCTTACAGATTGGCCTTACCTCCGAGTTTGGGTCGGATTCATGATGTTTTTCATGTATCACTGCTGAGAAAGTATAATCCTGATCCGTCGCATATCCTTGAGCCGGAGCCGTTGGAGATTGATGAGTCCTTAGCTTATGTTGAGAAACCTCTTCGAGTGGTTGACAGAAAGATTCAGGAACTTAGGACTAAAAATATTCCTATGGTAAAAGTTCTCTGGGATCATCATGGGGTTGAGGATGCCACTTGGGAGCGAGAAGATCAGATCAGAGAGAAGTATCCGGAGCTCTTTGCCGAATCATGTAAGAATTGCGAGGACGCAATTAGTTTAAGGGGGAGAGGGTGTGACACCCGAGAATTTCACCCTAAATTTATTATAATCGTTGCATACTTATGTGCGCATTTCTACGTGCATCATTTTTCTTGTTTAATTGTTTTTGTTGTGGGTTACTATTCATAATATTTTCGACTGTTTCGAAAGCTTGATTTTAAATTTTTCCTAGGTCACTCGACATTTAAAAGGAACCAAGAAATTTTTGTTTTGAACTTTCGAGCTTAGGAGAGTGCGTTTGAAAAAATTTTTCCGTGAGCTTTGAATAGTGTTACGTTAGAATAGTGCTAGTATAAAATTAAAAGCATTTGGAATTTCAATTAGCCATTAGTTGATCAAGATTATAGACTAATTAGCTTAAATTATCTAGTCATGCACCACATATAATATTAGCCAACTTATTAAATTAAAACATAAGCTTATTCTAGTCATCAAAACAATTTAGAAAATTCTCTCCATGGCCCCTAGCTTGGCCGTCCACTTCAAGGAGGAAAGAGGAGAAATTTTGCTTCTTCAATCTTGCACTTTGGGCTCTTAGATTGATCTTGGGAGGATTTTGAGCAACTTAGGACCTTCAACAACCTTCTTCATCTTCAAAAATTGTGAGGGAGTCTTATTTTCTTGAGTTTAAAGTTTATGTGCATATGTTCAATTTTATTGATTTGTCAATTATAGCTATATAACTTGTTATGAATGCTTCCTATGAGTTATTTAATGTCTCTAGAGCTAACTTTTGAGGTTTGATAACATAGTTAATAGTTGAATGTTGAATGTGATCAAAGAGATGATGAATAGTGCTTAGAACTAGGGTTTTGAGAAAATTTGCAAATTGGCTTGAATTGATGCCTCAATTAGGTGCTCTAGACCTTAGGGAAGTTAGTTGAAAAGCCACGTTAGATTGAAACACTCGAATTTGAACTTAATTTCATAATAAGCTTACTTTAAAAAGGGGGTTTTATACGTTAAGCAATCCGGGCAAATTTGGGCATCGATTTGGGTATCCTTGAGCTAAGGAAGCACCTTTGGTGCTTTCGTTTCGCGAAATTGGGGTTCGGTTAGTATGGCTATAGTTCAAACCCGTTCGGGGCCTTCCCGAACTTTTGCTTCAAAAATGAGTTTTAGTGACTTTAAAGGGTACCTTTGAGCTTAATTAGGAATATAGAAAGACTAGGGTATGATTGGGAATCTCGAACCATGCTTAGGAGAAAGAAAGCTCGGTTAAAGAAAGGGGAAAAGTAGTTTTTTTAGCCTTTTTAGTTGCAATTGGAACTTGATGTGTGATAGTAATGCCTTGCATTGAATATTTAGGATGTATTTAAGTTATTTGAGTAGATTATTGGAATTAATTGTGTTGATTGCTTCTTTTGGCATCTATTAGTTAATATCGTGCATATATGAACTTTTATCGTGCATATATGTGAGGGCGGCCTACTTTGTCGTCCCTCTTACGTGTTATGTGATATATTGATTGTTTGTGACTTGTAATGGGTTGCGCAACCTATATCGGACATGGTAGCGTCGAGAAACACGGGCGGCATCGGGCTTGCCGTGCTCCCTCGACTACCATGGTGCCTATTCCCTTTCTCGCTGAGGCATACTCCACTACCCCAGAGGCGTGGTTCACCTGCTGGGCATGGACCTACCTCGGGAGAAAGGGTCGTAGGATCGGGATACATCCGGAGTATCCCAATTGTGGTGTTTGGGATTTGCCGGCATGTTCGTGATGCTCGTGGATCGTGGCTCGTGGATGAAGTCTTGGAAGTGAAACCGTATCCTTTTTAAAGTGATTAATAGTTTGACTTATTGACTTGATAGTTATGTGGCTTGTATATGTGTACTTGTGTTGCATATCATATTGCATGTTGGCATGCTGCATCATCTCCCTCGCTGGGCAACTTTGTTGCTCACTCTTCATTTGAAATGTTTCAGGAGAAGCTGAGGTGAATCCCCAACTGTTAGAAGTAGGAGAAGAAGAAGAAGTTCAAGTAGATCAGAATCAGTGATCTTGTGTGCTGAGGTGGATTTTATGTGCTTCTTACGTGGAGTTCTTGTTATTAATGTATTTTGAGACTTTGGAGTCTTGTATATATATGTCTAGTAGATGTGTACTAGGATGTTAAAGAAAGTTGTTGGATTGTAATAATGAATTCTAGATTTTAATTTCCCTTGCATGCTTGGAATGTTTGTTAATCTTCATATGGAACTTAGAATTTTATTGTATTTAATTACTTACGACTAAAACCAACTTATCTCGCATGCTTGTGTGTTTTAGTAGAATATTGTTGCTCCAAGGCTCGGATGGCCTTGTGATTGTGTTTTGGCTTTGGAGTTATTGTTGATAAGTTGTTGCTTTTAGTTCAGATGTCTTGAACGAATGTTTACAGGTATCAGTTTTGTCCTTGGTACAGAGGAGACTCTGTCCGAGTGACGGGTCCGAGCCTGACTATTAGCGTGGGGTTGGGTTCGGGGCGTTACACCAACTGCAGGGCGCTGTTGTATTCTCTAAATTTGATTTGAGACAGGGTTATTACCAGTTGAAAATTCGTAAAGAAAATGTACCCAAGACTACATTTAGAACCAAGTACAACCACTATGAGTTTGTTGTTTTACCATTTGGTTTGACAAATGCTCCAGCCGCCTTTATGGATTTGATGCAGAGAATGTTTAGGCCATATTTGGGTCAGTTTGTTGTGATTTTCATTGACGACATATTGTTGTATTCTAAATCTGAAGCAGAACATGAAGAACACTTGAGGATTGTGCTACGAACATTGCAAGAACATAAATTGTTTGCTAAATTTAGTAAATGCGAATTCTGGTTGAAACAGGTTGCCTTTTTAGGCCATATTATCTCACATGAGGGAATATCTATGGATCCTGTGAAAATTGAGGTGGTTATGTCGTGGAAAAGACCTGAGACTGTCACGGAAGTCCGTAGTTTCTTGGGATTGGTGGGCTATTATAGATGATTTGTGAAGCATTTCTCAAATATTATAGGGCCATTGACTTCATTAACCCAAAAGAAAACTGTGTTTAATTGGGATACTAGATGTGAAGCCAGTTTCCAGGAGTTGAAAAAGAGACTTACCACTGCACCTATCCTTGCATTGCCTGAAGGGACTGAAAACTTGGTGATATACGGTGATGCTTCGAAAGAAGGCTTGGGTTGTGTTCTTATGCAAAATGGTAAAGTGATAGCTTATGCCTCTAGGAAATTGAAACTATATGAACTCAATTATCCTACACATGACCTTGAACTTGCTGCTGTTGTATTTACTTTGAAGAAATGGCATAATTATTTGTGGGGTAATAAATTTGAGATATTTACTGAGCATAAAAGTCTAAAATATCTATTTTCTCAAAAAGATCTAAATATGAGGCAAATGTGTTGGCTAGAGTTGTTGAATGATTATAATTGTACCATTAGTTATTTGCTAGGAAAAGCTAACACTGTTGTTGATGCATTGAGTCGAAAAGCCACTGTAACTAGTTTGATAATCAAGGACTGGGAGATTGTGGAAGAACTATGTTTGTGGAAACCGAAGGCTTCTAGATCAGGTATTCAATTTGCTAGCCTACAAATCCAATCTCTATTACTATCTAGAATCAGAGAAGCCCAACAAACAGATCCTCAATTATTGAAGCTTCTAGAGAAGTCCAAAGGGGGAGAGTCCGACTTCAAATTTCATGATGATGGACTACTCAAGTACAGGAATAGAATTTGCATTCCTAGTGATTCAATTGTGAAAGATGAGATTCTTACTGAGGCTCATGGTTCTAAATATACAATTAATCTCGGTAGCACTAAGATGTACAGAGATTTAAAGCAGAGTTTCTGGTGGAACAACATGAAGAGGGAGATAGCTGATTATGTGGCTAAATGTTTAACTTGTCAAAAAGTTAAAGCAGAACATCAAAGACCGGCTGGTTTGTTACAACCATTAGAAATTCCAGTATGGAAATGGGATCAAGTGACTATGGATCTTGTGTCTGATTTGCCGAGATCATCTTGTGGCAATGATTTTGTATGGGTTGTGGTAGACAGGTTGACGAAGAGTTCTGATTTTATTGCTACAAAGAAAACAGATTCTCTTGACAAATTGGCTGAGCTATGTGTTGAAAATATTGTGAGATTGCATGGAGTTCCATCTCAGATAGTATCGGATAGGGATCCCAGGTTTACATCACAGTTCTGGCAGAAACTACAGAAAGCCTTGGGACTAATCTGAGTTTTAGCACTGCATATCACCCACAGACGGATGGTCAATCAGAGAGGACTATCAGGATACTAGAAGACATGTTGCGAGCTTGCTTTCTGGATTTCAGTAAGAGTTGGGAGAAGTATCTACCTTTAGCGGAGTTTGCTTATAATAACAGTTATCAGACTACTATTGGTATGGCACCCTACGAAGCACTTTATGGGCGGAAATGTAGGTCTCTGTTGTATTGGGATAAAGTAGGTGAAATGAAAACGGTCGATCCAGCTATTTTACCTGAGATGATCAAAATGGTGGATAGTATGAAACTTATAAAGAAAAGGATACTTAAAGCACAGAGTCGATAGAAGAATTATGCTGATAGACGCCGACGGGACTTGATATTTTCAAAGGGTGACCTTGTATTCTTGAAAATCTCTCCGCGCAAGGGTTTGATTCGGCATGAAATATGAGGTAAACTTAGCCCTAGATACGTGGGACCATTTGAAATCATTGAGAAGGTTGGGGATTTGGCTTACAAATTGGCATTACCTCCGAGTTTGGGCAGGATTCATGATGTTTTCCATGTGTCATTGTTGAGGAAGTACAACCCTGATCCGTCGCACATTATTGAGCCAGAACCGTTAGAGATTGATGAGTCTTTAGTATATGTTGAGAAACCTCTTCGAGTGGTTGACCGAAAGATTCAGGAACTTCGAACTAAAAGTATTCCTATGGTAAAAGTTCTTTGGGATCATCACGGAGTTGAGGATGCCACTTGGGAGCGAGAGGATCAGATCAAAGATAAATATCCAGAGCTCTTTGCCGAGTCATGTAAGAATTGTTAGGACGCAATTAGTTTAAGAGGGAGAGGGTGTAACGCCCGAGAATTTCTATCATAAATCCTTTATAACTGTTGCATATCTATTTGCGCATTCTTACGTGCATCATCTTTCTTGTTTAATTGCTTTAATTTGAGGTCACTATTCATAATATTTTCTACCGCCTCGAATGTTAGATTTTATATTTTTCCTAGGACATATGACATTTAGGAGGAACTGAGAGCTTGTCATTTTTATCTTTTGAGCTCGGAAGCATACAAATAGAAAATGTTTTCCGTGACCTTTGAATAGTGTTACATATATAACAACATAAAATTCAACTAGTTAGCAAATAAATGAGCTTTAGCCTAGTTTGACTAAGTCTTTAGTGGCATTTGACCTTAATTAATAATATATATACAAATATCTAACAAAGATATCAACATATAAGCTTGTGGCTCATCAAAACAATTTCAAAAATTCTAAAAATACCCCCCCTCCCCAACGGCTAGAAGCAAGGAAAAGAAGAGATTTTTTTTTCAATCTTGCATCTTTGGCTCCTAGTTTGATCTTGATGAGGTCTTGGAAGCTTTAGATCATCTCCAACTTGTCTACATCTTCATACAAGTGAGAGAGTTTCATTTTTGTGAAGTTTAAAGTTGTTGCATCTTTGTTGAATTTCTTGATTTGTTAATTGTAGCTCTAATACTTGTTATGAATGTTTATTATGTGATTAATAGATGCTATAGAGTTAACTTTAGAAGCTTGTCATCAAAGTTTATGGTTAAATGTTGAGATTGAAGGAAGTAGATGATGAATAGTGCTCATTTTAGGGTTTTGAATAAAATTTGCTAATTAGCTTGAATTGAGACCTCAATTAGATGCTCTAGGCCCTAGTGAAGCTAGTTGAAAAGCCACGGGAAGTTGAATCACCCAAAACTGAGCTAAATTGCAAAATTAGTTGACTTTAAAAAGAGGACTTTTCTCGTTGTGCAATCCGGGTGCATTTGGACCATGGTTTGGGTATCCTTGGGGTAAGGAAGCTCTTTTGGTGCTTCCGTTACGCGTAATTGGGGCTCGGATAGTATAGTTGTAGTTAAAACCCGCTCGGGGCCTTCTCGAGTTTTTGCTTCTAAAATGGGTTTTTATGATCTTAATAGGTGTCTCTTGGCTTGGTTAGGAATGTAGTATGATTAGGTTATGGATTGGTAACCTTGAAATGCACCTAGGAAAAGAAAAGATTGGCTAAAGAAAGGGGTAATGTAGCATTTGACTTATTTTGATGCATTTAGAGCTTGTTGTACTCTTGTTATGCCTTATATTGATTGTTAAACTTCAATTTAGCTATTTAAATAGATGGTGGAGAAAAGTTATGTTGAATGCCTCTTTTGGAAGCTATATTGCTATATTGTGTATTTGTTGGCTTAAATTGCAATTATTTATGAGGGCGGCCTACTTTGTCAACTCTTCTACTTGCTATTTGTTGTTGTGGGAACTTGTGTTTTGTATTCGGGGTTGCGCAACCTTTCTCGGACATGGTAGCGTCAAGAACACGGGCGGCATCGGGCTTGCCGTGTTCCCTTGACTACCATGGTGCCTATTCCCTTTCTCGCTGAGCATACTCCACTATCCCAGAGGCGTGGTTCACCTGCTGGGCATATGGTGCTACCTCAGGAGAAAGGGTCGTAGGATCGAGATACATTCGGAGTATCCCAATTTGTTGGAGTAAGGGGTTTGCCGGCTCATGTGCGAAGTTCGTGGCTCGTGGCTCGTGATTGAAGACTTGAAGTGGAACCGTATCCTTTTTAACGTGGTTAACTACTTGTTACTTAAATCTTGTTTTTTGTGTTATATGTATATGATTTCTTGTGTCTGTATATCATATTGCACACCCCGCTATGCTGCATCACCTCCCTCGCTGGGCAACATTGTTGCTCACTCCTCATTTAACATGTTTTTAAGGGAAGCTGAGGTGAATCCCCAGCTGATAGAAGTAGAAGAAGAAGTCCACGTAGATCAAAATCTGTGACTTTGTGTGATAAGGTGGATCGTATGTGCAGTTTACTTGGAGTTCATGTTAAATGTTGTATTTTGTGACCTTGGGGTCTTGTATATATGTTGGTAGTTGAAATCTTGTATGATAGAGAAAGACGATGGATTGTAATAATGGATTTTAGACTACTCCTTCTATTGCATGCTTGGGTGTTTATTACCTTACAAGTAGAACTTAAACTATAATTTTATCTACTACTTTTAGTTAAGGCCAACTTGCCTCGAATGCTTGTGTGCTTAGGTAGATTGAAGTTGCTCCAAGGCTCGGATGGCCTTATGAACTTGACATGGCTTTGGAAATATTAGATGACAGGTTGTATAAGTTGTTGTTCGTGGTTCAAATGTTATATGTAACTATTCACAGGTAACAGTTTAGTCCATGGTACAGAGGAGACTCTGTCCGAGTGACGGGTCCGGCTTGACCTGTAGCGTGGGGTTGGGTTCGGGGCGTTACATAGCATGCTTATACATCATTTAATTAAGCTTATATACAAGAATAATAAAAAAATCATAAACTACTATTCATCATCTTCTTTAACTTAGCCATAGGTTCAAGCTCAAGCTCAACAACTAAAACAAGAATAAAAGAGTGCTCTACAATATCATAAATTAACTTAGAAAGCCATAGAAACATCAAACTTGCAAGATATAACATTTCTATCTTTTTACTACAATAGAAAAATAAGTTAAAATGAACAAATATATGCAACCCTCACCATGGTAAAGTTAGGAAATGAAGAAAATTAGCTAGAGAACACCTTGAATTTTTTTTAAATGGAAGAAAATGAAGAAGAATCAATTCTTGCTCAAAAGAAAACCCTCACGGGTCTGCTCCTTATTGCCATTTCTTTTCCTTTACTTTTGCTAATGTTTGGCTTTTGTTTTTGCTTATTTTAACATATAATATAAGTATATAATATATTCAATTGGCTAAAAGCTCAATAGTGCCTCACGATTATTGCTAAGTTGCTGCTGACCGTTTTCTTTTTCTTTGGCTAAGTTGCTATGGCTTTTGCTATCCAATATAATATAAGTAAAAGTATAAATACTAATTGAACTAAAAGGCCAAACTTGGACTCACATTTTTTTTCCTTCCTTGGACCTACGGTCCAATTTATTTTTTTTTTTTTTCTTTTGTTTTGTTTTTTCTTAGCCATAATATATAATATGTATACTAAGTAGATAAATGGCCTACCAAGTGATTGACTATAATTAAATACTAATGGGCTAGTTAACTTAGTAGAAAACTAATAAAAATACTATAGATCCAAAGTAATTAAAATATCATTATTCACTCGGGGACACTAAAAACATTTATTTTCTTCATGCTCGGGACATGAAATGCACATTCCAACAATGAACAAATATATTAAATATAGTAATGCTCAGGAAAAAAAATGTCTAATTCAGAAAATAAGGCAGTTTAAAATTTTACCCGGACTCAAGTTAAACTTAATAAATAAAACATATAAAATCAAATAAAATCAAACAAAAGGGAAAATAAGTCAAATATGCACACCGAATAATTAAATATAATAAATTAAAAGTCTTTCTGTGCTCGGGCAGTTTAAATCAATTAAATGTAAATAAATAATAAACATAAGATAATCATTTATAATAACTCTTTTGAATCCAATTTAAATAATTGTAATTAATATTGAAAATAATCCAACTCGTTCGGGTCCGGGCTCGGCTTCCCATTCGAACAGTGAAACAAATTAATTAAAAAGGCATGTAAGATAATTTTAATAAATAAAATAATAAAGTAATTGTCCCATTAAAGTCATTTAAATATGAACTAAATAAATACAAATAATAAATTAATTTCTTTATGTAAATCAATTAAATATAATTTAAATAAATACAAATGGCGATAATAATAAAAAATAGTTATTCCCGGGTTCGACTTCACATTTAAATATTGAAATTAAATCATTTTAAATTATTAGTAAGGTAAATTCTAATCAATAAAAGAATAAAATAATCATTTTGGGAAAGTCAACTGAATATGATTTAAATGAATGCAAACAATTATCGTGGCACGTTTTTCAAGAATGATACAATTTATGGAAATGAATATATGCAAATTAATAAAAATGTCTATAAGCTAGGTCTGGGTGTTACACTCTCCCTCCTTCAAATAATTGCGTTCGCGCAATTCTTCTTTTAAGAGAATCTCCATATAAGTACTCTAAACTCCCTGAATAAGAGTCTCGAATGCGAATACCATAGAAGATACCAAGAAGATATACTGAGGGGATCCACCAATAAGAGTCTTCATATAGAAATCCCAAAGAAAACCATCACTCTTGAATGTTGATAAGAGTACTAACAAGAATCCTTGTATGCATACCAACGATAACACCACATAAGAAATCTATAGTGAGGAGCCAAAGAAATACTCCTATTAAGAATGCCAATTCTGTATCCAGATAAGAACCCCAATAATATCTATAAGGAAAAATGCCAATGGAGAATACCAGGAACCAAAGTGGAACATCCAGGTACTAAGTAAGAATTTCATATATTTGTACAACTATGGATTACCGTATGAATATACCAATAGGGATCCCCAAGAAAATACCAAATAAAATTCCCAAATAAGAGTACCCGAATATCAAGACCCAACGAAGAACACCAGAAAGAATGTCGTATAAGATTATGGAATAAGCATATGATCAATTGCTCCTTCTTTCTGTTGGTCCATATCTTATGGAGACCCGCTTCCAACTTTCACTATAGGGGGGAGTGTTTACTTACCATTTTCAAAGGGGTAATATATGTATGCAATGGCTTCACACAAGATAAACACTTAATACTCTTTATTACTAATGACTACGAAAAATAAACATTCAAGAGGTCATTTAGATGCGCAATTAATCACCTAATACAATACACACTTCACACATTTAACATATAGGCTACATAATATGCAAATGTGACACATAATTACAATCGAAGATACACAAGTGCACACGAAATAACATAATACACATATCACATTTTTAGATGCACATGTGGTCACACAACTACACATATTACACAACTATATCACATAGGTGCACATATTCAATTCACGACACACAATCTCACATACAAACACACACATTCTCAAGACACACATTCTAGGGTTGTTACCCAACAAACCGAGAACCCTGTCTGGGCTGGGAGCTAACTAAGCTCTGATAGCACCTGTAATGCCCTCCCCCCTCACGAAAATAGGAGCTCTATTTAGTCCACTAACCTCAACCCGATCTAAAACCCAAGTCACAAAAAAGGGAAAAAATGGACGGAGTCTCCCCAGTTTATAGGACAAACCAAAACCTGCAAACATAATACAAATGGACCAGTACCGTATCCAACACATTTAACAACTACTCAAGGCCATCCGAGCCTTGGTTCCAAACAAACAAATACAAGCAATTATACATTTTTCAAATTCAAAGGCTATCCTAGCTCTTTTCCTTTAGACAAACATGCTCATGCTTTGAAATTAAATAATACATTACATAAACTAGGTTATCATACCACTCTAATGATCTAATTAAACTTAAATTATATTTCTTTATTCATTGAATACATACGACTCTAAAGTAATATCTTTACAACCCAAGCCACACAACACATTGACTCTCAAGCATAGGCCAAGCACCACAAGCACGAACATTCCTTCTAACATTGCAATACCTGAAAAATAGGTAACAAGGAGTGAGTATACAGTTATGTATACCCAGTGAGGGAGGGGAACATTATACGGGAAGCATTTATAAGGGAATTCGTGAAATGTAATAGTTATGTACAAGTAAAACTATTAATTAACATGTCAAATAAGCAATATTTTGTCTCAAAAGTTATGAAAAGTGGTGGGTCCTATATATATTTAAATCATTAATAATGTTTTTTAGAGACTAGGTCTCTAAAAATTTTCAAATTTAGAAAGTTTTGCATTTTAGAGACCTCTATTAGAGATGCTCTAATAAGCAATAAGAATAGTACAACAATATAAACAAGATATAACATATTCTAACAAAGTACTATGCAAGTAAATTAACCTAACACTTTGACAATTAGTTATGCCAATGCCAATTTAGCTATTATACAATTCAATTCTTAGCAATAGAAATTATATACAATTAGTTATATAATTTATATTGTCACCTAGCCCAAATAATCACGCAAGTATCTTTAAAACACTTCTTTAATCTTGCTAAGAACATTAACTGCATTAACATTTAACAAGTTAAACTACCTAACTACAACTTCATTTATTTTACAAAGGAATATCAAATTAAGCATTCAATCAAGACGACTACACTTAGCACTTAACATAATTCAACTATAACATGATCAAAGAATCATTATCATGCTTATTCACCCAAATACAACATATATAACTCAATTAACAATCAAATGTAACAACTATAGCAATTCACTAGTTAGTCATGAAACAAGTTCAAGCAATTCACAAGAATCTAACAAATCACTATTCCAATGCTTACTAATTAGGTTCTAAACCTCACGCAAGACATGGAACCCGCAATCTAACTTTACTAATCTCCTCTAACCACTTTATTATGCACACCAATGTCACGAAATCACAATTTTAGTTATGTTAACCCAAAAACACCGAAAAACCCTTTAGGTGATTTTAACTACAACTACCTAATCCAATTAGCTGAACCAAGCCATAACCACATTTTAAACACTTTCTAACACATCTAAGACTAACTACCTATTCAAACAAGTAAAATTCAACATTTCGTTCCAAAGTCCCATTTAGCTCAAGACTCAATTCAAGGCACATATTAACTACAAGTTTCCCAAATCTTAAACCAACTATACTACAATTCTAAATACACTTTATGACACCATTTAGAACCATGAAACCATACTTTAAACTACAGTTACCTCAAAAGCCCTAAAATCCCCTTTGTCAATTCATGCAATTTGATACATATACAAAATGCAAGATCCCAAATTCATGATTGAGTTATATGACCCTTCTAATGACACTTTGTGACATCGCTTAGAACCATGAAATCACACGTTTAACTATGTTTAACCGAAAAGCCCCAAATGCCCCTAAATCCGTTTGAATTACAAGTACCTTATCCGTGCATCGATTAAGTGCCATAAGTCATTTTAAGCTTTACCCTACTTATATGAGGCTATTTAGCATCCTAAACTCAAACCCGGATCCCCACATTGATAGGCCATAATTAATTACGCAATTAATGTGTCACGCCCCAACTCGACCCCTCTTATAATTAGTCAGGACGCAACGGAATTTCGGTAGTATAACGACAGTAAATAGGATACCGAGGCTCTAAACCAACCTCAATAGAACATCATACATCAACTCTACAAACTATACCACAAACAACTTCTCAATAAAACAACACATACATCATAACCATATTATACAATAAATATTCCTTGTTATACGCCTCCGTTCCAACATAATACATGAACCTTAATATACATTGCCAAAATATTTTGATACCAACCTAGCAACCTAAACAAGACAAAGGAAAGACTACCAAGATAGCATCAACTAATTCATTATCTTCTCAACATCTTTTACATTATGAACTACAAAGCATATAAAAGTCGACTAAGTTAATTTACAAGATAATAAAACATATACAACATCACGGATAAGACTCTGGAACATAGGACTCATCCACGTAAGGCACATTTTCCACATTCTCCTCTTCAGGAGGCACGTACCCGTAATCCTGTGAAAGTATACCTGTATGCATGCAATAATAGAGAGTGAGCTTATATAAAATAAACCCAGCGAGGATCCGATAGATCTCAAACAAGGTTTACTAAACTCCTTGGAAATAATCCTTTGAGTCAGTAAACACACAATAACATCAATAATCATTATAAATGCAGTAATAGTAATAACTGTAAACATACAATAAGGATACGATACATTTGCCGATGAAGCTTCATACACCAATTCCATGCTCAACAATCCCTCCAAACTCAATGACACAATTCCTGAGGTACCTTGACCTAGACCCACACCCCATGGCCTCTCCGCCCATGCGAGATAGGGAGTAGCCATGAAAACTGTGCCCGCAACCCAGGATGCCTCCCGAGGTGACACAACATTATCAAAGCTCACAACAATGAGACTCAACATAAATAAACTGAGAGATCAGCAACAAAAGTGCCCGATTCCCGTAATCAATAATCAATAAATAAACTGAGAGATCAGCAACAAAAGTGTCCGATTCCCATACTCAATAATAAATAAATAAACAGGGAGATCAGCAATAAAAGTGCCCGATTCCCATAATCAATAATGAATCAATAATCTGGGAGCTCAGCAACAAAAGTGCCCGATTCCCGTACTCAATAATAATCAATATAACATCAATATTTAATTAAAGCCCCCCCAACTAAGTTAGATGACAAAGTAGGCCATCCAACTTAACATGCATGAAACACATAATCTAACCCTAGTCTAACCATTAACAACTCACAATTCAATCACTCAAACACCACCCAATCATCTAAAGGCTCAATTCAACAATTTAAAGAAAGACAACCTAAACTTCAAATAATCATATCTTACATTTTACTAATCCAAACAACTCCAAATCAGTTCCAAACACTCACCCAATCAATCAAATACATTAGCCCCCTCGGAAACGAACCAAAACACATCCAAATCATGCCCAATAACTCTAAATCATAGTATCTCATGGCTGAAATTTTTGGATTTTTACACGAACATCACAATTGAAAATTCGGCATACAACAGCGCTACCACGTAATTATCAATTTTTTAGAAATCGACGGCAATCGATTCCGATCAACACAACTCAAAGTATTCAACATTTAACAAATTAATCAACTTTAAATACCCGAAAAATAATAAATATGCTACATC
The DNA here is from genome assembly GCA_037974665.1 of Ehretia macrophylla. NCBI lineage: Eukaryota > Viridiplantae > Streptophyta > Magnoliopsida > Boraginales > Ehretiaceae > Ehretia > Ehretia macrophylla. Next base: position 13,673,149 of record CM075777.1, read on the forward strand.
CGTTCAAAATTTGTAGTATTGCATATAAATGATCCCTAGCATGCATGGAGCAATAATCTAACATCAGATTAACATTCTAACGGTTCAATAATTAATTATACGCAAAAACATAAAAATAACATTTTGAGATCTAGAATTTTTCTCTCACCTTTGATGCAAACCAAGGCTAGAAATAGGTAGAATGGATGCCCAACAAGCAAAATCAAGCTTTGAATGAAGTGATTTGGCCTTGAAATGAAGTTTTTATGTGAAAATTACTTTGAAAAACCTTGAAAATGCTCTTATTCTTCCTCCCCCTTGAACTCACGGTTTTGTGTGTGTTTTGTGGTGTTTTTGGCTTGTTTTAATGTGTGTAACTACTTATGAGCAAGGTGGTCAACATTTAAATGAAAGTCAAAGTTAAAAATTTAGTATTTTTAGTGTTTTCTTGTCTTTAAATGCATTTTCTTGATCACCAATGCTCAAAACAATTATGCAACACCCAAGTTATCTCAAGTGGGTTATTTTTAGGTGACAAGAAGTTTTACATTCAAACAATTCCACCCGAGTCGGCTTAAAACTCGATTTTCGCAAAAGTCGGTGTAAAAACCCTAATAAATTCCTAAGCCGATTTTAAAACCGTTTTCATCAAACACAGGTCTATTAAAGTCCGTGGTCTAGGTCTAGAAGGGTTAAAAAGACCAGTTTCAAAATTTAGCGGACGTGTTTCGAAAATACTATTCACTAAAAATCGACGATAAAATTTCTAACTCTGTTTTTGATGAAAATTTCATGAATGCACATTTAGCATGTTCTAAGAGTATTGATATCAAAATTATCACATTCTAAGTCATGTAGCACATAGACAGGTCAATTCATGCAAAACGAGAATAAAACACGCAAAGCGAGATAAGGTCAAAAATTTGGGATTTCACATTCTCCCCTCCTTAAAACAATTGCGTCCTCGCAATTCTGCATCGATCCCAAGACAAACTCAGGTGCTGACTCAAACATACTGATTGAAAGACCAATTACTAAATTCCGAATACGAACCAAGAACACCAAGTAGGAACACCAAATAAGATCATCGAATAAAAATCCCCATACAAGAAACTTAAATAGGAACGCTGAATAAGAACACTGACTAGAATTTCTGAATAAGAATCTCAAATAAATTACCGAAGAAGAACGCCAAACATAGATCCCGTAATAGAGCACCAATCAAGAATACCAATTGAGAACTTCGAACAAGATCACCAAGCGAGAATACCAAATAATAATCCCAATATAAGAACTCCGGATAATACCGTATCAGAATTCCACATAAGAATACCGCATAGAAAATACCATAGAAGATGTCCAAAGAAGTATGCTGAATAAGAATCTCCATACAGAAATCTCGAGGAAGAATGCCGTATAAAATCACCAAATAAGAATCCCAATAATCAATGTATAGTCATAAAGTAGCTTGACCCCTAATCGGAATTCCATATACCTCAGTGTCACATACTACTCAGTCGCCAACTGATATGATGCACATGCTAACTTTAGTCGCATAAGGCAAACTTTCTACTTACATTTTAGCACGTTGCACTCAAGGAGGTATAATATTTAATTGGTTGCGAATAAGTAAGTTACCTTTCACCACTGCTGTCGCCTCTGGCAATTCCTCCAAGTCCACTACGTAGGCTCGAGCCTGAGCCCGCTGCTGCTGAGGTGTACTGCTTGCAGGTCCACCCTGATAACCCTGGACTGCTGGCTGACTCGTAGAACCCTGATACCTGGGGCAATCCCTCGCCCGGTGTTGGTTGCTGCCGCAACCTAAACACGTCCCTGCCTTTCTTCGACAGTCGGCCTCCATATGGCCCTTACGTTTACAATAAACACACTGCAGCATCGGAGCACTGACACTGCCTCCTAAAGAACCAGAAGCTCAATAAGTAGCTGAACCAGCCTGCTGCTGAGGTCTCACCATACTAGGCTTGTACTGACACTGAGACTGGGCTGGCCTATATTGAGTCTGAACCTGATATGGCCCCTGCTGAAACTAAGGCCGATAGTAACTCTGCTGACCCTGTGGCCTATAAGAACCCTGTTGGACTGGTGGCCTGTAGACAACCTGCTGTACTGGAGGCCTATATATAACCTGCTGGCCCTGTGGCTAATACGGCCTCTTACTAGGCTGACTAGAGACAATCTGATCCCCTTTCCTCTTCTCTAACCTAGAAGCTGCATCAAAAGCCTTAGTGAAGATATCATAGCGATTCAAAGCCATTGCATCCTGAATCTCGGGCCTCAATCCCAACATAAATCTACGGGTCTTCCTCTCCTCCACAGCTACAAACTCCGGTGCATACCGAGATAACCTAGTGAATGTAGCCTCATATTGAGCCACAGAAGAATCCTCCTGTACCAAAGATAGGAACTCAGCCTCTCTCCTCTCCCGTGCAACCCTTGGGACATACTTATCCCTAAAAGCAGTCAGAAAGACATCCCAAACATACGGAACACCCCGGGTCTCCCAACTGGCTCTTAGAGTGCGCCACCACTCCTCTGCCTTATCATCAAGCAAATAGACAGCAGAAGTCACCTTCCTCTCATCAGTGTACCCGAGAGGATCAAAAATTTTCTCTAACTTACTAATCCACGACTCGGCCTTCCTATCATCAGGCTCTCCCTGAAATCTAGGAGGATAGTACCCCAGAAACTCCTTCATAGAACCTCGACCGTGATTACCACCCTGTACATTCTGTATCTGGGCCTGCAATGCCTGAGTCTGAGCAGCCTGACCCGCTAACAACTGGGCCTGTCTAGCCATCAAATCTGCAATTCGATCCATTGTTGCCCCTAACCTATCATCACCCCTCTCCCGGCCCTGTGCCACACTACCAGGAACCTCATCTACTATCTCGGGCCTACCACGAGTCCTAGGTCTACCGGCCATCGTACTAATCAAAGAGTTTGCACAGTTATAGCACGTAAACAGGTTATAAACAATTATTAACACCTAAACAACAAACTCACATAAAACACATAAACAAATTGATCACATAATCACATAAACACTAAAACACATAAGCACTTAAACACTTAATCATTTAATCATATTAACACATATTTCACTTTTCTTTCACTTCATACATACTTGCATGCTTAGACTACTACCCACATTCCGAGGATACCCCGGCTGACAGCTAATCAAGCTCTGATACCACTTAAATGTCACGTCCCAACTCGACCCCTCTTATAATTAGTCAGGACGCAACGGAATTTCGGCAGTATAACGACAGTAAATAGGATACCGAGGCTCTAAACCAACCTCAATAGAACATCATACATCAACTCCACAAACTATACCACAAACAACTTCTCAATAAAACAACACATACATCATAACCATATTATACAATAAATATTCCTTGTTATCCGCCTCCGTTCCAACATAATACATGAACCTTAATATACATTGCCAAAATATTTTGATACCAACCTAGCAACCTAAACAAGACAAAGGAAAGACTACCAAGATAGCATCAACTAATTCATTATCTTCTCAACATCTTTTACATTATGAACTACAAAGCATATAAAAGTCGACTAAGTTAATTTACAAGATAATAAAACATATACAACATCACGGAGAAAACTCTGGAACATAGGACTCATCCACGAAAGACACATTTTCCACATACTCCTCTTCAGGAGGCATGTACCCGTAATCCTGCGAAAGTACACCTGTATACATGCAATAATAGAGAGTGAGCTTATATCAAATAAGCCCAGCGAGGATCCGATAGACCTCGAGCAAGGTCTACTAAACTCCTTGGAATAATCCTTTGAGTCAGTAAACACACAATGAACATCAATAATCATTATAAATGCAACAATAGTAATAACTGTAAACACACAATAAGGATACGATACATTTTCTGATGAAGCCCCATACACCAATTCCATGCTTAACAACCCCTCCAACCTCAATGACACATTCCTGACGTACCTTGACCTAGCCCCACACCCCATGGCCTCTCCGCCCATGCGAGATAGGGAGTAGCCATGATAACTGTGCCCGCAACCCAGGATGCCTCCCGAGGTGACACAACATTATCAAAGCTCACAACAATGAGACTCAACATAAATAAACCGAGAGATCAGCAACAAAAGTGCCCAATTTCCGTAATCAATAATCAATAAATAAACTGGGAGATCAGCAACAAAAGTGCCCGATTCCCATACTCAATAATAAATAAATAAACAGGGAAATCAGCAACAAAAGTGCCCGATTCCCGTAATCAATAATCAATCAATAATCTGGGAGATCAACAACAAAAGAGCCCGATTCCCGAACTCAATAATAATCAATATAACATCAATATTTAATTAAACAACAAACAACTAAGTTAGATGACAAAGTAGGTCATCCAACTTAACATGCATGAAACACGTAATCTAACCCTATTCTAACCATTAACAACTCACAATTCAATCACTCAAACACCACCCAATCATCTAAAGGCTCAATTCAACAATTTAAAGAAAGACAACCTAAACTTCAAATAATCATATCTTACATTTTACTAATCCAAACAACTCCAAATCAGTTCCAAACACTCACCCAATCAATCAACTACATTAGCCCCCTCAGAAACCAACCAAAACACATCCAAATCATGCCCAATAACCCTAAAACCCTAGTGTATCATGGCTGAAATTTTTGGATTTTGGCACGGACATCACAATTGAAAATTCGGCATTACAACGGCGCTACCACGTAATTATCAATCTTTTAAAAATCGAAGGCAATCGATTCCGATCAACACAACTCAAAATATTCAACATTTAACAAATTAATCAACTTTAAATACCCGAAAAATAATAAATATGCTACATCCGTTCAAATCTCGTAGTATTGCATATAAATGATCCCTAGCATGCATGGAGCAATAATCTAACATCAGATTAACATTCTAACGGTTCAATAATTAATTATACGCAAAAACATAAAAATAACATTTTGAGATCTAGAATTTTTCTCTCACCTTTGATGCAAAACAAGGCTAGAAATAGGTAGAATGAATGCCCAACAAGCAAAGTCAAGCTTTGAATGAAGTGATTTGGCCTTGAAATGAAGTTTTTATGTGAAAATTACTTTGAAAAACCTTGCAAATGCTTTTATTCTTCCCCCCCCCTTGAACTCACGGTTTTGTGTGTGTTTTGTGGTGTTTTTGGCTTGTTTTAATGTGTGTAACTACTTATGAGCAAGGTGGTCAACATTTAAATGAAAGTCAAAGTTAAAAACTTAGTATTTTTAGTGTTTTCTTGTCTTTAAATGCATTTTCTTGATCACCAATGCTCAAAACAATTATGCAACACCCAAGTTATCTCAAGTGAGTTATTTTTAGATGACAAGAAGTTTTACAATCAAACAATTTCACCCGAGTTGGCTTAAAACTCGATTTTTGCAAAAGTTGGTGTGAAAACCTTAATAAATTTCTAAGCCGATTTTAAAACCGTTTTAATCAAACACATGTCTATTAAAGTCCGTGGTCTAGGTCTAGAAGGGTTAAAAAGACCAGTTTCAAAATTTTAGCGGACGTGTTTCGAAAATACTATTCACTAAAAATCGACGATAAAATTTCTGACTCCGTTTTTGATGAAAATTTCATGAATGCACATTTAGCATGTTCTAGGAGTATTGATATCAAAATCATCACATTTTAAGTCATGTAGCACATAGACAGGTCAATTCATGCAAAACGAGAATAAAACACGCAAAGCGAGATAAGGTCAAAAATTTGGGGTTTCACATAATGTCTCAAAAATAAACTATCTTAGAAATCAATAAATTTTATCGTGTGGTCATTTTAGCATCCGTAGGGTCCATAAAAGTGATTGGATCGAGTATCGGGTCACATTTCATTGGTCCTAAATGAATAGTACTCATACACAAAATCTGCCAATCAATACACAAAATTAGTCAGACGGTACACAAAATCAATCGTTGGATACACAAAACTAGCCAATTGATACACAAAATCAACCAGATGATACTCACTTAACTACGCAAATTTTACCTTTAGACTCGAATTCTTTCTTTCTTCCTACAACACATGAGTATACACATAACATTCACCACATCACAATTCTAATACTTCACTTAGCATGCTTATACATCATTTAATTAAGCTTATATACAAGAATAATCAAAAACCCTAAACTATTATTCATCGTCTTCTTTAACTTAGCCATAGGTTCAAGCTCAAGCTTAACAACTAAAACAAGCATAAAAGAGTGTTCTACAACATCATAAATTAACATAGAAAGCTATAGAAATATCAAACTTGCAAGATATAACATTTATATCTTTATACTACAATAGAAAAATAAGTTAAAATGAACAAATATATACAACCCTAACCTTGGTAAAGTTATGAAATGAAGAAAATTAGCCAGAGAACACCTTGAATTTTTTTTAAATGGAAGAAAATGAAGAAGAATCAATTCTTGCTCAAAAGAAAACCCTCACGGATCTGCTCCTTATTGTCGTTTCTTTTCCGTTACTTTTGCTAATGTTTGGCTTTTGTTTTTGCTTACTTTAACATATAATATAAGTATATAATATATTCAATTGGCTAAAAGCTCAATAGTGCCTCACGATTAATGCTAAGTTGCTGCTGACCGTTTTCTTTTTCTTTGGCTAAGTTGTTATGACTTTTGCTATCCAATATAATATAAGTAAAGGTATAAATACTAATTAAACTAAAAGGCCAAACTTGGACTCATATTTTTTTTTCCTTCCCTGGACCTACGGTCCAATTTATTTGTTTTTTTTCTTTTGTTTTGTTTTTTCTTAGCCATAATATATAATATGTATACTAAGTAGATAAATGGCCTACCAAGTGATTGGCTATAATTAAATACTAATGGGCTAGTTAACTGAGTAGGAAACTATTAAAAATACTATAGATCCAAAGTAATTAAAATATTACTATTCACTCAAGGACACTAAAAACATTTATTTTCTTCATTCTCGGGACATGAAATGCACATTTCAACAATGAATGAATATATTAAATACAGTAATGCTCACGGGAAAAAATGTCAAATTTGAAAAATAAGGCAGTTTAAAATTTTACTCGGGCTCAAGTTAAACTTAATAAATAAGACATATAAAATCAAATAAAATCAAACAAAAGGGAAAATAAGTCAAATATGCACACCGAATAATTAAATATAATAAATTAAAAGTCTTTTTGTGCTCGGACAGTTTAAATCAAGTAAATGTAAATAAATTATAAACATAAGATAATCATTTCTAATAACTCTTTTGAATCCAATTTAAATAATTATAATTAATATTGAAAATAATCCAGCTCGCTCGGGTCCGGGCCCGGCTTCCCATTCGAACAGTGAAACGAATTATTTAAAAAGACCTGTAAGATAATTTTAATAAATAAAATAATAAAGTAATTGTCTTGGGCATGTCATTTAAATGTAAACTAAATAAATACAAATAATAAATTAATTTCTTTATGTAAATCAATTAAATATAATTTAAATAAATACAAATGGAGATAACACTAAAAATAATTATTCCCGATTTCGGCTTCACATTCAAATAGTGAAATTAAATCATTTTAAATTATTAGTAAGGTAAATTCTAATCAATAAAAGAACAAAATAATCATTTCGGGGAAGTCAACTGAATATGATTTAAATGAATGCAAACAGTTATCGTGGCACATTTTTCAAGAAGATACAATTTATGGAAATGAATATGTGCAAATTAATAAAATGTCTATAAGCTAGGTCCGGGTATTATAGGTTGTGTAGTTGTTTCTTGGTTTGTTGTTGAGTAGGTTCGGGTTTGTAAGTATGTTTAAATGTATGTTAAGTTGGGTGGCCTACTTTGTCATATAATTTAGTTGTTTTAGTTGTTTAATTGATGTTATGTGGATTGAAATGTTGTTAACTGATTGATGATTGATGATAGTCTGGAGGACAACCTACTTTGTTTTTTTTCTTGAATATCAGATGTTTATTATTATTGTCATGAGTCTTGATAGTGTGTGCTATCTCTCGGGCGGCGTCAGACTATCGGGTTGATAATAACATGACTTTCATAGACTATCCCTAGCTTGCATGGGCGGATATGCCATGAAAGGAGGGGCTAGGTGAGGTACCTCTACTATGTATTATGGGAGTTACAAGAAGTTGGTTGAGATTGTGATGGCGTATGGAGCTACACCAACTTGTGTATCATTTTTTAATTGAATGGTTATTTATGCGGCTTGAATTAAAATGTTGATGTTAATAAAGTTTAATGTGTGTTATTGTTCATATGATGATTTCTTGAGTGGTAAAGTAAATGATTTCAAAACATCTTTCGAATGCTCACTGAGCTTTGTTATATATAAGCTCACCCTCATTCGTTTATTGTTATCAAGTGTAACTGGGCCAGTTTTTGGGTACGTCCCTCAAGAAGTTGAGAATGTTCCTTTTGTTGAGGAATCGTATGTGCCTGAGTTTTATCCATGAAGTCTTAGCTGAAGTTCTCTATTTGCTATCTTGTATATTAGAACTAGTTGTATTGTACTTACTTTGAAGTATGTATTGTATAAGATGTTATAATGATAGTGTAAAGTATAGTGCTAGTTTAGTTGTCTTACTTGGATTATAAGTAGGTTGCTAGTCTAGTTTTATATCAAGTATGCATATGTATAGTATAGCTTGTGGTATGTTGTTGAAACATGGGCATATGACTTGTGGTTGGTATGTTGTATGGTTGTTTAATATATAGTGTTGGATGTATTGAATGTTGATGATGTTGTGGAGTTGATGTTGAAATTTGGAGTTGGTTGTGTGATGTTATAAAGGGTTGGTTTAGAGCCCTGTTATCTATATTATAGACGTTATATTGACAAAATTCCGTTGCGTCCTAACTGATTGTAAGTGGGGTCGAGTTGGGGCGTGACAGTGGTTGTGTTTAAGTAGTTGATTCCTAGATTGTTGTTGAGTAGGATCGGGTTTAGAAGTATGTTGATATGTATGATAAGTTGGGTGGCCTACTTTGTTATCTAACTTGGTCATCTTAGTTGTTTAACTAATGTTATGTTGATTGGAATGTTATTAACTGATTGATGATTGATGATGATCTGGGGGACAACCTACTTTGTTGTCTTTCCAAAATATGAGATGCTTATTATTATTGTCATAAGTCTTGATAGTGTATGCCTCCTCTTGGGCAGTATCGGGCTGTCGGATTGATAACAACATGACTATCTTAGGCTACCCCCACCTCGCATGGGCGGAGATACCATGGAGGGATGGCTAGATAAGGTACCTTGGGTGTGTATTATGGGAGCTACAAGAAGTTGGTTGAGATCGTAATGGCATATGGAGCTACACCAACTAGTGTATCATTTCTCAATTGGATGCTTATTTATGTGGTTTGAAATGAAATATGGATGATAATGATGTTTAATGTGTGTTATTGTTCATAGGATGATTTCCCAAGTGGTAAAGTAAAGGGTTTTAAAACATCTTTCGAATCCTCACAAAGCTTTGTTATATATAAGCTCACCCTCATCCATTTATCGTCATCAGGTGTAATTGAGCAGGATACTGGGTACGTTCCTTAGGAAGCTGAGTTTGTGCCTTCTGTGGAGGAGTCTTGTGCTGGAGTCTTATCCATGAGTTATGTTAGAGTGCTCCGTGTTTTTGTCTTAGCTTATATAGTATGTTGTATTGTATAACTTACTTAAAGATAATAGTTTATATAATACTAGTTTAGTAGTCTTCCTTTTGAATATGATTAGGTTGCTAGACTAGTTAATAATCTATTTTGCAAATGTATAGTATAGCTTGTGGTATGTTGTTGAAACGGAAGCTTATGACTTATGTTAGAATGTCGTATGGATGTTAAATGAATGACTTTGTATTTGTTGAATGGATGTTGGAGTTGTTGCCACAATTGGAGTTGACTGTGTTATGTTTTAAAAGGATTGGATAGAGTCCTGTTGTCCATGTTACAGACGTTGTATAGCCGAAATTCCATTGCGTCCCGACTAATCGTAACTGGGGTCGAGTTGGGGCATGACATCTGATCTACCCTATCCAACATCTCATGTATTTGTTCTAATTCAGCCCTTAACATCTGTCTCATCTTCTCTGTCAAAGCTTGAATCTGTAAATTCGGAACAGCTGGATGTTGAGCCTCTTCGTTTGTGTTGTCCCCTTGATTTTGAGACATAATTGAAATTACACTCCCTCACGTGTTTCACTGAACTTAATTTGGCTTTTTCCCTTTAATACTCTCACAATTATGCCTTTTTCCACTAGTATTCTTCTTTCAGTTCTTCCAAAACTAATCCAAGAATATCAAGAAGGATCCAAGCAACAAATCCAATTTTGTCATGGATTCAAATTTTTTTTTTTTTGCAAACCGTCCTCTAAGACGTGGAAACAAGATTAGAACAAAAGAATAAGATAAAGCAAGAAAAAGAAGTCTAGAGTAATAAGAAAAGTTAAAGAAAATCTATCAGAAAAGACAAAAATGCCTAAAACTCCTAGTAAACGATGAAATTGGGCCTCACGAAGATAGTGCTTATGGCATAGCCTTGGGTTTTGCTCAGAACGTCGTTTTCCTTCAGAAAAGTTTGGTCTCGATGGCTAATTCAACAAATTTTTTATTTTTTTTTAGACCATCTTTTTTTTTGTTTTTGTTTGTTTTTCATTATTTTCTTGACTTTTCTTTTATGTTCTTTTCTTTTTATGATGTCATAGAACACCCAAATTCACGTTTGGCCAATTGAAAGCAAAACAAGAACGGAATTGAAAGCAAGAAACGGACTTGAAAGGAAGACTAGACACAGATTTGAAAACAACCCAATAAATGGAATTGAGACACAACTAAAAACGAGGAATTCAAGAAAAGGAATTGAAACCAAGACTCAATCAAGAACGAAGAAGAAAATTAAAACCTAACCTAGACACATGAATTTGACCAAGAAAACAAGAAAAAGGGTAGGCAAGCCTGATAAACCTAAGCTCTGATTACCAACTGATACGAACCACGTCAATATGCGACGAGACCCAACACCGAATATGGCAAATTCAAACCCAATACATTTTCAAGAATGATGAAAACTGTGACAAGTTGCTTAGCAAAGCAAGAACCTTAGTAATGGTGAAGACGCCACAAACGGGGATGAGAAATCCGTTTGATAAGTCAAGGTTGAACGCCACAAGGAATTCTTTGATAAGTTCGAAAGAGTTTCTTGAAGAATTCAAAGAGAATAATCTCACAATTTTAATAAGTCAAAACGTATATCTTTAATTCTTGAAAGTCAGCCTTATATAGGCAAAGAACAAATAAGTATCCTACTTGGAAAATAACTCCTAATCCTATCCTAAGTAGATAACGCCAAAACTAACTAGGAAAAAAAATGTGAATAGTAACACCTAGTCAAGAAAGGCTCCTAACAACCTTATCCTAAGTAGGAAAAATACCCAACTATTTAGGAAAAATGTGAATAGTGTTTGAGCCAAAAAAGACTCATTCCTATGCAAAGATTTGACTTTAGATTGGAATTAGAGTTATCCAATCACCTAATTTTCATCCATATTGGACTCTAAGCAATCAACTAGAATTCTAATTAAACTGAAACTAGAACTAAGATAGAATTACAAAGAAATCAAATCTTGACCAAATCTTCAAACCTTCTTGAAACTTCTTGAATTTCTTGAATCTTGAAAATAGAATCTTGACTTGATTCTTTGCTGGAAAATTCGCCCAAATATGGTTCAATGAACATGAACAGTTCAACGAATGTGGACGGTTCAATGAATGTGTATGGTTCAATCAATGTGCACGATTCAATGACTGTGGACGGCTCATTCGTGGCTCTTTCTTCAACGGTTCGTACATCCTTGATGTCCTCATCAGAAATTACTTTGTTTTCTCTCTGTTTTTACCTTCTTGGTCGAACTCTTCTCTTTCCTTACGTCCTCTCCAGATTCGGCCTTACTCTTCTTTTCACTCTCATTCTTTTGCTCTCTCAAATTCTTTTGATCTCTCTGTTTCTTTTGTTCACTCAATTTTTGCAGCCTCATTTGATCCTCATAGACTTGTTTTGGTGTCATCGGAACTAGAGTGATTGTCCGTTGACTGAACACAAATGAGTACTTGTTGGTGAAGCCATCATGCTGCACACGTAAGTCAAATTGCCACGGTCTTCCTAAGAGAAGATGTCCAGCATGCATTGGTACCACATCACACAATACTTCGTGTTCATATTTTTCGATTCGAAATAGTACAACAACTTGCTTTGTAACCCTTACTTCACCACAATTATTCAACCATTGCAGCTTGTATGGACGAGGGTGCTTAATTGTTGTGAGCCTTAGTTTTCAACCATGGAAGTACTAGCAACATTTGTGCAAATACCGTCATCAATAATAACACTACAAACCTTGTCTTTCCCAGGGCAATGAGTGTGAAAGATGTTCTCATACTGTACTACCTCTTCCTCTTCTTTAGCTTGCAAACTTAAGGCTCGTTGTGCCACTACTCCAAGCATTTTTCCATGATCTACCATAAACTCCTGTTCCTTCACTTCGGTGTCCTCCAGTATGGGCATGTCATTAGAATACATTTCATCTTCGAATTCAATCTCACCACTTTCTTGGATTACCATTGCTCGCTTGTTTAGACATTAGCTTGCTGTGTGTCCCCGTCCCTGACATTGAAAACATTTAATATCACTTGATCCAGTCATAGTAGAAGCTGTTTTACCTTGAGAGGTCGTGGTAGTAGTGGATGGTTTGGGCTCAGGCTTGTCCTTGGAAGTGGACGAATTTTCTTCTTTCTTTGGGTAGCTTGTCCTTCAAGCTGCTGTACTCGAGTATTGTGAGGCTTGTCTTGGTCGTGTACCACCCTTGTTTAGTTGTTTCTCTACTTTGATTGCCATATGCACCAAATCCTCTAATTCCACATAGTGATGCAACTCGATCGTGTTAGCAATCTATTGGTTTAACCCATTCAAAAACCTGGCCATTGTTACCTCCCGATCTTCCTCCACATTGGCTCTAATCATAACCATCTCCATCTCTTTATAGTACTCATCAAGACTTTTGTTACCTTGGTTGAGACTTTGCAGCTTGAGGTATAGATCCCGATAGTAGTGACTTGGTACAAATCGTCGTCTTATTATACTCTTCATCTTATCCCAAGTTGCAATAGGACGATCTCTATTCTGCCTCCTATTGATGCATAATTGATTCCACCATACAATAGCATAATCAATAATTTCAATTGCAACAATTTTTACCTTTATCAATTCGGAATAATTGTGGCAATCAAAAACCAGCTCCATCTTCTTTTCCTACTCGAGATATGTTTCGGGATCACTCCTTCATTGAAAAGCAGGAATCTTCATCTTTATGCTTCCCAAATTGTTATCAACACGGTCCCTAGCGTCTCTATCTTGGCCATGTCTCCCATGGCTAGCCACTGACATCCTATCAAGCTCCTCCTCTAAGCGTTCCTCTTCAGATTCATCTGTATCTTCAACTTCCCTTCGGTGCAACCTATTTCTCCTTGGTGCGTTTAGAGCAACTGGTGGTTGCACCCGTTGTACTCTCTCTTCTACCCTATCCAGCCTCTCATGTATTTGTTCAAATTCCGCACTTATCATCTGTCTCAGCTCCCTTATCAATGCTTGCATTCGTAAATTCGGAACATGGGGTTGTTGACCCTCTTCATTTGTGTTTTCCCTTTGATTATGAGACATGATTGAAATCACACTCCCTCATGTGTTTCACTCGAATCAATTCGGATTTTACCCTCTAATACTTTCACACACTCTGCATTTTTCCACCCGTATTCTTTTTTCAGTTCTTTCGAAACTAATCAAACAATATGAAGAAGGATCCAAGTAGCGAATCAATTTTGTCACGGATTATGAATTTTTTTTTTTTTTGGCAATAGGCCTCTAAGATGTGGGGACCAAGATTAGAACAAAAGAATTAAGACAAATCAGGAAAAAGAAATCTAGAGTAATAATAAAACTTAAAGAAAATCTATACGAAAACACAAAAAGGTCTTTTCGAGCACCTCGAGAGTATGGTGCTCATGGTCTATAAACCATGAGCCTTGCTCAGAATATCGTTTCCCTTCAAAAACGTTTAGTTTCGAGCCCTAATTCTACCAATTTTTTTATTTTTTTATTTTTTGTTCGGACTCTCACTATATATTTTTTTTCTCTTCCTTCTCTTTTCTCTTCCTTTTTTTTCTTTTTTTATCTTTTCTTGTTGTCACAGAAATGATAACAAGGAGTAAGTAATCAAGAAGTCAGATTTAGAAGCACAAGAACCCTAATTCACGTTTGGCAAATTGAAAGCAAGAAAAGAAATAGAATTGAGATACAACTAAAAAGGAGGAAACAAGAAAAAGGAATTGAAAGCAAGACTTAATCAAGAACGAAGAAAGAAAATCTAAAACCTAAAACTAGACACATGGATTTGAAGAAAAAACCAAGAAAACAAGAAAAGGATAGACAAACATGATAAACCTAAGCTCCGATACTAACTGATATGAACCACGTTAACATACGACGAGACCCAACATAAAGTATGGCAAAATGAACCCATGATCTTTCAAGAACGATGAAAATCGTGACCTGTTGCTTAGTAAAGCAAGAACCTTGGTATGGTGAAAACGCCACAAATAGGGATGGAAAATCCATTTGATCAGCCGAGTTTAAATGCCACAAGGAATTCCTTGATAAGTTCGAAAGAGTTTCTTGAAGAACTTGTTGGGGATATGCCCTAATGCTATAATTTGAGATGGCTTTATTAGGGTTTAATAAGAATATATTTATGTATTTTATACACTATGTTATTTAAGGATATTCATATTCTCCACTTCGATATGAATATGTCTCTAATACTTATCTGAGAAGAAAACTGTTCTAAAAAGGTTTAGGATATTGCGCACTTTTTCTTCGATATGATAAACATTAATAATCGATTCATAGCCCTTCAGATTATTCAACCGGGACTAGAATAATCGAGTACGGGTTATCATATGTTATTATCTTTGATTAACATAGTGATGTTAATGATAAATGATGGCGTGCAAAGTGCCAAAACAACATGATGATGTGGATTAATAAACATATGAGTGATCGTCAGTGTACGGATCATTGAATGTGATAATAAATAGTGAACTGCATGATTTCAGGTTAATGATTTACTGTTTAGTTGGGAATTGTACATATTAATCCTCAGCCTTGAGAAATTACAGCTACTGGTTATATCAAAGGTTAAATATTGTGTCTAGACTGCCCGTCTTCTATAAGGTAGGTTACGGTCTTTCGCGTTTTAGTTTTATGGTATGAACTGACATGTAATTATCAAGATATGATCTGTTAACCTCTAGCGTGAGGTGATGTCCTATGATATATGAGATCGGTCGTTAAACGAATAAGTCTTTGTCCAAGGCGAGTATGAAGTGATAGAAATGAGGTTTTCCATGGTAGTCATCTCTCGTTTCACCAATACAGATTTATACATAGTATCAGAGGTAGACTTAACATTTTCATAGTCCTTTCCCGATCAGGGCATTCTTAACATAAGGATCGGACTGCATGCTAATTCTCGACGGTTAAATGGTTTCATAAAAGACGTCGTCTTCATTATCGTTTACATTCTCATGGTACGTTCATTGCTAGTGCGTTACTCATGAGCATGAGGGTATTTCAATAAATGACGGAGACATTTCCGAGATAGATAAGGAGGTTTATCGGTCCCTCATCGGTACGCGATTGTAAATCTAGAAGGTCATATACTAATAAGTATCATGAATAAGTTCACCGGAAGCTTGTATAATGTGGTAGGTGGCTTTAAGGTATTAAGAGTCATCTATGTTGGTAATTGAGCCAAAAGTCTAATTTTAAAAAGTTTTGGGGTCAAATTATAATTATCAAAACTTTTAGGGCAAAACTATAATTATTGAAAAATAGTTTCAATCTATTAATTCTAATAGAGATTAGAATGGGCAAAAATTATAAATATATATATATATATATATATATATATATATATATATATATATATATATATATATTATATATATATGTTATGGTGGTGTAATTTGAGAAATGCAACGTCATCATCCTAGTTGTCAAAAGGTGAATTGCAAATTGATGACTAGATATTTACATGTGGCATATGCATGTAGAGATTGAAGACTAGGATAGTCCATGTCATCAATCCTAGTCATTTGAATTTGAATTGGATGGTTAGAATTGAATCTTGAATAAAGACAAATAATCCTAGCCTTTGCTTTTGATGATAGAACCTTTTTGTCAAGTGTCAAAAGAGATAATAAAGTTAACCTTTGGATTGTAATGATTACAATCCTAGGATTTGCATTACTTTAGAAGAATTCAATTTTGATTGCCTATCTAATAAAGTAGGATTATATATATATATATATATATATATATATATATATATATATATGAGTATGTTTTATATCTATATATAATAATGGATGACAACATTCTCTCTCCATCCACTTGCAATTTTCGGCCAAGCCAAGGAGGAGAGAGAATGTCGTCATCTTATCATATAATGTTAATCATTAAGATCAAAAGGCTTGCATGGGTTTTCATAAAAAGGTAAAAAATGTGATTGGTTACCTATTATGATGATAGTTTAATATAATATTAGATGACAACATTTATCTCTCTTATGTAAGGCCTGTCACTCACACGACATACACACCAACATAGGAGCAAAAGAAAATTTCATCTTTTTCCTTGCAAGTTTCGGCCATAGGTAAAAGAAAAAGAGAGTTTTTTTGTTTTGCTTTGTAACACTCATACATAGTTTCAAAGCTTGAAGATTTACTAGCACATTTAATCTTCAAGTAGGGTTGAGCTTTGGATGCTTGGTGGAGTAGGGCATTCAAGTTAGAAGGATTCAAAGGCTAGTCTTCCATCTTTACCCTCTCTAAAGTTAACTACAAAAGGTATACCTTGTACTACCCTTTGATTATATATACATATATATATATATATATATATATATATATATATATGTATATATATATATATATATATATATATATATATATATGTATATATATATATATATGTATATATATATATATATATATATATATATGTGTGTGTGTGTGTGTGTGTGTTTTTTATGAGCTTTACTAGTATATGGACTAAAGGCACTATAAGGGCGTTAGCTTCAAAATGAAGGCACATAGTGGCGTCAGCTTCAATAGCGGGAGCACAATAGGATCGTCTCGAGATATGTAAATAAAAAAAAACATGCAAGCGCAACGAAAATAATAACAATTAAAATTTGCATGTAAAGAAGTTGTTCTCACAAAATCTCAAGAGTAAATCCGTAACTAGTACATAAAGGAAAAAATACATAAGAGTATATACAACTATATACATATGTATTTAAAACAAAATATATGAATACCTCGTGTGGAGAACTCGAATGTAGACACATGAAGAAGATCTTGACTCAGGCAAAGCTCATTTGCACGTGCAAAGGTCCTAGTCCGTCCACGGGTATCCAAAAGCAAATGACAACTAACTAATAGTAGTGCTAGCTTAGTTAAGTCCAAGGGCTTAAGTATATATGAGTTAAGCAAAAGTTTCCTATCTCTACTAGACTTGGCCGAAACTACCAAGAGAAAATAGAGAAAAATTTGCTAGAAAAACTATGTAATTTTCACCCAAGAGCAAGCTCAAATGAATGAAGACTTGACCTCTATGTATAGATGCACAAACTTGTTCATCAAATGCCAAGTGTCATGATCTAAAAAATAGAAGAAACCAAGTGGAAAAAATGCCCTTGCATGGCCGGCCATAGAAGGACAAAAAGGACAATTTTGCATGCAACTTGGTGTTTGTCTTTTTGTGGAAGTTGTCTTTTGTCCTTTAGTGTTTGTCCTTTTATGCAAGTTGTTGTTTGTCTTTTAGTGAAGACAAACATTAATTAATTCTAAACCCTTTTTGAATAATTAATTACAGATTGACCCCTCAATCTATTTGCACTAAAACTCCAACACTTTTCAGTATTTATACTTTGGCCCCAAAACTTTCAAAATTATGATTTTGGCCCACTTAACCGGTAATTTCCAAAATCACACCATTAACACTTTGACGCATTTCCAACTCAATACCAAGCTCATAATTTACTTTATTCATGATACCCTAAGTGTGTGACTTTCTAGGTTCATGACCGTACAATGATAAAAGATCAATTCCGAAAATGTCTTCGTCATTTTTCGGAATACCTTCATGTTCATGAGTGACGCACTAACAACGAACGTATTATGACAATATATACAGTAATGAAGTCCAATTCCAACGAACCTATTTAAAGTCGAAAATTAGCGTGCAGTCCGATCCTTCTGTTAAAATATCCCGATCGTTGTGGGGACCATGAAATGATTAAGTCCGCTAAATGATTCTATGCATAGATCTAATTCGGTGGAATGAGAGATAACATCTGTAGAAAAACATATTTCCATCGTTCAACTATCCCGGCTGATGATTTCTCATTTTAGAAGACCAACACTAGATCGCATATAACATTGCCTCACTATCGAAGGTTAACAGATCTTATCTTGACAATTACCTGTTGGTCTCATATCACAAGACTAAACTGCAAGAGGCCGCATCTCACCCTTAAAGAAGGCGAGCATTGTCCAAACGCAAGATTTAGCCCCTGATATAACCGGCAATTGTAATTTCTTTAGTCAAATGATTAATTTGCGCAATTTGCAACGAATGACAAACTATTAATCCAAAGTCATGTAGTTTCGTCATTCCATTCACATTCAATGATCCGTCCCACTAACGATCACTCATATGTGAGTTAATTGCATCCCTATGCTGTTGTAGCTCAACGCTCGCTACCCTTTGTCATTAACATCTCTATATTAATCAAAGGTAACTACATATGATAGTTTGTGCTTGATTATTCTAGTCCTGGTCGAATAATCTAAAGACTATGAATGCTTTTGAATGTTTATCATATCGAAGAAACATGCCATTGAATTGTCAACACTTTAAGAATATATTTCTTCTCCAAAAAACATTGAGGACACATTCATATAATTGAACGGAGAATATGAATATCCAATTAATATGCCATTCAGATTTACATCAAAATGTCCTATATAGGTCATCTAACTATATAGCATTAGGGCATATCTCTAACAATCTCCCACTTGCACTAATGCTATAGAATATAGCGTTCAACGCATATCTACAGGGTACCGCATCCTTATCTTCCCAAGATGACGTTCCAATTGCGATTGACTCATGGGCTTAGTAAGTGGGTCAGCTATTTTCTCTAATGTAGGAACTTTCTACATATTTATATCTCTTCAAGCATCTTTCGAATGATATGAAAACGCCTTTCAATGTGTTTGGATTTCTGATGAGATCTAGGTTTCTTAGCTTGTGCAATAGCTCCATTGTTGTCACAATACAGTGGTTTCGGCAACTCGATGGAAG
Organism: Ehretia macrophylla; assembly: GCA_037974665.1. Taxonomy (NCBI): domain Eukaryota; kingdom Viridiplantae; phylum Streptophyta; class Magnoliopsida; order Boraginales; family Ehretiaceae; genus Ehretia; species Ehretia macrophylla. Next base: position 13,692,690 of record CM075777.1, read on the forward strand.
GAACCACTTCTAGATCTAACAAGAACTTCCTCATCCAAATAGTTTCCTTTGCAACATCGAATGCAGCAATATACTCAGCTTCTATAGTGGAGTCTGCAGTTACTGGCTGTTTGGAACTTTTCTAACTAACTGTTCCTCCATTACAAATAAACATAAAATCGGATATAGACTTTCTATCATCCATATTAGATTGAAAATCTGAATCTGTGTACCCATCTATCCGGAGTTCTCCTACTCCATAAATTAGTGCAAGGTCCTTAGTCCTTCGTATGCACTTAAGGATATGCTTCACTACCATCCAGTGTTATTCTCCTAGATCAGACTGATATCTACTCATAAGGCTTACAACATATGCAATATCAAGCCTTGTACATAGCATCGTATACATGAGACTGCCAACAGCCGAAGCATAAAACACGCGTTCCATACGTTGCCTTTTATCTTCAGATTTGGGAGACATGCTTTTGGAAAGATGTATTCTATGCCGAATAGGTAGAAGACCTTTCTTAGAACTCTCCATATTTAATTTCTTCAATACTCGCTCTATGTATAGACTTTGAGACAAGCTAATCAATCTTTTCATTTTATCTCTATAGACACGAATCCCTAAGATGTAAGAGGCTTCTCCCAATCATTCATGGATAACTTGCTGTTTAACCAAATTTTAGTGGACATCATATGTCCAACATCATTTCCCATGATTAAAATATCATAAACATACAGAATCAGAAAAGTGGTCATGCTCCCATTGATCTTCTTGTATACACAAGGTTCATCATCATTTCTAATGAAACCAATCTTTTTGATCTCATTATTAAATCAGATGTTCCAAGAATGAGACGCTTGTTTTAGACCATATATTGATCATTTAAGCTTACACACCTGATCGTTGTTGGATTTAAAACCTTCACACTGTTTCATATATATATCTTCTTCACGATAGCCATTCAGGAACGCAGTTTTAACATCCATTTTCCAGGTCTCATAATCATAGTGTGCGGCAACAACAAGCATGATGCGAATGGACTTAAGCATGACAACTGGTGAAAAGGTTTCGTCATAATCAATACCTTGTTTCTGACAAAAACCTTTCGCAACCAGCCTTGCTTTGTAAGTCTCCACATTCTTAACAATTCCAAGGTTCCTTTTGAAGACCCATTTACAACCTATAGGTATGATACCTTCAGGTCAGTCAACTAAAGTCCAACATCATTTGAATACATGGAATCTATCTCTGTTTGCATAGCCTGCCTCCATTTCTCGGAATCAATATCTTGTATTGCTTCCTCATAACTAGTAGGATCATCCAAAAGATCTTTATCCCCAACCACAAACAACTCTTATGTTTCCTTAAGAAGATAACCATATCTCTCTAGAGGATGGGATACTCTACTAGATCTACGAGGTCCTTGTATGATGACAAGTTCTGGATCTTGTTGAATTGGTTCGGGATCATAACTTTGATCATTTTGTGGTTCAGAAGACCCTTCTTCAATTCTTATTTTCATCCCACTGCCTCTTTCTTGAACAAGCTATTTTTCAAGAAAGAAGGCATCTCGGCTGATCGATATCTTTTGATCATCGGGAAAATAGAAATAATATCGTCTAGTTTTCTTAGGATATCCCATAAATCTTCCTTTGTCAGATCTTGCTTCCAACTTGTCCATCTTAAGTTTCTTAACATAAGAAGGACAACCTAAAATCCTAATGTGATTAAGACTTGGTTTTCTACCAAACCACATCTCATACGATGTAGTAGGAACAACTTTAGTTGGAGCTCTATTCAACAAATAAATAGCCGTAAGAAGTACATACCCCCACAATGAAATTGGAAGATCGGTATAACTGATCATAGATCGTACCATATCCATTAATGTACGATCCCTACGTTCAGATACTCCATTTAATTGTGGTGTAGCAGGTGGAGTGGTCTGTGAAGTTATTCTATCTTGTTTAAGATATTCAAGAAATTAGGTACTTAAGTATTCACCTCCACGATCAGATCGCAAGGTTTTAATTCTCTTTCTTGTTTGGTTTTTTACTTCAGCTTTAAAATCTTTGAATTTATCAAAAGCCTCAGATTTGTACTTCATTAAGTACACATAACCATACCGAGAATAGTCATCGGTGAAGGTTATGAAGTAGATATAACCACTGCGAGCCATTTCTCTAAATGGTCCGCATATATCACTATGTATTGATGTTAACAATTCAGTGGCTCTTGTTCCGTTTCTAACAAATGATGACTTGGTCATTTTCCTGAGAATACAAGACTCACATGTAGGCCTGGGTTCACATCCCAATGAATCAATGAGTTCATTTAGAGCCATCCATGTTAATCTTTTCTCGTTAATATGACCGAGTCTCAAGTGCCACAATTGTTTCACATTGATTTGAATATCTTTTGTTTGTTTTGAAGTGAAAGTTGTAGTTACATGCATGCATTCATCAAGGTTCAAATGATAAAGTCCTTTCAACAAAGTAGCTGAGCCGATATATTAATTACGGTAATAAATATTACAGCCCTTGTTCATAAAAGAAAATTCATAATTTTCACAAACAAGTTTGGGAATAGAAACAATATTTCTAACAACATTCGGAACAAACAAAACATTTGACAAACGCATAACATGACCAGTAGGTAGATAAACTTCAACATTTCCTTTGGCATGGGCCGCAACACTTGCTCCATTACCAACCTTCAAGACAATCTCACGATTTTGAAGCATTATCCTGCCATTTAGACTCTGTGAGGACATACAAACATGTGTTGTAGCACTAGAATCTAAAATCCAAGACACAGAAGCCAGGCTACTTAAAAAATTAATTTTATTCACATATTTAAAAGAAGTTGTATCTCGCGCAGTGGCGGCTACCTGTTTCTCTTTCAACTGTTGAAGGTACACGGGACAATTTCTTCTCCAATAGCCATCAACCTTGCAGTGGTAACACTACCCTTTAGGGACGACTTCTTTCTTCTTAACACCCCCTGTGGGCTTGGGAGCAGTGTCCTTCTTCTTGTTGTTCTTCCTCCTTGTTCTATTCATGGGTCTGTACCCAGAAGAAGAGGCAACAACGAGGACAGTCTTCTTACCCTTTCCCTTGAATTGTGATTGCGCAGTGGTCAACATATTGTCCAGCTCAGGCAAAGAAACAGAGATTTTGTTCATTTGAAAATTCACAATAAATTGATTAAATGAAGGTGGGAGGGACTACAGAATAAGATATGTGTGCATCTTACACTCCATGTCGAACTCAAGCATCTCAAGTTGAGTAATCAGATTAATCATCTTGAGAACATGCTTGTCGACATCTCCACCCTCTTCCAATCTAGCTCTGAACAGTTCTCTAGACAGTTCATATCTTGCAATATCACTTTGCTCACCATACAGCTCTTTTAAGTTCAGAATCATGTTAGCAGCATTAGACATCTTCTCATGTTGCGTTTGTAGTTCGTTTGACATTGAAGCAAGGATATAAGCCTTTGCCCTCAAGTCATGTTCTATCTAGAGCTTATATGTTTCTTGTTCTTTATCACTTGCAATTTCAGGAAGGGAAGTAGAAGGGGCCTTATCCAGAACATATTCACTCTTTTCTAATCCCAAAACAATTTTAACAGTGCGAAACCAATCGGGAAAGTTTGGTCCGGTTAAAGCATTTTTATCAAGGATACGGGCAATGGGATTTAAAATAGAAGCCATTATAAAAGTACTGCATAAATAAGTAGTGTAGAAAGTAAGACTGCTAGTTGATGTAAAAATGCATAACGATTTAGGTATGGTCTTTACAAAATAGTATCTCCCACTATCTTTATCGAATCTCATACTCCTAGAACAAGAGACGCGAATTCGTTAGAATCTGGTTTTGTGGTTATAATTGGAATATAAATATTAAGAGTCAACAACACTTTGTTGTCTATTTCACAAAATAGGTTATGGTCATTTCCAGTCCCTAAATTACTCGGTCTCAAAACTTTGTGGTTATAATTGACTAAGTGATTTAGTTAGATCGGACCCGCCATCTCATAGTTATCCCTCAAATTGAATCAATAACCTCAAGCCTTTGTGGCTATAATTGGCCATTAGATTTTGGCAGAGAACCACATCACTATGTTCTACTAGCAACTTAATTAAACTTAGTACGAATTATGTCCCTTTACCTTTGGGCAAGACCGGATATGATCGCTTTGGGTTCATTAAGTCCTAGGATGGCGGAGGACAACAGATCTAATATTAATTTGCATATTTGGGAGTTTTGAAATAGATCTCATCATGCATACATTAACAAGAATATAATGCATGCAACATGTATAGATGGTGGATCATGGACTTTGGAACAAAAAGGAAAAACTATCTTAAAACACATCACTATTCTTCAAGATCTCTAACTCCTTTGGATTTATCTGGTTGCTTCCTTGCATGTCTTCTTGAGATTTTACATATAGTCCTCACTACAAAGTTCTCTCAAAAGAAAGAAAATAAAATAAGACTTATGTCTCTATTTACAAACCAGGTATCCTTTAAGTCCATGATCAAGTTCACCATTTATGCAACATGTAGCTAGATTAAACTTATCACATAGATAATCAAAGCTAAATGAAAATAATCAATGAACATCTTTACGCATCAAATACCAAGGATAAAACAAGTCCATATAATCTTCTACTAATGTTTTGACAACATGCATGAAAGAGAATTGACTCTAACATCAACCAAGCATTCGAAGACCAACCGAGTTCACAAGCCATATACTCTCAATATGACACGTAAACCAACATCTCTATATAAAGGGATCATCAGGCCCAATCATAGAAAACTTTTGGCTTGCTACAATCAAAGTCGATTATTCCGATCCATGCGGGATGGAATCAACTCATATCTTTCGCATAATGGTATCAAATAACATTAAAAGATTAGATCAAATGTACATATTACGGACTTTAAAAAATGATGGCTCTGATACCACTTGAAGGCGCTATAAGTGTGTCAGCTTCATAATGAAGGCGCAAAAGGTGTCAGCTTCAAAATGAAGGTGCATAATGGCATCAACTTCAATAGCGGGAGCATAACGGGATCGTCTCGAGATATGTAAATAAAAAAATGCAAGCGTAGCAGAAATAATAACAATTAAAATGTCCATGTAAACAAGTTGTATTCACAAAATCTCAAGAGTAAATCCGTAACTAGTACATAAAGGGAAAAATAAATAAGAGTATATACAACCATATACATATGTATTTAAAACGAAATATAAGAATACCTCGTGTGGATAACTCAGATGTAGACACTTGAAAAAGATCTTGACTTGGGCAAAGCTTATTCTCACATGCAAAGGTCGTAGTCGGTCCACGCGTATCCAAAAGCAAAGGGCAACTAACTAATAGTAGTGCTAGCTTACCTAAGTCCAAGAGCTTAAGTATATATGAGTTAAAAACTTAGAAGCAAAAGTTTCCTATCTCTACTAGACTTGGCAGAAACTACCAAGAGAAAAGAGAGAAAATATTGCTTGAAAAACTATGTAATTTTCACCCAAGAGCAAGCTCAAATGAATGAAGACTTGACCTCTATTTATAGATGCAAAAACTTGCTCATCAAATGCCAAGTGTCATGATCTGAATGATTGAAGAAACCAAGTGGCAAAAATGCCCTTGCATGGCCGGCCATAGGAGGGCAAAAAGGGCAATTTTGCATGCAACTTGTTGTTTGTCTTTTTGTGTAAGTTGTCTTTTGTCCTTTAGTATTTGTCCTTTTGTGTCTTGTTTTTTTGTGCAAGTTGTTATTTGTCTTTTAGTAAAGACAAACATTAATTAATTCTAAACCCTTTTTGAATAATTAATTGTAGATTGACCCCTCAATTTATTTACAGTAAAGCCCTAACAGTTTTCATTATTTACACTTTGGGCCCAAAACTTTTAAAAATTACGATTTTGGCCCACTTAACTGGTAATGTCCAAAATCACACTGTTAACACTTTAACGCATTTCCAACTCAATACCAAGCTCAGAGTTTGCTTTATTCTTGATACCCTAAGTGTGTGACTTTCTAGGTTCATGACCGTACAGCGATAAAGGATCAATTCCGAAAATGTCTCTGTCATTTTCTGGAATACCTTCATGTTCATGAATGACGCGCTAGCAACAAACATATCATGACAATATGTACAGTAATAAAGTCCAATTCCAACGAACCTATTTATAGTCATAAATTAGCGTGCAGTCCGATCCTTCTGTTAAAATGTCCCGATCGTTGTGGGGACCATGAAATGATTAAGTCCGCTATACGATTCTATGCATAGATCTAATTCGGTGGAATGAGAGATGATATCTATGGAAAAGCACCTTTCCATCGTTCAACTAGCCCGACTGAGGATTTGTCATTTCAGACGACCGACACTAGATCGCATAGGATATCGCCTCACTGTCGGAGGTTAAGAGATCCTATCTTGACAATTACCTATCGGACTCATATCACAAGACTAAACTGCAAGAGGTCATATCTCACTCTCAAAGAAGGCGAGCATTGTCCAAACGCAAAATTTAGCCCCTGATATAGTCGGCAGCCGTAATTTCTCAAGTCAAACGATTAATTTCCATAATTTGAAACGAATGACAAACTATTAATCCAAAGTCATGTAGTTTTGTCATTCCGATCACATTCAATGATCCGTTCCATTAACGATCACTCATATGTGAGTTAATTGCATCCCTATACTGTTGTAGCTCAACGTTCGCTACCCTTTATCATTAACATCTCTATGTTAATCAAAAGTAACTACATATGATAGTCCGTACTTGATTATTCTAGTCCTGGTTGAATAATCTAAGGACTATGAATGCTTTTGAATGTTTGTCATGTCGAAGAAACATGCCATTGAATTCTCAACATTTTAAGAATATATTTCTTCTCCGAAAAACATTGAGGACACATTCATATTATCACGGAGAATATGAATATCCAATTAACATGCCATTCAGATTTACATCAAAATGCCCTATATAGGTCATCTAACTATATAGCATTAGGGCATATCTCTAACATGGACATGGATAAAAGAATGTATGTTGATGTTAGCTAGAAATTGTTAAAATTTGGCCTAGTCTTTTTCGGCCCTAGCAAGCTATCTATGCATGCCTTTCTTGATCTTGCATCCAACATATGTATATGTAGTGACATGATCTATAATGTTGGCTAGTACTTTCAAGTGGTATTAGAGCCTTGGTTTGCTTGTCCATATGACTAGCTTGTTAAGCTTGTATCTATTTTGTGTGTATGCCGTGTATGTACATATAAAATGGGATGTTTTCTGGCATTAGAGTTTTATATGTTAGAAGATCATGAAAATCTTGAGTGTATGAGACAAATTTTGAACATGCATGTTTCTACCAATACTCTATGATGGCCGAAATTCACATGGTTGCTTGAGATGTTTTGCCTTCTTGATATATCTGCTAAGATGTAGAGACAAATAATGGATTTGGTCTTTGCATGTTACATTAGACTTTGGATAACAAGACTATGTCAAAAAGGTTCATGTTAAAAGGGGTTCCTCTTGCATGTATAAAAGTCAAACTTTAAAATAAATAAATAAAAACTAGTCTAGTGTGTTCCTTTTGTGATGGCCGAAAATCTACATGCAAAAGGAAAGTGTTTTTTCTTTTGTTGGACACATAACGTTGTTTGTAGTTGCCTTAAAAAGCTCAAAAGAGTTAGTGTCTATTATATGCATGTGTTAGAATGATAGTTTAAAAGTAGTTTTAAGCTTATTTTAATATGATCATGCATATGATTTAAGTTGGTGACTGCTTGATGATTAAAGGTGTTTGATATTCAAGAATGCAACTTTTCTTTGTGTCTTTAAAATGGAAAAATGGATTTCACATAATTAAATGGCCATAGTTTTCTAGTCTTGAAATTAAAATTAATCTAATATGTTGTATTGAGGATATTTCTAAATTTTAAGATAGATAAAAGATTATTATATATTAATATAATATTTTAGAGGACTATTAGGCTATAGTTAATGTATGTGGGCCTTAAAGACATATGGATTTGGGCTTGGGCCTTGTGTACATCTCCTTGTACTTGATTTTCACATTTTGGGCCCCTTTATGTGAATGGGTCGTGGACTTGTGTTTTTCTCTAAGTTTTGGACTTGGATGTGAATATGATTAATTATAAAGGGTTATGAATTATGGGCCATCATGACTTGCATTAATAAAAGGGTTTTATAATTATGCAAAGGGTATTCGTTTAGTTTAATTTATCATGTTTGATGAGTAGATTAAACGTGAATGCTAGCAATTTGTATGTTGATGATTATATATTTGATATGAATAATCATGCACATTTATTTTTATTTTTATTTTGAGAATGGAGAATTTGATCATGGACTTGGGCTTTGAGGTCAAAAGTAATTGGGTTGTAATTTGAGATATAAGTCTCAATTTTATTTTTGCTTTTTGAGACAATTATGTACTGAGGACTTATATCTAATTTTTCAAAAAGGAAAGCTTGAAAGAGGCCCAATGGACTTTTCCAAGGAGTTGGAGGCCCAATGGACTTTTCCAAGGAGTTGGAGGCCCAATGAAGATTTCAAAGTGTTGACAATCTTTTAAATAGAATAGTTTTATTTCTTTAAGCCCAAAAGCCAATGTCACGCCCTAACTCGATCCCACTTACGATCAGTCAGAACGCAACAGAATTTCAACAGTATAACGACAGTAATACGGAAATCAGGCTCTAAACCAACCCTTTATAATAAAACACAACCAACTCCAAATATCAACAGCAACTCCACAACCATTCATCAACATCCAATACCATATATTAAACAACCAAACTACATACCAACCACAAGCTATATGCCTCCGTTTCAACAACATACCAAAGGCTATAACATACATTTACAAAATAGATTATAAACTAGTCTAGCAACCTAAACATGTTCAAAATAAAGGCTACCAAACTAGAATCATACAATTCATTATCTTTAAGTATAAGTTATACAATACAACATTCTGTAAATGCTAACAACTCATGGATATGACTCTGGCATATAAGACTCCTCCACAGAAGGCACATACTCAGCTTCCTGAGGAACGTACTCAAAGCCTAGTTCAGTAACACCTGATTGCAACAAACGAATGAGAGTGAGCTTATGTAAAACAAAGCCCAGTTAGGAATTCAATAGATCTTTAGAAAACATGTATTTTACCCTTAAAGAAGTCATTCTATGATCAACAATAACAACAACTTCATTAACATCAACATTTCAGTTCAACCACATAAATAACCATTCAAATGTAAAAGGATACACTAGTTGGTGTAGCTCCATACGCCATCATGATCTCAACTATCTTCTTATAACTCCCATAATACATAACTGAGGTACCTCATCTAGCCCATCCCTCTATGGCATCTCTGCCTATACGAGCTGAGGGTAATCTATGATAGTCATGCCGTTATCAACCCGACAGCCCGATGCTGCCGAGAGGTGGCATACACTGTGAAAACTCATAGCAATAATCATAAACATCTCATATTCTAGAAAGACAACAAAGTAGGATGTCCTCTAGGTCATCATCAATCATCAACCAGTTAATAATATTCCAATCAACATAACATCAATTAAACAACCAAAACAACTAAGTTAGATGATAAAGTAGGCCACCCAACTTAACATACATTTAAACATGCATTCAATTCCGAACCTACTTAACAACAATACAAGAAACAACTACACAAACACTACCAAACAACTAAAGACAACATTTAAGCATTTTAAAGAAAGACTACACAAACTTCTAAAATTCATAACTTACAATCTAGAAATCTAATAAGTCCCAAACCACTTTCTATTACTCAACCACACATGCATCTACATTTACTCCAATGGTTGCCAACCAAAACTCATCCAAAACAAGTCGAACAACCCTATTTTTGGCAATGCTCAAGGATGAATTTTTTGGACTTTTGCTACGACATCCTAATCAAAACTTCAGAATTACAACATTACTACCTCATAATTAACAAACTTTTAGAAGTAACAATCAATCAATTCCAACCACTACAACAACATTTATTCAACAATGAACCTAAAATCCAATTTTAATACCCAAAAAATAGAAATACATGCTACTACCGTTCAAAACTTATACAAACACACATAAATGATCCTTGACATCCACTAAGTAATAATTTAAAGACAATTTAATTTTTCATTGGATAAAAATGCAATTATATGAAATTGACATAAAATAGCATTTTAAGATCTATAATTTTTTGTCTCACCTTTGATCTGAAACAAAGCTAGGAATGCGTGCAATGGGTGCCCAACAAGCGTAATCCAACTCGGTTTGAAAAAATTTGGACAAAAACTAAGTTGTCTAAGGAAAAATTGTTTTGAAAACCTTTGAAATTTTCTCTCCTTTTCTCCCCTCAAACTCTCGGCTACGTGTGTGTGTTTGTGTGGCGTTTGCTTTGTTTTTAATGTGTGTTGATAACTAAATAGCCTAAGTCAACAAAAATGCAAAAGTCAAAGTTGTCAAATTTTAGTCTTTTAATTGTTTTTCTAGTCTTTTAATTGGCATTTTTAGACTATTTTGCCCACATTTATGCATTTAACACTTAGACTATTTTAAGTAGGTTTTTTTTAGTTGACAACAATTTTCATATGCATATATTTACACCTGACTCGGGTAAAAACTCAATTTTTGCAAAAGAAGATGTAAAAACCTTTAGAATTCCTAATCCAATTTAAAATCCGTTTTAATCAAACACGGGTCTACTAATATCCGAGGACTAGGTTTTCAAACACTAAAAACTCCCGTGATAAAATTTTAGCGGACGTGTTTAAAAAATACTATTCATAAAACTCGACGATAAAATTTGCAATGCCGATTTTTATGAAACTTTCATGAATGCTCACATAGCATGTAATAGGAATATAAATCACAGAATTAGCGCATTCTAACTCGTATAGCACATAAACAGGCCAAAACACGCAATTCTACACAAAGATGAAATCTGAAATTTCACATTCTCCCTTCCCCCCCTCCCTTAAAGAAATTTTATCCTCGAAATTCTTACTTGTTGTACAGAACAGATCTGGATACTGCTGCTGCATCTGATCTCTCCTCTCCCATGTAGCTTCCTCAATCCCGTGATGCTTCTACAACACTTTGACCATCGAAATCTTCTTCGATTTCAACTCCCTTTCTATCTGATCCAAAATACGAATCGGCAGCTCATCATATGTCAAATTCTCACGAAGTTGTAACGACTTTGGCTCCAGAATATGAGAAGGATCCATAAAATACTTCCTCAAAGTGGATACATGAAAAACATCATGACCATTAGAGAAGTTCTCCGGTAACGCCAACTGATACACCAACTTGCCAACTCTGCCGGTAATCTCAAACGGCCCTGCAAACCTTGGACTCAGCTTACCACCTTTACCATAATGAGCAAACCCCTTTCAAGGAGACAATTTCAAGAAAACTCGGTCCCCGACTGAAAACTCCAAATCCCAACAACGCTTATCAGCATAACTCTTGTATCTGCTCTGCGCTGTCAGTATTCTCTGCCTGATCAACTGGACATTCTCAATCTTCTCTAGAAGCTCTGGTATAATAATCGGATCAACAGCCTTCATCTCTCCTACTCATCCTAATACAAAGATGATTGGCACTTACGGCCATAGAGAGCTGCATAAGGCGCTATTCCAATAGTCGCTTGGTAACTATTGTTATAGGCAAACTCGGCTAGCGGTAGATGTTTCTCCCAGTTCTTCCCAAAGTCCAAAACATAAGCCCTAAGCATATCTTGTAGAATCTGAATAGTTCTCTCCGACTGACCGTCGATCTACGGATGATACGCTGTACTGAAGTTCAACTGAGTTCCCAAAGTTTCTTGAAGTTTATCTCAAAGTAGAAAAGTAAACCGAGGATCTCAATCAGAGACAATACTAGATGGAATCCCATGAAATTTAATAATCTAATCCAAATAAAGATCTGCCAACTTTACAACCTTATTTCCCGTCCTCATAGGAATAAAATGAGCTATCTTTGTCAAACGGTCGACCATAACCCAAACTGTATCGTTATCTCTCGGTGTTCTAGGCAAACTAGTGACGAAATGCACTGTAATATGTTCCCATTTCCACTTTGGTATTGCCAACGGCTGAAATAACCCTGCAGGTCGTTGATGTTCTGCTTTCACCCACTGACAAGTCAAACATCTGGATACAAACTGAGCAACCTCATTTTTCATGTTGTTTCACCAGTAATGTTGCTTTAAATCCCGGAACATCTGGTTTCCATCGGGATGAATGGTGTACTTATAATTATGAGCCTCATCCATAATACCTCTCCTTAAACTCGATTCATCGGGAACACAAACCCAGTTCTGAAACTGAAGAATATCATCCTCATGTAATTTGAAGTCAAACTGCTCATCCGTGATCAGATCCTTGATCTTCTGAAGTTTTGCATCAAGTTGTTGAGCTTCTCTTATTTGAGACAACAATAAAGGTTGAATACGGAGATGTGAACATATCACCCCAACCTGAGTCAATTCCGGCCTCCAATAACTGACTTCCTCATGAACCTCCCACTTTTTAATAGCCAAACAAGAAATACTCGCATTACGGCTGAGAGCATCTGCTACAACATTTGCCTTCTCAAGCAGATAATTGATAGAACAATTATAATCTCCAAGAAGTTCCATCCACATCTGTTGATGCATATTTAACTCATTCTGTGAGAACAAGTACTTCAGACTTGTGATCAGCGAAAATCTCGAACTTACTGCCCCAAAGATAGTGGCGCCATTTTTTTAGTGCGAATACAACCGCTGCCAACTCCCATACGGTTTCAACTTTCTAGAACCATAGGCAATAATCCGACCATTTTGCATAAGTACGCAACCCAAGCCTTCCTTGGATGCATCGCTGTAAATAACCATGTTATCGGTTCCCTCTAGTAGTGCAAGTACTGGAGCGGTAGTCAACCTCTTTTTTAACTCCTGAAACCCACTTTCACATTTCTCATCCCAAGTAAAGCTGGTTCATTTATGAGTTAACTTAGAAAGTGGCCCTGCAGTCTTAGAAAAGTGCTTCACAAACTTGCGTTAATAACCCGCCAAACCAAGGAAGCTGCGAACCTCCAAAACATTCTCCGGCCTTTTCCAAGACTTTACCACTTCAATCTTAGTGGGATCTACTAAAATACTGTTCTGTGTAATCACATAGACAAGAAAAGATATTAGTTGTAGCCAGAATTTACATTTGCTAAACTTTGCAAACAACTGATGCTCATGTAGCTTCTGTAGGACAAGTCGTAGATGTTACTCGTGCTCCGATTCAGTCTTAGAATAAACCAAGATATCATCAATAAAGATTACCACGAACTGGTCCAAGTACGGCTGAAAGACTCGATGCATAAGATCCATGAATGTTTTCGGTGCATTAGTTAGTCCAAAAGGCATAACTACAAATTCATAATGCTCATATCGAGTTCTGAAAGCAGACTTTGGAACATCCTCTGTACGAATCTGAAGCTGATAATACCCCTGCCTCAAGTCAAACTTAGAGTAGACTTTGGCTTCTTGAAGTTGATCAAACAACTCATCAATTAGTGGTAAAGGATACTTGTTCTTGATGGTTACCTGATTCAAACCACGATAGTCGATACAAAATCTCAAGGTATCATCATTCTTCTTCACAAATAAAATGGGTGCTGTGACACCCCGAACCCAGTACTTCATTAATTGTATTCATTAAATGGTTAATTTAGATGTATTTTAGCTAATTACTTTTTTTTTAATATATATTTCCATAAATTCAAATATTTCTTTTCATGCATTTTATATTTTTATAAAATACTACATATTTTTAGGGGACTACAGCCCATGACCGTGCGTGCATTGCATATCGGGATCAACGGAAAAAAATTCGCAAAATGTCTGATGAATAGTACTAGCGGGATTTTTCCAGATTTTTCAGATTTTTGGCATTTTATTTTGCTGAAATTTAATCACCCAAATGACCCTTTTGCCCTTACTAAAATGCCTTAATTATTTGACCTACCATTTGACCTCCTCATGAGAATAATATAAGCCAAGAACAAAAAAAAAAGGGTCAAAAAATATGGCCAAAAAAGAGTTACGAGAATAGTAACTTCTCAAAAAAAAAAAAATTACTCCTTGCTTCATTCTTGCTTCCATTGCTTCCCAAATTGGTTGTGCTTCATCCTTAGGACCTTAAGACCATTCTTTGATCTTCAAAAGATGTGAGGGTGCATTATATTTTTGTATTAAATTCAATTAAAGTTTGTATTATTATTTTTGTGATCTAATATTGTAGTGGTTTAATTCTTGTTCCGTTGATTCTTATATGCTCTAATGACTTCATAGAATATGTTTGATGGTTTAAAATGCTTGTTGAATGCTTGAAAATGAAAATGACACTTGGGGAAGATGATAAATAGTGCTAAACTAAGGTTTCCGAAAAAAGTTACAATTTAATTCGATTTGAGGCTTCTAGTAGTTGCTAATTAGGTCCATAAAAGTGGGAAAAATGTTAATTGCACTTTCTATGTTCAAAATTTGAGAAATTTGATCAAAATAGGCTACTTTAATAAGGGGTTTCGGGTTTAACTTGAATCCGGGCACGTTTCGAGGTTATGGCTAGTCTTTATTAAGTATTAAAACCTTAGAAGTGCTTTCGTTTCGCTTGTTTGGGTTTCGAAATTAGTACTTGTAGTGTAAAGCCACAAAGAGACATTTTTGGTGTTTTCGTGTACTTGTGCTCTAGGTTATGATTTAGAGGTTCTAAATGAGGTATTTAGATATCCTTAGATTGGTAGGATGGTTAGCTAGCTTAACTTGATCATTGAATTCCGATAGGAAGCTAAATAGCCTAGTTGAACAAAGGGGAAATGAATGAATTAATTGCTTTAGTACTTGTATTGCTTTGTAGTTGCTCCTAACGTGTCTAAATACTATTCTAAGGTATGTGTGAGCTTTCTGTTAAGTTTTGTGAAAAGTATAATATTGACCCCTTTGTGTTCGCATAGTTAATCTCATGATAATTGCTTTATAATTGAGTAATTAAATGTTTATATGCATTTGTGTAGTATACGTATTATAGTAGTGAAGTCTCGTGAATTAAGTTGCTTGGTTTACATAGATTTGGTTGAGTATGAATTTAGAATGGACTAAAGGAACTAGTAATGAACCATGGTAATAATTGTTGTTAGTTGATTCTTGATTGATTGGATAAATATTTAAATGTACTTATGTAACAAGTTCATCTATTCGGAGAAGTTGTGAGTTAAGTTATATCGATACTAGTTAAAGATTGAGTAAACATGTTTATATTGCTTATTAATTGCATTATATGTGTGAAGATACGCTTATATAACTTATTGGTTATATGTTATATAGTGTTTCTACTTATATGAATGGCTATGTATATGTTATTTATTATGCTATTGTCTTTGTCTAATACTTGAAAATTAAAGAATGTTGCATATGTGATCACTTGAGTTTATGTATTGTTCATTGATTAGAATGATTGTTAAACCATGAAATAGATTGTTAGTTATGTGAATTAAAGGGAATCAAATAGAGTTGGATAAATTAATGGCTTTATGAACTAGCTTTAGTTGAGAATAAGAAATCACTTCTTATGCATATAGTTGATTGTATTAGGTAGTGATAATTGAAGGGAATTGATGCTTTTGGAGAATATTGAGGGAATCTTGGCTTAATTCGCGCAGGTTTGGCTTCCTAAAAGGTGAGGGATCATTTCTATGTGCATTCTATGTGTCTTATCTTGTTATATGCTAAATATTCGATACTAAGTGATTTAAGTGTTTTAGTTGGATTAGTTTAGCAATTATAGACTAATGAATGTATCATATTTCATCGTATGGCGTGATTGATGATGTGTGTGCTCGAGGACAACCTCTTTTGTTGTCCTCCTTGTTTGTATATCGGCTTATTTTGTTATATTGTTATTATTATTGCTTCTTGTGTTATCAAGTCAATGGTTGTGCAACCTTATCGTCGGGGCGGATGCGATGGGCCCCTCTGGGCGGCAGCGGGCTTGCCAGGGTTGGTTGCTCTAGCTCCGTACCCTATTCCCTCACTCCCCTGGTCCGGAGATTGCCAGGGGGTGTTGGGTCGTAGGATTGGGTACATCCGGAGTACCCTTTGGTGTTTGGGATGCCGGCTTATCGTGATCGTGATCGTGGTTCGTGGATCGTGAATGAAGACCAGCGAAGATTGGTGTATAGGGGTTATGTGAAATGTATCCTTTTAAATGTGTGGTTATTTAAGCTATCATTGTTTCTTTAATTGTCTAATTGTTATTGTTGTTTAACTGTATTACCTGTTGCATTGCACGCCCCGGGAGACTATATCCCTCACTGGGCAACAGTGGTTGCTCATACCTCGATATATGTTTCAGGAAGTGCTGAGGGTGATCCCCAGCTAATTGAGGTGCTAGTGGAAGAGGAAGAAGTTCAGGCTGAGCCTTTGCCCTAGTTGTTATGTGTTTGTTGTCTAAGGTGGATTTGTCTTCTTGTTGTTACATGGTGTACTTGTATTGCTATAGCATGATCTATTTTGTGGCCTTAAGGCTATGTATATTCTTGTAGTTGCAAGTTGAAAGTTGTTGGTTGTAATGTTAGCTTTGAGATATTATGGCTTGTAATAACTTTTAATTCTCCTTTTAGTTCTTGCATGCTTGGGTGTGTATGTTTAGAGGTGTTGATTTCAACTTCTAAAATTGCTCTAATGTTATCATAGAATGGCATGTTAAAAAGGTTTAATGAAAAGTTAAGTTGGGTGCATGCATGTGTGATTTGGAGCTGTTGTTTGTCTCCTGGCTTGAATGGCCTAGAACCTTGAATTTTAATTATAAAAGCTTGTTTTAGTATATTGTGGCTATTTTGAGCATTTACAGGTTTGAGAAATGTCCGCGGTACAGAGGAAACTCTGTCCGTTTTTCCCTAAAATTTTGAGACCGGGTTGGGATTGGGTTGAGAATAGCTTGGTTATTAGAGCCTCCGGTCTCGTGAGGGATCGGGGCGTCACAGGTGGTATCAGAGCTTAGATGCTCTCAGCCGGGATAGGGTCCTCGGACTGCTGGGTAGTGAACCTCGAGTGCATGCTTGTGAAATGTATCTTGATTAGGTGTGTGCTTCGTGTGCCTTGAGAATGTGAGTGTCTTTTGTGCAATCTTGTATCCTGAACTTAATATGTGATCTATGTGATAGTGATGTGTACTGTGTGTTAAATACTTGTCAAGTGTAGTGATATAGCTAATCATGAATCGAATTGATCTTATGAATCACTACTTGTTCGAAATATTGATTGTAACGTGTATACTTGAGTGTCTCGGCATAGTTGTGTTGTGAATTGTATTCATTGCATGTGACTCATATTTGAACTATCTTGTTGATTAACTTTGTGTTATAAAACATTTGGTTAGATAATAGCTTGTGTGATATATGTCATAATCTCCTGATATATGAACATTACATCAATTACATTAGATGATATCTTGGCATTCATGCATTGTCCCCTTAAATCGATAAGTAAGCATTCTCCCCTGAAAGAGATGGCCATTGATGCTGACTGGTGAGAGAATAATGATTCAACCGGCTATTGGGATCAGTGAAGGGATTTGATGCCCCGAGGTTAAATTTGGACTCTCTTGGCACTTCTTAAACGGTACTTCTTGGCTGGAACTCCGATTTGGGAATCTCGGATAGATCTTCTAGTTGGCGTCATATATGGAGGTCTTATTTGATACTCTTATTCAAAAGAATTCATGTTTATGAGTATTGGTCAGTATTCTTTGCGCACACTCCCACTTGGATTTCTTGTTCGGGTTTTACCTATGGTACCACTTTGATATTCTTATTGGGTATTTTCTTCAGTATTTTCGTCTAGTATTCTTGCCTAGAGATTATTTGGTATTTCCTCAGGACTACTGGTATAACGAGCATATTGGGGATTCTTATATGGTAATTCATAATTAGAGAGATTCTTATTCCAACTTCTGGATTCGTATACTTATTCGGAGCCTTTATTTGGCATCCTTAATCAGATTTATTGGTGGTATTTTCTCGGAGTCCCAAGCTAGACATCTAATTAGGCCTTTATTTGGCAATCTTGAGACTTTGTTTGACAGTTAGAGTTGGGATTCACCGGACTTCCTTCTTGTGAATTTCTTGATATTATCCGGGCATTTTGGATATTAGCTGCATACTCTTCTTAATGGGATTTCTTTTGGTGCTCTCTCAGCATTAGTGAATGGCCTCCTCGTGTGACATTCTTACCGGACTCCTATTGGGTATTTTCATAGGAGCCTTTATTTAGCTACCCTCCTCCGGCTTCCTTCAGTGACGTTCGCTCTTCTTAGTCTCCTTCGGCATTACAGTTCTTAACTTCAAGTCCGACGAAAACTGTTGCAGTTCTTGGAAGTCATTTTAGCTCAAGAAATTGCGAGGACGCAATTTTTGTAAGGAGGGGAGGATGTGACACCCCGAACCCAGTACTTCATTAATTGTATTCATTAAATGGTTAACTTAGATGTATTGTAGCTAATTTTTTTCTTTTTTTTATATTTTCATAAATTCAAATATTTCTTTTCATGCATTTTATATTTTTATAAAATACTACATATTTTTAGGGAACTACAGCCCCTGACCGTGCATGCATTGCATATCGGGATCAACGGAAAAAAATTCGCGAAATGTCTGATGAATAGTACCAGCGGGATTTTTCCAGATTTTTTAGATTTTTGGCATTTTATTTTGCTGAAATTTAATCACCCAAATGACCCTTTTGCCCTTACTAAAATGATTTAATTATTTGACCTACCATTTGACCTCCTCATGAGAATAATATAAGCCAAGAACAAAAAAAAAGGGTCAAAAAAATGGCCAAAAAAGAGTTACAAGAATAGTAACTTCTCAAAAAAAAATTACTCCTTGCTTCATTCTTGCTTCCATTGCTTCCCAAATTGGTTGTGCTTCATCCTTAGGACCTTAAGACCATTCTTTGATCTTCAAAAGAGGTGAGGGTGCATTATATTTTTGTATTAAATTCAATTAAAGTTTGTATTATTATTTTTGTGATCTAATATTGTAGTGGTTTAATTCTTGTTCCGTTGATTCTTATATGCTCTAATGACTTCATAGAATATGTTTGATGGTTTAAAATGCTTGTTGAATGCTTGAAAATGAAAATGGCACTTGGGGAAGATGATGAATAGTGCTAAACTAGGGTTTCCGAAAAAAGTTACAATTTAATTCGATTCGAGACTTCTAGTAGTTGCTAATTAGGTCCATAAGCGTGGGAAAAATGTTAATTGCACTTGCTATGTTCAAAATTTGAGAAATTTGATCAAAATATGCTACTTTAATAAGGGGTTTCGGGTTTAACTTAAATCCGGGCATGTTTCGAGGTTATGGCTAGTCTTTATTAAGTATTGAAACCTTAGAAGTGCTTTCGTTTCGCTTGTTTGGGTTTCGAAATTAGTACTTGTAGTGTAAACCCACAAAGAGGCATTTTTTATGTTTTCGTGTACTTGTACTCTAGGTTATGATTTGGAGGTTCTAAATGAGGTATTTAGGTATCCTTAGATTGGTAGGATGGTTAGCTAGCTTAACTTGATCATTGAATTCCGATAGGAAGCTAAATAGCCTAGTTGAACAAAGGGGAAATGAATGAATTAATTGCTTTAGTACTTGTATTGCTTTGTAGTTGCTCATAGTGAGTCTAAATACTATTCTAAGGTATGTGTGAGCTTTCGGTTAAGTTTTGTGAAAAGTATAATATTGACCCCTTTGTGTTCGCATAGTTAATCTCTTGATAATTGCTTTATAATTGAGTAATTAAATGTTTATATGCATTTGTGTAGTATACGTATTATAGTAGTGAAGTCTCGTGAATTAAGTTGCTTGGTTTACATGGATTTGGTTGAGTATGAATTTAGAATGGACTAAAGGAACTAGTAATGAACCATGGTAATAATTGTTGTTAGTTGATTCTTGATTGATTGGATAAATATTTAAATGTACTTATGTAACAAGTTCATCTATTCGGAGAAGTTGTGAGTTAAGTTATATCGATACTAGTTAAAGATTGAGTAAACATGTTTATATTGCTTATTAATTGCATTATATGTGTAAAGATACGCTTATATAACTTATTGGTTATATGTTATATAGTGTTTCTACTTATATGAATGGCTATGTATATGTTATTTATTATGCTATTGTCTTTGTCTAATACTTGAAAATTAAAGAATGTTGCATATGTGATCACTTGAGTTTATGTATTGTTCAAATATTGATTAGAATGATTGTTAAACCATGAAATATATTGTTAGTTATGTGAATTAAAGGGAATCAAATAGAGTTGGATAAATTAATGGCTTTATGAACTAGCTTTAGTTGAGAATAAGAAATCACTTCTTATGCATATAGTTGATTGTATTAGGTAGTGATAATTGAAGGGAATTGATGCTTTTGGAGAATATTGAGGGAATCTTGGCTTAATTCGCGCAGGTTTGGCTTCCTAAAAGGTGAGGGATCATTTCTATGTGCATTCTATGTGTCTTATCTTGTTATATGCTAAATATTCGATAGTAGCTGATTTAAGTGTTTTAGTTGGATTAGTTTAGCAATTATAGACTAATGAATGTATCATATTTCATCGTATGGCGTGATTGATGATGTGTGTGCTCGAGGACAACCTCTTTTGTTGTCCTCCTTGTTTGTATATCGGCTTATTTTGTTATATTGTTATTATTATTGCTTCTTGTGTTATCGAGTCAATGGTTGCGCAACCTTATCGTCGGGGCAGATGCGATGGGCCTTTCTGGGCGACAGCGGGCTTGCCAGGGTTGGTTGCTCTAGCTCCGTACCCTATTCCCTCACTCGCCTGGTCCGGAGATTGCCAGGGGGTGTTGGGTCGTAGGATTGGGTACATCTGGAGTACCATTTGGTGTTTGGGATGCCGGCTTATCGTGATCGTGATCGTGGTTCGTGGATCGCAAATGAAGACCAGCGAAGATTGGTGTATAGGGGTTATGTGAAATGTATCCTTTTAAATGTGTGGTTATTTAAGCTATCATTGTTTCTTTAATTGTCTAATTGTTATTGTTGTTTAACTGTATTACCTGTTGCATTGCACGCCCCGGGAGACTATATCCCTCACTGGGCAACAGTGGTTGCTCATACCTCGATATATGTTTCAGGAAGTGCTGAGGGTGATCCCCAGCTAATTGAGGTGCTAGTGGAAGAGGAAGAAGTTCAAGCTGAGCCTTTGCCCTAGTTGTTATGTGTTTGTTGTCTAAGGTGGATTTGTCTTCTTGTTGTTACATGGTGTACTTGTATTGCTATAGCATGATCTATTTTGTGGCCTTAAGGCTATGTATATTCTTGTAGTTGCAAGTTGAAAGTTGTTGGTTGTAATGTTAGCTTTGAGATATTATGGCTTGTAATAACTTTTAATTCTCCTTTTAGTTCTTGCATGCTTGGGTGTGTATGTTTAGAGGTGTTGATTTCAACTTCTAAAATTGCTCTAATGTTATCATAGAATGGCATGTTAAAAAGGTTTAATGAAAAGTTAAGTTGGGTGCATGCATGTGTGATTTGGAGCTGTTGTTTGTCTCCTGGCTTGAATGGCCTAGAACCTTGAATTTTAATTATAAAAGCTTGTTTTAGTATATTGTGGCTATTTTGAGCATTTACAGGTTTGAGAAATGTCCGCGGTACAGAGGAAACTCTGTCCGTTTTTCCCTAAAATTTTGAGACCGGGTTGGGATTGGGTTGAGAATAGCTTGGTTATTAGAGCCTCCGGTCTCGTGAGGGATCGGGGTGTCACAGGTGCTCCCCACGGTGAAGAACTTTGCTGAATGAAACCCTTCTCTAATAACTCTTGCAACTGAGTTTTCAACTCTTTAAGCTCAACTGGTGACATCCGGTATGCTGATTTAGAAATAGGCTGAGTACCGGGAATTAGATTAATCACAAACTCAATATCTTTCTCTAACGGCAATCCTGGCAACTCCTCGAGAAATACATTGGGATATTCCCGAATTATCGGAACTTCCTCCAGCTTAAGCTTATCAGATGGCTTGTTGATCAGATAAGCTAAATACCCTGAACACCTCTTTCTCACCAGCTTAATAGCTTTAGTTGATGAGATAATAAATTTCGTCTGAGCATCCTGGATCCCCGCTACCTCAACCACTGGCTATTCTAGCAACCGAAACTATACTACCTTTGTTCTACAGTTTAACTGAGCATCATACTTAGAAAGGCAGTACATACCCAAGATAACTGTCACGCCCCAACTCGACCCCACCTACAATCAGTCAGGATGCAACGGAATTTTGGCAGTATAACGACAGTAATTAATACACTGAGGCTCTAAACCAATCTCTTCGGAATATCATACAACCAACTCCACAAACCATTCAACAATCAACTCCTCAATTAAATTAACAACATACAACATAACGATATTATACAATAATTATTCCTTCAACAACCCATTCATAGTTATATGTCTCCGTTCCAACTTAGTACATAGGCTATACATACATTTCAAAATAGGTTATAACCAACTTAGTAATCTAGTCATGATCAAAATAAAGACTACTAAATCAACAAACATACATCTTTATGTTAAGATAGGTTATACAATACATTGTTTTACAACAACTAAGATAATCTCATGACAATGACTCCTGCACATAAGACTCATCTACATATGGCACATTTCCCTATTCAAGAGGCACGTACCCGTAGTCAGAATCAGTAACACCTGCATGCATGCAATAATTGAGAATGAGCTTATATAAAACAAGCCCAGTGAGGATTCGATAGATCTCTAACAGTATTTACTATACTCATTGGAAATGATCCTTTGATCAGTAAACAAACATTAAACATCAATAACAATATAAACACATAAACTATAATGACTATTCAATAAAGGATACTCTAGTTGGTATAGCTCCAAACCATCACGATCTCAACCAACTTCTTATCACCCCCATGACACACACACCCGAGGTACCTCACTAGTCCTACCCTCCATGGCATCTCCGCCCATGCGAGATAAGGGTAGCCTCTGATAGCCATGTCGTTTTCAACCCGACGGCCCAATACCGCCCGAGAGGTGGCACACGCATATCAAGACTCAGCAATAAAAATAAACATTCAATCACAGGAGGACAACATTTTCCGTTGACTATCTCACAGTTTATCAATAATCAATATTTAATAATCAATAATCAATAATCAATAATCAATAATGCATCAATCAATTAATAACATTACAACAACACAACATCAATTAATCAATTAACAACTAAACAACTAAGTTAGATGACAAAGTAGGCCACCCAACTTAACATGCATTAGACACACCACCAAACCCTAATCTAACCATCAACAACTCACAATTCAATCACTCAAACATCACCCGATCATCTAAAGGCATTTAATAACATTTTTAAAGAAAGACAACCTAAACTTCTAATAATCATAACTTATATTTTACTAATCCAAACAACTCCAAACCAGTTACTATCACTCAATCAACTACATTAGCCCCCTCGGAAACCAACCAAAATACATCCAAATCAAGCCCAACAACCTTAAAACCTCAATGTACCTAGGCTGAAATTTTTGGACTTTCACACCAACATCACAATCAAAATTTCGGCATTACAACGGCACTACCTCGTATTTTACAAACTTTTGCAAATCGACGGCAATCGATTTTAACCACTACAACTCAAAATACTCAACAAATAGCGAACAACTCAACTTTTAATACCCGAAAATAAAAATTCATGCTACAACGGTTCAAATCTTTTATAAACGATCCTTAGCATGCACTGAGCAATAATATAATATCAATTTAACTTTCTAACGGTTCAAAATTCAATTATATCCAAAACATAAAATATGACATTTGAGATCTAGAATTTTTCTCTCACCTTTGATGTGTTTTGATGCAAGAAAGATGTAGAATGGATGCCCAACAAGTGAAATCAAGCTTTGAATGAAGTGATTTGGACTTGAATTGAAAAATCTATGAGAAAAATGCTTTGAAAAGCCTTGAAAATGCCTTCTTTCTTCTCCCTCATGGATTTTCGGTAATGTGTGTGTAAAATTAGTATGTTTTGTTAGCTTTTAATGTGTGTTGACGATATATTAAGCAAAGGTCAAACAAATAAAAGAAAGTCAAAGTTGACACTTAGTTATTTTTAGTGTTTTCTTATCTTTTAATTCTATTTTTAGACTATTTCTTGCTCAAACATTAAATTGACATTTAAACTAATTCTAGATAATATATTTTAGGTGACAAAGAGTTTTACATTCAAATATTTTCACCCGAGTCGGCTTAAAACTCGTTTTTCACAAAAGAAAGTGTAAAAACCTTTAAAATTTCAAAATCGATTCCAAATCCGTTTTAATCAAACACGGGTCTATTAATACCCGAGGACTAGGTTTTAAAACGTTTAAAACACCCCTGTAACAATTATAGCGGATAGGTGTTCAAAATACTATTTACTAAAACCGGCGATAAAATTTTTGATGCCGATTTTGATGAAAATTTCATGAATGCACACATAGCATGTATTAGGAATATAAATCACATATTTAGCACATTCTAACTCATATAACACATAAACATGTCAAATCACACAAATTGAGGTGAAGACACACAAATCGAGATAAATACAAAAACTGGGGTGTCACAATAACATCATACCCCCGGATAGGAAATAAGATTAGGTCCAAAGGAAAATTCTGACCCTTAACATGTATTTTACAATCCTTACATACTAAGCCAGTCACATATTTATTAGTCAAAGAAGTACTAATCTCAACCACATAAGGCAATCTTTCAGGTTGCATATTAACACGTTGCACACAGGTAGGTGTAGTGAAAGAATGCGTAGCACCAAAATGAATCAATACTTTAACAAGTTGATCAAGTATAAGGAAGTTACCTTCCACAACCGCCACTGCCTCAGGTATTTCCTCCAAGTCTACTGCGTAAGCCTGAGCCTGAACCCGCTGATGTTGAGGTGCACTGCCTGCAGGTCTACCCTAATAACCCTGAGTCGCTGGCCGACCCTCAGAACCCTGATATCTAGGACAATCTCTCGACCTGTGTTGGTAGCTGCCGCAACCCAAACATGTCCTTGCCTTTGCCCGACAGTCGGCCTCCAAATGGCCCTTACATTTACAATAAGTACATTGCGGTGACGGAGCACTAACGCTACCTCCTGAAGAACCGAAAGCTGAATATGCAGCTGAACTAGCTGCTGCTGAGGTCTTGCAACACTAGGCTTGTACTGACCCTGAGACTGGGCCGGCCTATACTGTGACTGTGGCTGATAAAATCCCTCCTGAAATTGGGGCCTAAAGAAACCCTGCAGCCCCTGAGGTCTAAACGAACCCTGCTGCACTGGGGGCCTATACATGACTTGCTGACCCTGTGGCTGAAACGGCCTCTTGCTGGCCTGACTAGAAACAACCTGCTCCCCTTTTCTCTTCTCCAACCTAGAAGCCACATTAAAGGCCTCCGTAAACTTATTGTACTAAATCAAGGACATTGCATCCTGAATCTCGGGCCTTAGACCCAAAATAAACCTCTGAGTCTTCCTTTCCTGATCTGACACAAGCCCCGGCGCATGGACAACCTAGTAAAGTTGGCCTAATACTTGGCCACTGTAGAACAACCCTGAATCAGAGATGTGAACTCCGCCTCCCTTCATTCACGTGTAATCCTGGGAATATACTTGGCCCAAAACGCCGTAAGAAAAGTATCCCAGACATAGGGAGTGCCCCATGCCTCCCAATCAGATCTCACCGTATGCCACCACTCTTCAGCCTCATCATTAAACAGATACACCGCAAATGTGACCTTCCTCTCATCCATATAACCAAAGGGATCAAATATTTTCTCCACTTTGTTGATCCAAGACTCGGCTTTTCGATCGTCAGGTTCACCCTGGAACCTCGATGGAAAATACCTAAGAAATTCCTTCAGTAGACTACCTTCCTCAGTAACCTCCCTGTACATTTTGTGATTGAATCTGCACGGTATGTGCCTGAGTAGCCTACCCTACTAAGATCTGTGCTTGCCTTGCCATAACCTTAGTCATTCTATCCATAGCCATAGCCAAACGATTATACCCCTGATCACGGCCTAGTGCCACATTCCTCGGTTCCTCATTAACTTCCTCAGGCCTACAACGCGTTCTCGGACGTCCAGCTATTGTACTATCAAAGAGTTAGCACAGGTTATAACACATAGACATGCTATAGACAATTAACAATACATAGGCAACAAAACACACGTAGGGCACATAAGTCACCTAAGTACTAGTCATGTAGTCACATAAACAAGTTTATCACATAATTACCTTAACACCTAATTCCCTTTTCTTTCATTTCACACATACTCTCATGCTAAGCCCACTCCCCGCATTCAGAGAGTAACCCGGCTGACAGCTAAACATGCGCTCTGATACCACTTAAATGTCACGCCCCAACTTGACCCCACTTACGATCAGTCAGGACGCAACAGAATTTCAGCAGTATAGCAACAGTAATACAGACATCAGGGCTCTAAACCAACCCTTTACAATAACACACAACCAACACCAAATATCAACAGCAATTCTACAATCATTCATCAACATCCAATACCATAAATTAAACAACCAAACTACATACCAACCACAAGCTATATGCCTCTGTTTCAACAACATAACAAAGGTTATAACATACAATTACAAAATAGATTTTAAACTAGTCTAGTAACCTAATCTTGTTCAAAATAAAGGCTACCAAACTAGAATCATACAATCCATTATCTTTAAGTATAAGTTATACAATACAACATTCTATAAAAGCTAACAAACTCATGGATATAACTCTGGCACATAAGACTTGTCACGCCCCAACTCGACCCTCCTACAATCAGTCAGGACGCAACAGAATTTCGGCAGTATAACGGCAGTAATTTGGATACTGAGGCTCTAAACCAACCTCTTCAGAAAATCATACAACCAACTCCACAAACCATTCAACAACCAACTCCTCAATTAAATTAACAACATACAATATAGCCATATTATACAATTATCATTCCTTCAACAATCCGTTCATAGTTATACGCCTCCGTTCCAACTTCGTACATAAACTATACATACATTTCAAAATAGATTATAAACCAACTTAGTAATCTAAACATGATCAAAAGAAATACTACTAAACCATCATACATAAGTCTTATAATTGAGTAAGCTATACAATATGACATATTACAACAACTAAAACAAATTCATGGCAACGACTCCGGCACACAAGACTCGTCCACATAAAGCACATTCTCAGCTTCCTGAGGCACGTATCTGTAATCTGTTCTGTAACACATGTAAGCATGCAATAATAGAGAGTGAGCTTATATAAAATAAGCCCAGTGAGGATCCGATAGATCTCTAATAGTATTCACTATACTCCTTAGAAATAATCCTTTGAGCAAGTAAACACACAATAACATCAATAATACTATCATCACATAATCTATAATGACCATTCAATAAAGGATACTCTAGTTGGTGTAGCTCCAAACGCCATCACGATCATAACAGCCTTCTTGTGACTCCCATAAACTCACGCACCCGAGGTACCCCAATAACCTCTCCCTCCATGACACCTCCGTCATGCGAGCTGGAGGCAGTCTCTGGTAGTCATGCCGTTATCAACCCGACAGCCCGATGCTGCCCGAGAGGTGGCACACATATACCAAAGACTCAGCAATAATAATAAACATCAATCATTCACAGGAGGACAGTCTAGCAGAACTGCCTACTTCCCGGCATCAATCATCAATCAATAATCATCAATAATCATATTATCATCATAATAACATCAATAACCAATTTAACAACAAATAACTAAGTTAGATGATAAAGTAGGCCATCTAACCGAACATACATTAAACACACAGTCAAACCCTAATTTACCCATCAACAACTCACAATTCAATCAGTCAAACCACACCCAATCAACTAAGGCTCAATCTAACATTTTAAAGAAAGACAACCTAAACTTCAAATAATCATATCTTACATTCTACTAATCCAAACAACTCCAAATCAGTTTCAAACACTTACCCATTCAATCAACTACATTAGCCCCCTCAGAAACCAACCAAAACACATCCAAATCATGCTCAATAACCCTAAAACCCTAGTGTGTCATGGCTGAAATTTCTGGATTTTAGCACGGACATCACAATCGAAAATTCGGCATTACAACGGTGCTACCACGTAATTATCAAACTTTTAGAAATCAACAGCAATCGATTCCGATCAACACAACTCAAGATAATCAACATTTAGCAAATTAATCAACTTTAAATACCCAAAAATAATAATTATGCTACAACTGTTCAAATCTCGTAGGATTACATATAAATGATCCCTAGCATGCATGGAGCAATAATCTAACATCAGATTAATATTTTAACGGTTTAATAATTATTTATACGCATAAACACAAAATATGAGTTTTGAGATCTAGAATTTTTCTCTCACCTTTGATGTGTTTTGATGCAAGAAACATGTAGAATGGATACCCAACAAGTGAAATCAAGCTTTGAATGAAGTGATTTGGACTTGAATTGCAAAATCTATATGAAAAATGCTTGAAAACCTTTGAAAAATGTCTTCATCTTTCTCCTACAAAGAACCACGATTTTGTGTTTTTTTTGGAGGTGTTTTGCTTTGTTTTTAATGTGTGTTGATGATATATTAAGCAAAGGTCAAATAAATAAAAGAAAGTCAAAGTGAAAACTAATTATTTTTAGTATTTTCTTGTCTTTTAATTCATTTTCTTGACTACTCTTGCTCAAATTAATTATGCAACACCTAAACTATCTCAAGTAGTTTATTTTTAGGTGACAAGAAGTTTTACATTTAAACAATATCACCCGAGTCAGCTTAAAACTCGATTTTTGCAACAGAAGGTGAAAAGTCATATTATTTATTTTCAAATGTCTTTTGAATGCACAACTAATCTAAAATCATTTAATACCACATATAAATACATTTATATTAATATATACTAGGTCAACAAAAGTCAATGCAAGAATCGGGTTTAGAAGAAATCACTATTTGGCTCAAAAATGCTAATTTTCATCTGAAAAGTCTATTTAAATTACTATTATGTTTCAGAATCAATTTTTATCAAACATGGGTCTATTAATAATAGAGGACTAGGTTTTAAGATATTTAAAACACCACTGTAAAAATTTTAGCGGACAGGTGTTTAAAAACACTATTCACAAAAATTGTCGATAAAATTTTTGATGTCGATTTTGATGAAAATTTCATGAATGCACACTTAGCATGTATTAGGAATATAAATCACATATTTACCATATTCTAACTCATATAACACATAAACAGGTTAAATCATGCAAATTGAGACAAAACACGCAAATCGATGTAAAGATGAAAACTGGGGTTTCACATTCTCCCCTCCTTAAAACAATTGAGTCCGCGTAATTCTCGAACTGACAGACAATTAAATTCTCAATCGTTACACTTAACAATACTTCTCTTAATTTTCATTTATCTCTTACGATGACACATAACCAAAGACCTCAAAAGAACAAACTCTGTTGACTGCAAGTTGATGATCATAATTCCAAGACAATCTTCAATTCATATTTCTCTCATACCTAATATCATATTTTATATCAAAGAAATCGCAACTCCAAAGTCTTAGCATGACACCACTAATTATCAATCATGCCCTACTACACAAAAGAGCTCTATGAACACCCCGAGGGTTTAAAAACTCATTTACGATAACATGAATGATTACTGATCAAGGGAATATCTCAAAAGTGACATTTGTCATAATATGGCTCTTATGAAATTTACAAGGAAATACAAATATGAAAAATCATATTCGAGCCAACAATCAAGTGAACAAGAGGTCAAACAAGTTAGAGAATCAAGAGGTTAATAGTTTAATAAGGAAGCATGATAACTAAGATAAGAAATGTATCAGCACCTATCAATTAAATAAGTACGAACAAAGGATGAGGACAAGTCAAAACAGTGCTGAGTATGTTGAACAAAAATTCCTGAACAAGTAGATATTTCAATTCTCGATGATTGTTCAAGGAACCAACAAGTAGGTTGTACTTGAGGCGAAATGAAATTAAGAAATAAGAGATGATTAATTCAATAGAAAATATGAGTGTCAAGATAATGAGTATCTCAGCACGCAATAACCAAAGAAGTATAAATAAGAAAGGACAATGCTGAGTATATTAAATGAGCAATTACAAGCAAAGTAATGGCTCAGGATTTAATAATGAAACAATAGGATTAACAAGAATCAACAAGAATGACAATGATGTACTTAGGTAGGGAGTACATCAAGCAAGTGGAATTCGAACAAATAAAATGGTATACCAAAGGAAAAATTACTTTCAAATGAATAGTAATAGGATGAAATAAAATAATGAAATCAATGGCTGAAGATATAGAATGAAATATAGAAGTCTCAAACCTTAACTCCAATAAGTGACATTACTATAAGAAGCAAATATGAATGTTAAGAATAGAAACAATGTCAAATGAGTATAGGATCCATTAATCCAATAAGCAAAACTTCAAGAAACAATTGATATGGTAGAAAAGTGTAACTCTCTCTCAAATAAGTGAGAATAGAATAAAAGATAATAATAAGACTGATAGAATTATGAAGTACAAGAAAGGTGTCCCACCTACACACTTAAACACCAACAAGTCAAATCCTACAATCTATCTTCCTCCAAAACAAGACACTAAGGAGATCTAGAGGAACTAAGGAGTCATAACAATCACCAAACAAGATAAATCACTCCAAAATTTTACATACCATACCAGACCAATCACTAAACAAGATAAATCACTAATTATCCAACAAGATTAACTAATGAAGACTCCAAAATCTGATAACACAATATAGGTTCATATTAACCCATTATAACACAAGCTAATCCCCAATCAACAATTTAGAAAGTCATACCACCTAGAACTCAAAAGCTTGATGTCGGCAAGTAAATGTTCAGCCACCGAATTGCATTCTTATTTCCTCAAATAATTCTATCTCCCAACAATTACATCTTTGAATAAAGTAACTTTAGTCAGGAATTACTCCAATTGTCTCCAAGGTTTAAAGATCAAAACTCCAAAATATCCATTAATAATATAGCAATCCCAAATAGTAGAAATATTCACATGTTATGTCACGCCCCAACTCGACCCCTCCTATAATCAGTCAGGACGCAACGGAATTTCGACAGTATAACGACAGTAAATAGGATACCGAGGTTCTAAACCAACCTCCATAGGACATCATACCTCAACTCCATAAACCATACAACAAACACTCCTCAATAACATAATAACATACATCATGACCAGAACATACAATAAACACTTCTCGTTATATGCCTCCGTTCCAACATAATACATAAATCCTTAATATACAATACAAAATATGTTGAGCCAATCTAGCAACCTAATCATAAACAAAAGAAAGGCTACTAAGACAACATCAACTAATTCATTAACTTATCAACATCTTATACATTATAAACTACAAAGCAGATAAAAGTCTACTAAGTTAATTTACAAGATAATAAAACATGTATGACATCACGGATAAGACTCTGGAACATAGGACTCATCCACGTAAGGCACGTTTTCCACATTCTCCTCTTCAGGAGGCACGTACCCGTAATCTTACGAAAATACACCTGTAAACATGCAATAATAGAGAGTGAGCTTATATAAAATAAGCCCAGCGAGGATCCGATAGATCTCGAGAAAGGTCTACTAAACTCCTTGGAATAATCATTTGAGTCAGTAGACACACAATAACATAAACAATACTATCATCACATAACTATATAACCATTCAATAAAGGATACTCTAGTTGGTGTAGCTCCAAACGCCATCACGATCTCAACCATTCTTCTTATAACTCCCCATTACTCACACACCCGAGGTACCTCACTAGCCCCTCCCTCCATGACACCTCCGTTATGCGAGCTGGGGGTAGTCTTTGGCAGTCATGCCGTTTTCAACCCGACAGCCCAACGCTGCCCGAGAGGTGGCACACACATACCAAGACTCCATAACAATCATCAATAATCAATCAATCATCAATCAATAATCATCTACTCATCAATACTAGCATCAATAATCAATTAGACAACAAATAACTAAGTTAGATGACAAAGTAGGCCATCTAACCGAACATGCATTAAACACACAATCAAACTCTAATTTACCCATCAACAACTCACAATTCAATCATTCAACCCACACCCAATCATCTAAGGCTCAGTCTAACATTTTAAAGAAAGACAACCTAAACTTCAATTAATCATATCTTACATACTACTAATCCAAACAACTCCAAATCAGTTTCAAACACTTACTCATTCAACCAACTATATTAGCCCCCTCGGAAAACCACCATAACACCTCCCAATCATGCCCGATAACCCAAAAACCCTAAGGTGTCAATGCTGAATTTTTCGGATTTTCACCCAAACATCGTAATCGAAAATTCGGCATTACAACGGCGCTACCACGTAATTATCAAACATTTAGAACTCGACGGCAATCGATTCCGATCAACACAACTCAATTTAATCAACATTGAAAAATTTAATCAAATTTAAATACCCAGAGAATAAAACTTATGCTACAACCGATAAAAACTCGTAGTATTACAGCTAAATGATCCCTAGCATTCAAGGAGCAATAATCTAACATCATATTAGAATTCTAACGGTTCGATTTTCAATTCTATGCAAAAACACAAAAGTTGAGTTTTGAGATCCAGATTTTTTCTCACCTTTGATGTGATATATGCCTAGGAATGCGTGCAATGCGTGCCCAACAAGCATAATCCAAGTCGGCACAAAGTTCTACGGACAAAAACTAGGTTTTTCTTTGAATTTTTGCTTTGAAAACCTTGAAAACTCTTTCTCTTTTTCTCTCTTCTCCCTCTCGGCAATGTGTGTGTAATTGTGGGTGTTTTTGTGCTTTGTGAGTGTGTGTTGGTGATATAAGCTTATTTGGTCAACAATTAAATAAAGTCAAAGTTAGTTTAAATTAGTATTTTTGTGTTTTCTTGACTTTAAATGCATTTTCTTGATCACCAAAGTTCAAAACATTTATTAAACACCCAAAATAGCTCAAGTAGATTATTTTTAGGTGACAAGAAGTTTTACAATTAAACAATTCCACCCGAACCGGCTTAAAACTCGATTTTTGCAAAAGTCGGTGTAAAAACCCTAATAAATTCCTAAGCCGATTTTAAAATTGTTTTCATCAAACACAGGTCTATTAAAGTCTGTGGACTAGGTCTAGAAGGGTTAAAAAGACCAGTTTCAAAATTTTAGCGGATGTGTTTCGAAAATACTATTCACTAAAAATCGACGATAAAATTTCTGACTCCGTTTTTTATGAAAATTTCATGAATGCACATTTAGCACATATTAGGAGTATTGATATCAAAATTATAACATTCTAGGCCCTATAGCACATAAACAGGTCATATGCACGTAAAACGAGACAGAGCACGTAAATCAAGTTAAAGCAGATAAGTGGGGTTTCACATTCTCCCCCCCTTAAAAAAATTTCGCCCTCGAAATTCTTACTTGATGTACTGAACAGATCTGGGTACTGCTGCTGCATCTAATCCCGTCTCTCCCAAGTAGCTTCCTCGATACCGTGATGCTTCCACAATACCTTAACCATCGGAATCTTCTTCGACCTCAACTCTCGTTCTATCTGATCAAGAATACGAATCGGATGCTCATCATAAGTCAGATTCTCACGAAGCTGTAACGGCTCTGGCTCAAGAATATGAGAAGGATCCGGATTATATTTTCGCAAATTAGACACGTGAAATACATCGTGGACATTAGAGAAATTCTCCAGTAAAGCCAACCGATATGCCAACTTACCAACCCTACTGGTAATCTCAAATGGCCCAACAAATCTCGGACTCAGCTTTCCACCTTTACCATAACGAACAAACCCCTTACGAGGAGACAGTCTCAAGAAAACCCGATCTCTGACTGCAAACTCCAAGTCCCGACGACGCTTATCAGCATAACTCTTGAATCTACTCTGCGCCGTTAGCATTCTCTGCCTGATCAACTGAACATTTTCAATCTTCTCAAGAAGTTCTGGCATAATAGTCGGATCAATAGTCTTCATCTCTCCTACCTCGTCCCAATATAAAGGTGAACGGCACTTACGACCGTAAAGAGCTGCAAAAGGTACCATCCCAATAGTAGGTTGATAACTATTGTTATAGGCAAACTCGGCAAGTGGTAGATATTTCTCCCAATTCTTCCCGAAGTCCAAAACACAAGCCCTATGCATATCTTCCAGAATCTGAATAGTTCTCTCAAACTGACCATCGGTCTGTGGATGATACGTGGTACTAAAGTTCAACTGAGTACCCAAGGTCTACTGAAGTTTCTCCCATAAACGAGAAGTAAATCGAGGTTCTCGATCTGAGACAATACTAGATGGAATCCCGTGAAGTCTAACAATCTGATCCAAATAAAGATCCGTCAACTTTGCAACTTCATCTCCCATCCTCATCAAAATAAAATGAGCTGTCTTCGTCAAACGATCCACGACAACCCAAACTGCATCATTACCCCTCGGTGTTCTAGGCAAACAAGTGACAAAGTCCATCGTAATATACTCCCATTTCCACTGTGGTATAGCCAACGGCTGAAGCAAACTTGCTGGTCGTTGATGCTCGGCTTTTACCCTCTGACAAGTCAAACATCTAGACACGAACTGAGCAACCTCCCTCTTCATGTTGTTCTACCAATAATGTTGCTTCAAATCCCGATACATCTTGGTTCCACCGGGATGAATAATGTACTTAGAATTGTGAGCTTCTTCCAGAATACCTTGCCTCAAGCCCGGTTCATCGGGAACACAAACCCTGCTCCGAAACCGAAGAATACCATCCTCATGCAGTTTAAAGTCAGACTGATCATCCGTGATCTGATCCTTGATCTTCTGAAGTTTAACATCAAGTTGCTGAGCTTTCCTGATCTGAGACAACAATAAAGGCTGAATATGGAGATGTGAACACATCACCCCAACCTGAGTTAACTTCGGTCTCCAATAAGTGAATTCCTCAAGAACTTCCCATTTCTTGACAGCTAAACAAGAAATACTCGCCTTCCGACTAAGAGCATCTGCTACAACATTTGCCTTGCCAGGTAGATAATTGATAGAACAATTATAATCTCCAAGAAGCTCCATCCACCTCCGCTGGCGCATATTCAACTCTTTCTGTGAGAATAAATATTTCAGACTCTTATGATCAGTGAAAATCTCGAACTTACTGCCCCACAGATAATGATGCCACTTCTTCAGTGCGAAGATAACTGCTGCTAACTCAAGATCATGAGTCGGATAATTCATCTCATAAGGCTTCAACTTCCGGAAAGCATAGGCAATAACTCGGCCATCCTGCATAAGAACACATCCCAAGCCCTCCTTGGATGCATCGTTATAAACAACCATATTATTGGTCCCCTCTGGTAGAGCAAGTACTGGAGTAGTAGTCAACCTCTTTTTCAACTCCTGAAACCCACTCTCACACTTCTCATCCCAATTAAAGATAGCCCATTTCTGAGTCAACTTAGAAAGTGGCCCAGCAATCTTCGAGAAGTCCTTGACAAACCTACGATAATAGCCCGCCAAGCCAAGAAAGCTACGGACCTCAGAAACATTCTCTGGCCGTTTTCAAGACATCACCACCTCAATCTTAGTAGGATCTACAAATATACCGCTCTGTGTAATAACATGGCCAAGAAAAGATATGCGTTGCAGCCAAAATTCACATTTGCTGAACTTGGAAAACAACTGATGCTCCTGCAGCTTCTGTAAGACAAGCCGTAGATGTTGCTTGTGCTCCGATTCAGATTTAGAATAGTCCAAGATATCATCAATAAAGATTACCACGAACTGGTCTAAATACGGCTGGAAAACCCGATGCATAAGATCCATGAATGCTGCCGGTGCATTAGTTAAACCAAAGGGCATGACAACAAACTCATAATGCCCGTACCGAGTCCTGAAGGCAGATTTCGGAACATCCTCCGTGCGAATCCGAAGCTGATAATACCCCTGCCTCAAATCAAATTTAGAATAGACTTTGGCTCCCTGAAGTTGATCGAACAACTCGTCAATCAGTGGCAAAGGATACTTATTCTTGATGGTCACCTGATTCAAACCACGATAATCAATACACAACCTCAAGGTACCATCTTTCTTCTTCACAAATAAGACTGGAGCTCCCCAAGGTGAATAACTCTGCTGAATGAATCCCTTCTCCAATAACTCCTGCAACTGAGTCTTCAACTCCTTCAACTCAACTGGTGCTATCTGGTACGCTGATTTAGAAATAGGTTGAGTACTAGGAATAAGATTGATCACAAACTCTATATCCCTCTCTGGCGGTAACCCGGGCAACTCCTCCGGAAATACATTAGGACATTCCCGAATAATAGGGACTTCCTCTAGCTGCAACTTATCAGATGGCTTGTTGATCAAATAAGCCAGATAACCCGAACACCCTTTACTCACCAACTTAACGGCTTTAGTTGCTGAGATAACAAAACTCGTCTTTGCACCCCGGTTCCCTACTACCTCAACTACTGGCTGATCTGGCCAACGAAACTGTACTACCTTGGTTCTACAGTTCAACTGGGCATCATACTTAGAAAGCCAATCCATACCCAAGATAACATCATACCCCCGGATAGGAAATAAAATAAGGTCCGAAGGAAAATTATGCCCCTTAACATGTATTATACAATATTTACAAACTAGGCCAGTCACATACTTATCGGTCAAAGAGGTACTAATCTCAACCACATAAGGAAATCTTTCAGGTTGCAAATTAACACGTTGCACACAAGCAAGAGTAATGAAAGAATGCGTAGCACCAGAATCAACCAACACTTTAACAAGTTGATCAAGTATAAGGAAGTTACATTCCACAATTGCAGTCTTCTCAGGCATCTCCTCTAAGTCAACTGCGTAGGCCTGAGCCTGAACCCGCTGCTGATGCTGAGGTGCACTGGCCGCAGGTTGGCCCTGATAACCCTGAGTCGCTGCCCGACCCTCAGCCCTCGAATATCTAGGGCAATCCTTCGCTCTATGCTGGCTGCTACCATACCCCAAACATGTCCTTGCCTTTACCCTGCAGTCGGACTCCACATGCCCTGGGCGCTTGCAGTAATTACACTGCGATGATGTGGCACTAACACTGCCCCTGGAAGAACCAGAAGCTGAAGAAACAGCTGAAACAGCCTGCTACTGAGGTCTCACCATACTAGGCCTGTACTGACCCTGTGACTGGGCTGGCCTATACTGAGTCTGAACCTGATATGGCCCCTGTTGAAACTGAGGCCGATAGTAACTCTGCTGACCTTGTGGCCTAAAAGAACCCTACTGCACTGGTGGCTTGAACCCAACCTACTGTACGGGAGGCCTATACGTGCCCTGCTGATACTGCGGCTGATACGACCACTTACTGGGCTGACTAGACACAAGTTGGTCCCCCTTTCTCTTCTCTAGTCTGGAAGCTGCCTCAAAAGCCTCGGCGAAAATATCATACCGATTCAGTGCCATCACGTCCTGAATCTCGGGCCTCAACCCCAACATAAATCTGCGAGTCCTCCGCTCCTCGTCTGCCACATACTCCGGTGCATACTGGGACAATCGAGTAAATGTGGCCTCATATTGAGCCACTGTAGCATCTCCCTGTACCAAGGCTAGAAACTCTGCCTCTCTCCGTTCCCTCGCAATCCTCGGGACATACTTTGCCCGGAAAGCCATCAGAAAGGTACCCCAAACATAAGGAATACCCTGTGTCGCCCAGCTAGTCCTTACCGTGCGCTACCACTCCTCTGCTTCGTCATCTAACAAGTACACGGCAAAAGAGACCCTCTGCTCATCAGTATAGCCAAGTGGATCATAAATCTTCTCCAACTTGCTAATCCATGCCTCCGCCTTCCTATCATCTGACTCCCCCTGAAATCTCGGTGGATGATATCCTAAAAACTCCTTCAGGGTACTCCCGTGGTTACCACCCTGAATATTCAGTAGCTGAGCCTGCATAGCTTGATTCTGGGCAGCCTGCCCTGCTAATTACTGTGCCTGACTAGCTACTAACTCTGCAATCCTCTCCATAGCTGCCCCTAATCGGTCATCACCCCCATCACGGCCCGGTGCCGCGTTAACCGGAGTCTCATCAGTCATCTCAGGCCTACCTCTGGTTCTCGGTCGACCGGCCATTTTACTAATCAAAGAGTTAGCACAGTTATAGCACGTAAACAGATTATAAACAATTATTAACACCTAAACAACAAACTCATATAAAACACATAAACAAATTGTTCACATTATCACATAAGTACTAAATCACATAATCACATAACCACATAATCATTTAATCATATTAATACATAGTTCACTTTTCTTTCTATTCATACATACTTTTATGCTAAGACCATTTCCCACATTCCGAGAATACCCCGGCTGACAACTAAATATGCGTTCTGATACCACTTAAATGTCACGCCCCAACTCGACCCCTCTTATAATCAGTCAAGACGCAATGGAATTTCGACAATATAACGACAGTAAATAGGATACCGAGGCTCTAATCCAACCTCCATAGGACATCATACCTCAACTCCATAAACCATACAATAAACAACTCTTCAATAACATAATAACATACATCATGACCAAATCATACAATAAACATTTCTCGTTATATGCCTCCGTTCCAACATAATACATAAATCCTTAATATACAATACAAAATATGTTGAGCCAATCTAGCAACTTAATCATAAACAAAAGAAAGGCTACTAAGACAACATCAACTAATTCATTAACTTATCAACATCTTATACATTATAAACTACAAAGCAGATAAAAGTCTACTAAGTTAATTTATAAGATAATAAAACATGTATGACATCACGGATAAGACTCTGGAACATAGGACTCATCCACGTAAGGCACGTTTTTCACATTTTTATCTTTAGGAGGCACGTACCCGTAATCTTGCCAAAGTACACCTGTAAACATGCAATAATAGAGAGTGAGCTTATATAAAATAAGCCTAGCGAGGATCCGATAGATCTCGAGAAAGGTCTACTAAACTCCTTGGAATAATCCTTTGAGTCAGTAGACATGCAATAACATAAACAATACTATCATCACATAACTATATAACCATTCAATAAAGGATACTCTAGTTGGTGTAGCTCCAAACGCCATCACGATCTCAACCATTCTTCTTATAACTCCCCATTACTCACACACCCGAGGTACCTCACTAGCCCCTCCCTCCATGATACCTCTGTCATGCGAGCTGGGGGTAGTCTCTGGCAGTCATGCCGTTTTCAACCCGACAGCCCAATGCTGCCCGAGAGGTGGCACACACATACCAAGACTCCATAACAATCATCAATAATCAATCAATCATCAATCAATAATCATCTATTCATCAATACTAGCATCAATAATCAATTAGACAACAAATAACTAAGTTAGATGACAAAGTAGGCCATTTAACCGAACATGCATTAAACACACAGTCAAACTCTAATTTACCCCTCAACAACTCACAATTCAATCACTCAACCCACACCCAATCAACTAAGGCTCAATCTAACATTTTAAAGAAAGACAACCTAAACTTCAATTAATCATATCTTACATACTACTAATCCAAACAACTTCAAATCAGTTTCAAACACTCACCCATTCAACCAACTACATTAGGCCCCTCGGAAAACCACCATAACACCTCCAAATCATGCCCGATAACCCTAAAACCCTAAGGTGTCAAGGCTGAATTTTTTGAATTTTCACCCGAACATCATAATTGAAAATTCGGCATTACAACGGCGCTACCACGTAATTATCAAACATTTAGAAATCGATGGCAATCGATTCCGATCAACACAACTCAAGTTATTCAACATTGAACAATTTAATCAAATTTAAATACCCAAAAAATAAAAATTATGCTACAACTGATAAAAACTTGTAGTATTACAGCTAAATGATCCCTAGCATGCAAGGAGCAATAATCTAACATCAGATTAGAATTCTAACGGTTCGATTTTCAATTCTACGCAAAAACACAAAAGTTGAGTTTTGAGATCCAGAATTTTTCTCTCACCTTTGATGCGATATATGCCTAGGAATACATGCAATGCATGCCCAACAAGCATAATCCAAGTTGGCACGAAGTTCTACAGACAAAAACTAGATTTTTCTTTGAATTTTTGCTTGGAAAACCTTGAAAACTCTTTCTCTTTTTCTCTCTTCTCCCTCTCGGCAATGTGTGTGTAATTGTGGGTGTTTTTGTGCTTTGTGAGTGTCTGTTGGTGATATAAGCTTATTTGGTCAACAATTAAATAAAGTCAAAGTTAGTTTAAATTAGTATTTTTGTATTTTCTTGACTTTAAATGCATTTTCTTGATCACCAAAGTTCAAAACATTTATTAAACACCCAAAATAGCTCAAGTAGATTATTTTTAGGTGACAAGAAGTTTTACAATTAAACAATTCCACCCGAACCGGCTTAAAACTCGATTTTTGCAAAAGTCGGTGTAAAAACCCTAATAAATTCCTAAGCCGATTTTAAAATTGTTTTCATCAAACACAGGTCTATTAAAGTCTGTGGACTAGGTCTAGAAGGGTTAAAAAGACCAGTTTCAAAATTTTAGCGGATGTGTTTCGAAAATACTATTCACTAAAAATCGACGATAAAATTTCTGACTCCGTTTTTTATGAAAATTTCATGAATGCACATTTAGCACGTATTAGGAGTATTGATATCAAAATTATAACATTCTAGGCCCTATAGCACATAAACAGGTCATATGCATGCAAAACGAGACAAAGCACGTAAATCAAGTTAAAGTAGATAAGTGGGGTTTCACATGTTATACCACACTTCATTCCATTCACAAATATATATCACTAATTCCTCAAATAATTTCATTCTAAAATAATCTCAAGGAAGTATAGTCTGAGTTGAGACTCCAAAAATGTCTAATGATAACCTCACGGAAACCTCAACTTATGATCCATCTCCAAGTAATAGCAAGTTAAACATGGCAACAAAAGTAATTATAATCATCAAGATACATTACTATTTTCTCGAACAACTTCATTCTCGCTAAAGGAACATCAAGATCAATCCACTAAGTCAAAACTAAAATCCATAAACATAACAATTAAAATCTAACTGATAAACTTCTAGAATAATAATAATTCAAAATCATGGCCTACCTCTATTTCCGAAAACTCTTGCAGTCATCCTTACTTCACCTAAAAGAATCACCCACAGTTATAGAATATATACAATTACATCACATGAAAACAGGTACAACGTAATGCATGATTATCATATAATATAACATTATCACATAACACACAATTCAGCATATAAGAAGCCAACATCACATAAACAGGTTATATCACAGAAGTAAGTTATAAACAATTAAAGTCACATAAGCAACAAACTTCACATAAGGCACTTTGATCACATAAAACACAATTGTCACATAATACAAATTAATCACATAATGCACATTAATCACATAATGCACAGTAATTACAACACATTGAGTACGTATAGCACGTTATCACATAAAACATATTGACTACAATAGTTCACATAACACACAAGGCATATTGGTCACACAAAAAGTTAGACACATAAGTAAATTAATCACATAAACATATTAACATATGTTTCACTTTTCTTTCACTTAATACATACTTGCATGCTTAGACCACTACCCACATTCCGAGGATACCCCGGCTGACAGCTAATCAAGCTCTGATACCACTTAAATGTCACGCCCCAACTCGACCCCTCCAACGATCAGTCAGGACGCAACGGAGTTTCAGCAGTATAACAACAGTAATTAGGACACTGAGGCTCTATTCCAACCTCTTTAGAAAATCATACAACCAACTCCACAAACCATTCAACAACCAACTCCTCAATTAAATTAACAACATACAACATAACCATATTATACAATTATCATTCCTTCAACAATCCGTTCATAGTTATACGTCTCCGTTCCAACTTCATACATAAACTATACAAACATTTCAAAATAGATTATAAACCAACATAGTAATCTAAACATAATCAAAAGAAAGACTACTAAACCATCATACAAAAGTCTTATAATTGAGTAAGCTATACAATATGACATATTACAACAACTAAGACAAATTCATGGCAACGACTCCGACACACAAGACTCGTCCACATGAAGCACATTCTCAGCTTCTTGAGGCACGTATCCGTAATCTGTTCTGTAACACCTGTAAGCATGCAACAATAGAGAGTGAGCTTATATAAAATAAGCCCAGTGAGGATCCGATAGATCTCTAATAGTATTCAATATACTCCTTGGAAATAATCCTTTGAGCAAGTAACACACAATAACATCAATAATACTATCATCACATAATCTATAATGACCATTCAATAAAGGATACACTAGTTGGTGTACCTCCAATCGCCATCACGATCATAACAGCCTTCTTGTGACGCCCATAAACTCATGCACCCGAGGTACCCCAATAACCTCTCCCTCCATGACACCTCCGTCATGCGAGCTGGAGGCAGTCTCTGGTAGTTATGCCATTATCAACCCGATGCTGCCCGAGAGGTGGCACACATATACCAAAGACTCAGCAATAATAATAAACATCAATCATTCACAGGAGGATAGTCTAGCAGAACTGCCTACCTCCCGGCATCAATCATCAATCAATAATCATCAATAATCATATTATCATCATAATAACATCAATAATCAATTTAACAACAAATAACTAAGTTAGATAACAAAGTAGGCCATCTAACCGAACATACATTAAACACACGATCAAACCCTAATTTACCCATCAACAGCTCACAATTCAATCACTCAACCCACACCCAATCAACTAAGGCTCAATCTAACATTTTAAAGAAAGACAACCTAAACTTCAAATAATCATATCTTACATTCTACTAATCCAAACAACTCCAAATCAGTTTCAAACACTCACCCATTCAATCAACTACATGAGCCCCTACGAAAACCAACCAAAACACATCCAAATCATGCTCAATAACCCTAAAACCCTAGTGTGTCATGGCTGAAATTTCTGGATTTTGGCACGGACATCACAATCGAAAATTCGGCATTACAACGGCGCTACCACGTAATTATCAAACTTTTAGAAATCGACGGCAATCGATTCCGATCAACACAACTCAAAATAATCAACATTTAACAAATTAATCAACTTTAAATACCCGAAAAATAATAATTATGCTACAACCGTTCAAATCTCATAGGATTACATATAAATGATCCCTAGCATGCATGGAGCAATAATCTAACATCAGATTAAAATTTTAACGGTTCAATAATTATTTATACGCATAAACACAAAATATGAGTTTTGAGATCT
This sequence comes from Ehretia macrophylla, assembly GCA_037974665.1. Classification (NCBI taxonomy): domain Eukaryota; kingdom Viridiplantae; phylum Streptophyta; class Magnoliopsida; order Boraginales; family Ehretiaceae; genus Ehretia; species Ehretia macrophylla. The sequence continues at coordinate 13,736,392 of CM075777.1, forward strand.
AGAATTTTTCTCTCACCGTTGATGTGTTTTGATGCAAGAAACATGTAGAATGGATGCCTAACAAGTGAAATCAAGCTTTGAATGAAGTGATTTGAACTTGAATTGCAAAATCTATATGAAAAATGCTTGAAAACCTTTGAAAAATGTCTTCATCTTTCTCCTGCAAAGAACCACGGTTTTGTGTGTGTTTTTGGAGGTGTTTTGCTTTGTTTTTAATGTGTGTTGATGATATATTAAGCAAAGGTCAAATAAATAAAAGAAAGTCAAAGTGGAAACTAATTATTTTTAGTGTTTTCTTGTCTTTAATTCATTTTCTTGACTACTCTTGCTCAAATTAATTATGCAACACCTAAACTATCTTAAGTAGTTTATTTTTAGGTGACAAGAAGTTTTACATTCAAAAAATTTCACCCGAGTCGGCTTAAAACGTGATTTTTGCAAAAGAAGGTGAAAAGTCATATTATTTATTTTCAAATGTCTTTTGAATGCACAATTAATCTAAAATCATTTAATACCACATATAGATACATTTATATTAATATATACTAGGTCAACAAAAGTCAATGCAAGAATCGGGTTTAGAAGAAATCACTATTATCACGCCCCAACTCGACCCCTCCTATAATCAGTTAGGACGCAACGGAATTTCGGCAGTATAACGATAGTATATAGGACTCTAATGCTCTAAACCAACCTCAATAGAACATCATACATCTAACAAATCCTCAATAAAATAATAACATACATCATAACCATATTATACAATAATCATCTCTCGTTATACGCCTCCATTCCAACATAATACATAAACCTTAATATACATTACAAAACATATTGAGCCAATCTAGCAACCCAATCAAAGACCAAAGAAAGGCTACTAAGACAGCATCAACTAATTCATTATCTTTTCAACATCTTTTACATAATGAACTACAAAGCATATAAAAGTCTACTAAGTTAATATACAAGATAGTAAGACAATACAACATCAAGGATAAGACTCCAGAACATAAGACTCATCCACGTAAGGCACATTTTCCACATTCTCCTCTTCAGGAGGCACGTACCCGTAATCCTGCGATAGTACACCTGTATGCATGCAATAATAGAGAGTGAGCTTATATAAAATAAGCCCAGTGAGGATCCGATAGATCTCGAACAAGGTTTACTAAACTCCTTGGAAATAATCCTTTGAGTCAGTAAACACACAATAACATCAATAATCATTATAAATGCAACAATAGTAATAACTGTAAACATACAATAAGGATACAATACGTTTACTGATGAAGCTCCATACACCAATTCCATGCTCAACAACCCCTCCAAACTCAATGACACAATTCCTGAGGTACCTTGACCTAGACCCACACCCCATGGCCTCTCCGCCCATGCGAGATAGGGATTAGCTATGATAACTGTGCCTGCAGCCCAGGATGCCTCCCGAGGTGACACAACATTATCAAAGCTCACAACAATGAGACTTAACATAAATAAACCGAGAGATCAGCAACAAAAGTGCCCGATTCCCGTATTCAATAATAAATAAATAACCTGGGAGATCAGCAACAAAAGTGCCCGATTCCTATAATCAATAATCAATCAATAATCTGGGAGATCAGCAACAAAACTGCCCGATACCCGTACTCAATAATAATCAATATAACATCAATATTTAATTAAACAACAAACAACTAAGTTAGATGACAAAGTAGGCCATCCAACTTAACATGCATGAAACACGTAATCTAACCCTAGTCTAACCATTAACAACTCACAATTCAATCACTCAAATACCACCCAATCATCTAAAGGCTCAATTCAACAATTTAAAGAAAGACAACCTAAACTTCAAATAATCATATCTTACATTTTACTAATCCAAACAACTCCAAATCAGTTTCAAACACTCACCCGTTCAATCAACTACATTAACCCCCTCGGAAACAAACCAAAACACATCCAAATCATGCCCAATAACCCTAAAACCCTAGTGTATCATGGCTGAAATTTTTGGATTTTGGCACGGACATCAAAATCGAAAATTTGGCATTACAACAGCGCTACCACGTAATTATCAAGTATTTAGAAATCGACAGCAATCGATTTCGATCAACGCAACTCAATTAATTCAACATTGAACAATTTAATCAAAATTTAATACCCGAAAAATAAAAATTAAGCTACATCTGACAGAAACTCGTAGTATTACCACTGAACGATCCCTAGCATACAAGGAGCAATAATGTAACATCATATTATAATTTTAACGGTTCAATCTTCATATATACGCAAAAATATAAAAATGACATTTTGAGATCTAGAATTTTTTTCTCACCTTTGATGCAAACCAAGGTTAGAAGTAGGTAGAATGGATGCCAAACAACTAAAATCAAGCTTTGAATGAAGTGATTTGGCCTTGAAATGAAGTTTTTATGTGAAAATTACTTTGAAAAACCTTGAAAATGCTCTTATTCTTCCTCCCCCTTGAACTCACGGTTTTGTGGTGTTTTGTGGTGTTTTTGGCTTGTTTTAATGTGTGTAACTACTTATGAGCAAGGTGGTCAACATTTAAATAAAAGTCAAAGTTAAAAACTTAGTATTTTTAGTGTTTTCTTGTCTTTAAATGCATTTTCTTGATCACCAATGCTCAAAACAATTATGCAACACAAAAGTTATCTCAAGTGGGTTATTTTTAGGTGACAAGAAGTTTTACATTCAAACAATTCCACCCGAGTCGCCTTATAACTCGATTTTCGCAAAAGTCGGTGTAAAAACTCTAATAAATTCCTAAGCCGGTTTTAAAACCGTTTTCATCAAACACGGGTCTATTAAAGTCCATGGACTAGGTCTAGAAGGGTGAAAAAGACCATTTTCAAAATTTTGGCGGACGTGTGTTGAAAATACTATTCACTAAAAATTGACGATAAAATTTCTGACTCCGTTTTTGATGAAAATTTCATGAATGCACATTTAGCATGTTCTAAGAGTATTGATATCAAAATTATCACATTCTAAGTCATGTAGCACATAGACAGGTCAATTCATGCAAAACGAGAATAAAACACGCAAAGCGAGATAAGGTCAAAAATTTGGGGTTTCACATTCTCCCATCCTTAAAACAATTGCGTCCTCGCAATTCTGCATCGATCCCAAGACAAACTCAGGTGCTGACTCAAACATACTGATTGAAAGACCAATTACTAAATTCCGAATACGAACCAAGAACACCAAGTAGGAACACCAAATAAGATCATCGAATAAAAATCCCCATACAAGAAGCTTAAATAGGAACGCTGAATAAGAACACTGACTAGAATTTCTGAATAAGAATCTCAAATAAATTACCGAAGAAGAACGCCAAACATAGATCCCGTAATAGAGCACCAATCAAGAATACCAATTGAGAACTTCGAACAAGATCACCAAGCGAGAATACCAAATAATAATCCCAATATAAGAACTCCGGATAATACCGTATCAGAATTCCACATAAGAATACCGCATAGAAAATACCATAGAAGATGTCCAAAGAAGTATGCTGAATAAGAATCTCCATACAGAAATCTCGAGGAAGAATGCCGTATAAAATCACCAAATAAGAATCCCAATAATCAATGTATAGTCATAAAGTAGCTTGACCCCTAATCGGAATTCCATATACCTCAGCGTCACATACTGCTCAGTCGCCAACTGATATGATGCACATGCTAACTTTAATCACATAAGGCAAACTTTCTACTTACATTTTAACACGTTGCACTCAAGGAGGTAGAATATTTATTTGGTTGAGAATAAGTATTTTACCTTTCACCACTGCTGTCGCCTCTGGCACTTCCTCCAAGTCCACTGCGTAGGCCCGAGCCTGAGCCCGCTACTGCTGAGGTGTACTGCTTGCAGGTCCACCCTGATAACCCTAGACTGCTGGCTGACCCGTAGAACCCTGATACCTGGGGCAATCTCTCGCTCGGTGTTGGTTGCTGCCGCAACCTAAACACGTCCCTGCCTTTCTCCGACAGTCGGCCTCCAAATGGCCCTTACGTCTCCAATAACCCCACTGCAGCCTCGGAGCACTGACATTGCCGCCTAAAGAACCAGAAGCTGAATAAGCAGCTGAACCAGCCTGCTGCTGAGGTCTCACCACACTAGGCCTGTACTGACCCTGAGACTGGGCTGGCCTATACTGAGTCTGAACCTGATATGGCCCCTGCTGAAACTGAGGCCGATAATAACTCTGTTGACCCTGTGGCCTATAAGAACCCTGCTGGGCTGGTGGCCTGTAGACAACCTGCTGTACTGGAGGCCTATATATAACCTGCTGGCCCTGTGGCTGATACGACCTCTTACTAGGCTGACTAGAGACAATCTAATCCCCTTTCCTCTTCTCTAACCTAGAAGCTGCATCAAAAGCCTCAGTGAAGATATCATAGCGATTCAGAGCCATTGCATCCTGAATCTCGGGCCTCAATCCCAACATAAATCTACGGGTCTTCCTCTCCTCCACAGCTACAAACTCCGGTGCATACCGGGACAACCTAGTGAATGTAGCCTCATACTGAGCCACAGAAGAATCCCCCTGTACCAAAGACAGGAACTCAGCCTCTCTCATCTCCCGTGCAACCCTCGGGACATACTTATCCCTAAAAGCAGTCAGAAAGGCATCCCAAACATACGGAACACCCCGGGTCTCCCAACTGGCTCTCAGAGTGCGCCACCACTCCTCTGCCTCATCATCAAGCAAATAGACAGCAGAAGTCACCTTCCTCTCATCAGTGTACCCGAGAGGATCAAAAATTTTCTCTAACTTACTAATCCACGACTCGGCCTTCCTATCATCAGGCTCTCCCTGAAATCTAGGAGGATAGTACCCCAGAAACTCCTTCATAGAACCTCGACCGTGATTACCACCCTGTACATTCTGTATCTGGGCCTGCAATGCCTGAGTCTGAGCAGCCTGACCCGCTAACAACTGGGCCTGTCCAGCCATCAAATCTGCAATCCGATCCATTGCTGCCCCTAACCTATCATCACCCCTATCACGGCCCTATGCCACACTACCAGGAACCTCATCTACTATCTCGGGCCTACCACGAGTCCTCGGTCTACCGGCCATCGTACTAATCAAAGAGTTAGCACAGTTATAGCACGTAAACAGGTTATAAACAATTATTAACACCTAAACAACAAACTCATATAAAACACATAAACAAATTGATCACATAATCACATAAGCACTAAATCACATAATCACTTAATCACTTAATCATTTAATCATATTAACACATATTTCACTTTTCTTTCACTTCATACATACTTGCATGCTTAGACCACTACCCACATTCCGAGGATACCCCGGCTGACAGCTAATCAAGCTCTGATACCACTTAAATGTCACGCCCCAACTCGACCCCTCCTATAATCAGTCAGGACGCAACGGAATTTCGGCAGTATAACGATAGTATATAGGACTCCAAGGCTCTAAGCCAACCTCAATAGAACATCATACATCTAACAATTCCTCAATAAAATAATAACATACATCATAACCATATTATACAATAATCATCTCTCGTTATACGCCTCCATTCCAACATAATACATAAACCTTAATATACATTACAAAACATATTGAGCCAATCAGCAACCTAATCAAAGACCAAAGAAAGGCTACTAAGACAACATCAACTAATTCATTATCTTTTCAACATCTTTTACATAATGAACTACAAACCATATAAAAGTATACTAAGTTAATATACAAGATAGTAAGACAATACAACATCAAGGATAAGACTCCAGAACATAAGACTCATCCACGTAAGCCACATTTTCCACATTCTCCTCTTCAGGAGGCACGTATCCGTAATACTGCGATAGTACACCTGTATGCATGCAATAATAGAGAGTGAGCTTATATAAAATAAGCCCAGCGAGGATCCGATAGATCTCGAACAAGGTTTACTAAACTCCTTCGAAATAATCCTTTGAGTCAGTAAACACACAATAACATCAATAATCATTATAAATGCAACAATAGTAATAACTGTAAACATACAATAAGGATACAATACGTTTACTGATGAAGCTCCATATACCAATTCCATGCTCAACAACCCCTCCAAACTCAATGACACAATTCCTGAGGTACCTTGACCTAGACCCACACCACATGGCCTCTCTGCCCATGCGAGATAGGGATTAGCCATGATAACTGTGCCCGCAGCCCAGGATGCTTCCCGAGGTGACACAACATTATCAAAGCTCACAACAATGAGACTTAACATAAATAAATCGAGAGATCAGCAACAATAGTGCCCGATTTCCGTAATCAATAATAAATAAATAAACAGGAAGATCAGCAACAAAAGTGCCTGATTCCCGTAATCAATAATCAATCAATAATCTGGGAGATCAGCAACAAAAGTGTCTGATTCCCGTACTCAATAATAATCAATATAACATCAATATAACATCAATATAACATCAATATTTAATTAAACAACAAACAACTAAGTTAGATGAAAAAGTAGGTCATCCAACTTAACATGCATGAAACACGTAATTTAACCCTAGTCTAACCATTAACAACTCACAATTCAATCACTCAAATACCACCCAATCATCTAAAGGCTCAATTCAACAATTTAAAGAAAGACAACCCAAACTTCAAATAATCATATCTTGCATTTTACTTATCCAAACAACTCCAAATTAGTTTCAAACACTCACCTGTTCAATCAACTACAATAACCCCCTCGGAAACAAACCAAAACATATCCAAATGATGCCCAAAAACCCTAAAACCCTAGTGTATCATGGCTGAAATTTTTGGATTTTGGCACGGACATCACAATCGAAAATTCGGCATTACAACGGCGCTACCACGTAATTATCAAGTATTTAGAAATCGACGGCAATCGATTTCGATCAACGCAACTCAATTAATTCAACATTGAACAATTTAATCAAAATTTAATACCCGAAAAATAAAAATTAAGCTACATCTGACAGAAACTCGTAGTATTACCACTGAACGATCCCTAGCATACAAGGAGCAATAATCTAACATCATATTATAATTTTAACGGTTCAATCTTCATATATACGCAAAAACATAAAAATGACATTTTGAGATCTAGAATTTTTCTCTCACCTTTGATGCAAACCAAGGCTAGAAATTAGTAGAATGGATGCCAAACAAGCAAAATCAAGCGTTGAATGAAGTGATTTGGCCTTGAAATGAAGTTTTTATGTGAAAATTACTTTGAAAAACCTTGAAAATGCTCTTATTCTTCCTCCCCCTTGAACTCACGGTTTTGTGTGTGTTTTGTGGTGTTTTTGGCTTGTTTTAATGTGTGTAACTACTTATGAGCAAGGTGGTCAACATTTAAATGAAAGTCAAAGTTAAAAACTTAGTATTTTTAGTGTTTTCTTGTCTTTAAATGCATTTTCTTGATCACCAATGCTCAAAACAATTATGCAACACCCAAGTTATCTCAAGTGGGTTATTTTTAGGTGACAAGAAGTTTTACAATCAAACAATTCTACCCGAGTCGGCTTATAACTCGATTTTCGCAAAAGTCGGTGTAAAAACTCTAATAAATTCCTAAGCCGATTTTAAAACCGTTTTCATCAAACACAGGTCTATTAAAGTCCATGGGCTAGGTCTAGAAGGGTTAAAAATACCATTTTCAAAATTATAGCGGACGTGTTTCGAAAATACTATTCACTAAAAATCGACGATAAAATTTCTGACTCCGTTTTTTATGAAAATTTCATAAATGCACATTTAGCATGTTCTAAGAGTATTGATATCAAAATTATCACATTCTAAGTCATGTAGCACATAGACAGGTCAATTCACGCAAAACGAGAATAAAACACGCAAAGTGAGATAAGGTCAAAATTTTGGGATTTCACAACTATTTGGCTCAAAAATGCTATTTTTCGCCCGAAAAGTCTATTTAAATTATTATCCTATTTCAAAATCAATTTTTATCAAACATGGGTCTATTAATAATAGAGGACTAGGTTTTAAGACGTTTAAAACACCCCTGTAAAGATTTTAGCTGACAGGTGTTTAAAAATACTATTTACAAAAATCGTCGATAAAATTTCTGATGCCGATTTTGATGAAAATTTCATGAATGCACACATAGCATGTATTAGGAATATAAATCATATATTTACCACATTCTAACTCATATAACACATAAATAGGTCAAATCACGCAAATTGAGACAAAACACGCAAATCGATGTAAAGATGGAAACTGGGGTTTCACAAGACTCTTCCACAGAAGGCACATCCTCAGTTTCTTGAGGAACGTACTCAAAGCTTGGTTCAGTAATACCTGATTGTAGCAAACGAATAAGAGTGAGCTTATGTAAAACAAAGCCCAGTGAGGGATTCGATAGATCTTTAGAAAACATTTACTTAACCCTTAAAGAAGTCATTCTATGATCAACAATAACAACAACTTCATTAACATCAACATTTCAGTTCAACCACATAAATAACCATTCAAATGTGAAATGATACACTAGTTGGTGTAGCTCCATACGCCATCATGGTCTCAACCATCTTCTTATAACTCCCATAATACATAACCGAGGTACCACATCTAGCCCCTCCCTCAATGGCATCTCTGCCCATGCGAGTTGAAGGTAGTCTATGATAGTCATGTCGTTATCAACCCGACAACCCGACGCTGCCCGAGAGGTGACACACACTGTGAAGACTCATGACAATAATCATAAACATCTCATATTCTGAAAAGACAACAAAGTAGGTTGTCCTCCAGGTCATCATCAATCATCAATCATCAATCATCAATCAGTTAATAACATTCTAATCAACATAACATCAATTAAACAACTAAAACAACTAAGTTAGATGACAAAGTAGGCCACCTAACTTAACATACATTTAAACATGCATTCAATTCTGAACCTACTTAACAATAATCCAAGAAACTACTACACAAACAATACCAAACAACTAAAGACAACATTTAAGCATTTTAAAGAAAGGCTACACAAACTTCTAAAATTCATAACTTACAATCTAGAAATCCAATAACCCCCAAACCACTTCCTATCACTCAACCACACATGTATCTACGTTTACCCCATCGAAAACCAACCAAAAGCCATCCAAAACAAGTCCAACAACCCTATTTTTGGCAATGCTTAAGGCTGAATTTTTCGGACTTTTGCTACGACATCCTAATCAAAAATTCGGCATTACAACATTACTACCTCATAATTAACAAACTTTTAGAAGCAACAACCAATCAATTCCAACCGCTACAACAACAATTATTCAATAATGAACCTAAAATCCAATTTTAATACCCGAAAAATAGAAATACATGCTACTACCGTTCAAAACTTATATAAACGCACATAAATGATCCTTGTCATCCACTGAGCAATAATCGAAAGACAATTTAATATTTCATCGGATAAAAATACAATTATATGAAATTGACATAAAATAGCATTTTGAGATTTAGAATTTTTCTCTCACCTTTGATTTGAAACAAAGCTAGGAATGCGTGCAATAGGTGCCCAACAAGTAGAATCTAGCTCGGTTTGAAAAGCTTTGGACAAAAACTAAGTTTTCTAAGGAAAAATTGCTTTGAAAACCTTTGAAATTTTCTCTCATTTTCTCCCCTCAAACTCTCGGCTATGTCTGTGTGTTTGTGTGGTGTTTGCTTTGTTTTTAATGTGTGTTGATATCTAAATAGCCTAAGTCAACAAAAATGCAAATGTCAAAGTTGTCAAATTTTAGTCTTTTAGTTGTTTTTCTAGTCTTTTAATTGGCATTTTTAGACTATTTTGCTCACATTTATGCATTTAACACTTAGACTATTTTAGGCAGGTTATTTTTAGCTGACAACAATTTTCATATGCATATATTTACACCCGGCTAGGGTAAAAACTCAATTTTTGCAAAAGATGGTGTAAAAACTTTAAAATTCCTAATCCTATTCAAAATCCATTTTTAATCAAACACGGGTCTACTAATATCCGAGGACTAGGTTTTCAAACTCTAAAAACACCCGTGACAAAATTTTTGCGGACGTGTTTCAAAAATACTATTCATAAAACTCGACGATAAAATTTTCAATGATGGTTTTTATGAAACTATCATTAATGCTCAAATAGCATGTAATAGGAATATAAATCACAGAATTAGCGCATTCTAACTCATATAGCACATAAACAGGTGAAAACACGCAGTTCTACGCAAAGATGAAATCTGGAGTTAACAGCCAAGCTTGTAACGCCCCAACTTAACCCCACCTATGATCTGTCAAGACGCAACTGAATTTCGGCAGTATAACGACAGTAAATAGGACACCAAAGCTCTAAACCAACCTCTTATAACTCATACAACCAACTCCACAAACAATTCAACAATGAACAACACAACCATAATATACATTAAACATTCTTTCACCATTTCATCCACAAGTTATACACCTCCGTTCCAACACCATACATTTACTATATAACATACATTTCCAAAATAGATTATAACCAATCTAGCAACTTAATCATGTTCCAAAACAAGGCTGCTAAGCTAGCAATATTTAATCCATTATATTTACAACATCTTATACATCATAAACTTCTAAGTAAAAACAAAACAACTAGTTCCAAATTTCAAGATAACAAATGAGTACAACATCTCAGATATCAAGGACAAGACTCTGACATATAGGACTCGTCCACATATGGCATATTCTCAGCTACTTGAGGCACGTACTCGTAATCTTGTTCAATATCACCGTATGCATGCAATAATTGAGAGTGAGCTTATATAAAACAAGCCCGGTGAGAATTCGATAGATCTCTAACAGTATTTACTATAATCCTTGGAAATCATCCTTTGAGCAATAAACACATAATAATCATCAATAACAATATAATCACATTAATAATAATAACCAATCTATAAAGGATACTCTAGTTGGTGTAGCTCCAAACGCCATCACGATCTCAACCATCTTCTTATAACTCCCCATTACTCACGCACCCGAGGTACCTCACTAGCCTCTCCCTCCATGGCACCTTTGCCCATGCGAGCTGGGGGTAGTATCTAGTAGCCATGCCCTTATGGACCCGACAGCCCCACGCTGCCCGAGAGTTGGCACACACATACCAAGACTCATAACAATAATAATAATCAATCATATCTCAGGAGGACAACAAAGTAGGTTGCCTATCTCCCGACTCATCAATAATCAATAATCAACTATCATCATTTTAACAAAATAACATCAAATAATCAATTAAACAACTAACTACAAAGTTAGATGACAAAGTAGGCCACCCAACTTAACATGCATTAAACCATACATCCAAACCCAAGTCTAACCATCAACAACTCACAATTAACTCACTCAAACACCAGCCAAACACCTATAGACAATATTTCAACATTTCAAAGAAAGACAACCCAAACTTCTAAAAGTCATAACTTACATTCTACTAATCCGATAACCTCCAAACCAGTTTCTATCACTCACCCACTCAATCATCAACATTAGCCCCCTCGGAAACCAACCATAATCCACTCAAATCAAGCCCAACAACCCTAAAACCCTAATGTACCATGGCTGAAATTTCCGGCCTTTCACACTGACATCACAATCAAAATTTCGGCATTACAAAATTACTACCACGTATTTAACAAACTTTTAGAAACTAACAACAATCAATTTCAACAACCACAACAACAATTATTCAACAAATAGCCAAATTCTCAATTTTAATACCCGAAAAATAAAAATACATGCTACCACAGTTCAAAACTGCTATAAACCCATATAATCAGTCCTTAGCATCTACTAAGCGACAATCTAAAGTCAGTTTAGCATTTCACCAACTAAATAAACATTTATATGAAAAGACATAAAAATAGCATTTTGAGATCTAGAATTTTTCTCTCACCTTTGATGTTATATGATGCAAGGAATGTGTAGAATGGATGCCCAACAAGGGCAATCAAACTTTGGTTCAAGTGTGTTGACTTTGTATTGCAAAATCTATGAGAAAATTTGATCCAAAACCAAGCAAAAATTGCTCCTATGTTTCGGCCATGCGTGTGAGTTTTGAGTGTGTTTGGGCTTTGTTTTATGAGCTATTTTTAGTATATTATGCATATATAAGGCAAGTCAACAAAATAATGCAAAGTCAAAGTTGATTCATTTAGTCTTTTAATTGGTTTTCTAGTCTTTTAATTTAGTTTCTTGACTATTTTTCTCACAAACATATATTCAACACTTAGAATATTTTTAGGTAGTTTATTTTAGGTGACAAAAATTTTTACATGCAAAGACTTTCGCCCAACTTGATTAAAAACTCGATTTTCGCAAAAGAAAGTGTAAAAACCTATAAAATTCCAAAGCCGATTCAAAATCCATTTTGATCAGCCACAATTCTACTAACATCCGAGGACTAGGTTTTAAAACATTTAAAACACCCCTGTAAAAATTTTAGTGGACGAGTGCTAAAAATACTATTCATACAAACCGTCGATAAAATTTCTGATGCCATTTTTGATAAAGATTTTATGAATGCACACTTAGCATGTAATAGGAATATAAATCACATAATTAGCACATTCTTATTCATAAAACACATAACATGTCAAATCACGCAAATCGAGGCAAAGAGACGCAAATCGAGATAAAGACGAAAATTAGGGTTTCACATTCTCCCCTCCTTAAAGAAATTTCATCCTCGAAATTCTTACTTGTTGTATGGAATAGATGTGGGTACTGCTGTTGCATCTGATCTCTCCTTTCCCAAATAGCTTCCTCAATCTTGTGATGCTTCCACAACACTTTGACCATTGGAATCTTCCTCGACCTCAATTCCCGTTCGATTTGATCAAGAATGCGAATCGGTCACTTATCATAAGTCAAATTCTCACAAAGCTGTAATGGCTCTGGCTCTAAAATATGAGAAGGATCCGGATTATACTTCCGTAAATTAAACACGTGAAAAACATAATGGACATTAGAGAAGTTCTCCGATAAAGCCAACCGATACGCTAACTTGCTAACTCTGCCGGTAATCTCAAATGGCCTTACAAACCTCGGACTCAGCTTACCATATTTATCATAGCGAGCAAACCCCTTACGGGGAGACAATTTCAAGAAAACTCGGTCCCCGACAGCAAACTCCAAATCCCGATGACGCTTATCAGCATAGCTCTTGTATCTGCTCTACGCTGTAAGCATTCTCTGCCTGATCAACTGAGCATTCTCAATCATCTCTAGAAGCTCTGGCATGATAGTCGGATCAATATTCTTCATCTCCCCTACTTCATCCTAATACAAAGGTGATCGGCACTTACGACCGTAAAAAGCTGCAAAAGGTGCCATTCCAATAGTAGCCTTATAACTATTGTTATAGGCAAACTCGACAAGTGGTAGATGTTTCTCCCAGTTCTTCCCGAAGTCCAAAACATAAGCCCTGAGCATATTCTCCAGAATCCGAATAGTCTTCTCAGACTGACCATCGGTCTGTGGATAATACGCTGTGCTGAAGTTTAACTGAGTACCCAAAGTCTCCTGAAGTTTCTCCCACAAACGAGAAGTAAACCAAGGATCTCGATCTGAGACAATACTAGATTGAATCCCATGAAGTTTAACAATCTGATCCACATAAAGATCCGCCAACTTTGCAACCTCATCTCCTATCATCATCGGAATAAAATGAGATATCTTCGTCAAACGGTCCACAACAACCCAAACTGCGTCGTTACCTCTCGGTGTTCTAGGCAAACTAGAGACGAATTCTATCGTAATATGCTCCCACTTCCACTCTGGTGTTGCCAACAAATGAAGTAGTCCTGCAAGTCGTTGATGTTCTGCTTTCACCCGCTGCCAAGTCAAACATCTAGATACAAACTAAGCAACCTTCCTTTTCATGTTATTCCACCAATAATGTTGCTTCAAATCCCGATACATCTTGTTTCCATCGTGATGAATGGTGTACTTAGAATTATGAGCCTCTTCCAGATACCTCTCCTCAAACCCGGTTCATCAGGAACACATACCCTGTTCCGAAACTAAAGAATACCATCCTCATATAGTTTGAAGTCCAACTGATCATCCGTAATCTGATCCTTGATCTTCTGAAGTTTTGAATCAAGTTGCTGCACTGCTTTGATATGAGACAACAATAAAGGTTGAATACAGAGATGTGAACACATCACCCCAACCTGAGTTAATTTCGGTCTCCAATAACATAATTCCTTAAGAACTTCCTACTTCTTAACAGCCAAACAAGCAACACTCGTCTTACGGCTGAGAGCATCCGCTACAACATTTGCCTTCCCAGGAAAATAATTGATAGAACAATTATAATCTCCGAGAATTTCCATCCACCTATGTTGATGCATATTCAACTCCTTTAGTGAGAACAAGTACTTCAGACTTTTATGATCAGTAAAAATTTTGAACTTACTGCCCCACAGATAATGACGCCACTTTTTAAGTGGGAACACTACTGCTGCCAACTCAAGATCATCAATCGGATAATTCACCTCATACGGCTTCAACTTCCTAGAAGCATAGGCAATAACCTGGTTGATGCGTTTGGATTGTGCGTTAAAAATGTGCGCAACAAACCAAGTTAAAATACTCGCAAGTGCACGGTTCTTTGCAGTGTAATGTGCTTAGAGTGCGGAATTGTACCATAGGGAAGTGCGTTAGCAAGTTGGTGAAGTAGTGTGTGAACATGTTTAAAGCAAAAGTGTCACAGTTTATACAAGATGTTTGATAATACTCCAACTAAATTAAACTAAATAAATATGGATACAAGGGGTAGGGATCTAGAGGATTGAATATGTAAATGAGGCAATTAATCTAGGCTCGGTATTCAAAATTATCTTATTCAATGCAAGAGGTTAAGCTATAAGCATTTAACCTAGTCAATTAACTTAGCCTATTAAAATCCCGATTACTACTCTGAAGTAGGTGCCGTTCCATCCTTCGTATGGATCTGTCCTTGCAACTTGGTGTAAACAGTCTGTTTCAACTAAGTAATTTACTTTTTCTTTCTAGTCTAGAAACTATGATCTACTTAAAAGCATTACCTATAGTCACTTGGAATTTTTTAAGTTTGTCAAGCTATTTGATTCACCTTTTAAATACATGGATACATGGCACGAAAGTAAAGCTAACATAACATCTACTTAAAAGCATTACGTTATGGAAGACAATAATGATAGTAAAGAAATCATACATCTACTAAAAGGCATTACGTATGAAAAACATTACTGAATTAAAACAAATCATGTATTGCATTTAAAGCATATAATCTGAATCTGAGACCGTATATTAAAAGACTAACATTTACAATATTTTCCCCTAGATATCAATCTACTCATGCATAATTGAATACGAATTCTATAAATAAAAGAGAGTCAAGAAAGGTTCCCCCGTATTGACGAACACGTATTTCTGATCCTATAAATTTGAGCAAAGGTCCGACGCTAAGCAGCTATTCGAGCGAAGCTATTTTCCCCGGAATAAGAACTACTTAGGATGAGTTTCCCCCGAATAAGAGCTTTCCTATTAAAAGCTATTCGGACAGAACCTACCCCGGATAATAACTACTTGGGTTGGACTTTCCTCTAATAGTAGCTATTCGGGCAAAATTTCCCCGAATAAGAACTACCTAGGTGGGATTTCTCCCGTATCCTACTAACTAAATACGACTAAAACTAAAACTATCTAGAATTAACTCGAAAATTGATTAAAAATAACCAAAATCCAAAATTAATTAAACAAATGCGGAGGGAGGGGGGCTATTTAGGCAAATAATCAGAGGCACGCTTGAGCGCGCTTTTGTGTGGTCCGTTGAATGCCTGACACGTGGCAACTTCCGGATGATTCCTAGGGCACGCTCGAGCGCCAGTTTGGTGCACTCGAGCGCCATTCTGCTCCAACGTTGAATTTACAACACGTGTTTTCTTCCAGAACATTGTGAATTTTTCTGCATGGGGCGCTCGAGCGCCAAGAGGGCGTGCTCAAGCGCCCGTCTGTTGGCTTTCTAGCTCCGTTTGTTGACTTTTGACCGAGCATTGACTGAGGCGTTTCCGGACTATTTTGAGCATTCTGAGTCTGATTACACGCTAGTTTCGGCCAAATTCCAACTCTATCAGCTTCATTCTTCTACTGCTCCACGTGTTTTTTCCCTTTTCACTTTTTTACTTGCATTTGGATCATTTTGAGTCTGAATTCTACTTTTCGGTATTATCCTATATTGCATTGAAAGTATAAAGTGTTTGCAATAATTTCCAAGTTAAGATGCAAATATAATACAAATACTAAGGTTTAAGTGCTGCAAATACAGTCACATCAACAACCTCAAACCTAAACCTTGTTTGCCCTCAAGCAAGACTATCTTTAAAACAAATGTGAAAGTGAAACATTTTCCAAGTATGAAACATGAGAAATGCAATCTACTATCATTAAACCTATTCAGCAATTGATGACAAACATGATAAGAGAACCTTTGTACAAGTATTCTCAAAAGAATGTACTCTTATTGGAAATTGACTACTGATTGCTTCGAAGTACATATTTAGAAGTAAACTAAGCAAATTAAGTTCAGTCAATACTCAACTTTTAAGTTATGCAAACAGATTGGACTTTGATATTCTTACCTACATTTGTAATCAAACTCTTGATCATGCCTTAACCCTTTAACATTTGCCAGAAATATAAAAGCACAACTTACAATATCTCTATATAGTGTTCAATTTCCTTTGCTTTTTAGATATCCCATGTAGCGGGCTTTAAGGCCAACAATTCCCCGCCATTATGACTGAGGTTGCCAGGTTTCAAAGGGACCCCTACGTGCCTTAATCACCCGAGATATCCACGCTCGAAACCTTACACAATAGCACATATCCCAAATTATAATGTCTAGGATAGTGGTGCCTAGAGATTTACAACATATTTACACCAAAAATTTATTCAATAGTAAAGGTATGTATAACTTTTTTTCCTTTTTCAATTTTTTTTTTCATTTAAAGTGTACATACAGACAGAGTAACATAACATACTGTATAGACATGGCATAAGGGTTCAGGTTTCAATCACAAGGAGTTCTCATAACAAATGGTAATCCTATCTCAGTCCTTTCATAATCACATAGCTATTAATTGAAGAAAGGAAGAACATCTAGGTTTACTCATGAATACAGTACCCCAAAGTTTCTATTACAGAGTTTCCTCAGAGTTTTTCACAATAGATAGCTAACAAAATAGGTTCTCAAATCATCTAAATCATCTTCTTTAACAGGTAAGGTAGAAAGCTACTTTTCTCATGAACAAAAATGGTGTATTTCTTGCATTTTTTGAAAAAGTTTTTCATGAAATGTACGCACCCCCACACCGAAACTTTGCTTGTCCTCAAGCAAATAGCATTGTAAGACAATGAGAGTGCAATATGCAAGTAATAACATAATGACAAATGCTACATCCCCAAACCTATGGTTTACTTACTCTTCAGCGTATGTTGATCAGGTATAAAGGGAAATGTAGTAAGGAAAGATATCACCTGTTGTGAAGCATTTCTATGTTGATGTTAAAGCTTTTCTACTAACTTTTGCCAAAAGAAGTATCATTCTTCAATTAAAGATTAGTAGGCAAAGCATTTTACAGATTATCACCAACACAACAAAAATAGTTAATCTATACAAAGTAGTATAAGGGAAGGGGGTCAAAAAGAATTATTGTCAAGGAAACTAACTAATACATAAAGCAAATAAATAAACTACCCAGACCATTTAGACTCTTTTATGGGGTTCTAGAGTTGATACTTCTACAAAGACTAGCTCTTCCAGAAGTTTTTGTGCTCACGACATCTAGTGTTTTCCTTCGGCCACTTAAGGCCAAAGCTAGTTCCACAGGGTCAAGGTTTATTAAAGTGGCGTTTTACGTCACAGTCGTTACTTTTGGTGCATGCTCATACTCCTAACTACCTTATCAAGTAATACCCAACAGACCCAAACTACATTAAGCTGGTAGAATAGCTCACACTATAAGACAGAGTTACACAATTAAGCTAACTGCACACAGAAACGTACAGTGACCACTAGTAGACTAATAATGGTACCTCTATGAATGTTCCTCAGGGCTTAAGACCCAAACTACCTAAAGCTAGAGAAAGATTCACAGAGTACATGTAAAGACATAATTTAAATAAATATTTACACAAAAGAGAACTAGGTTGCTTCCTACTAGCGCTAAGTTTAACGTCTTCAGCCAGACAGTTGTACTGAGTTTAATGCCACAGGTAGGCAGATTCCGTTTTATGGAAGGTATACAGGGTCCAAAAGTTCTATGGATTCAACTTCATGAGAGACCACCTTAGGATCGAAAGCATGCTTCAGTCTTTGTCCATTGATTGTGAGGATACTCCCATTTGTGGGATCCTTAATTAAGATAACTCTAGAAGGATATGCGTTAAGCACTTCATAAGGACCATCCCACTTTGTTCTTAATTTGCCTGGGAAGAACTTCAGCCTAGAATTGAACAGCCAAACTTTATCAGAGGGAGAGAAAGTCTTTCTTAGAATATATAATGAATTATCTTCATTATCTCTTTGTAGAGTTTGGCATTCTCATAAGCTTCGAAGCGAAGCTTTTCCAGTTTACTCAATGCCAACTTCCTACCTTCACCCGCCTGTTGCAAGTCAAAGTTCAGGGTCTTAATAGCCCAATAGGCTTTATGCTCTAGTTCAACAGGGAGGTGGCAAGTCGATGGGAGTTTTAAAAGCAGTACGGTAAGCCCATACAGCGTCGTACAAATGACTTGACCAATCTTTGTGATCGGGCCTAACCGTTTTATGAAGAATTGACTTGATTTCCCTATTCGATACCTCCACTTGACCACTTGTTTATGGGTGGTAGGGTGTTGCTATCTTGTGGTAAACTGAGTATTTTCTTAATAAGGCTTCAAGTGTCCTGTGATGGAAATGTTGTCCACCGTCACTGATAAGTCCACATGGCACCCCGAATTGAGAAAAGATGTTCTCTTTAATAAACTTGACCACAACTTTATGGTCATTGGTTCGGGTTGTCACTGCTTCTACTCATTTGGACACATAGTTCACACCAACAAGAATATAAGTAAAACATGAGTAAGGAGGAAAGGGACCTATGAAGTCTATACCCCACACATCGAATATTTCACATATGAGGATGGGTGTAAAGGGCATCATGTCCCTTCTTGAGATAGAACCAGCTTGTTGACATTGTGAACAATTTTTACACATTTGTTGCGCATCTTTGAAAAGAGTAGGCCAGAAGAACCCACTTTGAAGGACTTTAACAGCTATCATTTTTCCTCCAAAATGTCCACTACATGCTTCAGAGTGGCAGAACTGGAGAATGCTATTTCGTCCTCAGGAATACATCTCCTAATGACTTCATCAACACAAATCTTGAAAATATAGGGATCTTCCCAGATAAAGTACTTGACTTGTGATGTGAAACCCCACTTTTCTATCATGTCTCATTTTGCGTGTTTATTCTCGTTTTGCGTGAATTGACCTGTCTATGTGCTATATGACTTAGAATGTGGTAATTTTGATATTAATACTCCTAGAACATGCTAAATGTGCATTCATGAAATTTTCATAAAAAACAGAGTCAAAAATTTTATCGTCGACTTTTAATGAATAGTATTTTCGAAACACGTCCGCTAAAATTTTGAAACTGGTCTTTTTAACCCTTCTAGACCTAGTCCTCGGACTTTAATAGACCTGTGTTTGATGAAAACGGTTTTCAAATCGGCTTAGGAATTTATTAGGGTTTTTATACCGACTTTTGCGAAAATCAAGTTTTAAGCCGACTCGGGTAGAATTGTTTGGATGTAAAACTTCTTGTCACCTAAAAATAACCTACTTGAGCTATCTTGGGTGTTGAATAATTGTTTTGAGCATTGGTGATCAAGAAAATGAATTTAAAGTTAAGAAAATACTAAAAATACTAAAGTTCTCAACTTTGACTTTCATTAAAATGTTGACCTTTATGCATATATCACCAACACACACTAAACACAACACAAAACACACTCCTCAACACACACAAAGGGCTGAGAGTTTCATGGGTGAAAACCAAAGCTTTTCTTCAAAGTTTTCAAAGCAAATTTTCATAGAAAAACCTAGTTTTTGTCTGTAGAACTTAGTGTCGAGTTGGATTTCTCTTGTTGGGCACGCATATCTAGGCTTATATAGCATCTAAGGTGAGAGAAAAATTCTAAATCTCAAAACTCATATTTTGTGTTTATGCGTAGAGTTGATTATTGAACCGTTAAAATGTTAATTTGATGTTAGATTATTGCTCAGTACATGCCTAGGATCGTTTATATGTATTCATGCGAGATTTGAACCGTTGTAGCATAATTATTTATTTTCGGGTATTTAAAGTTGAGTTATTTGCCATTTCTTGATTATCTTGAGTTGTATTAGTTGAAATCGATTTCCGTCGATTTCTAAAAGTTTGATAATTACGTGGTAGCGCCGTTGTAATGCCGAATTTTCGATTGCGAGGTCGGTGCTAAAGTCTGGAAATTCAAGCCAACACTAGGGTTTTAGGGTTATTGGGCATGATTTGGTTGTGTTTTGGTTGGTTTTCGAGGGGGCTAATGTAGTTGATTGAATGGGTGAGCGAGCGATAAAAACTGATTTGGAGTTGTTTGGATTAGTAGAATGTAAGATATGAGTATTTGAAGTTTAGGTTGTCTTTCTTTAAAATGTTAAATTATGTCTTTAGTTGATTAGGTGTGGTTTGAGTGATTGAATTGTGAGTTGATGATGGGTAAACTAGGGTTTGATTGTGTGTTTAATGCATGTTCTGTTGGATGGCCTACTTTGTCATCTAACTTAGTTATTTACTGTTAAATTGATTATTGATGTTATTATGATGATAATATGATTATTGATTGATTATTAATTGATGATTGATGAATCGGGAGATAGTCAACGAAAAAGGTTGTCCTCCTGTGAATGATTGATGTTTATTATTATTGTTGAGTCTTTGGTATGTGTGTGCCACCTCTCGGGCAGTATCGGGCTGTCGGGTTGATAACGGCATGACTACCAGAGACTACCTCCAGCTCGCATAATGGAGGTGTCATGGAGGGAGAGGTTATTGGGGTACCTCGGGTGCGTGATTTTATGGGAGTCACAAGAAGGCTGTTATGATTGTGATGGCACTTGGAGCTACACCAACTAGTGTATCCTTTATTGAATGGTCATTATAGATTATGTGATGATAGTATTATTGATGTTATTGTGTGTTTACTTGCTCAAAGGATTATTTCCAAGGAGTATAGTGAATACTGTTAGAGATCTATCGGATCCTCACTGGGCTTATTTTATATAAGCTCACTCTCTATTATTGCATGCTTACAGGTGTACTTGAGCAGGACTAAAGGTACGTGCCTCCTGAAGAGGAAAATGTGTCTTACGTGGATGAGTCTTATGTTCCAGAGTCTTATCCTTGATGTTGTATTGTTTTACTATCTTGTATATTATCTAGTTGATTTTTATATGCTTTGTAGTTCATAATGTAAAAAATGTTGAAAAGATAATGAATTAGTTGATGCTATCTTAGTAGTCTTTCTTTTGTCTATGTTTAGGTTTCTAGGTTGGTATCAATATATTTTTGCAATGTATATTAAGGTTCATGTATTATGTTGGAATGAAGGTGTATAACAAAGAATGATTATGGTATAATATGGTTATGTTGTATGTTGTTATTTTAATGAGGAGTTGTTTATTGTATGGTTTATAGAGTTGATGTATGATGTTCTAATGAGGTTGGTTTAGAGCCTCGGTATCCTATCTACTGTCGTTATACTGCCAAAATTCCATTGCGTCGTGACTGATTATAGAAGGGGTCGAGTTGGGGCATGACATGTGCCATGAATCGTTCCCGTTCTCGTTTACCCGGGTAAGTTGGAAGCTCTTAGGTAGCCAGATAGTTTATATAGTAGGCATACCACGGGGTCTTATGTGAGACAGCAAAAAGTTGCTCATCAGGGAACGTGTCTTTGAAAGGCAGAGTATCAATAGGAGAATCACGTATCAAACGTGATAGATGATCGGCAACAGAGTTCTCGTTTTCTTTCTTGTATTTGATCTCAAGGTTGAACTCTTGTACGAGTAATAGCCAAAGGATTAGACGGGGCTTTGTATCCTTTTTTGTCAGTAAATACCGCGAAGCCGCGTAGTCTGTGTAGACTATTACTTTGGATCCTAGGATGTAAGATTAGAACTTATCCAAGGAGAAGACTACATCTAGCAATTCCTTTTCATTGGTTGTGTAGTTCTTTTGAGCTTCATCTAAAGTTTTGCTAGCATAATAAATCACAATAGGCAACTTATCCTTACGCTGGCCTAATACAGCTCCCATTATATAGTCAGATGCATCGCACATTATCTCAATGGGAGATTGTAGTCATGAGGTTTTAAGCTTCTCAAAACCTTCCGAGCACTTGTGATCAAAGTTGAATTCAGTATCATGTGCTAGAAGACTAGAGAGAGGCCAAGCTATGTGGCTGAACTCCTTGATGAAACGCCGATAGAAACTAGCGTGACCAAGGAATGATCGGAGTCACGCACCGTCTTAGGTGCGGGCATCTTTTCTATTAGATCGACTTTGGCTGGGTCCACAAAGATTCCATCATGTGTAACAACATGACCTAGAACTATACCTTGCTTAACCATAAAATGGCTTTTTCCCAACTTAGAACCAGGTTCATTTTAACACATCGGTCAAGCACTTGTGAAAGATGTGTAAGGCACTCGTCGAAGGCAGCTCCGAATACTGAGAAGTCATCCATGAAGACTTTTAGGAATTTTTCGATCATATCTGAAAAGAGGGCCATCACACATCTTTGAAACATCGCAGGGGCATTGCAAAGATCGAAAGGCATCTGCCTAAAAGCAAAGGTCCTATAGGGACAAGTGAATGTAGTCTTTTCTTGATCCTCAGGAAAGACTGGGATTCAATTGTATCCCGAATACCCGTCCAAAAAGCAGTAGCAGCCTTGTCCGGCTACTCTATCTAGGACTTGGTTGAGGAAGGGTAAAGGGAAGCGGTATTTTCTTGTCTTGGAGTTGAGCTTTCTATAATCAATACATACACACCACCTTGTTGTGGTGTATGTAGAAATGAGCTCACCGTTTTCATTTAGGACCACAGTAATCCCAGATTTCTGCGGTACCACTTGTACCAGACTTACCCATGGACTGTCTGAAACTGGGTAGATAATACCTGCATCAAGCAACTTAATGATCTCCTTGTGGACAACATCACCAATCTTAGGGTTTAGTCTTCTCTGAAATGAATTTGGTACATACACATAGAGGGATCAATTCCTTTCAAGTCTGAAATTGTCCAACCTATCGCCTTTTTATGCATATTAAGGACCTCTAAAAGTTTGTCTTCATACTCGGGAATCAAATCCGAGGCAATAATGATAGGCAGAGTCTCTTCAAGTCCTAAGTAAGCATACTTAATATGTTCGAGCAAGGTTTTGAGTTCCAACGCTGGTGGAGACTCAATTGTGGGGCAATCTGAAACTTCAGGGAAATGAGTTGTTACTTGATCATCCTTTGGATCAACAACGGAAGCAGAGGTGACCATTTCAAGTGAAATATCGCATTCATTCAATAGGCGTTCAATTTCGGCTATCCCCTCATTAGGAGATAAGAGTGATTGGGCAAACTCATCTATGCATGAGTCAATGGTATCAACATGGAAGCATTCTTCTTTCTCATCTTGGTCTAACTTGTTGGCTGCATCAGCAACCCTTAACTTTGTTCTCATGTTCCCAAATGTCAATTCTATCATTCCTGTCCTACAGTAAATAACAGCATCAGCTATTGCTAGGAAAGGTCTGCCTAGTAAAATGGGAGTAGTATTCTTGTTTTCAGGGCCTAAGTCCATATCTAACACAATGAAATCCATTGGGAACAGAAATTCTCCTACTCTGACTAGGACATCCTCTACAATACCTCAAGGTCTCCGCTCATATCTATCTGCCAATTGGAGGGTTACATTTGTTGGGATCAATTCTCCAAGACCTAGCCTTTAGTAAATTGTGTAAGGAATAAGGTTAACACTAGATCCTAAGTCTAGCAATGCGCTTTTTACCTGATGGTCATTGATTAAACATGGAATGATGAAAGCTCCAGGGTCACTGCACTTCTGAGGCAACCCTCTAGTACAGATGATACTAACCTTTTCAGTAAGACGAACTGTCTTAGGAATTCACACACAAATCCTTCAGAAATTTGGCATAGGCAGGGATTTGTTGGATTACCTCTACTAAAGGAAAATTGATCTTAATATCTTTTAGATCCTCTAAGACCGTGAGCTATTTTGGATCAACACTCTGCTTCGAATGAGTCAGAGCCTTTGAGAAAAGTGCTTTGGATGAAGGTTCAACTAAAGGCTCTACGTTGGGTTTTTATTCCTACAGGAGTTATCATCATTGTTGCTTAAAACCTCGATCTCAGGTTTCTCTATCTCCTCAGGAACATCCCTATTTTTCTTTCTATCCTTGTTGTCTACTACTTTCCCACTCCTAAGGGTAGTTACAGCCTTAGCCTATTCGTGGGCGGTCTCAGTTTGGACATTACTACATTGTCCTCGTGGATTTTCCAAGGTTTGAGATGGGAGTTTACCCTCGTCTCTCTTACTCATAGTTTGGGCCATCTACCCGATTTGTCCCTTAAGTTTAGCAATAGACTGTTGCTGAACTTGGACCAATTGTAAGAGTTTATCAAACTTGTCATCAGATGATGACTGTGCAGGAGGAAAAGCGGGGAAATTGTTCCGCTGTGTTCGAAACAGTTCTTTCCGAACTGGGTACAAACCGGGAGGGTTAGAATTTTGTGGCCTTTGATATTACTGCTAAGGGAAACGAGGCTCAAAATTTCCCTGTTGTTTATGATATTGTTGTTGAGGAAATTGAGTCTCACGATTCCCTTGTCACCACGAAAATGCGGGATTGTCTCACCAACCAGGATTATACGTGTTTGAATATGGATTGTAATTTCTCTTATATCCTTGAGTAGTGAAGACTTGTTCTTGCATAAATTCAGAAAATTGTGTGCTGATTGGATAGTCTAGAGTAGAGTGATCTACTGCAGAACATATAGCACAAACTTTTGTGATTTGAGGAGCTTGTTTGTGACCAAGTAGACCCTAAAGACATGAATTTTTCTAATTGAAGTGCTAGGGCATCTACTTTGTTGGTCAATTGGGTGTTGGAGTTAGAGTTAACCTCATACAATGCCCTCTTTTGGGGGTTATGGATGCTTCTAGTTTCTTTATCTATATATGTGTTCTGAAGAGAATCTTCAGCTATATTTTCAATTCTACTCCAAGCTTCGTCTGTTGTGAGGTTATAAAAACCTCCATTACTCATTGCATTAACCATCATTTTCTGATGAGGTGTAAGACCCTTAAAGAAATAATGCAATAGTTCATGACGGGCAAACCCATGGTGAGGACACTGATTCCTAGGATCTATAAATCTTTCCCAAGCTTCATGAAAAGACTCTAAGTCCGACTAAACAAACGACATGATGTCTATTCGCAGAGTAGTGGTTCTGGCCATTGGGAAGAACCTATTTAAGAATTTCAAACAAGTTCTTCCCAAGATGTTATAACTCCTGCATCTAAATGATTTAGCCATTGTTTGGCTTTGTCTTTCAAAGAAAACGGAAATAGAAGCAGGTGAATGATCTCATGGCTACATTAGGGATGTGAAGCATAGAACATGCTTCCAAGAATTGTATGATATGAGCGTGAGGGCTTTCAGTGCTCTTCTTGTACAAGGAAGGAAAATTTGAAATTGTCCCTTTCTTTAGCTCAAAGTTAACATTGCCAAGAGCCGGTGGGGCTATGGCAAATTTAAGGTTGTAATCACCCGGAGAGAAATGTTGACGAAGAGTCATTTGTGGGTCAACGGGTCAATTAACAGGTCGGTTAATAGGTTGAGTTATAGGAAGAGGCGGTATGTTATGGACATTTTCTTCTTGTTCCCCAAGCGGGATTTATACTCGCCTTCGCAGAGTTTTCTGGGGCTCAGGATCAAACTGGGCAAGTTCCAGATTTAAGGAACGACGCCCGTGCATGCAAAATAAACTAAAGCTAAGTGCAATAAGTAAAGACAAAAAATAAACTAAGTATATTAACTAAATACATAAAGTAAACTAAGTACTTAATTAAAGAAAGAAATTAAGCTAAGTATATGTGCAAGCTATTTTTAACAAAGCATAATATGAACAGTTTATGTGCAAGTATTATACAGACAATATACAAATTTATAAGCTATGTGCAAAATACTTTACAAGTAGAATTTGTACAATTTAACACAAATAATTACAACACTTAAAACAAGTTCACAGTTTAATTCAAAAACTAAACTAGACTGTGCTTCCCCGGCAACGGCGCCAAAAACTTGATGTGTTCGGGTTGTGCGTTAAAAATGTGCACAATAAACCAAGTTAAAATACCCGTAAGTGCATGGTTCTTTGCAGTGTAGTGTGCTTAGAGTGCGGAATCATACCACAGGGAAACGCATTAACAAGTTGGTGAAGTAGTGTGTGAAAATGTTTAAAGCGAAAGTGTAATAGTTTATACAAGATGTTTGATTATACTACAGCTAAATTAAACTAACTAAATATGGATTCAAGGGGTAGGGATCTAGAGGATTGAATATGTAAATTAGACAATTAATCTAGGCTCGGTATTCAAAATTATCTGATTCACTGCAAGAGGTTAAACTATAAGCATTTAACCTAGTCAATTAACTTAGCCTATTAAAATCCCGATTACTACTCTGAAGTAGGTGCCGTTCCATCCTTCGTATGGATCTATCCTTGCAACCTAGTGTAAACGGTCTGTTTTAACTAAGTAATTAACTTCTCCTTTCTAGTCTAGAAACTATGGTCTACTTAAAAACATTACCTATAGTCACTTGGAATCTTTTAAGTTTGTCAAGCTATTTGATTCACTTTCTAAAACATGGATACATGGCACGAAAGTAAAGCTAACATAACATCTACTTAAAAGCATTACGTTATGAAAGACAATAATGATAGTAAAGTAATCATACATCTACTAAAAAGCATTACGTATGAAAGATATTATTGAATTAAAATAAGCCATGTATTGCATTTAAAGCATATAATCTAAATCCGAGACCGTATATTAAAAGACTAACATTTACAATATTCTCTCCTAGATATCAATCTACTCAGACAGAATTGAATACAAATTCTATAAAAAAAAAAGAGTCAAGAAAGGCTCCCCTGTATTAACGAACGCGTATTTCTGATCCCATAAATTTGAGCAGAAGTCCGACGCAAAGTAGCTAATCGAGCGGAGCTAATTTCCCTCGAATAAGAACTTCTAGGATGAGTTTCCCCCGAATAAGAGCTTTCCTATTAAAAGCTATTCGGGCAGAACCTCCCCCAGATATTAACTACTTGGGTCGGACTTCCACCAAATAGTAGCTATTCGGGCAAAATTTCCCCGAATAAGAACTACCTAGGTGGGATTTCCCCCGTATCTTACTAACTAAATACGACTAAAACTAAAAACTATCTAGAATTAACTCGAAATTTGTTTAAAAATAACCAAAATCCAAATTAATTAAACAAATTCGGAGGGAAGGGGGCCTATTTATAGGCAAATTATTAGAGGCGTGCTCGAGCGCCCTGTAGGCACGCTCGAGCGAGCTTCTGTGCGGTCCGTTGAATGCCTGACATGTGGCGGCTTTCGGATTATTCCTGGGGCACGCTCGAGCACCAGTTCGGTTCACTCGAGCGCTATTCTGCTCCAACATTGAATTTGCGACACGTGTTTTCTTCCAGAACATTGTGGATTTTTCTACATAGGGCGTTCGAGCACCAAGAGGGAGCACTCGAGCACCCATCTGTTGACTTTTTAGCTCCGTTTGTTGACTTTTGACCGAGCATTGACTGAGGCGTTTCTAAGCTATTTTGAGCATTCCGAGTCTGACTACGCGTTAGTTTAGGCCAAATTCCAACTCTATCAGCTTCATTCTTCCACCGCTCCGTATATTTTCCCTCTTTTTCACTTCTTGACTTGCATTTTGGATTATTTTGGGTCTGAATTTCTACTTTAATGTATCATCCTACATTGCATTGAAAGTATTAAAGTGTTGCAATAATTCTCAAATTAAGATGCAAATGTAGTACAAATACCAAGGTCTGAGTGCTGCAAATATAGTCACATCACCGGCCATTCTGCATAAGTACACAACCCAAGCCCTCCTTGGATGCATCGCTGTAGATAACAATATTATCGATTCCCTCTGGTAGAGCAAGTACTGGAGCAGTAGTCAATCTCTTTTTCAACTCTTGAAACCCACTCTCGCACTTCTCATCCCAAATAAAGCTGGTCTGTTTCTGAGTTAACTTAGAAAGTGGTCCTGCAATCTTAGAAAAATCCTTCACAAACCTACAGCAATAGCCCGCCAAGCCAAGGAAACTACGAACCTCTGAAACATTCTCCGGCCTTTCCAAGATATCACCACTTCAATCTTAGTAGGATCTATTGAAATACCGCTCTGTGTAATCACATGGCAAAGAAAAGATATTTGTTGCAGCCAAAATTCACATTTGCTAAACTTCGCAAAAAACTAATGCTCCTGCAGCTTCTGTAGGACAAGTTGAAGATGTTGCTCGTGCTCCGATTCAAACTTAGAATAAACCAAGATATCATCAATAAAGATTACCACGAATTGGTCCAAGTACGGCTGAAAGACCAGATGTATAAGATCCATGAATGCTGTCAGTGCATTAGTCAATCCAAAGGGCATAACAATAAACTTATAATGCCCGTACCGAGTCCTGAAAGCAGACTTCGGAACATCCTCCGTACGAATCCGAAGCTGATAATACCCCTGCCTCAAGTCAAATTTAGAGTAGACTTTGGCTCCTTGAAGTTGATCAAACAACTCGTCAATCAGTGGTAAATGATACTTGTTCTTGGTGGTCACCTGATTCAAACCACGATAGTCGATACATAATCTCAAGGTACCATCCTTCTTTTTCACAAATAAAACAGGTGTTCCCCATGGTGAAGAACTCTGCTGAATGAAACCCTTCTCTAACAACTCCTGCAATTGTGTTTTCAGCTCCTTAAGTTCATCTGATGCCATCCGGTACGCTGATTTAGAAATAGGTTGAGTACCGGGAATCAGATTAACCACAAACTCAACATCTCTCTCTGGTGACAATCCTGGCAACTCCTCGGAAAATACATTGGGATATTCCCGAATAATAGAAACTTCCTCTAGCTTTAGCTTATCAGATGGCTTATTGATCAAATAAGCTAGATAACCCGAACACCCCTTACTCACCAGCTTAACAACTTTAGTTGATGAGATAATAAAACTCGTCTTAGCATCCCGGTTCCCCGTTACCTCTACCACTGGCTAATTTGGCATATGAAACTATACTACGTTTGTTCTACAGTTTAACTGATCATCATACTTAGAAAGCTAGTCCATACCCAAGATAACATCATATCCCCGGATAGGAAACAAGATAAGGTCCGAAGGAAAATCCTGACCCTTAACATGTATTTTACAGTCTTTACATACTAAGCCAGTCACATACTTATCAGTTAAAAAGTGCTAATCTCAACCACATAAGGCAATCTTTCAGGTTGCATGTTAACACATGCACACAAGTCGGCATAATGAAAGAATACGTAGCACCAGAATCAATCAACACTTTAACAAGTTGATCAAGTATAAGAAAGTTACCTTCCATTACTGTCGTATCCTCAGGAACCTCCTCCAAATCGACTGCGTAGGCCCGAGCCTGAACTCGCTACTGTTGAGGTGTACCACCGGTAGGTCGGCCCTGATAACCCTGAGTCGTTGCCCGACCCTCAAACCTCTGAAATCTAGGGCAATCCCTCGCCCTATATGATTGCTACCGTAACCTAGACACGTTCTTGCGTTCATCCTACAGTCAGCCTCCACATGGCCCTGACATTTATAGTAAGCACACTACGGTGATGAAACACTAACACTGCCCCTAGAAGACCCAGAAGTTGAAAAAGTAGGTGTACCAGCTAACTGCTGAGGTCTCGCAATGCTAGGCCTATATTGACCCTGAGAGTGGGCCGGCCTGAATTGTGACTGAGCCTGATAAGACCCCTGCTGAAACTGAGGCCAATAGTAACCCTACTGCACCGAAGGCCTATAACCACCCTGTTGTACTGAAGGTGTATACCCAACCTGCTGACCCTGCAGCTGAAATAGCCTCTTACTAGGCTGACTAGATACAATATGTTCCCCTTTCCTCTTCTCTAACCTGGATGCCACATCAAAAGCCTCAGAAAATATATCATACTGATTTAGAGCCATCGCATCCTGAATCTCAAGCCTCAAACCCAACATAAACCTCCAGGTCTTGCTCTCTTCATCAACTACAAATTCCGGTGCATACCGGAACAGTCTGGTAAAAGTGGCCTCATACTGAGCCACTGAAGCATCACCCTGAACTAAAGACAGGAACTCCGCCTCTCTCTGCTCCCGTGCAATCTTCGGGACATACTTCGCCCGAAACACTCTAAGAAAGGTATCCCAAACATAAGGAGTACCTCGTGCCTCCCAACCGGCTCTCATTGTGCGCCAATACTCCTCTGCTTTATCATCAAACAAATAGATTGCATAAGTGACTTTCCTCTCATCAGTATAGTCTAGAGGATCGAATATCTTCTCAATCTTATTAATCCAAGCTTCCGCCTTCCTATCATCTGGCTCTCCCTGGAACCTAGGTGGATAATAACCCAAGAACTCTTTCAACGTACCACGCCCGTGGTAACCATCCTGAACATTCAACAATTGAGTCTGTAATGTATGTGCTTGGGCAACCTGCCCTGCTAGTATCTATGTCTGCCCTGCCATAATCTCCGTCATCCTATCCATGGCTGCACCAATATGGTCATCACCCCGATCTCAGCCCAGTGCCACATTATCCGGTGCCTCGTCAACTACCTCTGGTTCTTGGTCTACTAGCCATTCTACTAATCAAAGAGTTAGCACAGGTTATAGCACATAGACGGGCTATAGACAATTATTAGCCCCTAAACAACAAACTCACATAAAGCACGTAAATCACTTAAGTATCAATTACATAAACAAATTGATCACATAATCACATAATCACATAGTCACTAAATCACATAATCACTTAATCACTTAATCATATTGACACACATTTCAATTTTCTTTCACTTCATACATACTTTCATGCTAAGATCATTACCCACATTCCGAGAATACCCCGGCTGACAACTAAACATGCGCTCTGATACCACTTATCTGTGACTGCCCTGCCATAATCTCCATCATCATATCCATGGCAGCAGCTATATGGTTATCACCCCTATCTCGGTCCGATGCCACATTATTTGGTGCCTCGTCAACTACCTTAGGCCTACCTTTGGTTCTTGGTCTACCAGTCATTCTACTAATCAAAGAGTTAGCATAAGTTATAGCACATAGACAGGCTATAGATAATTATTAGCACACAAGCAACAAACTCATATAAAACACATAAATCACATAAACAAGTTGATCACATAATTACATAGTCACTAAATCACATAATCACTTAATCACTTAATCATATTGTCACACATTTCACTTTTCTTTTCACTTCATACATACTTTCATGCTAAGACTATTACCCACATTCCGAGAATACCCCGGCTGACAACTAAACATGCGCTCTGATACGACTTAATGTAATGCCCCAACTCGACCCTACTTAAGATCAGTCAGGACGCAACGGAATTTCGGTAAAATAACGACAGTAAATAGGACACCAAGGCTCTAAACCAACCTCTTATAACTCATACAACCAACTCCACAAACAATTCAACAATAAACAACACAACCATAATATACATTAAACATTCTTTCACCATTTCATCCATAAGTTATACGCCTCCGTTCCAACACCATACATTTACCATATAGCATATATTTCCAAAATAGATTATAACCAATCTAGCAACCTAATCATGTTCCAAAACAAGGCTACCAAGCAAGTAACATTTAATTAATTATCTTTACAACATCTTATACATCATAAACTTCTAAGTAAAAACAAAACAACTAGTTCCAATTTTCAAGATAACAAATGAGTACAACATCTCAGATATCAAGAACAAGACTCTGGCACATAGGACTTGTCCACATATGGCATATTCTCAGCCTCCTGAGGCACGTACCCGTAATCTTGTTCAATTTCACTTGTATACATGCAATAATTGAGAGTGAGCTTATATAAAACAAGTCCAGTGAGGATTCAATAGGTCCCTAACAGTATTTACTATACTCCTTAGAAATCATCCTTTGAGCAGTAAACACATAATAATCATCAATAACCATATAAGCACATTAATAATAATAACCAATCAATAAATGATACTCTAGTTGGTGTAACTCCAAACGCCATCATGATCTCAACCATTCTTCTTATAACTCCCCATTACTCACGTATCCGAGGTACCTCACTAGTCCCTCCCTCCATGGCACCTCCGCCCATACGAGCTGGACGTAGTCTCTGGTAGTCATGTCGTTATCAACCCGATAGCCCGACGCTACCCTAGAGGTGGCACACACATACCAAGACTCATGACAATAATAATAATCAATTATATCTCAGGAGGACCACAAAGTAGGTTTCCTATTTCCCGGCTCATCAATAATCAATAATCAACTATCATCATTTTAACAAAATAACATCAAATAATCAATTAAACAACTAACAACAAAGTTAGATAACAAAGTAGGCCACCCAACTTAACATGCATTAAACCATACATCCAAACCCTAGTCTAACCATCAACAACTCACAATTCATTCACTCAAACACTACCCAAACACCTATAGACAATATTTCAACATTTCAAAGAAAGACAACCCAAACTTCTAAAAGTCATAACTTACATTCTACTAATCCAATAACCTCCAAACTAGTTTCTATCACTCACCCACTCAATCGACAACATTAGCCCCCTCGGAAATCAACCATAATCCATCTAAATTAAGCCCAACAACCCTAAAACCCTAATGTATCATGGCTGAAATTTTTGGACTTTCATAGTGACATCACAATCAAAATTTTGGCATTACAACATTACTACCACGTATTTAACAAACTTTTAGAAACTAACAGTAATCAATTCCAACAACCACAACAACAATTATTCAACAAATAGCCAAATTCTCAATTTTAATACCCGAAAAATAAAAATTCATGCTACCACAGTCCAAAATTGCTATAAATCCATATAATCAGTCCTTTGCATCTACTGAGCAACAATCTAAAGTCAGTTTAGCATTTTACGAGCTAAATAACCAGTTATATGAAAAGACAAAAAAATAGCATTTTGAGATCTAGAATTTTTCTCTCACCTTTAATGTTATATGATGCAAGAAAGGTGTAGAATGGATGCCCAACAAGTGCAATCAAACTTTGGTTCAAGTGTATTAGCTTTGTATGGAAAAATCTATGAGAAAATTTGATCAAAAACCAAGCAAAAATGGCTCCTATGTTTCGGCCACGTCTATGAGTTTTGAGTATGTTTGAGTATGTTTGAGCTTTGTTTTATGAGCTATTTTTAGTATATTATGCATATATAAGGCAAGTCAACAAAATAATGCAAAGTCAAAGTTGATTCATTTAGTCTTTTAATTGTTTTTCTAGTCTTTTAATTTAGTTTCTTGACTATTTTTCTCACAAATATGTATTCAACACTTAGAATACTTTTAGGTAGTTTATTTTAGGTGACAAAAATTTTCACATGCAAAGACTTTCGCTTGACTTGATTAAAAACTCGATTTTCGTAAAAGAAAGTATAAAAACCTTTAAAATTTCAAAGCCGATTCAAAATCCGTTTTAATCATACACAAGTATACTAACATCCGAGGACTAGGTTTTAAAACATTTAAAACACCCCTGTAAAAATTTTAGCGGACGAGTACTAAAAATACTATTCATAAAAACCGTCGATAAAATTTTCGATGCCGTTTTTTATGAAAATTTCATGAATGCACACTTAGCATGTAATAGAAATATAAATCATAGAATTAGCACATTATAATTCATATAACATATAAACAAGTCAAAGCACGCAAATCGAGGCAAAGACACGCAAATCGAAGTAAAGACGAAAAATAGGGTTTCACAAAGCCCATGATCCACCATTCATATATCTTTGCATTCATACTATTTAAATTATTATAATTGTGATTATTAGTTTATAGTATGTTGAATGCTCAATGATTTGATGAGATTATATTGACTCCCTGCGTGCAAACATATATTAGATTAACAAAACGGTAAAAGGAGTTTTATCATAATCCTTCGCCATCCTAGGATATTTAATAAGACCTAAATGAATACAATCCCTCTTACCCAAAGGTAGAGGATATGTTTCAAAGTAAGTTTATTAAAATTGCTAGAATGAAACATAGAGATGCGGTTATCTTCCAAAATCTAATGACCAACATAGCCCTAAAGGTTTGAGGTTATTGATTCAATTTGTCAAATAACTAAGTGATGGGAAGTCCAATCTAACTAGATCACTTAATCAATATAGCCACAAAGGTTTGAGACCAAAGTGATTTAGCGACTAAAATAGACCATACCCTATTTAGAGAAATAAACAACAAGGAGTTGTTGACCTTTGGTATTCATGTTTCAACATAGCCACAAAGGTTAGAGAAATATGTCTAATCATAGGAACTTAGTCATCCCACTTAGAGTCTTCTCATAGATTCATGTTTTGTCATTAAGGGAGTATGAGATTTAAAACAAATAGTGGGAGTAGCTATTTTGCAATTTAATAGTTTTGCATATATTCTTGTTAGCTTGCAATCTTACTTTTTGTTATATTTATTTTTTCTGTAGTTTATTTGCAATGGCTTCATTCATAAATCCTATTTTGTCCATCCTTAATCATGATTATTTAATTAGACCAAACTTCGAGAAATGATACAAAAGTTTAAGGGTAATCCTCCAATTTGAGAGAATTGAGCATATTCTGGATGTCCCGACATTTGCTCTTATAAATGAGATTGCGTCCAAGACCGACAAGATCACGTACTATAAGTGGGTCAAGGATAACATACATTCTAGGGGATACATTCTTTCATTAATGAGTGATGATCTGCGTCGATTCTATGAGGGGCTTTCTCATTCTGTGGATATCATTCGTTCATTGGAAGAATCCTTTGGTGAGTACAGTCAGTGTATAAGATTCCAGTTGACCCGTGAGCTTTTTAGTATAAGACTTGAAGAAGGGGGTGACGTGAGCCACTACTGCCTCAGAATGATTTACTTGGTAACTCAATTAGAGGCATTTGGTTTCGCTATGGATCCCCGACTTCAGGTAGAATAAGAATTGTTTCATGCACGTATGGATGAAGGTGCTGATATTAATAAATATACCCTCAGGATGATCACGTTGATCACTGAACTTGAGGCGTTTGACTTTACGATGGATTGTCAGTTACAGACGGATTTGATCATTCAGTCTCTGCTACCATCATTCAGTCAGTTTATTAACAACTTCAACATGAACAAGCTTGAATGTTCTCTGTCTGAGTTATTAAACATGTTAAAAACTACTCAGTCGCAGTTAAAGGGTGGCAAAGGGAAAGAGTCTGTCTTGACTGTTGCTTCATTTTCTGGCTCCAAGTCGAAAATGAAGAAAAATAACAACAAGAAAAAAAAAACTCTAGCCCTAAGGCCACATGAGGTATTGGTAAGAATAAGGGAACGGAAAATATATCTAAGGGTACTTGTTCCCACTACAAGCAAGATGGTCATTGGAAGAGAAACTGTCCATTGTATCTTCAATAGTTGAAGGAGCAGTGAGCTAGTGTAGCTACTGATAAAGGTATAATTTCTTTTATGTTTGTGATTGAGACTAATCTTTCTATTAGTCACAATTATACTTCTTGGATTTTGGATTCTGGTGCTACAACTCATGTTTGTGTTTTCATACAAAATCTAAATGACAGGGTTGCGCTTAAGAAGTGTGAAGTGATTTTGAAGGTTGGCAATGGTGCAAATGTTGCTTCCTTGGCTAAGGGTAGTATGGATGTATATATGCCTACTAGGCGAGTCTTGCATCTTGATGATGTTTTGTATGTATCAAGAGGTGTAAGGAATATAGTGTCTATTCCAAAGCTTGTCAATGAAGATTATAAAGTTTCCTTTGGTAACAATTGTTATAATATTTGTTATTGCAATGAATATGTTGGCAAGGCTACTTTATTAAATGGTCTTAATCATCTTGATGTCAATGAATGCATGCATATTACATCTACTTCAACTACTACTTCAAAAGAAAAACGTCCTTGAGATAACCAAACTAATCCAAAACAATTATGGCATTTAAGACTTGGTCATATTAATGATAAAATATTAGCATGGATGGCTCAAAATGAACTTAATGGTTCATTGGGATTTGAACCTAACCTACTTGCGAATCTTGTATTCTTGGAAAGATGACCAAATCACCTTTTATTGGACAAGGTGTAAGAGCTACAGAATTGTTAGGATTAATACATATTGATATATGTTGACCGTTTACAGAAATGGCACGAGGTGGTTACAACTACTTCATAACTTTTATTGATGATTATTCACGGTAGGGTTATGTATACTTGATGAATTATAAGTCTGAAGCTTTCGAAAAAGTTCAGAGAGTTTAAGACTGAAATAGAAAACCAATTGGGAAAAAGGATTAAAACCTTACGATCAGATCGTGAAGGTGAATACTTGAGTACTGAATTTCTTGATTATCTCAAAGAAGCTGGTATAACATCACAAACGACACCACTGACCACACCACAATTAAATGGGGTATCTGAAGGTAGAAATCGTACATTAATGGATATGGTACGTGTGATGCCCGAGAACTTTGCCGTACCTTTATTTATTATTGCATTAACTGTTTGTGCATTTTTATTGTACAACTACATGTTATTTCGTTGGCTACTATTCATTACATTTTTTAACTGCTTATTTTCTTTGAATTACTATTTTTCCTAGATTATATGACTTATTTTAGGAATGAGAAAAATGTTCATTTGAGCAATTTGCGTTAGGAGCTTTCGTTTAGAAAATGATTTAGCAGTTCGAGTGAATAATGTTACGTAATCTTTCAATATATTTGAGCTAGCTAATATTTTAGTTACACCATTAGACTATTTTAAGTTTGTTTGACTCATTTTAGTAGTCAACACAAGCACACAAACATAACATATATAACATCTACACTTAATAATATATACACATAACAAAATAAGCTTAAAAACAATTTTGAAAATTACCCCTATATCCCCCCCCCCTCAATACCCGATGGACTGCAACAAGGGAAAGAAAGTTTTTGCTCTTCAAATCTTGCACTTCAAGCTCTCTCAAGCTAGGATTAAGTGTTTTCAAGAGTCCCCTACCTTCCCACGAGCTCCTACACGCTTTTGGTGAGGGATTTTGTATTCTTTTGTGTATATAAAGTTTGTATCAAAATGTTGAATTTCTAGATTTGTTGTTATTGGGTTATGATATGCTCAAACCTTGTTATATATGATGTATACATGTTGTAGAGACCACATTTATGCCATTGTTTCACTTTTTAATCGGTTAAATCCGTTCATTGATTTGTAGGGCATTAATAGTGACGTTTTTCTAGGGTTTATGAAATTGTGCTTTACAACGTGAATCATTGATTCAATTAGGTGCCTTATATGTTAATAAAGATAGATTAATAGCCCTGTGAGATTGAATTGCTCGAAACTTGGCTAAAACGTGAAATTTGTGACTTTTAGAAAGGGGTTTCGGGTGTAGTGTGAATCCGGGTTGGTTTGGCCTTGACATTTAATGTTCTTAGGTTATATAGGTACTAAATATGCTTTGCTAAACCTCGATTGGGTTCCGATTAGGGAAAGTGTAGTACAACCTCATAAGTGGGTAATTGGGGCTTTTGTGCTAAACGCAAGTAATCGGGAAATTTTGAGGGTTCTAGGGGTGCCAAAAGGGATATTTAGAAGTATGGTATAGTTTTCCCATGAATTTGGAATATTTCCTCTAAATTTGGAATCAAACGACTTAGGATATAAAGGGGGAAAAGTGGAAAATCAACTATTGTGCTCTCATATGATCTTGCAAATGCTTATTAAGTGTTTAAATGTATTTTTAAGATGTTCATGAGCATTTGGTAAAGTTCCGTGTGAAATATGTTAATGACCCCTTTGTAATCATTTAGTTGTTTACATGCTAATACCTATATTCTAATTTTTTTTTAGGGCAACCTACATTGTTGTCCATCCTAAGTGTTGTTGTTTTACAATGTTATTATATTGTCATCGGTTAATGTGCATTGCATATTAGTTTCGCAACCATAGTGTCAGGGACAGATGTATTAGATATTGATTGGGTGTCAGCGGGCTTGCTAGTGGATATTCGATCTTCGTGCTCTAGTCCCTCACTCGCCTGGTCCAGAGATTGCTAAGGGGTGTTGGGTTGTAGGATTCTCGGGGTACATCTGGAGTACACCTACTCGAGTGATTGGGATTACGCTAGCACATTGATCGAGGTTCGTGGATTGAGGTTCGTGATTAAAGATCAAGTGAAGTCTGGAGTGTTAGGGTTAAAGTGTATTGTATCCTTTTTAATGTGTGGTTATTTGCATTTCAATTGTTCTTTAGTTGTTTCTAATACTTATTTGTATTAACTATTGCATTGCACGCCCCAGTAGACTTTATCCCTCACTGGACAATTGTGGTTGCTCATACCTCGCTAACATGTTTCAAGAGTTACTGAGGTTGAACCCAAGCTTGATTTAGTTGAGGGTGAGGAACAGGAGGTGCAGGCAGAGTAGTTGCCTTAGTTGTTGTGTGCTTTGTGCTTAAGGTGGCTGTGTTTCTTATTGTTTATATGAAGACTTTGCTTGTATTACTTTATGTTATATTTTGGAGCTTATGTGCTCATGTATATATTTGTTCAGTTGTAAGTAGAATGTAGTAAGAGATATGTATCTATGGCATGTAATAACTAATATCCCAGCTTTTAGTTTGTTGCATGCTTGGGTGTGAATGCAAAGGTTGAAGGGTTGGCTTTAACTCTTAAGTATGTTTAAATGATAACATAGAGTGGTATGATAAGCAGTCATATGTAAAGATTCTAGGATTGTTGAAAGCATGCTTGTATACTTTTAAACTTCTTTATATTGCTCAAGGCTCGGATGGCCTTGAAGCTGGGTTTTAGTTAGAATTGAAGTTCTAGTTTGTGGTTGTAGTTTTATTGAATGTTTGCAGGTTTCCAGAATGTTTACGGTACAGATGAGACTCTGTCCATTTGTCGAGTCCAGTCTTAACCTTTGGCGTGGGGTGAGGTTGAGGCGTGATATTTAGGTGGTATCAAAGCTTATATAATACATGAGCTGGGATAGGTTTCTTGGTGTGTAGGGTAGAGGTCTATTATGTGAAAGTGTAATTGTATGAATAAGTGTTTCTTTTGATTGAATAAGTGAAAGATTGAATTAGTAAAGGACATGCTAGCATGAAAATGAGAATGTGAAATGTGTTTTAAGAGTATTTGTATGGAAGTGAAAGTTTAGAATGGAAAGTATGACTAAATGTTTTATTTGTATCTTTTGTGTATAGAGTGCTTGTATGATCTTATATGTAATTTTAGGTAGATTTATTTGAACTTATCCTTATGTGATTTACTTGCGAGTTATATATATGCCTGTCATAATACTTTGCATTCTAGTTATTCAGAATGGGGCCCTGTTGTTAGACCAGGAATCAAAATGCCAGGGAAGAAGAGGTAGATCAACAGACTCTCAATGTGCAATTAACTGCTGCAATAGGCCAGATTGCACAAGTATTGCAGAGGCAGGGAGGATTTGTACCCGCAGGTAATCCGGGTCAGGGTCAAGGTGGAGTAGAAGGCGGTAGTGGTAACTACCTTGAGAAATTCTTACATCGTGGTCCGTCTAGCTTCTTTGGAGAACCCGATGATATGTTGGCTGAGCAATGGCTGAATAAAGTGGAGAAAATTCTTACTGGCCTCGAGTACAATGACGCGAGGAGTGTTGCTTGCGCTGAGTTTTTGCTTGAGGGAGATGCCGAGCAATAGTGGCATACAGTGAAATCTAGATGGGAGGCTGAGGCAGTACCGCAAACTTGGGATGAGTTTGTCAGAGAGTTTCGTGAGAAATTCGATACAGAGACAACTATTGAGAGGCAAGAGCAGGAGTTTATCAATTTGAAACAAGGCAATACGACAGTTGATCAGTATGACACTGCTTTTACCCGCTTGTCCCGTTATGTGCTAACCTTAGTACACTTGAAGAGTAAGAGGATCCAGAAGTTTATTATGGGGCTGAGGCCCGATATTTGGTTGAATCTGTCTACCCAGGATTTTCCTACTTACACTGCAACAATCATAATAGCTACTAGATATGAGAAACAGAAAGCAGATTTGTTTAGGGCGCCGAGTCAACCCTGTAAATGACCACATCAAACGCAGAGTCAAGGGTATCAGAGGCAGACTGTTTCAGTTGGCCAGAGTTAGCAGCCGAGGCAGACTTAGAGTTATACCAGGCCTACTCAGAATCAGGCACGACCAGTTTAGAGCTAGAATCAGGGGCAGTCTCGTCCAGTTGTGGCACGATCTCAGCAGGGTAGTTCAACTACCTCTTTTTAAAGAGCTCCTATGGGAGTCACTGTTGCAAGACGTCACCAGCAGTGTAGCTTCTGTCAATACCAGGGCCACACAGAGGAGAATTGTTGGAAGAGGCTGAACATGTGTACATGTTACGGGAGTGACCAACATAGGGTCAAGGATTGCTTGAAATTCAAGAACACCAAGGGTCAGACATTTGGAAAGGGTACTCAAACCTGGGCACCAGCTGCAACACCAGCACCAAGGGGACATGCCCGAGTATTTGCCTTAGACGCAAAGGAACTTCCTGATACGATTGTAGTTGTTGAAGGTACTTTTCTTCTCAATAATAAATCAGTCACAGTTTTAAATAATTCCAGGGCTACACACTCATTTATCACACCTATGTGCGCATAATCTTCTGCATTGAAAATTGATAAATTGCCTTATAAGATTGAGATAGGTTCACCTATAGGCACTAAGTTCTTAACTGAATTTGTGTGTAAAACCTATGAATTGTGTATTGGAAGTCGAATCCTTCCTATTGATTTGATTATCTTGCCTTTTAAGGACATTGAAATAATTCTGGGTATGGACTGGTTGAGTGAATATTATGCTTATCTAGATTGTAGAAGAAAAATTGTGAAACTAGAAATGCCTAATCAACCCGTAATTGAGATTGTCGATAGTCATAAGTCTACGGGTACTCGCATAATTTATTCTATTAAGGTGACTAAATGCTGAGTAAAGGTTGTGATGCTTATTTGGCCTATTTGATTAATCAACCTACGAATAAGCTAAAACTAAATGAGGTGCCAATTGTGAGTGAATTTCCAGGAGTGTTTCCTGAAGAGTTACCTGGGCTGCCACCTGATAGAGAGATAGAGTTTGTGATTGACTTATTGTCGGGGCCTAAACCTATCTCTAGGACTTCGTATAGAATGGTCCACCTGAATTGCAATAATTGACAGTTTAGTTGCTGGGTCTACTTGAGAAGGGATTTATTCAGCTGAGTTATTTGCCTTGGGGTGCACTAGTCTTATTTGTTAAAAAAGACGGATCTCTTCACTTGTGCATTGATTATCGGACCTCAATCAGGAGACTATCAAAAAAAATATTTGTTGCCTTTAATTGAGGAGTTATTTGATTAGTTGCAGGGTGCCAGGGTATTTTCTAAATTTGATCTAAGGCAAGGTTATTATCATTTGAGAATCAAGAAAGATGATATGCCTAAAACTGCTTTCAGAACTCGTTATAGCCATTATGAGTTTGTTGTTCTGCCGTTTGGCTTGACTAATGCTCCCGCCGCATTTATGGATTTAATGCAGAGGGTATTCTGTCCGTATCTGGACCAATTCATGGTTATTTTTATTGATGATATTCTTGTGTACTCTAAATTTGAGACTGAGCACGAACAACTTCTCAGGATTGTATTACAGACTCTTCAAAAGTATAAATTGTTTGCAAAATTCAGCAAATATGAGTTATGGTTAAGAAAAGTTGCTTTTCTCGGTCATATTATCTCGCATGATAGTATTTCTGTTGATCCAGCAAAGATTAAGGTTGTATTGGCATGAAAATTGCCTTAGACCATTACTGAAATCCGCAGTTTTTTGGGATTAGCAGGTTATTATAGAAGATTTGTCAAGGATTTCTCTAAAGTTGCTAGACCTTTGACTCAGCTTACTCAAAAGAAAACTATTTTTGATTGGAATGAGAAATGTGAGGCTAGCTTCCAGGAACTGAAGAAAAGGTTAACCATGGCTCTTATTCTTTCATTACCCAAGGGACCTGATAATCTGGTGATCTATAGTGATGCGTCTAAGGAGGGTTTGGGCTGTGTATTGATGCAGAATGGAAAAGTTATTACATATGCCTCTAGAAAACTAAAACCTTATGAACTCAACTATCCGACGCACGATCTTGAGCTTGCGGCTATTATCTTTGCACTAAAAAAATGGTGTCACTATCTCTGGGGTAACAAATTTGAGATCTTTACCGATCACAAGAGTCTAAAATATCTATTCTCGCAGAAAGAATTGAACATGCGGCAAAGGCATTGGTTGGAATTACTTGAGGATTATAATTGCACTATTAATTATCTTCCAGGTAAGGCCAATAGTGTTGCTGATGCTTTGAGCTGAAAGTGTACAGTTGCTAGCTTGATTATCAAAAACTGGGAATGCATGGAATAATTATGTTTATGGAAGTCCAAAACTTCAAATTCTGGTATTCAATTTGCAAGTTTGCAGATTCAATGTCTATTATTATCCAGGATTAGAGAAGCTCAGTAGATTGATCTAGAATTGCTGAAAATCCTAGAAAAGTCTAAAGGAGGAGAGTCGGACTTCAAACTTCATGATTATGTCATTCTCAAATTTAAGGGCAGAATATGTATTTCGAGTGAGCCAACTTTAAAGAAAGAAATACTTGCTGAGGCACACAATTCTAAGTATATTATCCATCCAGGTAGTACAAAAATTTATAGGGATTTGAAACAGAACTTCCAGTAGAATAATATGAAGAGGGAGATTGCTTATTATGTGGCTAGATGCTTGGCCTGCCAGAAAGTTAAAGTTGAGCATCAAAGACCCGCAGGGTTATTACAACCATTGGCCATTCCTAACTAGAAATGGGACCACATGACTATGGATTTCGTGTCAGATTTGCCGAGATCTTTGAAGGGTAATAACTTAGTTTGCGTTGTTGTTGATAGATTGACCAAGACTTCTCACTTTATTGCCACAAAGAAAACTGATTCTCTTGACAAGCTAGCTGAATTATATGTTAAGAATATTATTAGACTTCATGGGATTCCAAAAAGTATTGTGTCAGACAGAGATCCTAGATTCA
This sequence comes from Ehretia macrophylla, assembly GCA_037974665.1. Lineage (NCBI taxonomy): Eukaryota > Viridiplantae > Streptophyta > Magnoliopsida > Boraginales > Ehretiaceae > Ehretia > Ehretia macrophylla. The sequence goes on from CM075777.1 coordinate 13,780,044, forward strand.
CATCTCAGTTCTGGCAGAAGATTCAAAAAGCTTTGAGCATAACGTTAAGCTTCAGTACTTCTTACCACCCTCAGACGAATGGTCAATCTGAGAGAACTATCCTAATACTCGGGGATATATTACGAGTTTGTATTCTGGACTTTGGTAAGAGTTAGGAGAGATATTTTCCGCTTGCAGAATTCACCTATAACAATAGTTACCAAGCTACTATTGGTATGGCACCGTATGAGGCACTATATGGGCGTAAATGTAGATCTCTTTTATATTGGGATGAAGTTGGCGAAATGAAGACTATTGACCCTACTGTATTGCCTGAGATGAACAGAATGATTGATAATGTACAACTTATCAAGAATAAAATGCTTACAGCACAAAGTCGGCAAAAGATTTATGTAGATAGGTGCCTCCAAGATTTAGAGTTTACCGTGGGAGATCGGGTATTTTTGAAAATCTCTCCTCGAAAAGGTTTGATTTGACACGGTAAAGGGGGTAAACTCAGTCTGAGATATGTGGGACCGTTTGAAATCAATGAGAAAGTTGGTGCATTGGCGTACCGGCTAGCTTTACCTCATAGTTTAGGCAGAATTCATGATGTTTTCCATGTCTCTATGCTTCAGAAGTACCAGCAGGATCCTTCTCATGTTGTTGAGCGAGAGCCGCTAGAGATTAGTGAAACTTTGACTTATACAGAGAAACCTCTTCGGGTAGTAGATTGGAAAGTCCAGGAACTCAGAACTAAAAGCATCCCGATGGTTAAAGTTTTGTGGGATCATCACGGGTTAGAGGATACAACATGGGAGAAAGAGGATCAGATGCGAGATAGATATCCTAACTTGTTTGCCGAATCATGTAAGAATTGTGTGGACGCAATTAGTTTAAAGGGGAGAAGGTGTGATGCACAACAACTTTGCCATACCTTTATTTACTGTTGCATTCACTGTTTGTGCATTTTTACTGTGCAACTACGTGTTATTTCTTTGGCTACTATTCATTACATTTTTCAACTGCTTATTTTCTTTGAATTACTATTTTTCCTAGATTATATGACTTATTTTAGGAATGAAAAAAATGTTCGTTTGAGCAATTTGCGTTAGGAGCCTTCGTTTAGAAAATGATTTAGCGGTTCGAGTGAATAGTATGACGTAATCTTTCAATATATTTGAGCTAGCTAATATTTTAGTTGCACCATTAGACTATTTTAAGTTAGTTTGACTCATTTTACTAGTCAACACAAGCACAAACATAACATATATAACATCTATACTTAATAATATACACACATAACAAAATAGGCATAAAAACAATTCTGAAAATTACCCCTATATCCCCCCCATACCCGATGGGCTGCAACAAGCGAAAGAAAAAAAAATTTGCTCTTCAAATCTTGTACTTCAAGTTCTCTCAAGCTAGGATTAAGTGTTTTCAAGAGTCCCCTACCTTCCTACAAGCTCCTACACGCTTTTGGTGAGGATTTTGCATTCTTTTGTGTATATAAGGTTTGTATCAAAATGTTGAATTTCTAGATTTGTTGTTATTGGCTTATGATATGCTCAAATCTTGTTATATATGATGTATACATGTTGTAGAGACCACATTTATGCTATTGTTTCATTTTTTAATCGGTCAAATTTGTTCGTTGATTTGTAGGGCATAAATAGTGACGTTTTTCTAGGGTTTGTGAAATTATGCTTTACAACTTGAATCATTGATTCAATTAGGTGTCTTAGATGTTAATAAAGATAGATTAATAGCCCTGTGAGATTGAATTGCTTGAAACTTGGCTAAAACGTGAAATTGGTGACTTTTAGAAAGGGATTTCGAGTGTAGTGCAAATCCGGGTTGGTTTGGCCTTCACGTTTAGTGTTTTTAGGCTATATAGGTACTAAGTATGCTTTTCCAAACCTCGGTTGGGTTCCAGTTCGGGTATGTGTAGTACAACCTCATAAGGGGATAATTGGGGCTTTTCTGCTAAACGCGGGTAATCGAGCAATTTCGAGGGTCCTAAAGGTGCCATAAGGGATATTTAGAAGTATGGTATAGCTTCCCCGTGAATTTGGAATATTTCCTCTTAATTTGGAATCAAATGGCTTAGGATATAAATGGGGAAAAGTGGAAAATCAACTGTTATGCTCTCATATGATCTTGCAAATGCTTATTAAGTGTTTAAATGTATTTTTAAGATGTTCATGAGCATTTGGTAAAGTTCCGTGTGAAATATGTTAATGACCCCTTTGTAATCATTTAGTTGTCTACATGCTAATACCTATATTCTAATTGTTTTCGAGGGCAACCTATATTGTTGTCCCTCCTAAGTGTTGTTGTTTTACAATGTTATTATATTGTCATTGGTTAATATGCATTGCATAGTGGTTGCGCAACCATAGTGTCAGGGGCGGATGTATTGGATATCGACTAGGCGGCAGCGGGCTTGCCAGTGGATATTCGATCTCCGTTCTCTAATCCCTTACTCACCTAGTCCAGAGATTACCAGGGGGTGTGGGGTCATAAGATTCTCGGGGTACATTCGGAGTACACCTACTAGAGTGATTGGGATTATGCCGGCACATTGATCGAGGTTCGTGGAATGAGGTTCATGATTGAAGATCAAGTGAAGTCTAGAGTGTTAGGGTTAAAGTGTATTGTATCCTTGTTAATGTGTGGTTATTTGCATTTCAATTGTTCTTTAGTTGTTTCCAATACTTATATGTATTAACTATTGCATTGTATGCCCCAGTAGACTTTATCCCTCACTAGGCAATTGTGGTTGATTACACCTCGCTAACATGTTTCAGGAGGTACTAAGGTTGAACCCCAGCTTGATTTAGTTGAGGGTGGGTAACAGGAGGTGCAGGCAGAGCAGTTGCCTTAGTTGTTGTATGCTTTGTGCTTGAGGTAGCTGTGCTTCTTGCAGTTTATGTGAAGACTTTGCTTGTATTACTTTATGTCCCATTTTGGAGCTTATGTGTTCATGTATATATTTGTTCAGTTGTAAGTTGAATGTAGTGTCACGCCCCAACTCGATCCCTCCTATAATCAGTCAGGACGCAACGGAATTTTGGCAGTATAACGACAGTAAATAGGATACCGAGGCTCTAAACCAACCTCAATAGATGTCACGCCCCAACACGACCCCTCCTATGATCAGTCAGGACGCAACGGAATTTCGGCAGTATAACGACAGTAAATAGGATACCGAGGCTCTAAACCAACCTCAATAAAATACAACACACATCATAACCATATTATACAATAATCATTCATCGTTATACGCCTCCGTTCCAACATAATACATGAACCTTAATATACATTGCCAAAATATTTTGATACCAACCTAGCAACCTAAACAAGACAAAGGAAAGACTACCAAGATAGCATCAACTAATTCATTATCTTCTCAACATCTTTTACATTATGAACTACAAAGCATATAAAAGTCGACTAAGTTAATTTACAAGATAATAAAACATGTACGACATCACGGATAAGACTCTGGAACATAGGACTCATCCACGTAAGGCACGTTTTCCACATTCTCCTCTTCAGGAGGCACGTACCCGAAATCCTGCGAAGGTACACCTATATGCATGCAATAATAGAGAGTGAGCTTATATAAATAAGCCCAGTGAGGATCCGATAGATCTCGAGCAAGGTCTACTAAACTCCTTGGAATAATCCTTTGAGTCAGTAAACACACAATGAACATCAATAATCATTATAAATGCAACAATAGTAATAACTGTAAACACACAATAAGGATACGATACATTTGCTGATGAAGCCCCATACACCAATTCCATGCTCAACAACTCCTCCAAACTCAATGACACAATCCTGAGGTACCTTGACCTAGACCCACACCCCATGGCCTCTCCGCCCATGCGAGATAGGGAGTAGCCATGATAACTGTGCCCACAACCCAGGATGCCTCCCGAGGTGACACAACATTATCAAAGCTCACAACAATGAGACTCAACATAAATAAACTGAGAGATCAGCAACAAGGGTTCCCGATTCCCGTAATCAATAATCAATCCATAATATGGGAGATCAGCAACAAAAGTGCCCGATTCCCGTAATCAATAATAATCAATCAATAATATGGGAGATCAGCAACAAAAGTGCCCGATTCCCGTACTCAATAATAATCAATCAATAATGTGGGAGATCAGCAACAAAAGTGCCCGATTCCCATACTCAATAATAATCAATCAATAATGTGGGAGATTAGCAACAAAAGTGCCCGATTCCCATACTCAATAATAATCAATCAATAATATGGGAGATCAGCAACAAAAGTGCCTGATTCCCGTACTCAATAATAATTAATATAACATCAATATTTAATTAAACAACAAACAACTAAGTTAGATGACAAAGTAGGCCATCCAACTTAACATGCATGAAACACGTAATCTAACCCTAGTCTAACCATTAACAACTCACAATTCAATCACTCAAACCACACCCAATCAACTAAGGCTCAATCTAACATTTTAAATAAAGACAACCTAAACTTCAAATAATCATATCTTACATTTTACTAATCCAAACAACTCCAAATCAGTTTCAAACACTCACCCGTTCAATCAACTACATTAGCCCCCTCAGAAACAAACCAAAACACATCCAAATCATGCCCAATAACCCTAAAACCCTAGTGTATCATGGCTGAAATTTCCGGATTTTGGTACGGACATCACAATCGAAAATTCGGCATTACAACGGCGCTACCACGTAATTATCAATCTTTTAGATATCGACGGTAATCGATTCCGATCAACACAACTCAAAATATTTAACATTTAACAAATTAATCAACTTTAAATACCCAAAAAATAATAAATATGCTACATCCGTTCAAATCTCGTAGTATTCCATATAAATGATCCCTAGCATGCATGGAGAAGTAATCTAACATCAGATTAACATTCTAACGGTTCAATAATTAATTATACGCAAAAACATAAAAATAACATTTTGAGATCTAGAATTTTTCTCCCACCTTTGATCCGAAGTAAAGCTAGGAATGGGTGTAATAGGTGCCCAACAAGCGGAATCCAGCTCGGTTTGAAAAGATTCGGACTTTAAATGAGTTTTCTAAGGCTAAATTGCTTTGAAAAATAAAATGAAAAACTCTCAAAATGGCCAAAGAAACTCACGGCTGCAATGTATGTGTTTTTGTGGTGTTTTCTTTGCTTTTAGTGTGTGTAGAGATTTTATATGCAAAGTCAACAAAATAGCAAAGTCAAAGTTGATATATTTAGTCTTTTAATTATATTTTCTAGTCTTTTAATTCATTTTATTGACTATTTCTTGCTCAACTAATAAATTAACACCTAAATTAATTCTAGACAATATATTTTAGGTGACAAAGAGTTTTATATTAAAATAGTTTTACCCGAGTCGGCCTAAAACTCGATTTTCGCAAAAGTCGGTGTAAAAACCCTAATAAATTCTTAAGCCGATTTTAAAACCGTTTTCATCAAACACAGGTCTATTAAAGTTCGTGGACTAGGTCTAGAAGGGTTAAAAAGACCAGTTTCAAAATTTTAGCGGACGTGTTTCGAAAACATTATTCACTAAAAATTGACGATAAAATTTCTAACTCTGTTTTTTATGAAAATTTCATGAATGCACATTTAGCATGTTCTAGGAGTATTGACACTAAAATTACCACATTCTAAGTCACATAGCACATAGACAGGTTAATTCATGCAAAACGAGATAAAGCACGCAAAACGAGATAAGATAGAAAAGTGGGGTTTCACATTCTCCCCCCCTTAAAGAAATTGCGTCCTCGCAATTCTGCATCGATCCATAAAAAAGCTCAGGTGCTGGCTCAAACATACGGATTGAAAGCCCGAAAACCAAATTCCGAATACCATTTGAGAACACCAAGCAAAACACTGATCAAGGTTGTCGACAAGAATCCCCAGTTAAGAAGCCTAAATAAGAATGGCGATTAAGAACACCGACTAAGACTTTCGGACGAGAATCTCAAATAATTACTGAAGAAAATGCCAAACATAGATCCCATAATAGAGCACCAACCAGGAATACCAAGTAAGAGCTTCAACAAGATCACCGAGCGAGAATACCAAATAATAATCCCAATATAAGAACTCCAGATAATACCGTATCAGAATTCCACGTAAGAATACCGCATAGAAAATACCATAGATGATGTCCAAAGAAGTATGCCGAATAAGAATCTCCATAGAGAATTATCGAGGAAGAATGTTGTATAAAATCACCAAATAAGAATCCCAATAATCAATGTATAGTCATAAAGTTGCTTGACCCCTAATCGGAATTCCATATACCCCAGCGTCACATACTACTTAGTCGCCAACTGATATGATGCGCATGCTAACTTTAATCGTATAAGGCAAACTCTCTACTCACATTTTAGCACGTTGCACTCAAGGAGATATGATATTTAATTGGTTGAGAATAAGTAAGTTATCTTTTACCACTGCTGCCGCCTCTGGCAATACCTCCAAGTCCACTGCGTAGGCCTGAGCTTGAGCCCGCTGCTGCTGAGGTGTACTACTTGCAGGTCTACCCTGATAACCCTGGACTGCTGGATGACCCGTAGAACCCTGATACCTGGGGCAATCCCTCACCCGGTGTTGGTTACTGCCGCAACCTAAACACGTCCCTGCCTTTCTCCAACAGTCGGTCTCTAGATGGCCCTTACGTTTACAATAAACACACTGCAGCATCGGAGCACTGACACTGCCTCCTAAAGAACCAGAAGCTGAATAAGCAGCTGAACCAGCCTGCTGTTGAGGCCTTACCAAACTAGGCCTGTACTGACCTTGAGACTGGGCTGGCCTAAACTGGGACTGAACCTGATATGACCCCTGCTGAAACTGAGACCGATAGTAACCCTGTTGACCCTGCGATCCGAAAGAACCCTGCTGCATTGGCGGCCTGTACACAACCTGCTGTACGGAAGGCCTATACACTCCCTGCTAACCTTGAGGCTGAAATGGCTTCTTGCTAGGCTGGCTAGATACAATCTGTTCCCCCTTTCTCTTCTCCAGTCTAGAAGCTGCCTCAAAAGCCTCAGTGAAAATATCATACCGATCCAGAGCCATCACATCCTGAATCTCGGGCCTCAACCCCAACATGAATCTTCGAGTCCTCCGCTCCTCATCTACCACATACTCCGGTGCAGACCGGGACAATCGAGTAAAGATGGCCTCATACTGAGCCACTGAGGAATCTCCCTGCACTAAGGCTAGAAACTCTGCTATCTCCGTTCCCTCGTAATCCTCGGAACATACTTTGCCCAGAAAGCCATCAGAAAGGTACCCCAAACATAAGGAATACCCTATGTCGCCAAGCTAGTTCTCACTATGCGCCACCATTCTTCCACCTCATCATCTAACAAGTACACGACAAAGGAGACTTTCTGCTCATCAGTATAGCCAAGTGGATCATAAATCTTCTCCAACTTGCTAATCCACGCCTCCGCCTTCCTATCATCCGGTTCCCCCTGAAATCTAGGTGGATGATATCCTAAGAACTCCTTCAGGGTACCGCGCCCGTGGTTTCCACCCTGCACATTCAGTAGCTGAGCCTGCAAAGCCTGATTCTAGGCAGCCTGCCCTGCCAGTAACTGTGCCTGACTAGCCACTAACTCAGCAATCCTCTCCATAGCTACCCCCAATCGGTCATCACCCCTATCACGACCCGGTGCCTCGTTACCCGGAGTCTGATCAGTCATCTCAGGCCTACCTCTAGTTCTCGGTCGACCGGCCATTCTACTAATCAAAGAGTTAGCACAGTTATAGCACGTAAACAGGTTATAAACAATTATTAACACCTAGACAACAAACTCATATAAAACACATAAACAAATTAATCACATAATCACATAAGCACTAAATCACATAATCACTTAATCACTTAATCATTTAATCATATTAACACATATTTCACTTTTCTTTCACTTCATACATACTTGCATGCTTAGACCACTACCCACAATCCGAGGATACCCCGGCTGACAGCTAATCAAGCTCTGATTCCACTTAAATGTCACGCCCCAGCTCGACCCCTCCAATAATCAGTGAGGACACAACGGAATTTCTGCAGAATAACGACAGTAAATAGGACACCGAGGCTCTAAACCAACCTCAATAAAATACAACATACATCATAACCATATTATACAATAATCATTCCTCGTTATACGCCTCCGTTCCAACATAATACATGAACCTTAATATACATTGCCAAAATATTTTGATACCAACCTAGCAACCTAAACAAGACAAAGGAAAGACTGCCAAGATAGCATCAACTAATTCATTATCTTCTCAACATCTTTTACATTATGAACTACAAAGCATATAAAAGTCGACTAAGTTAACTTACACGATAATAGCACATGAACGACATCACGGATAAGACTCTGGAACATAGGACTCATCCACGTAAGGCACGTTTTCCACATTCTCCTCTTCAGGAGGCACGTACCCGTAATCCTGCGAAGGTACACCTGTATGCATGCAATAATAGAGAGTGAGCTTATATAAAATAAGCCCAGCGAGGATCCGATAGATCTCGAGCAAGGTCTACTAAACTCCTTGGAATAATCCTTTGAGTCAGTAAACACACAATGAACATCAATAATCATTATAAATGCAACAATAGTAATAACTGTAAACACACAATAAGGATACGATACATTTGCTGATGAAGCCCCATACACCAATTCCATGCTCAACAACTCCTTCAAAATCAATGACACAATCCTGAGGTCCCTTGACCTAGACCCACACCCCATGGCCTCTCCGCCCATGCGAGATAGGGAGTAGCCATGATAACTGTGCCCGCAACCCAGGATGCCTCCCGAGGTGACACAACATTATCAAAGCTCACAACAATGAGACTCAACATAAATAAACCGAGAGATCAGCAACGAGGGTGCCCGATTCCCGTAATCAATAATCAATCCATAATATGGGAGATCAGCAACAAAAGTGCCCCATTCCCGTAATCAATAATAATCAATCAATAATATGGGAGATCAGCAACAAAAGTGCCCGATTCCCGTACTCAATAATAATCAATCAATAATGTGGGATATCAGCAACAAAAGTGCCCGATTCCCGTAATCAATAATAATCAATCAATAATATGGGAGATCAGCAACAAAAGTGCCCGATTCCCGTACTCAATAATAATCAATCAATAATGGGGGAGATCAGCAACAAAAGTCCCCGATTCTCATACTCAATAATAATCAATCAATAATGTGGGAGATCAGCAACAAAAGTGCCCGATTCCCATACTCAATAATAATCAATCAATAATATGGGAGATCAGCAACAAAAGTGCCCGATTCCCGTACTCAATAATAATCAATATAACATCAATATTTAATTAAACAACAAACAACTAAGTTAGATGACAAAGTAGGCCATTCAACTTAACATGCATGAAACACGTAATCTAACCCTAGTCTAACCATTAACAACTCACAATTCAATCACTCAAACCACACCCAATCAACTAAGGCTCAATCTAACATTTTAAATAAAGACAACCTAAACTTCAAATAATCATATCTTACATTTTACTAATCCAAACAACTCCAAATCAGTTTCAAACACTCACCCGTTCATTCAACTATATTAGCCCCCTCGGAAACAAACCAAACCACATCCAAATCATGCCCAATAACCGTAAAACCCTAGTGTATCATGGGTGAAATTTCCGGATTTTGGCACGGACATCACAATCGAAAATTCGGCATTACAACGGCGCTACCACATAATTATCAATCTTTTAGAAATCGACGGCAATCGATTCCGATCAACACAACTCAAAATATTCAACATTTAACAAATTAATCAACTTTAAATACCCGAAAAATAATAAATATGCTACATCCGTTCAAATCTCGTAGTATTGCATATAAATGATCCCTAGCATGCATGGAGCAATAATCTAATATCAGATTAACATTCTAACGATTCAATAATTAATTATACGCAAAAACATAAAAATGACATTTTGAGATCTAGAATTTTTCTCTCACCTTTGATCCGAAGTAAAGCTAGGAATGCGTGCAATAGGTGCCCAACAAGCGGAATCCAGCCCGGTTTGAAAAGATTCGGACTTTAAATGAGTTTTCTAAGGCTAAATTGCTTTGAAAAATAAAATGAAAAACTCTCAAAATGGCCAAAGAAACTCACGGCTGCAATGTATGTGTTTTTGTGGTGTTTGCTTTGTATTTAGTGTGTGTAGAGATTTTATATGCAAAGTCAACAAAATAGCAAAGTCAAAGTTGATATATTTAGTCTTTTAATTATATTTTCTAGTCTTTTAATTCATTTTATTGACTATTTCTTGCTCAACTAATAAATTAACACCTAAATTAATTCTAGACAATATATTTTAGGTGACAAAGAGTTTTATATTAAAATAGTTTTATCCGAGTCGGCCTAAAACTCGATTTTCGCAAAAGTCGGTGTAAAAACCCTAATAAATTCCTAAGCCGATTTTAAAACCGTTTTCATCAAACACAGGTCTATTAAAGTCCGTGGACTAGGTCTAGAAGGGTTAAAAGACCAGTTTCAAAATTTTAGCGGACGTGTTTCAAAAATACTATTCACTAAAAATTGACGATAAAATTTCTGACTCCCTTTTTTATGAAAATTTCATGAATGCACATTTAGCATGTTCTAGGAGTATTGATACTAAAATTACCACATTCGAAGTCACATAAAACATAGACAGGTTAATTCACGCAAAACGAGATAAAGCACGCAAAACGAGATAAGATAGAAAAGTGGGGTTTCACACAACTCCTCAATAATAACAAAATACATCATAACCATATTATACAATAAACATTCCTTGTGAAACCCCACTTTTCTACTTTAACTCGATTTACGTGTTTTATCTCGTTTTGCATGCATTTGACCTGTTTATGTGCTATATGACCTAGAATGTTATAATTTTGATGTCAATACTCCTAATACGTGCTAAATGTGCATTCATGAAATTTTCATAAAAAATGGGATCAGAAATTTTATAGTCAATTTTCGGTGAATAGTATTTTCAAAACACGTCCGCTAAAATTTTGAAACTGGTCTTTTTAACCCTTCTAGACCTAGACCACAGACTTTAATAGACCTATGTTTGATGAAAACGGTTTTAAAATCGGCTTAAGAATTTATTAGGGTTTTTACAACAACTTTTGTAAAAATCGAGTTTTAAGCCGACTCGAGTGAAATTGTTTGAATGTAAAACTTCTTGTCACCTAAAAATAAACTACTTGAGATATTTTAGGTGTTGCATAATTAATTTGAGCAAGAGTAGTCAAGAAAATGAATTAAAAGACAAGAAAACACTAAAAATAATTAGTTTCCACTTTTACTTTCTTTTATTTATTTGACATTTCCTTAATATATGATCAACACACATTAAAAACAAAGCAAAACACCACCAAAAACACACACAAAACCGTGGCTCCTTGGAGGAGAAAGATGAAGGCATTTTCAAAGTATTTTTCTCATAGATTTTGCATTTCAAAGACGAATTGAGTGATTCAAAGCTTGATTTCACTTGTTTGGCATCCATTCTACACATTTCTTGCATCAAAACACATCAAAGGTGAGAGAAAAATTCTAGATCTCAAAACTTGTCTTTTGCATTTTTGCGTATAAATGAAGATTGAACCGTTAGAATTGTAATCTGATGTTAGATTATTGCTCCTTGCATGCTAGGGATCGTTTAGTGGTAATACTACGAGTTTCTGTCGGATGTAGCATAATTTTTATTTTTTGGGTATTAAATTTTGATTAAATTGTTTAATGTTGAATTAATTGAGTTGTGATGATCGAAATCGATTGCCGTCGATTTCTAAATACTTGATAATTACGTGTTAGCGCTGTTGTAATGCCGAATTTTCGATTACATTGCTCGTGGGAAAGTCCGGAAAATCCAGCCAAGACATCCTAGGGTTTTAGGGTTATCGGGCATGATTTGGAGGTGTTATGGTGGATTTCCGAGAGGGCTAATGTAGTAGGTTGAATGGGTGAGTGATAGAAACTGATTTGGCAATGTTTGGGTTAGTAGAATGTAAGTTATGAATTTTTGAAGTTTAGGTTTTCATTCTTTAATTTCTTGAACGATGCCTTTAGATGATTGGGTGGAGTTTGAGTGTTGAATGGTGAGTTGTTGGTGAGTAATCAGGGTTTAATTGTGTATATAATGCATGTCCAGTTAGATGGCCTACTTTGTCATCTAACTAAGTTATTGTTGTTTAAATGATAATTGATGCTATCAATGATGAATACATGATAATTGATTGATGATTGATTGATGATTGATTGATGATTGATGATGATTATGGAGTCTTGGTATGTGTGTGCCACCTCTCGGGCAGCGTTGGGCTGTCGGGTTGATAACGGCATGACTGCCATAGGCTACCCCCAGCTCGCATGACGGAGGTGTCATGAAGGGAGGGGCTAGTGAGGTACCTCGGGTGCATGAGTAATAGGGAGTTATAAGAAGAACGGTTGAGATTGTGATGACGTTTGGAGCTACACCAAATAGAGTATCCTTTATTGAATGGTTATATAGTTATGTGATGATAGTATTATTTATGTTATTGTGTGTTTACTGACTCAAAGGATTATTCCAAGGAGTTTAGTAGACCTTGCTCGAGATCTATCGGATCCTCGCTGGGCTTATTTTATATAAGCTCACTCTCTATTATTGCATGCATACAAGTGTACTTTTGCAGGATTACGGGTACGTGCCTCCTGAAGAGTAGAATGTGGAAAACGTGCCTTACGTGGATGAGTCCTATGTTCCAGAGTCTTATCCATGATGTCGTACATGTTTTATTATCTTGTAAATTAACTTAGTAGACTTTTATCTGCTTTGTAGTTTATAATGTATAAGATGTTGATAAGTTAATGAATTAGTTGATGTTGTCTTAGTAGCTTTTCTTTTGTTTATGATTAGGTTGCTAGATTGGCTCAATATGTTTTTGTATTGTATATTAAGGGTTAATGTATTATGTTGGAATGGTGGCATATAACGAGGACTGTTTATTGTATAATATGGTTATGATGTATGTTGTTATTTTATTGAGGAGTTGTTTGTTGTATAGTTTGGGAAGTTGATGTATGATGTTCTATTGAGGTAGGTTTATAGCCTCGGTGTCCAAGTTACTATCGTTATACTGCCAAAATTTCGTTGCATCTTGACTGATCATAGGAGGGGTCGAGTTGGGGCGTGACATTTAAGTGGTATCAGAGCGCATGTTTAGCTGTCAGTCGGGGTATCCTCGGAATGTGGGTAGTGGTCTAAGCATGCAAGTATGTATTAAGTGAAAGAAAAGTGAAACATATGTTAATATGTTTATGTGATTAATTTACTTATGTGTCTAACTTTCTATGTGACCAGTATGCCTTGTGTGTTAAGTGAACTAATGTGGTCAATATGTTTTATGTGATAACGTGCTATACGTACTCAATGTGTTGTGATTAATGTGCATTATGTGATTAATGTGCATTATGTGATTAATGTGTATTATGTGACAATTGTGTTTTATGTGATCAAAGTGCTTTATGTGAAGTTTGTTGCTTATGTGACTTTAATTGTTTATATCTTACTTTTGTGATATAACTTATTTATGTGTCGTTGGCTTCTTATATGCTGAATTGTGTGTTATGTGATAATGTTAAATTATATGATAATCATGCATTACGTTGTACCTGTTTTCATGTGATGTAATTGTATATATTCTACAAATGTGGGGGATTGTTTTAGGTGAAGTAAGGATGGCTGCAAGAGGTTTCGGAAATAGTGGTAAGCCATGTTTTTGAATTATTATTATTCTAGAAGTTTATCAGTTAGTTTTTAATTGTTATGTTTATGGATTTTAGTTTCGGGTTAGTGGATTGATCTTGATGTTCCTTTAGCGAGAATGAAGTTGTTCGAGGAAATAGCAACGTATCTTGATGATTATAATTACTTTTGTTGCCATGTTTAACTTATTATTACTTGGAGATGAATCATAAGTTGAGATTTTTGTGAGGTTGTGATTAGACACTTTTGGAGTCTCAACTCAAACTATACTTCCTTGAGGTTATTTTAGAATGAATTTATTTGAGGAATTAGTGATGCATATTTGTGAATGGAATGAAGTGTAGTATAACATGTGAGTATTTCTACTATTTGGGATTGCTATATTATTAATGGATATTTTGGAGTTTTGATCTTTAAACCTTGGAGACAATTGGAGTGATTCCTAACTAAAGTTACTTTAATTGAATATGTAATTGTTGGGAGATAGAATAATTTGAGGAAATAAGAATGCATTTCGATGGCTGAACATTTACTTTCCTACATCAAGCTTTTGGATTTTAGGTGGTATGACCTTCTAAATTGTTGATTGGGGATTCTCTTGTGTTATAATGGGTTAGCATGAATCTGTATTGTGTTATCAGATTTTGGAGTCTTCATTAGTTAAACTTGTTGGGTAATCAGTGATTTATCTTGTTTAGTGATTGGTCTGGTACGGAATGTAAAATTTTGGAGTGATTTATCTTGTTTGGTGATTGTTATGACTCCTTAGGTTCTCTAAATCTCCTTAGTGTCTTGTCTTGGTAGGAGATAAATTGTAGAATTTGACTTGTTGGTGTTTAAGTGTGTAGGTGGGACACCCTTCTTGTGTTTCATAATTCTATCGGTCTTATTATTCTTTTCTACACTATTCTCACTTATTTGAGAGAGGGTTACACTTTTCTAGCCTATCAATTGTTTCTTGAAAGTTTGCTTATTGGATTAATGGATCCTATACTCATTTGACATTGTTTCTATTCTTAACATTCATATTTGTTTCTTATAGCAATGTTGCTTATTGGAGTTAAGGTTTGAGACTTCTACATTTCATTCTATATCTCCAGCTATTCATTTCAATATTTCATTTCATCCTATGACTATTCATTTGAAAGTAATTTTTCCTTTGGTATACCATTTTACTTGTTTGAATTTCACTTGCTTGATGTACTCCCTTCCTAAGTACATCATTATCATTCTTGTTGATCTTTGTTAATCCTATTGTTTTATTATTAAATCCTTGCCATTACTTTGTTTGTAATTGCTCATTTAATATACTCAGCATTGTCCTTTCTTATTTATACTTGTTTGGTTAATGTGTGCTGAGATACTCTTGCCACCTATGTTGTCTATCGAATTAATCATCTCTTATTTCTTAATTTCATTTTGCCTCAAGTACTACTTGTTGGTTCCTTGAACAATCATCGAGAATTGAAATGTCTACTTGTTCAAGAATTTTGTTCAACATACTCAGCACTGTTTTGACTCGTCATCATCCTTTGTTCGTGCTTATTTAGCTGATAGGTGCTGAGACATTCCATATCTTAGTTATCATGCTTCCTTATTAAACTATTAACCTCTTGATTCTCTAACCTGTTTGACATCTTGTTCACTTGATTGTTGGCTCGAATATGACTTTCCATATTCTTATTTCCTTGTAAATTTCATAAGAGCCATATTCTGACCAATGTCACTTTTGAGATATTTCCTTGATCAGTAATCATTCATGTTATCGTGAATGAGTTTTTAAACCCTCGGGGTGTTCATAGAGCTCTTTTGTGTAGTAGGGGATGATTGATAATTAGTGGTGTCATGCTAGGACTTTGGAGTTGCGATTTCTTTCATATGCAATATGATATTAGGTAGGAGAGAATTATGAATTGAAGATTGTCTTGGAACTATGATCATCAACTTGCAGTCAACAGAGGTTGTTCTTTTGAGGTCTTTGGTTAGTTGTCATCCTAAGAGATAAATGAGAACTAAGAGAAGTATTATTAAGTGTAACGATTGAGGATTTAATTGTCTGTCAGTTCGAGAATTGCGCGGATGCAATTGTTTTAAGGAGGGGAGAATGTGAAACCCCACTTTTCTGCTTTAACTCGATTTACGTGTTTTATCTCGTTTTGCGTGCATTTGACCTGTTTATGTGCTATATGACCTAGAATGTTATAATTTTGATGTCAATACTCCTAATACGTGCTAAATGTGCATTCATGAAATTTTCATAAAAAACGGGATCAGAAATTTTATCATCGATTTTTTGTGAATAGTGTTTTCAAAACACGTCCGCTAAAATTTTGAAACTGGTCTTTTTAACCCTTCTAGACCTAGACCACGGACTTTAATAAACCTATGTTTGATGAAAACGGTTTTAAAATCGGCTTAAGAATTTATTAGGGTTTTTACAACGACTTTTACAAAAATCGAGTTTTAAGCTAACTCGGGTGAAATTGTTTGAATGTAAAACTTCTTGTCACCTAAAAATAAACTACTTGAGATAGTTTAGGTGTTGCATAATTAATTTGAGCAAGAGTAGTCAAGAAAATGAATTAAAAGACAAGAAAACACTAAAAATAATTAGTTTCCACTTTGACTTTCTTTTATTTATTTGACCTTTGCTTAATATATGATCAACACACATTGAAAAAAAAGCAAAACACCACCAAAAACACACACAAAACCGTGGCTCCTTGGAGGAGAAAGATGAAGGCATTTTCAAAGCATTTTTCTCATAGATTTTGCATTTCAAAGACGAATTGAGTGATTCAAAGCTTGATTTCACTTGTTTGGCATCCATTCTACACATTTCTTGCATCAAAACACATCAAAGGTGAGAGAAAAATTCTAGATCTCAAAACTTGTCTTTTGCATTTTTGCGTATAAATGAAAATTGAACCGTTAGAATTGCAATCTGATGTTAGATTATTGCTCCTTGCATGCTAGGGATCGTTTAGTGGTAATACTACGAGTTTCTGTCGGATGTAGCATAATTTTTATTTTTCGGGTATTAAATTTTGATTAAATTGTTTAATGTTGAATTAATTGAGTTGTGATGATCGAAATCGATTGCCGTCGATTTCTAAATACTTGATAATTACGTGTTAGCGCTGTTGTAATGCCGAATTTTCGATTACATTGCTCGTGGGAAAGTCCGGAAAATCCAGCCAAGACATCCTAGGGTTTTAGGGTTATCGGGCATGATTTGGAGGTGTTATGGTGGATTTCCGAGAGGGCTAATGTAGTAGGTTGAATGGGTGAGTGATAGAAACTGATTTGGCAATGTTTGGGTTAGTAGAATGTAAGTTATGAATTTTTGAAGTTTAGGTTGTCATTCTTTAATTTCTTGAACGATGCCTTTAGATGATTGGGTGGTGTTTGAGTGTTGAATGGTGAGTTGTTGATGAGTAATTTAGGGTTTAATTGTGTATATAATGCATGTCCGGTTAGATGGCCTACTTTGTCATCTAACTAAGTTATTGTTGTTTAAATGATAATTGATACTATCAATGGTGAATAAATGATGATTGATTGATGATTGATTGATGATTGATGATGATTATGGAGTCTTGGTATGTGTGTGCCACCTCTCGGGCAGCGTTGGGCTGTCGGGTTGATAACGGCATGACTGCCAGAGGCTACCCCCAGCTCGCATGATGGAGATGTCATGGAGGGAGGGGCTAGTGAGGTACCTCGGGTGCGTGAGTAATGGGGAGTTATAAGAAGAACGGTTGAGATCGTGATGGCGTTTGGAGCTACACCAAATAGAGTATCCTTTATTGAATGGTTATATAGTTATGTGATGATAGTATTATTTATGTTATTGTGTGTTTACTGACTCAAATGATTATTCCAACGAGTTTAGTAGACCTTGCTCGAGATCTATCGGATTCTCGCTGAGCTTATTTTATATAAGCTCACTCTCTATTATTGCATGCATACAGGTGTACTTTTGCAGGATTACGGGTACGTGCCTCCTGAAGAGGAGAATGTAGAAAACGTCACTTAAGTGGACGAGTCCTATGTTCCAGAGTCTTATCCATGATGTCGTACATGTTTTATTATCTTGTAAATTAACTTAGTAGACTTTTATCTGCTTTGTAGTTTATAATGTATAAGATGTTGATAAGTTAATGAATTAGTTGATGTTGTCTTAGTAGCTTTTCTTTTGTTTATGATTAGGTTGTTAGATTGGCTCAATATGTTTTTGTATTGTATATTAAGGGTTAATGTATTATGTTGGAACGGTGGCATATAACGAGGACTGTTTATTGTATAATATGGTTATGATGTATGTTGTTATTTTATTGAGGAGTTGTTTGTTGTATGGTTTGTGAAGTTGATGTATGATGTTCTATTTAGGTTGGTTTAGAGCCTCGGTGTCCTATTTACTGTCGTTATACTGCCGAAATTTCGTTGCGTCCTGACTGATTATAGGAGGGGTCGAGTTGGGGTGTGACATTCCTCGTTATACGCCTCCGTTCCAACATAATACATGAACCTTTAATATACATTACCAAGAACATGTTGAGCCAATCTAGCAACCTAATCATAAACAAAAGAAAGGCTACTAGGACAACATCAACTAGTTCACTAACTTAATAACATCTTATACATTATAAACTACAAAGCAGATAAAAGTCTACTAAGTTAATTTACAAGATAATAAAACATGTACGACATCACGGATAAGACTCTGGAACATAGGACTCATCCACGTAAGGCACGTTTTCCACATTCTCCTCTTCAGGAGGCACGTACCCGTAATCCTGCGAAAGTACACCTGTATGCATACAATAATAGAGAGTGAGCTTATATAAAATAAGCCCAGCGAGGATTCGATAGATCTCGAGCAAGGTCTACTAAACTCCTTGGAATAATCCTTTGAGTCAGCAAACACACAATAACAACAATAATAAAATCATCACATAACTATATGACCATTCAATAAAGGATACTCTAGTTGGTGTAGCTCCAAACACCATCACGATCATAACAGCCTTCTTGTGACTCCCATAAACTCACGCACCCGGGGTTCCCCCAATAACCTCACCCTCCATGACACCTCCGTCATGCGAGCTGGAGGCAATCTCTGATAGTCATGCCGTTATCAACCCGACAGCCCAATGCTGCCCGAGAGGTGGCACACACATACCAGAGACCCATCAATAATAAACATCAATCATTCACAGGAGGACAGTCTAGCAGAACTGTTTATCTCCCGGCATCAATCATCAATCAATAGTCATCAATAATCATCAATAATCATATTATCATCATAATAACATCAATAACCAATTTAACAACATATAACTAAGTTAGATGACAAAGTAGGCCATCTAACCGAACATGCATTAAACACACAATCAAACCCTAATTTACCCGTCAACAACTCACCATTCAATTACTCAACCCACACCCAATCGACTAAGGCTCGATCTAGCATTTTAAAGAAAGACAACCTAAACTTCAAATAATCATATATCTTACATTCTACTAATCCAAACAACTCCAAATCAGTTTTTATCACTCACTCATTCAACCAACTACATTTGCCCCCTCGGAAAACTACCATAACACCTCCAAATCATGCCCGATAACTCTAAAACCCTAAGGTGTCAAGGCTGAATTTTCCGGATTTTCACACGGACAATGTAATCGAAAATTTGGCATTACAACAGCGCTACCACGTAATTATTAAGTTTTTAGAAATCGACGGCAATCGATTCCGATCAACACAACTCAATTTAATCAACATTGAACAAATTAATCAAATTTAAATACCCAAAAATAAAAATTATGCTACAACCGATAAAAACTCGTAGTATTATAGCTAAATGATCCCTAGCATGCAAGGAGCAATAATCTAACATCATATTCGAATTCTAACGGTTCAATTTTCATTTATACGCAAAAATGAAAAAGACAATTTTTGAGATCTAGAATTTTTCTCTCACCTTTGATCCGAAGTAAAGTTAGGAATGCGTGCAATAGGAGCCCAACAAGCGGAATCCAGCCCGGTTTGAAAAGATTCGGACTTTAAATGAGTTTTCTAAGGCAAAATTACTTTGAAAATAAGTTGAATAAAATCTCTTTTTTTTCCTAAGCTTTCACGGCTGCAAGGTGTGTGTAAATGTGGTGTTTTGCTTTGTTTCATTGTGTGTTGGTGATATATGCATGAAAGTCAACAAGTCAAATGAAAGTCAAAGTTGAAACTTTAGTATTTTTAGTGTTTTCTTGACTTTAAATGCATTTTATTGATCACCAAAGTTCAAAACAATTATTCAACACCCAAGATAGCTCAAGTAGGTTATTTTTAGGTGACAAGAAGTTTTACAATCAAACAATTTCACCCGAGTCGGCTTAAAACTCGATTTTCACAAAAGTCGGTGTAAAAAAACCTAATAAATTCTTAAGCCGATTTTAAAACCGTTTTCATCAAACACAGGTCTATTAAAGTCTGTGGACTAGGTCTACAAGGGTTAAAAAGACCAGTTTCAAAATTTTAGCGGACGTGTTTCGAAAATACTATTCACTAAAAATCGACGATAAAATTTCAGACTCCGTTTTTTATGAAAATTTCATGAATACACATTTAGCAAGTATTAGGAGTATTGATATCAAAATTATAACATTCTAGGCCCTATAGCACATAAACAGGTCATATGCACGCAAAACGAGACAAAGCACGTAAATCAAGTTAAAGCAGATAAGTAGGGTTTCACAATGTAGTAAGAGATATGTATCTATGGCATGTAATAACTAATATCCCTACTTTTAGTTTGTTGCATGCTTGGGTGTGAATGCAAAGGTTGAAGGGTTGGCTTTAACTCTTAAGTATGTTTAAATGATAACATAGAGTAGTATGATAAGTGGTCATATGTAAAGATTCTAGGATTGTTGACTGCATTCTTGTATGTTTTTAAACTGCTTGTATTGCTCAAGGCTCGGATGGCCTTGAAGCTAGGTTTTAGTTGGAATTGAAGTTCTAGTACAGAGAAGACTCTGTCCGTTTGTTGGGTCCGATCTTTGAAGGCGCATAGAGGCGTCAGCTTCATAATGAAGGTGCATAATGGCATCAACTTCAAAAGCGGGAAAGCAACGGGATTGTCTCGAGATATGTAAATAACAAAAACATGCAAGCGCAGCAGAAATAATAACAATTAAAATTTGCATGTAAACATGTTTGTAATTACATAAACTCAAGAGTAAATCTGTAACTAATACATTAAAAGAAAATACAAGAAAGTATATACAACTATATACAAATGTATTTAAAACGAAATACCTCACGTGGAGAACTTGGATGTAGAAACTTAAAGAAGATCTTGACTCAAACAAAACTCATTCGCACATGCAAAGGTTCTAGTCGGTCCACAGGTATCCAAAAGCAAAGGACAACTAACTAATAGTAGTGCTAGCTTAGTTAAATCCAAGAGCTTAAGTGATTTAGAGTTAAAAAAGAAGCAAAATATTTTTCTAACTCTACAAGCTTGGGTCTAATACACCAAGAGAAAGAGAGAAAAATCTAGATTCTAATTAAGTGCAATTTTCGGCCAAGGCAACCAAAGAAGAATGAAAACATGACCACTATTTATAGATGCTCAAACTTGCTCGTCAAATGACAAGTGGCATGATCTAATTATATGAAGAAGCCAAGTGTCAAAAATCCTTCATCATGGTCGGCCATAGGAGGGCAATTTGGACAAATTTGCTTCAACTTGTCTTTTGTCTTTTAGTGCAAGTTGTCTTTTGTCCTTTTTTGTTTCGCCTTTTAGTGCTTGTCTTTTTGTGCAACTTGTTATTTGTCTTTTAGTGCAAACAAACATTAATTAATTCTAAACCCTTTTAGAACAATTAATTCAAGATTGACCCCTCAATCTATTTGCACTATTGACCCAATACTTTTCAGTATTTACATTTTGGGCTTGAAACTTTCAAAAATTACGATTTTGGCCCACTTAACCAGTAATGTCCAAAATCACACCGTTATCACTTTAACGCATTTCCAACTCAATACCAAGCTCAGAATTTGCTTTATTCATGATACTTTAAATGTGTGACTTTCTAGGTTCATGACCGTACAACGATAAAGGATCGATTCTGAAAATGTCTCTGTCATTTTCCTGAATACCTTCATGTTTATGAGTGACGCGCTAGCAACGAACATATCATGACAATATGTACAGTAATGAAGTCCAATTCCAACGAACCTATTTATAATCGCAAATTAGTATGCAGTCCGATCCTTCTGTTAAAACGTCCCGGTCATTGTGGGGACCATGAAATGATTAATTCTACTAAACGATTCTATGCATAGATCTAATTCGGTGGAATGAAAGATGACATCTATGGAAAAACACTTTTCCATCATTCAACTACCTCGGCCGAGGATTTCTAATTTTAGACAACCGACACTAGATCGCATAGGATATCACCTCACTATCGGAGGTTAACAGATGTTATCTTGACAATCACCCGTCGGTCTCATATCACAAGACTAAACTGCAAGAGGCCGTATCTCACCTTCAAATAAGGAGAGCAATGTCCAAACACAAGATTTAGCCCCTAATATAGCCGGCAACCGTAATTTCTCAAGTCAAAAGATTAATTTGTACAATTTGAAATGAATGACAAACTACTAATCCAAAGTCATGTAGTTTGTCATTCCGATCACATTCAATGATCCGTTCTGCCAACGATCATTCATATATAAGTTAATCGCATCCCTTTGCCATTGTAGCTCAACGCTCGCTACCCTTTATCATTAACATATCTATGTTAATCAAAGGTAACTACATATGATAGTTCGTACTTGATTATTCTAGTCCTGGTTGAATAATCTAAGGACTATAAATGCTTTTGAATATTTATCATGTTGAAGAAATATGCAGTCGAATTCTTTACACATTACGAATATATTTCTTTTCAGAAAAACATTAAGGACATATTCATATAATTGAATGGAGAATATGAATACCCAATAAACATGTCATTCAGATTTACAACAAAATACCCTATATAGGTCATCTAACTATATAGCATTAGGGCATATCTCTAACAATCTCCCACTTGCACTAATGCTATAGAATGTAGCCTTTAGCGCATATCTACATGGTATCGAATCCCCATCTTTTCAAGATGATATTCTAACTGTGATTGACTCATGGGCTTAGTAAGTGGGTCAGCTACGTTCTCTAATGTAGGAACTTTCTACATACTTATATCTTTTCGAGCAACTATCTCTCGAATGAGGTGGAAATGTCTTTCTATATGTTTGGACTTTTGATGAGATCTAGGTTCCGTAGCTTGTGCAATAGCTCCATTGTTGTCGCAATACAACGGTATCGGCAACTCGATGGAAGGAACCATTTCTAGCCCTAACAAGAATTTCTTCATCCAAACAGCTTCATTTGCTACATCGGATGCAACAATGTATTCGACTTCTGTAGTGGAGTCTGCAGTTACTGGCTGTTTAGAACTTTTCCAACTAACTGCTCATCCATTACAAACAAATAGAAATCCGGATGTAGACTTTCTATCATCCGTATCAGATTGAAAATCTGAGTCTGTCTACCCGTCTATTCAGAGTTATCCTCCTCCATAAATCAGTGCAAGGTCCTTAGTCCTTCGCAAATACTTAAGGATATGCTTCACTGCCATCCAGTGTTTTTCTCCTGGATCAGACTGATATCTGCTCACAAGGCATACAGCATACACAATATCAAGCCTCGTACATAGCATGGCATACATGAGACTGCCAATTGCCAAAGCATAAGGCACACGTTCCATACATTGCCTTCCATCTTCGGATTTGGGAGACATGTTCTTGGAAAGATGTATTCCATGCCGGATAGATAGAAGACCTTTCTTAGAACTCTCCATATTGAATTTCTTCAATACTCACTCTATGTACAAACTTTGAGATAAGCCAATTAATCTTCTCATTCTATCTTTATAGACACGAATCCCTAAGATATAAGAGACTTCTCCCAAATCTTTCATGGAGAACTTGTTATTCAACCAAATCTTAGTGGACATCATCTGTCCAACATTATTTCCTATAATTAAAATATCATCAACATACAGAATCAGAAAAAATGGTCATACTCCTACTAATCTTCTTGATACACAAGGTTCATCATCATT
The DNA here is from genome assembly GCA_037974665.1 of Ehretia macrophylla. Lineage (NCBI taxonomy): Eukaryota > Viridiplantae > Streptophyta > Magnoliopsida > Boraginales > Ehretiaceae > Ehretia > Ehretia macrophylla. Next base: position 13,804,068 of record CM075777.1, read on the forward strand.
TCTAATGAAACCAATCTCTTTGATCTCATTATTAAATCTGATGTTCCAAGAACGAGACGCTTAATTTAGACCATATATTGATCTTTTAAGCTTACACACCTGATCATTGTTGGACTTAAAACCTTCATGCTATTCCATATAGATATCTTTCTCAAGATAGCCATTCAAGAACGCAGTTTTAGCATCCATTTGCCAGATCTCATAATCATAGTGTGCGGCAATAGCAAGCATGATGCTAATGGACTTAAGCATGGCAACTGGTGAAAAAGTTTCCTCATAATCAACACCTTGTTTCTGTCAAAAACCTTTCGTAACCAACCTTGCTTTGTAAGTTTCCACATTTCTATCAATTCCCAATTTCCTTTGGAAGACCCATTTACAACTTATAGGTACAATACCTTCAGGTCAGTCAACTAAGGTCTAAACATCATTTGAATACATGGAATCTATCTCTGTTTGCATAGCCTGCCTCCATTACTCAGAATCAATATCTTGTATTGTTTTCTCATAATCAGTAGGATCATCCAAATGATCTTTATCCCTAACCATAAACAACTCTTGTGTTTCCTCAAGTAGATAACCATATCTCACTGGAGGACGGGATACTCTACTAGATCTACGAGGTCCTTGAGTGATGATTGGTTCTGGATCTTGTTGAATTGGTTCAGGATCAAGATTTGGGTCAATTTGTGGTTTAGAGGACTTTTTTTCTATTATTATTTTCCTCCTACTGCCTCCTTCTTCAACAAACTCTTTTTCAAGAAAGATGACATCTCGACTGATCGATATTCTTTGATCATTGGAAAAATATAAATAATATCCTTTAGTCTCCTTAGGATATCCCACAAATCTCCCTTTATCTGATCTAGCTTCCAGCTTGTCCATCTTAAGTTCTTAACATAAGCGGGACAGCCCCAAATCCTAATGTGATTAATACTTGGTTTCCTACCAAACCACATCTCATATGGTGTAGTAGGAACAACTTTAGTTGGAGCCCTGTTCAACAAATAAATAGTCATAAGAAGTGCATACCCCCACAATGAAATTGGAAGATCGGTGTAACTGATCATAGATCGTACCATATCCATTAATGTACGATTCCTACGTTCAGATACTCCATTTAATTATGGTGTAGCAGGTGGAGTAGTTTGTGAAGTTATTCCAGCTTGTTTAAGATATTCAGAAAATTTAGTACTTAAGTATTCACCTCCACAATCGGATCACAAGGTTTTAACACCTTTTCTCGTTTGGTTTTCTACTTCAGCTTTAAATTCCTTGAATTTATCAAAAGCCTCAAATTTGTATTTCATTAAGTACACATAACCATACCGAGAATAGTCATCGGTAAAAGTTATGAAGTAGATATAACCACCGTGAACCATTTCTTTAAATGGTCCACATACATCACTATGAATTAATGTTAACAATTCAGTGGCTCTTGTTCTCTTTCCAACAAACGATGACTTGGTTATTTTCCCGAGAATACAAGTCTCACATGTAGGCCTGGGATCAAATCCCAATGAATTGATAAGTTCATTTTGAGCCATCAATGTTAATCTTTTCTCGTTAATATGTCCAAGTCTCAAGTGCCACAATTGTTTCACATTAATTTGAATATCTTTTGGTTGTCTCTCTTTTGAAAGTTGAAGTTGCATGCATACATTCATCCAAATTCAAATGATAAAGTCCGTTCAACAAAGTAGCTGAGCCGATATATTCATTACTAAAATAAATATTACAGCTCTTGTTTGAAAAGAAAAAATCATAATTCTCACAAACAAGTTTAGGAATAGAAACAATATTCCCAAAAGCATTTGGAACAAACAAAACATTTGAAAGACGCATAACATGACCAGTAGGCTGACAAACTTCAACATTTCCTTTGGCATGGGCCGCAACACTTGCTCTATTACCAACCTTTAGGACAATCTCAAGCTTCCGAAGCGTTACCCTATCATTTAGACTATTTGAGGACATACAAACATGTGTTGTAGCACTAGAATCTAAAATCCAAGACATAGAAGTCGGTCTAATTGAAAATTTAGTTTCATTCGTTGATTTAAAAGAAGTTATACCTCACGCAGTGGCGGCAACCTGTTTCTCTTTCAACTCTTGAAGGTACAGGGGACAAGTTATTCTCCAATGGCCATCAATCTTGCAGTGATAACACTGCCCTTTAGGGACGACTTCCTTCTTCTTAATAACCCCAGTAGGCTTAGGAGCAGTGTCCTTCTTCTTCTTGTTCTTCCTCATTCTTCTATTCTTGGGCTTAAACCCAGAAGAAGAGGTAGCAACGAGGACAATCTTCTTATCATTTCCCTTGAACTGTGACTGTGCAGTGGTCAACATATTGGCCAGCTCAGGCAAAGAAGCAGAGAGTTTGTTCATTTGAAAGTTCACAATGAACTGATTGAAAGAAGGTGAGAGGGACTGCAAAATAAGGTCCGTGTGCAGCTTACTATCCATGTTAAACTCATGCATCTCAAGTTGAATAATCAGATTAATCATCCTGGGAACATCCTTGCTGACATCACCACCTTATTCTAATCTAGCTCTGAACAGCTCCTTAGACAGTTCATATCTGGCAACATCACTTTGCTCACCATACAGCTCTTTCAAGTTCAAAATCATGCTAGCAGCATCAGACATATTCTCATGCTGTTTTTGCAGTTCATTTGACATTGAAGCAAGGATATAAGCCTTTGCCCTCAAGTCATGTTCTATCCAAAGCTGATGTGTTTCTTGCTCTTCTTCTATTGCAGTTTCAGGAAGGGTAGCAGGAGAGGCCTTATCCATAACATATTCAATCTTTTCCAATCCTAAAACAATTTTAAGATTGCGAAACCAATCGGGAAAGTTTGGTCCGGTTAAAGCATTTTTATCAAGAATTCGGGCAATGGGATTTCAAATAGAAGCCATTATAAAAATATTGCAGAAATAAGTAGCACAGAAATTAAGACTGCTAGTTGATGTAAAACTGCATAACTATTTAAGTGTGGTCTTTACAAAAATAGTATCTCCCATTATCTTTATCGAATCTCATACTCCCAGAATGAGAAACGAGAATTAGTTAGAATTCGGAAGTGGGTGACCAAATTCTCTTACTAATTTGCATCCCTCAAACCTTTGTGGTTATGTTGGAATATAAATATTAAGAGTCAACAGCGCTTTGTTGCCTATTTCAAAAAAAAGGCTATGGTCATATCTAATCCCTAAATTATTTTGGCCACAAACCTTTGCGGGTATGTTGTTTAAGTACTTCAGTTAGACTCGACCCCTCATCTCATAGATATCACTCAAATTGAATCAATAGCCTCAAGCCTTTGTGGCTATGTTGGCTGTTAGATTTTGGCAGATAACCACATCACTATGTTCTACTACCAACTTAATTAAACTTAGTACGAATCATATCCCTCTACCTTTGGGCAAGACCGGATATGATCGCTTTGGGTTCATTAAGTCCTAGGATGGTAGAGGACAACAAATCTAATATTAATTTACACATTTAGGAGTTTTGAAATAGATCTCATATAGATGGTGGATCATGGACTTTGGAACAAAAAGGAAAAACTATCTTAAAACACATCACTATGTCATCGAGATCTCCAACTCATTTGGAATCATCTGGTTGCTTCCTTGCATGTCTTCTTGAGATTTTACATATAGTCCTTACTACAAAGCTCTCTCAAAAGCAAGAAAATAAAATGAGACTTATGTCTCTATTTACAAATCGAGTATCCTTTAAGTCCATGATCAAGTTCACCATTTATGTAACATGCGGCTAGATTAAACTTATCACATAGATAATCAAAGCTAAATGAAAAACAACCAATAAACATCTTAACGCATCATATACAAAAGATAAAACAAGTCCATCTAATCTTCTATTAATGTTATGACAACATGCATGAAAGAGAATTGACTCTAATATCAATCACGCATTCCAAGACCAACTGAGTTCACAAGCCATATAGTCTCGATATGATACGTAAACCGAGATCTCCATATAAAAGGATCATCAGGCCCAACATAGAAAAGTTTTGGCTCGTTACAATCAAAAGTCGATCTTTTCATACGGGATGGAATAAACTCATATCTTTCGCATAAACATGTCAATAAACATTAAAAGATTAGATCTAATGTACATATTACAGACTTTCAAAACCGTGGCTCTGATACCACTTGAAGGCGCCATAAAGGCGTCAGCTTCATAATGAAGGCGTAAAAGGCATTAACTTCAAAATGAAGGCGCATAGAGGCGTCAGCTTCATAATGAAGGCGCAAAAGGTGTCAGCTTCAAAAGCGAGAGCATAACAGGATCGTCTCGAGATATGTAAATAACAAAAATATGCAAGCGCAACGGAAATAATAATGATGTGACTGTATTTGCAGCACTCAAACCTTGGTATTTGTACTATATTTGCATCTTAATTTAGGAATTATTACAATACTTTGATATTTTCGATGCAACATAGGATAATACCAAAAAGTGAAAAATCAGATCCAAAACGATCCAAATTGTAAGTCAAGAAGTCAAGAATGGGGAAGCACGAGAAGAGGTTGAATAATGAAGCTCATAGAGAAGAAATTTGGTTGAAACTATCACGAAATCGGACTCGAAACATTGACCCAGATGATCTCAAATAGTGACCCATATCCGTTTTTAGCAAATCATATCAGTTTTTCGGGTAGAAACAGGCTTCTAACCAAAACGTAGGACTTTTGTCCTACGCATGGCGTGATTTTAGCCAAATTCCATCGTGTAGAGGGTCAAAACCGTAAAAAGCCCCGAAGATGCTGCGGTCAACGAACCAGTCAAAGTCAAAGACAAACTCAAGTGTTGACCAAGAATTGAAGCCCGTAGAGTAAGAATTTGACCAAACGGAATGCGAAAATGGACTCAGGACGTCAAATAACCTTGGAATAGCATTGGTTAACTTTTCGATCAACGCGTGAATAGTAATGGTCAATGCGTGAATAGTAGTAGTCGACGCGTGAACAGTAAAACCTCGTGCAGAGTGCGTGAATAGTAGTTGCGTGAATAGTAGTTGAGTTTTCCTATAAATAGCCCCCTCCCCTCTTCATTTTTTCTTATAATTTTTGAGAGCTTTGGAATAATTTTTCAATATTTTCAATTTTTGTCAAGTAATTTTTATAGTTCTTATTTAGGATTTTGCCTAAATAGTTATATATAGAGGAAGTCATGTCTAGTGGCTCTTATTCAGGGGCATTTTGCCTGAATAGCTACTACACAGCAGATATCATAATGTTAATTTTTTAGCCTTTGCTCAAGAATAGCTCTTATTCAGGGGGAAAGTTCTGCCCGAATAGCTATGGAATTTTTGTTCAGACCTGGAGTTCAAAAATATGCATTCGTCAATACGGGGGAGCCTTTCTTGACTCCCATTTATTTGTATAGACTCATATTTATTATGTTTGAGTAGAATTCTTATTTAGGGTAAGATATTGTAAATAATGGTCTTTTAATATATATTCTCGGATTCGGATAATTTAGTTTTAATGCAATATATGGCTTGTATTAATTAAGTATTGCCTTTCATACATAATACTTTTAAGTAGATGATATGATTGCTTTATTTTCGTGTCATACATCCATGTTTTAATAGTGAATAAATAGCTTGACAACCGTAAAGATTCCAAGAGACTATAGGTAATGCTTTTAAGTAGACCATAGTTTCTAGACTAGTAAGGAGATGTTGATTACTTATGTTGAAACATACATTTTACACCAGGTTACAAGGATAGATCCATACTATGGCTATACGCTCGTAGATGAAACAACACCTACAACTGAGTTAAGTAATCGGGATTTTAATAGACTTAGATAATTGACTAGGTTAATGCTTGTAGCTTAACCTCTTGTATAGAATTTGAGAATCCGGATGCCGAGCCTACATTAATTGTCTTATTTACATATATAATCCCTAGATATTCTTCCGAATTTAGCTATTATTTAGTATAACTTAGATAATTTAGTTAGTTTAATTTAGTTTACATTTCTCGCACATTACTCAACCTTGTGATTTGTTACTTAAGCGCTTTAACACTTTCACACTACTCCACTAACTTAACTAACGAGCTTCCCTGTGGTACGATTCTGCGCTCTAAGCACACTACACTACGAAGATCCATGCACTTGCGGGAATTTAAACTTGGTTTATTTTACACACTTTTCACACGCCCACCGGGTTGCATCAAGTTTTTGACGCCGTTGCCGAGGAAGCACGGTCTTGTTTAGTTGTTGATAAAAGTATTTGTGAACTCGTTTAAAGTTTTGTAATTATTGTTTAAAATTGTTTATACTTATTTTTAGTGTTGTAATTATTTGTTTTAAACTATATAAATTATTGGTTGTATAGTATTTTAGTTACATAAAATGTTGGGAAAATTTGAATTGATCGAATTATGACTCATTTTAATATTTCATCCGATCAATGCGCTTTTAGTGAAACAACCCAACCCCCTATCCCAAATACATGTGAAATTTGTTTTCAATTTGGGCATACCATTGTAAATTTTCCCCAAAATCTCATATTCTTTCATAATCATGATTCTACTACTGAGGGTTATTTTTCTAACAAAAATTTGTACTCTAATGCATATAACCCGGAGTGGCAGAATCAACAAAATTTCTTTTGGGATCAACATAATGCATCTTTTCTGCCTCAAAATTTTAAAGAAAATGCATCCCAAAACCCTAATTTTTCTGAGTTTAGCGAAAGCTTTCAAAGTAATTCTTTCAAACAAAACTTTTGCTATCCTAACACGACTGAATTTTCTTCTCCTAAACCAAACTTCGACAACAAGTTTGGCCAACTTGTCCAACTCGCCGAATCCAACCACCAATCCATGAAAGGCTACAAGACCAAATCAGTCAACTAGCCGAGAGCATAAATGGGTGGGAGAAAGACAAGCACTCTGTTCAACCTGTCGTCAGTTCACAAGACCAATATAGTTTCATGATCATCACGAAACTATCCAAAACCAGGTTGTTGAGGAAATAGAAGTGGTTAAGGAAGATAATCAGGGCAGAGAGTGTAACACTAGAAATAAGGTAGACAGCATGTGCGAGGCACACACTCCAGAATGGAAAAACTAGCCATCACTTTGGAGTCAAAAAATATTTTCTCAGAACTTTGAAAGTCAAGTCCCTGTACCTTTTCAATCTGAATCTTCTGTTGATCCTATCCTTAATCTTTTCGAACAAAATGATAAACAGGATGATTTGATTGACTCTACTTCTCCCAAGTCCAATGACAAGTATGACCAACTTTATCTACTTGCTGAATCTAATGCTCGCATACTGCAATCTTTAGATCAACACATTCAGTCTGTTATGAGCACTTTTGATGAAATACCATGTGAACAGACTAATGAAATGAGCGAGGTTATTTGGGTGACATCTGATAAGGAATATGAATTTGAGAAAAAAAAAATGAAATGCCTCGTTTAGAAGGACAGGATGACCTTAGTAATGTTATGACTCAACCCGACTATGATTCCTCTTCAAGGAAGATGAGTATACACACTTCCTTAAAGTCTTCACTCTTTCAAGATGAGTCTATTGAGTCTACTTTAATTCATGCATCCTTCTTGACACCTGAAGAAGATGATAATGAGATTGACCGACTTTTGTACCAAATTGATCGAGATAATGAGTCAAATGCTTCCATGTCCTTTTCAACTGATTGTAACACTGAAAAAGAAGTTTCGACATCCATTCTCTCTCCTATTGAAAGTCATCTTAGTTCTTCATTAGATGTATCTTCTCCTGTTGTGAAGCTCACAACATTGCCTATGAAGGCACAATTTGGATTTGACTCATTTCTGAACAATATGTTAGATAATTCTAACCTATGGGTTGACCAATTCAATTTGGGACACATTGTTGCACAACATACTATGGTCCTTGTTGATATAGTCGAGAACATACCTACACATACCATATTGGGATGGGAATCGTCACTTTTTCCAAGTGACTTGGAAAAGTCATGTTCTGTAGGAACAATGAACCATCATCTGTTGCATGATCTTTTTCCTTTCAATAATTGTACTGAAACGATTATCTGGCAATATGTACCAAAGAATTTTAAACATTGTTTGCTCTAACAATGGCGCCTGGCTGAGGGCGTAAAACTCAGCGCTTCTAGGAGGCAACCTAGATTTTTAAAATGCTTATGTGGGTTTATTTTCCTTTGTCTATGTGATTTTATGATTTTCTTAGTCCTCTGTATTTACTTTGTTTATGTATTTATAGATAAGTCATGAACCCCCAGAAAAGAGGTTAAATGGTCTGCGGAGTTAGATTATTAACTTAGTACATGAGTTATTTTCCGTGATCATATTTCTTTTTGATTTATCCCCTATATATTTGCTTGACTATTTTTAGTATAGCTATTTATTATTTTGCTGTGTTGATGATAATATGTTAAATGCTTTGTCTACTAATCTTTAATTGCAAAATGATACATTTTTTGGCTAAAGTTAGTAGAAAGGCTTTGACATCAACATAGAAATACTTCACATCATATGATATCTTTCCTTACTATATTTCCCTTTATACCTGATCAACATGCGCTGTAGAGTAAGCAAACCATAGGTTTGGGGATGTAGTAGTTATCATTTTGTTATTACTTGCATATTACACTCTCACTATCTTATATTACTATGTGCTCGAGGACAAGCAAAGTTTCAGTGTGGGGTGTGTGTATTTCATGAAAATCTTTTTCAAAATATGCAAGAAATACACCATTTTTGTTCATGAGGAAGAGTATTTTGCTATCTTACTTGTTTAAAGGAATGATTTAAATGATTTGAGAACCTGTATTGTTAGCTATGTATTGTTAAAAACTCTAAGGAAACTCTATAAGAAAAACTTTGGGTTACTATATTCATGAGTAAACCTTGATGTTCTTCTTTTCTTCAATTGATAGCTATATGATTATGAAAGAATTGAGATGGGATTACCGTTTGTTATGAGAACTTCTTGTGATTGAAACCTCAACCCTTATGCCATGTTTGTACAGTGTGTTATGTTACTTTGTCTGTATGTATACTCTGAAAAAAAAAATGAAAAAAAATAAAAAAACAAAAGAGAGTTGTACATACCTTTACTATTGAATAATTTTTTTGGTATAAATATGTTGTAAATTTCTAAGCACCACTATCCTAGACATTGTAATTTCGGATATGTGCTATAGTGTAAGGTTTTGATCCTGTATATCTCGGGTGATTAAGGCACGTAGAGGTCCCTTTGAAACCTGGCAACCTTAGTCATAATGGCGAGGAATTGTTGGCCTTAAAGCCTACTACATGGGATATTCAGAAAGCAAAGGAAACTAAACACTAGATGGAGGTATTATTAGTTGTACTTTTATATTTCTGGCAAATGTTAAAGAGTTAAGGTGTCACGCCCCAACTCGACCCCACCTACGATCAGTCAGGACGCAACGGAATTTCGGCAGTAACGACAGTAAATAGATTACCGAGGTTCTAAACCAACCTCGTTAATAACATTAAACATTCAAAATTCCATAACCATACATACAACAACTCTTTAACAGCATAACAACATACAACCTAACCGTAGTATACAATAATCAGTCTTCGTTATCTGCCTCCGTTCCAACATAACATACAATACCTCAACTTTATTATACATTTCAAAAGTAAGTTGAGACACAACTGCAACTTAACCATAGACAAAAGAAAGCCACTAAATTAACATCATTTAGATCATTATCTTTTCAACAACTATTACACTAAGAACCGTAAAGCATATAAAAGTCCATTAAGCTAATATACATAACGTTTAACAACACAGAATCATGGATAAGACTCAGGGACATATGACTCATCCACGAAAGGCACGTTTTCCACATTCTCCTCTTCAGGAGGCACGTACCCGTAATCTTGTGAAAGTACACCTGAAAACATGCAATAATAGAGAGTGAGCTTATATACATAAGCCCAGTGAGGATCCGATAGATCTCGACAGTATTCACTACGCTCCTTGGATTTAGTCCTTTGAGCAAGTAAACACACAACAACATAAATAAAGCTATCATCACATAACTATATAACCAATCAATAAGGATACTCTATTTGGTGTAGCTCCAAACGCCATCACGATCTCAACCGTTCTTCTTATAACTCCCCATTACTCACGCACCCGAGGTACCTCACTAGCCCCTCCCTCCATGACACCTCCGTCATGTGAGCTGGGGGTAGCCTATGGCAGTCATGCCGTTATCAACCCGACAGCCCGACGCTGCCCGAGAGGTGGCACACACATACCAAGACTCCATATTCATCAATCATCAATCAATCAATCAATTGGGAGATCAGCAACAAGAGTGCCCGATTCCCGCATTCAATAATAATCAATCAATAACATCAATATAACATCAATATTAAATTAAACAACAACCAACGTAGTTAGATGACAAAGTAGGCCATCTAACCGGACATGCATAATATACATAATTAAACTCTAAATTACTTAACCACAACTCACCATTCATCACTCGAACACTACCCAACCATCTAAAGGCATCGTTCAAGAAATTAAAGAATGACAACCTAAACTTCTAAAATTCATAACTTACAATCTACTAATCCAAACATTGCCAAATCAGTTCCTATCACTCACCCATTCAACCTACTACATTAGCCCTCTCGGAAATCCACCATAACACCTCCAAATCATGCCCGATAACCCTAAAATCCTAAGATGTCATGGCTGGATTTTCCGGATTTTCACACAAACAATGTAATCGAAAATTCGGCATTACAACAGCGCTAACACGTAATTATCAAGTATTTAGAAATCGACGGCAATCGATTTCGATCAACACAACTCATTTAATTCAACTTTGAACATTTTAATCAAAATTAAATACCCGGAAAATAAAAATTATGCTATATCCGACAGAAACTCGTAGTATTAGTATATAATGATCCCTAGCATGCAAGGAGCAATAATCTAACATCAGATTTCAATTCTAACGGTTCAATCTTCATTTATACGCAAAAACACAAAAATGACATTTTGAGATCTAGAATTTTTCTCTCATCTTAGATGCGATATAAGCCTAGGAATGCGTGCTATGCGTGCCCAACAAGCAGAATCCAAGTCGGTGCGAAGTTTCACGGACAAAAACTAGGTTTTTCTTTGAAAAATTGGATTGAAAGCTTGAGTTTTTCTCTTCTCTTTTCTCCCTCTTTTCTCTCGGCAATGTGTGTGTGTGTGATGGTGTTTTTGTGTTGTGTGAGTGTGTGTTGAGGACATTAGCTTATAAGGTCAAATAATTAATTAAAGTCAAAGTTAATTTTAATAGGTATTTTTGTGTTTTTAATGACTTTAATTGCATTTTAGTGCTCACCAAGTTAAAAATAATTATGCCACCCCCAAGATATCTCAAGTGGATTATTTTTAGGTGACAAGAAGTTTTACAATTCAACAATTTTACCCGAGTCGGCTTAAAACTCGATTTTTGCAAAAGTCGGTGTAAAAACCCTAATAAATTCTTAAGCCGATTTTAAAACCATTTTCATCAAACACAGGTCTATTAAAGTCCGTGGACTAGGTCTAGAAGGGTTAAAAAGACCAGTTTCAAAATTATAGCGGACGTGTTTCGAAAACACTATTCACTAAAAATCGACGATAAAATTTCTGACTCCGTTTTTGATGAAAATTTCATGAATGCACATTTAGCACGTATTAGAAGTATTGACATCAAAATTATAACTTTCTAGGTCTTATAGCACATAAACAGATCATATGCACGAAAAACGAGGTATAGCACGTAAAACGAGATAAGCAAGAAAGTGGGGTTTCACATTCTCCCTCCCTTATAGAAATTTCGTCCTCGAAATTCTTACTTTATGTACGGAAAAGATCTGGGTATTGCTGCTGCATCTGATCTCGTCTCTCCCACGTAGCTTCCTCAATGCCATGATGCTTCCACAACACCTTAACCATCGGAATCCTCTTCGACCTCAACTCTCGGTCCATCTGATCTAGAATACGAATTGGACGCTCGTCATAAGTCAAATTCTCTCGAAGCTGTAACGGCTCTGGCTCAAGAATATGAGAAGGATCCGGATTATATTTCCGCAAATTAGACACGTGAAATACATCGTGGACATTAGAGAAGTTTTCCGGTAGAGCCAACCGATATGCCAACTTACCAACCCTGCCAGTAATCTCAAACGGCCCTACAAATCTCGGACTCAGCTTTCCACCTTTACCATAACGAACAAACCCCTTTCGAGGAGACAATCTCAAGAAAACCCGATCTCCAACTGCAAACTCCAAGTCTCGACGACGTTTATCAGCATAACTCTTGAATCTACTCTGCGCTGTAAGCATTCTCTGCCTGATCAACTGAACATTCTCAATCTTCTCAAGAAGTTCTGGCATGATAGTCGGATCAACAGTCTTCATCTCTCCTACCTCGTCCCAATATAAAGGTGAACGGCACTTACGACCGTAAAGAGCTGCGAAAGGTGCCATTCCAATAGTAGCTTGATAACTATTGTTATAGGCAAACTCGGCAAGTGGTAGATGTTTCTCCCAGTTCTTCCCGAAGTCCAGAACACAAGCCCTAAGCATATCTTCCAGAATCTGAATAGTCCGCTCAGACTGACCGTCGGTCTGTGGATGATACGCTGTACTGAAGTTCAACTGAGTACCTAAGGTCTCCTGAAGTTTCTCCCACAAACGAGAAGTAAATCGAGGATCTCGATCAGAGACAATACTAGATGGAATACCGTGAAGTCTAACAATCTGATCCAGATAGAGATCCGTCAGCTTTGTAACCTCATCTCCCAACCTCATGGCAATAAAATGAGCTGTCTTCGTCAAACGATCCACGACAACCCAAACTGCATCATTACCCCTCGGTGATCTAGGCAAACCAGTGACGAAGTCCATCGTAATATGCTCCCATTTCCACTCTGGTATAGCCAACGGCTGAAGCAAACCTGCTGGTCGTTGATGCTCGGCTTTCACTCTCTGACAAGTCAAACATCTAGACACAAACTGAGCAACCTCCCTTTTCATGTTGTTCCACCAGTAATGTTGCTTCAAATCCCGATACATCTTGGTTCCACCGGGATGAATAGTATATTTAGAATTATGAGCTTCCTCCAGAATACCTCGCCTCAAGCTCGGTTCATCGGGAACACAAACCCTGTTCCGAAATCGAAGAATACCGTCCTCATGCAGTTTGAAGTCAGACTGATCATCCGTGATCTGATCCTTGATCTTCTGAAGTTTAACATCAAGTTGCTGAGCTTCCCTGATCTGAGACAACAATAAAGGCTGAATACGGAGATGTGAACACATCACGCCAACCTGAGTCAACTCCGGTCTCCAATAAGTGAATTCCTCCAGAACTTCCCACTTCTTGACAGCTAAACAAGAAATACTTGCCTTCCGACTAAGAGCATCTGCTACAACATTTGCCTTTCCAGGCAGATAATTGATAGAACAATTATAATCTCCAAGAAGCTCCATCCACCTCCGCTGGCGCATATTCAACTCCTTCTGTGAGAATAAATACTTTAGACTCTTATGATCAGTGAAAATTTCAAACTTACTTCCCCACAGATAATGACGCCACTTTTTCAGTGCGAAGACAACTGCTGCCAACTCAAGATCATGAGTCCAATAATTCACCTCATAAGGCTTCAACTTCCTGGAAGCATAGGCAATAACTCGGCCATCCTGCATAAGAACACATCCCAAGCCCTCCTTGGACGCATCACTGTAAATGACCATATTATCGGTCCCCTCTGGTAGAGCAAGTACTGGAGCGGTAGTCAACCTCTTTTTCAACTCCTGAAACCCACTCTCACACTTCTCGTCCCAATTAAAGATAGTCCGTTTCTGAGTCAACTTAGATAGTGGCCCCGCAATCTTTGAGAAGTCCTTGACAAACCTACGGTAATAACCCGCCAAGCCAAGAAAACTACGGACATCAGTAACACTCTCTGGCCGCTTCCAAGACATCACCGATTCAATCTTAGTGGGATCTATAGAAATACCGCTCTGTGTAATAACATGGCCAAGAAAAGAAATCCGTTGCAGCCAAAATTCACATTTGCTAAACTTGGCAAACAACTGATGCTCCTGCAGTTTCTCTAATACAAGCCGTAGATGTTGCTCGTGCTCCGATTCAGATTTAGAATAGACCAAGATATCATCAATAAAAATCACCACGAACTGGTCCAAGTACGGCTGAAAAACTCGATGCATAAGATCCATGAATGCTGCCGGTGCATTAGTCAAACCAAAGGGCATAACAACAAACTCATAATGCCCGTACCGAGTTCTGAAGGCAGACTTCGGAACATCCTCCGTACGAATCCGAAGCTGATAATACCCCTGCCTCAAATCAAACTTAGAGTAGACTTTGGCTCCCTGAAGTTGATCAAACAACTCATCAATCAGTGGCAAAGGATATTTATTCTTGATGGTCACCTGATTCAAACCACGGTAATCTATACATAATCTCAAAGTACCATCCTTCTTCTTCACAAATAAAACAGGAGCTCCCCAAGGTGAAGAACTCTGCTGAATAAATCCTTTCTCCAACAACTCCTGTAACTGAGTCTTCAACTCCTTCAACTCAGCTGGTGCCATCCGGTACGCCGATTTAGAAATAGGTTGAGTACCGGGAACAAGATTAATCACAAACTCTATATCCCTCTCAGGCGGCAACCCTGGCAACTCCTCGGGAAATACATTAGGATATTCCCGGATAATAGGGACTTCCTCTAGCTGTAGCTTATCAGATGGCTTGTTGATCAAATAAGATAGATAACCCGAACACCCCTTACTCACCAACTTAACGGCTCTAGTTGCTGAGATAACAAAACTCGTCTTAGCACCCCGGTTACCCGCTACCTCAACTACTGGCTGTTCTGGCAAACGAAACTGTACTACCTTGGTTCTACAGTTTAACTGGGCATCATACTTAGAAAGCCAATCCATACCCAGAATAACATCATACCCCCGGACAAGAAATAAAATAAGGTCCGAAGGAAAATTATGCCCCTTAACATGTATTATTCAATCCTTTCATACTAAGCCAGTAACATAGTTATCAGTCAAAGAGGTACTAATTTCAACCACATAAGGCAATCTTTCAGGTTGCAATTTAACACGTTGCACACAAGCAGGAGTAATGAAAGAATGCGTAGCACCAGAATCAATCAACACTTTAACAAGTTGATCAAGTATAAGGAAGTTACCTTCCACAACTGCAGTCTCCTCAGGCATCTCCTCTAAGTCAACTGCATAAGCCCGAGCCTGAACCCGCTGCTGCTGTGGTACACTGCCCATAGGCCTACCCTGGTAACCCTGAGTCGCTGCCCGACCCTCAGTCCTCGCATATTTAGGGCAATCCTTCGCCCTATGCTCGCTGCTACCACAACCCAAACATGTCCCTGCCTTTACCCTGCAGTCGGACTCCACATGCCCTGGGCGCTTGCAGTAATTACACTGCGATGATGTGGCACTAACACTGCCCCTAGAAAAACCAGAAGCTGATGAAGCAGCTGATACAGCCTGCTGCTGAGGTCTCACCACACTAGGCCTATACTGACCCTGAGACTGGGCTGGCCTATACTGAGTCTGAACCTGATATGGCCTCTGCTGAAACTGAGGCCGATAGTAACTCTGCTGACCCTGTGGCCTATAAGAACCCTGCTGGGCTGGTGGCCTGTAGACAACCTGCTGTACTGGAGGCCTATATATAACCTGCTGGCCCTGTGGCTGATACGGCCTCTTACTAGGCTGACTGGAGACAATCTGATCCCCTTTCCTCTTCTCCAATCTAGAAGCTGCCTCAAAAGCCTCAGTGAAAATATCATATCGATTCAGAGCCATAACATCCTGAATCTCGGGCCGCAACCCCAACATAAACCTGCGAGTCCTCCACTCCTCGTCTGCCACATACTCCGGTGCATACCGGGACAATCGAGTAAATGTGGCCTCATATTGAGCCACTGTAGCATCTCCCTGGACCAAGGCTAGAAACTCGGCCTCTCTCCGTTCCCTGCAAATCCTCGGGACATACTTTGCTCGGAAAGCCATCAGAAAGGTACCCCAAACATAAGGAATACCCTGTGCCGCCCAGCTAGTCCTTACCGTGCGCCACCACTCCTCTGCCTCGTCATCTAACAAATACACGGCAAAAGAGACTTTCTGCTCATCAGTATAGCCAAGTGGATCATAAATCTTCTCCAACTTGCTAATCCATACCTCCGCCTTCCTATCATCCGGCTCCCCCTGAAATCTCGGTGGGTGATATCCTAAAAACTCCTTCAGGGTACCACGCCCGTGGTTACCACCCTGAATATTCAGAAGCTGAGCCTGCATAGCCTGATTCTGGGCAGCCTGCCCTGCTAATAACTGTGCCTGACTAGCCACTAACTCTGCAATCCGCTCCATAGCTGCTCCTAATCGGTCATCACCCCCGTCACGGCCCGGTGCCACGTTACTCGGAGTCTCATCAGCCATCTCAGGCCTACCTCTGGTTCTCGGTCGACCGGCCATTCTACTAATCAAAGAGTTAGCACAGTTATAGCACGTAGACAGGTTATAAACAACTATTAACACATAAATAACAAACTCATATAAAACACATAAACAAATTGATCACATAATCACATAAGCACTTAAATCACATAATCACTTAATCAATTAATCATACCAATACATATTTCATTTTTCTTTCCTTTCATACATATTCCATGCTAAGACCATTACCCACATTCCGAGAATACCCCGGCTGACAACTAACATGAGCTCTGATACCACTTAAACTGTCACGCCCCAACTCGACCCCACCTACGATCAGTCAGGACGCAACGGAATTTCGGCAGTAACGACAGTAAATGGATTACCGAGGTTCTAAACCAACCTCGTTAATAACATTAAACATTCAAAATTCCATAACCATACATACAACAACTCCTTAACAGCATAACAACATACAACATAACCGTAGTATACAATAATCAGTCTTCGTTATCTGCCTCCGTTCCAACATAACATACAATACCTCAACTTTATTATACATTTCAAAAGTAAGTTGAGATACAACTACAACTTAACCATAGACAAAAGAAAGCCACTAAATTAACATCATTTAGATCATTATCTTTTCAACAACTATTACACTAAGAACCGTAAAGCATATAAAAGTCCATTAAGCTAATATACATAACGTTTAACAACACAGAATCATGGATAAGACTCAGGGACATATGACTCATCCACGAAAGGCACGTTTTCCACATTCTCCTCTTCAGGAGGCACGTACCCGTAATCTTGTGAAAGTACACCTGAAAACATGCAATAATAGAGAGTGAGCTTATATACATAAGCCCAGTGAGGATCCGATAGATCTCGACAGTATTCACTACGCTCCTTGGATTTAGTCCTTTGAGCAAGTAAACACACAACAACATAAATAAAGCTATCATCACATAACTATATAACCAATCAATAAGGATACTCTATTTGGTGTAGCTCCAAACGCCATCACGATCTCAACCGTTCTTCTTATAACTCCCCATTACTCACGCACCCGAGGTACCTCACTAGCCCCTCCCTCCATGACACCTCCGTCATGCGAGCTGGGGGTAGCCTATGGCAGTCATGCCGTTATCAACCCGACAGCCCGACGCTGCCCGAGAGGTGGCACACACATACCAAGACTCCATATTCATCAATCATCAATCAATCAATCAATTGGGAGATCAGCAACAAGAGTGCCCGATTCCCGCATTCAATAATAATCAATCAATAACATCAATATAACATCAATAATAAATTAAACAACAAACAACGTAGTTAGATGACAAAGTAGGCCATCTAACCGGACATGCATAATATACATAATTAAACTCTAAATTACTTAACCACAACTCACCATTCATCACTCGAACACTACCCAACCATCTAAAGGCATCGTTCAAGAAATTAAAGAATGACAACCTAAACTTCTAAAATTCATAACTTACAATCTACTAATCCAAACATTGCCAAATCAGTTCCTATCACTCACCCATTCAACCTACTACATTAGCCCTCTCGGAAATCCACCATAACACCTCCAAATCATGCCCGATAACCCTAAAATCCTAAGATGTCATGGCTGGATTTTCTGGATTTTTACACGAACAATGTAATCGAAAATTCGGCATTACAACAGCGCTAACACGTAATTATCAAGTATTTAGAAATCGACGGCAATCGATTTCGATCAACACAACTCATTTAATTCAACTTTGAACATTTTAATCAAAATTAAATACCCGGAAAATAAAAATTATGCTATATCCGATAGAAACTCGTAGTATTAGTATATAATGATCCCTAGCATGCAAGGAGCAATAATCTAACATCAGATTTCAATTCTAACGGTTCAATCTTCATTTATACGCAAAAACACAAAAATGACATTTTGAGATCTAGAATTTTTCTCTCACCTTAGATGCGATATAAGCCTAGGAATGCGTGCTATGCGTGCCCAACAAGCAGAATCCAAGTCGGTGCGAAGTTTCACGGACAAAAACTAGGTTTTTCTTTGAAAAATTGGATTGAAAGCTTGAGTTTTTCTCTTCTCTTTTCTCCCTCTTTTCTCTCGGCAATGTGTGTGTGTGTGATGGTGTTTTTGTGTTGTGTGAGTGTGTGTTGAGGACATTAGCTTATAAGGTCAAATAATTAATTAAAGTCAAAGTTAATTTTAATAGGTATTTTTGTGTTTTTAATGACTTTAATTGCATTTTAGTGCTCACCAAGTTAAAAATAATTATGCCACCCCCAAGATATCTCAAGTGGATTATTTTTAGGTGACAAGAAGTTTTACAATTCAACAATTTCACCCGAGTCGGCTTAAAACTCGATTTTCACAAAAGTCGGTGTAAAAACCCTAATAAATTCTTAAGCCGATTTTAAAACCATTTTCATCAAACACAGGTCTATTAAAGTCCGTGGACTAGGTCTAGAAGGGTTAAAAAGACCTGTTTCAAAATTATAGCGGACGTGTTTCGAAAACTCTATTCACTGAAAATCGACGATAAAATTTCTGACTCCGTTTTTGATGAAATTTTCATGAATGCACATTTAGCACGTATTAGAAGTATTGACATCAAAATTATAACTTTCTAGGTCCTATAGCACATAAACAGATCATATGCACGAAAATCGAGGTATAGCACGTAAAACGAGATAAGCAGGAAAAGTGGGGTTTCACATAAGGCATGATCAAGAGTTTGATTACAAATGTATGTAAGAATATCAAGGTCCAATCTGTTTGCATAACTTAAAAGTTGAGAATTGTATGAACTTAATCTACTTAGTTTACTTCTAAATATGTACCTCGAAGCAATCAATAGTCAATTTTCAATAAGAGTACCTATTTGAGAAAAAATTGTAAAAGGTTCTCTTATCATGTTTAACATTAACTGATGAATAGTTTTAAGATAGTAGATTGCATTTCTCATGATTCATTTTTGGAATATGTTTTACAAAAAGACAGGAAAGATTATTACATCCTTTTTTGTCTTGTAAAAATTCTGCAAAAATTCACTTTTACATTTGTTTTAAAGACAGTCTTGCTTGAGGATAAGCAAGGTTTAGGTTTAGGGATATTGATGTGACTGTATTTGCAGCACTCAAACCTTGGTATTTGTACTACATTTGCATCTTAATTTGGAAATTATTGCAATATTTTGATATTTTCAATGCAATGTAGGATGTTACCGAAAAGTGGAAAATCATACCCAAAACGATCCCAATTGCAAGTCAAGAAGTCAAGAATAGGGAAGCACGAGAAGCGGTTGAAGAATGAAGCTCATAGAAAAGAAATGTTGTTGAAACTAGCACGAAATCGGACTCGGAACATTGACCCAGATGATCGAAATAGTGACCCATGTCCGTTTTTGCCAAATCATATCAGTTTTTTGGGTACAAACAGTCTTCTAAGCAAAACGTAGGACTTATGTCCTGCGCGTGGCGCAATTTTAGCCAAATTGTATCGTTTGGAGGGTCAAAACAGTGAAAAACGCCCGAAGATGCTGCAGCCAATGAACCGGTCAAAGTCAACGACAAACTCAAGTGTTGACCAAGAATTGAAGCCCGTAGAGGAAAATTTTGGCCAAACGGAGGGCGGAAACGGACTCAGGACGTCGAATAACCTTGGAATAGCATTGGACAACTTTTCGGTCAATGCATAAATAGTAATGGTCAGCGCATGAATAGTAGTAGCCAATGCGTGAACAGTAAGACCACTTGCAGAACAGGTGAATAGTAGTCATGTGAATAGTAGCCAAGTTTTCCTATAAATAGTCTCCTCCCCTCTTCATTTTTTCTTACAATTTTTGAGAGCTTTGGAATATTTTTCCAATATTTTCAATTTTTGTCAAATTATTTTTATACTTCTTATTTAGGATTTTGCCTAAATAACTATATACGGAGGAAGTCCTGCCTAGTGGCTCTTATTCGGGGGCATTCTGCCTGAATAGCTACTGCACAGTGGACATCTTAACGTTCATTTTTGAGCCTTTGCTCAAGAATAGCTCTTATTCGAGGGGAAGTTCTGCCCGAATAGCTATGGAATTTCTTTTCAGACTTGGAGTTCAGAAATACGCGTTCGTCAATATGGGGGAGCCTTTCTTTACTCTCTTGTATTTGTATAGACTCATATTTATTATGTATGAGTAGAATTCTTATCTAGGGTAGGATATTGTAAATAACGGTCTTTTAATATATGGTCTCGGATTCGGATAATTTAGTTTTAATGTAATATATGGCTTCTATTAATTTAGTATTGTCTTTCATACATAATGTTTTTAAGTAGATGATATGATTGCTTTATTTTTGTGTCATATATCCATGTTTTAATAGTGAATTAATAGCTTGACAACCGTAAAGATTCTAAGAGACTATAGGTAATGCTTTTAAGTAGACCATAGTTTCTAGACTAGTAAGGAAATGTTGATTACTTAAGTTGAAACATACCTTTTACACCAAGTTGCAAGGACAGATCCATACAATGGCTATACACTCGTAAATGGAACAGCACCTACATTTGAGTTAAGTAATCGGGATTTTAATAGACTAAGATAATTAACTAGGTTAATACTTGTAGCTTAACCTCTTGTATAGAATTTGAGAATCCGAATGCCGAGCCTACATTAATTGTCTTATTTACATATTTAATCCCTAGATATTCTTCCGAATTTGGCTATTATTTTGTATAACTTAGATAATTTAGTTACTTTGATTTAGTTTACATTTCTCACACGTTACTCAATCTTGCGATTTGTCACTTAAGCACTTTAACACTTTTACGCTACTCCACTAACTTAACTAACGAGCTTCCCTGTAGTACAATTCCGCACTCTAAGCACAATATATTACAAAGATCCGTGCACTTGCAGGTATTTTAACTTGGTTTATTTTGCGCACATTTTAACGCACAACCCGGTCGCATCAAATAACGATTAAAATTTGCATGTAAACAAGTTTGTATTTACATAAACTCAAGAGTACATCCGTAACTAGTACATTAAAAGAAAATACAAAAAATTATATACAACTATATACAAATGTATTTAAAATGAAATACCTCGTGTGGAGAACTCGGATGTAGACACTTGAAGAAGATCTTGACTCAAGCAAAGCTCCTTTGTACGTGCAAATGTCCTAGTCGGTCCACGGGTTTCCAAAATCAAATGACAACTAACTAATAGTAGTGCTAGCTTAGTTAAGTCCAAGAGCTTAAGTGATTTAGAGTTGAAACAAAAAGCAAACTATTTTTCTAACTCTACAAGCTTGGGCCGAATACACCAAGAGAAAGAGAGAAAAATCTAGCTTCTAATTAAGTGCAATTTTCGGCCAAGGCAACCAAAGAAGAATGAAGACATGACTACTATTTATAGATGCTCAAACTTGCTCATCAAATGACAAGTGGCATGATCTAAATATATGAAGAAGCCAAGTGTCAAAAAATCCTTCATCATGGCCGGCCATGGGAGGGCAATTTGGACAAATTTGCTTGCAACTTGTCTTTTGTCTTTTAGTGCAAGTTGTCTTTTGTCCTTTTGTGTTTTATCTTTTATTGCTTGTCTTTTTGTGCAACTTGTTATTTGTCTTTTAGTGAAGACAAACATTAATTAATTCTAAACTATGTTAGAATAATTAATTCAAGATTGACCCCTCAATCTATTTGTACTATTGACCCAATACTTTTCAGTATATATACTTTGGCCCCGAAACTTTCAAAAATTATGATTTTGGCCCACTTAACCGGTAATGTCCAAAATTACACCGTTAACACTTTAACGCGTTTCCAACTCAATACCAAACTCATAATTTTCTTTATTCATGATACTTTAAGTGTGTGACTTTCTAGATTCATGACCGTACAGCGATAAAGGATCAATTCTGAAAATGTCTCAGTCATTTCCTGGAATACCTTTATGTTCATGACTGACATGCTAGCAACGAACATATCATGACAATATGTACAGTAATGAAGTCCAATTCTAAAGAACCTATTTATAGTCACAAATTAGCGTGCAGTCTGATCCTTCTGGTAAAATGTCCGATCGTTGTGGGGATGATGAAATTATTAAGTCCACTAAACGATTCTATGCATAGATTTAATTCGGTGGAATGAGTGATAACATCTATGGAAAAATACATTTCCATCGTTCAACTATGTCGACCGAGGATTTCTCATTTCAGACGACCGACACTAGATTGCATAGAACATCGCCTGTCACGCCCCAACTCGACCCCACCTACAAACAGACAGGACGCAATGGAATTTCGGTAGTATAACGACAGTAATTAAGACATGAGGCTCTAAACCAACCTCTTCAGAATATCATACAAGCAACTCCACAAACCATTCAACAACCAACTTCTCAATTAAATTAACAACATACAACATAACCATATTATACAATTATCATTCCTTCAACAATCCGTTCATAGTTATACGCCTCCGTTCCAACTTCATACGTAAACTGTACATACATTTCAAAATAGATTATAAACCAACTTAGTAATCTAAACATGATCAAAAGATAGACTACTAAACCATCATACATAAGTCTTATAATTGAGTAAGTTATACAATATAACATATTACAACAACTAAGACAAATTCATGGCAATGACTCCGGCACACAAGACTAGTCCACATAAAGCACATTCTCAACTTCCTGAGGCACGTATCTGTAATCTTGATCGGTAACACCTGTATGCATGCAATAATAGAGAGTGAGCTTATATAAAACAAGCTCAGCGAGGATCCGATAGATCTCTAACAGTATTCACTATACTCTTTGGAAATAATCCTTTGAACAAGTAAACACACAATAACATCAACAATACAATAATCACATAATCTATAATGACCATTCAATAAAGGATACACTAGTTGGTGTAGCTCCAAACGCCATCACAATTATAACAGCCTTCTTGTGACTCCCATAAACTCACGCATCCGAGGTACCTCAATAACCTCTCCCTCCATGACACCTCTGTCATGCGAGCTGGAGGTAGTCTCTGGTAGTCATGCCGTTATCAACCCGATAGCCCGATGCTGCCTGAGAGGTGGCACACACATACCAAAGTCTCAGCAATAATAATAAACATCATTCACAGGAGAACAGTCTAGCAGAACTGCCTATCTCCCGGCATCAATCATCAATTTCCATCAATGTAACATAAATATAACATCAATATAACATCAAAATAACATCAAGTAATTAATTAAATAGCAAACAACTAAGTTAGATGACAAAGTAGGCCATCCAACTTATCATGCATGAAACACGTAATCTAACCCTAGTCTAACCATTAACAACTCACAATTCAATCACTCAAATACTACCCAGTCAACTAAGGCTCAATTCAACAATTTAAAGAAAGATAACCTAAACTTCAAATAATCATATCTTACATTCTACTAATCCAAACAACTCCAAATCAGTTTCTAACACTCACCCATTCAATCAACTACATTAGCCCTCTCGGAAACCAACCAAGACACATTAAAATCAAGCCCAACAGCCCTAAAACCTCAATGCACCTAGGCTAAAATTTTTGGATTTTAACCCAAACATCGCAATCAAAAATTTGGCATTATAACGGCATTACTACGTAATTAACAAACTTTTAGAAATCGACGACAATCGATTCCAACAACAACAACTCAAGATAATCCTCAAATAGCCATTCTATCAACTTTAAATACCCGAAAATAAATAATTTCGCTACAATGGCTCAAATCTCGTAGTAATACACATAAACGATCCCTAGCACGCACTGATCAATAATATAACTTCAAATTAACATTCTAACGGTTCAAAATGCAGTTATGAGCAAAAACATAAATATGAGTTTTGAGATCTAGAATTTTTCTCTCACCTTTGATGTGTTTTGATGCAAGAAACATGTAGAATGGATGCCCAACAAGTGAAATCAAGCTTTGAATGAAGTGATTTGGACTTGAATTGCAAAATCTATGTGAAAAATGCTTGAAAACCTTTGAAAAATGTCTTCTTTCTTCTCCCTCATGGAATTTCGGTAATGAGTGTATAAAATGAGTGTGTTTTGTATTTTTGTAATGTGTGTTGGTGATATATTAAGCAAAGGTCAATAAATAAAAGAAAGTCAAAGGTGGAAACTAATTATTTTTAGTGTTTTCTTGTCTTTTAATTCTTTTCTTGACTACTCTTGCTCAAATTAATTATGCAACACCTAAACTATCTCAAGTAGTTTATTTTTAGGTGACAAGAAGTTTTACATTCAAACAATTTCACCCGAGTCGGCTTAAAACTCGATTTTCTGCAAAAGAAGTTGAAAAGTCATATTATTTATTTTCAAATGTCTTTTGAATGCACAATTAATCTAAAATCATTTAATACCACATATAAATACATTTATATTAATATATACTAGCTCAATGAAAGTCAATGCAAGAATCGGGTTTAGAAGAAATTACTATTTGGCTCAAAAAACGCTACTTTTCGCCCGAAAAGTCTATTTAAATTACTATTCTGTTTCATAATTAATTTATATCAAACATGGGCCTATTAATAATGGAGAACTAGATTTTAAGACATTTAAAACACCCTTGTAAAAATTTTAGCGGACAGGTGTTCAAAATACTATTCACAAAAATCGTCGATAAAATTTCTAATGCTGTTTTTGATGAAAATTTCATGAATGCACACATAGCATGTATTAGGAATATAAATCACATATTTAGCACATTCTAACTCATATAACACATAAACAAGTCAAATCACGCAAATCGAGGCAAAGACACATAAATCGAGGTAAAGACAAAACATGGGGTTTCACATTCTCCCCCTTTAAAACAATTGCGTCCGCGCAATTTTCGAACTGACAGACAATTAAATCCTCAATCGTTACACTTAACAATACTTCTCTTAGTTCCCATTTATCTCTTAGGATGACACTTAAACAAATACCTCAAAAGAACAAACTTTGTTGACTGCAAGTTGATGATCATAATTCCAAGACAATCTTCAATTCATAATTCTCTCCCACCTAATATCATATTGCATATGAAAGAAATCGCAACTCCAAAGTCTTAGCATGACACCACTAATTATCAATCATCCCCTACTACACAAAAGAGCTCTATGAACACGCCGAGGGTTTAAAAACTCATTTACGATAACATGAATGATTACTGATCAAGGGAATATCTCAAAAGTGACATTGATTTATATTAATATATACTAGGTCAATGAAAGTCAATGCAAGAATCGAGTTTAGAAGAAATTACTATTTGGCTCAAAAATGCTACTTTTCGCCTGAAAAGTCTATTTAAATTACTATTCCGTTTTAGAATCAATTTTTATCAAACATGGGTCTATTAATAATAGAGGACTAGGTTTTAAGACGTTTAAAACACTCTTGTAAAAATTTTAGCAGACAGGTGTTCAAAATACTATTTATAAAAATCGTCGAAAAAATTTCTGATGCCGTTTTTTATGAAAATTTCATGAATGCACACATAGCATGTATTTGGAATATAAATCACATATTTAGCACATTCTAACTCATATAACACATAAAAAAAGTCAAATCATGCAAATCGAGGCAAAGACACATAAATTGAGGTAAAGACAAAAACTAGGGTTTCACATTGCCTCACTGTCGGAGGTTAACAGATCCTATCTTGACAATCACTTGTCGGTTTCATATCATAAGACTAAACTGCAAGAGGCCGTATCTCACCTTCAAAGAAGCCGAACATTGTCTAAACGCAAGATTAAGCCCCTGATATAGCTGGCAGCCATAATTTCTTAAGTCAAATGATTAATTTACACAATTTGCAACGAATGACTAACTATTAATCCAAAGTCATGTAGTTTCATTATTCTAGTCAGATTCAATGATCCGTTCCTTTAACGATCATTCATATGTGAGTTAATCGCATCCCTATATTGTTGTAGCTCAACGCTCGCTACCCTTTATCATTAACATCTCTATGTTAATCAAAGGTAACTACATATGATAGTCTGTACTTGATTATTCTAGTCCTGGTCAAATAATCTAAGGACTATGAATGCTTTTGAATGTTTATCATGTCGAAGAAATATGCAGTCGAATTCTTAACACATTAAGAATATACTTCTTCTCATAAAAATATTAAGGACATATTCATATAATTGAATGGAGAATATGATCACCCAATAAACGTGCCATTCAGATTTTCAACAAAATTCCCTATATAGGTCATCTAACTATATAGCATTAGGGCATATCTCTAACAGTCTTAACCTTTAGCGTGGGGTAGGGGTGGGGCATGACAGTACGATCTATGATCAGTTACACTGATCTCCCTATTTTATTGTGGAGTTATGCCCTTCTTACAGCCAAATATCTATTGAACAAAGTTCCATCTAAAGTTGTTCCTACTGCAACGTATGAGTTATGGGTCAGTAGAAAACCAAGTCTTAATCATATTAAAATTTGGGGATGTCCTTCTTTTGTTAAGAAACTCAAGACGGAAATGTTGGAAAATAAATCTGATAAAGGTCATTTTTTGTGGGATATCCTAAGGAAACTAAAGGATATTATTTTTATTTTCCTAGTGATCAAAGGATTTTGATCAGCCGTGATGTTGTCTTTCTTGAAAAAGAATTTATTCAAGAATGAGGCATTGGGAGGAGAGTAGAAATAGAGGAATTGTCCTTCGAACCTTAAAGTGACCCAAATCAAGATTCTGAAACTGTTCAACAGAATCCAGAACATATTACAACCCAAGTTCCTCGTAGGACTAGTAGGGTATCTCATCCTCCTGAAGATATGGCTATCTTTTTGAGGAAGCGCAAAAATTGTTTATTGTTGGGGATAATGATCATATTGATGATCCACCTATGATGATGCGATACATGATATCAACTCTGAGAAATGGAGACAAGTGATACAGGTATAAATGGATTTCATGTACTCCAATGACGTTTGGACCTTGGTAGATGTGAAACCCAATTTTCGTCTTTACCTTGATTTACGTGTCACTACCTCGATTTGCGTGATTTGACTTATTTATGTGTTATATGAGTTAGAATGTGCTAAATATGTGATTTATATTCCTAATACATGCTATGTCTGCATTCATTAATTTTTTTAATCAAAAACGGCATTGAAAATTTTATCGTCGGTTTTGGTGAATAGTATTTTTGAACACCTGTCCGATAAAAATTTTACATGGTTGTTTTAAACATTTTAAAACCTAGTCCTTGAGTATTCATAGACCCGTATTTATTAAAACGGATTTGGAATCGGTTTTGGAATTTTAAAGATTTTTACACTTTCTTTTGCAAGAAAACGAGTTTTAAACCGATTCGGGTGAAACTATTTTAATGTAAAATTCTTTGTCACCTAAAATATAATGTCTAGAATTAGTTTAAAGTGTTAAATTAATAGTTGAGCAAGAAATACTCAAGAAATGAATTAAAAGACTAGAAAAACAATTAAAAGGCTAATAAACTAACATTGACCATTTTTAATAAGTTTGGCCTTTAGCTTATATGCATCAACACACACTAAACACAACACAAAACATACTCAAATTTCACACATATGGCCGAGAGCCATAAGAGAGAAAACCAAAGCATTTCTTCAAGTTTTCAAATCAATTTTTCATAGAAAAACCTAGTTTTTATCCGTAGCACTTCATGCCGAGTTGGATTCCGCTTGTTGGGCATGCATTGCACGCATATCTAGGCTTATATCAAATCAAAGGTGAGAAAAATTATAAATCTCAAAAGTCATTTTTTATGTTTTTGCTCATAACTGAATTTTGAACCGTTAGCATGTTAATTTGAAGTTATATTATTCCTCAATGCATGCTAAGGATCATTTATGTGTATTACTACGAGATTTGAACCATTGTAGCGAAATTATTTATTTTCGGGTATTTAAAGTTGATAGATTGGCCATTTGATGATTATCTTGAGTTGTTGTGGTTGGACTCGATTGCCGTCGATTTCTAAAAGTTTGTTAATTACGTGGTAACGCTATTATAATGCCGAATTTTCGATTGCAATGTTTGGGTGAAAATTCAGAAATTTCAGCCTAGGTGCATTGAGGTTTCAGGGTTGTTGGGCTTGATTTTGATGTGTCTTGGTTGGTTTTCGAGAGGACTAATGTAGTTGATTGAATAGGTGAGTGTTAGAAACTGATTTGGAGTTGTTTGGATTAGTAGAATGTAAGATATGATTATTTGAAGTTTAGGTTGTCTTTCTTTAAATTGTTGAATTGAGCCTTTAGATGATTGGGTGCTGTTTGAGTGATTGAATTGTGAGTTGTTGATGGTTAGATTAGGGTTAGATTATGCGTTTAATGCATGTTAATTTGGATGGCTTACTTTGTCATCTAACTTAGTTGTTTGTTGTTTAATTAAATATTGATGTTATATTGATGTTATATTGATGATTATTGATGTTACATTGATGGAAATGGATGATTATTGATGATTGATGAACCAGGAGATAGGCAGTTCTGCTAGACTGTCCTCCTATGAATGATGTTTATTATTATTGCCGAGTCTTGGTGTGTGTGTGCCACTTCTCGGGCAGCATCAGGCTGTCGGGTTGATAACGGCATGACTACCAGAGACTATCCCCAGCTCGCATGACGGAGGTGTCATGGAGGGAGGGGCTAGTGAGGTACCTCGGGTGCGTGAGTAATGGGGAGTTACAAGAAGAATGGTTGAGATCGTGATGGCGTTTGGAGCTACACCAAATTGAGTATCCTTTATTGATTGGTCATTATAGTTATGTGTTTATATTGTTATTGATGTTTATTTGTGTGTTTACTTGCACAAAGGATCATTTTCAAAGAGTATAGTAAATACTGTTAGAGATCTATCGGATCCTCGCTGAGCTCGTTTTATATAAGCTTACTCTCTATTATTGCATGCATACAGGCATTATTAAGCAAGATTACGGATACGTGCCTCAGGAAGCTAAGAATGTGCCATATGTGGACGAGTCCTATGTGCCAGAGTCATGTCCTTGATGTTAAAGATGTTGTATACCTTATAGTCTTGTATTTTATTCTAGTTGTCTTTTATTTACTTTATAGTTAATGATGTATAAGTGTAGTAATGATAATGAACTAGTTGTTGCTAACTTAGTGGTCTTTCTTTTGACTATGATAGGTTACTAAGTTAGTTTATAATCTATTTTGAAATATATGTTAAAGTTAAGGTATTATGTTGGAACGGAGGCGTACAACTATGACTGGATTGTTGAAGAATGATTATTGTATAATATGGATGTGTTGTATGTTGTTAACTTAATTGAGGAGTTGATTGTTGGGATTGTTTATGGAGTTTGATGTATGGTGTTCTAAAGAGGTTGGTTTAGAGCCTCGGTGTCCTAATTATTGTCGTTATACTGCCGAAATTCTGTTACATCTTGACTGGTCGTAGGTGGGGTCGAGTTGGGGCGTGACATTTAAGTGGTATCAGAGTTTGATTAGTTGTCAGCCGGGGTATCCTCGGAATGTGGGTAGTGGTCTAAACATGCAAGTATGTATTAAGTGAAAGAAAAGTGAAACATATGTTAATATGTTTATGTGATTAATTTACTTATGTGTCTAACTTTCTAGGTGATCAATATGCTTTATGTGTTAAGTGAACTAATGTGGTCAATATATTTTATGTGATAACGTGTCTTACGTACTCAATGTGTTATAGTTAATATGTATTTTGTGATTAATGTGTATTATGTGACAAATGTGTTTTATGTGATTGCAGTGTCTATGTGAAGTTTGTTGTTTATGTGGTTTTAATTGTTTATAACTAGCTTATGTGAAACAACGTGCTTTAGGTGCTCAATGTACTTTAAGTGACCAATTTGAGTAACGTGATCAACTTGTCTTATGTGAAGTTTGTTGCTTATGTGACTTTAATTGTTTATAACTTACTTCTGTGATATAACCTGTTTATGTGATGTTGGCTTCTTATATGTTGAATTGTGTGTTATGTGATAATGTTGTTATATATGATAATCATGTAATATGTTGGTTCTTATTTTCATGAGATATAATTGTATATATGCTATAACTGTGGGTGATTCTTTTGGGTGAGGTAAGGATGACTGCAAGAGTTTTCGGAAATAGAGGCAGGCCATGATTTTGAATTATTATTATTCTAGTAGTTTATCAGTGAGATTTTAATTGTTATGTTTATGGATTTTAGTCTCAGTTTAATGGATCTGTTCTTCATGTTCCTTTAGCGAAAATGAAGTTGTTCGAAGAAATAGCAATGTATCTTGATGATTATAATTACTTTTGTTGCCATGTTTAACTTGTTATTACTTGGAGATAGATAATAAGTTGAGGTTTCCATGAGGTTGTGATTAGACACTTTTGAAGTCTCAACTCAGACTATACTTTCTTGAGGTTATTTTAGAATGAATTTATTTGATGAATTAGTGATGTATACTTGTGAATGGAATAGATTGTGGTATAACATGTGAATATTTCTACTATTTGGGATTGCTATACTATTAATATATATTTTGGAGTTTTGATCTCTAAACCTTGGAGACAATTGGAGTGATTCCTGACCAAAGTTACTTTATTCGAAGATGTAATTGTTCGGAGATAGAATTATTTGAGGAAATAAGAATGCATTTTGGTGACTGAATATTTACTTGCCTACATCGAGCTTTTGAGTTCTAGGTGGTATGACTTTCTAAATTGTTGATTGGGGATTCTCTTGTGTTATAATGGGTTAGTATGAATCTGTATTGTGTTATCAAATTTTGGAGTCTTCATTAGTTAATCTTGTTGGGTAATCGGTGATTTATCTTATTTAGTGATTGGTCTGGTACGGAATGTAAAATTTTGGAGTGATTTATCTTGTTTGGTGATTGTTATGACTCCTTAGGTTCTCTAGATCTCCTTAGTGTCTTGTTTTGGAGGAAGATAGATTGTAAGATTTGACTTGTTGGTATTTAAATGTGTAGGTGGGACACCCCCTTTGTGCTTCCTATTCTATTGGTCTTATTATTCTCTTTTACTCTATTCTCAGTTATTTGAGAGAGAGTTACACTTTTCTAGCATATCAATTGTTTCTTGAAAGTTTTGTTTATTGAATTAATGGATCCTATACTCATTTGACATTGTTTCTATTCTTAACATTCATATTTGCTTCTTATAGCAATGTCGCTTATTGGAGTTAAGGTTTGAGACTTCTATATTTCATTCTATATCTCCAGCCATTGATTTCAATATTTCATTTCATCCTATTACTATTCATTCAAAAGTAATTTTTCCTTTGGTATAACATTTTACTTGTTCGAATTTCATTTGCCTGATGTACTCCCTACCTAAGTACATCATTGTCATTCTTGTTGATCCTTGTTAATCCTATTGTTTTATTATTAATTCTGAGCCATTACTTTGCTTGTAATTGCTCATTCAATATACTCAACACTGTCATTTCTTATTTATACTTCATTGGTTATTGCGTGCTGAGTTACTCATTATATTTTCACTCATATTTTCTATTAAATTAATCATCTCTTATCTCTTAATTTCATTTCACCTCAAGTACAACTTACTTGTTGGTTCCTTGAACAATCATCGAGAATTGAAATGTTTACCTGTTCAGGAATGTTCGTTCAACATACTTAGCACTATTTTGTCTCGTCATCATTTTGTTCGTACTTATTTAACTGATAGGTGCTAAGACATTTCTTATCTTAGTTATCATGTTTCCTTATTAAACTATTAGCCTCTTGATTCTCTAACCTGTTTGACCTCTTGTTCACTTGATTGTTGGCTCGATTATGACTTTCCATATTCTTATTTCCTTGTAAATTTTATAAGAGCCATATTCTGACCAATATCACTTTTGAAATATTCCCGTGATCAGTAATCATTCATGTTATCGTGAATGAGTTTTTAAACCCTCGGGGTGTTCATAGAGCTCTTTTGTGTAATAGGGGATGATTAATAAGTAGTGGTGTCATGCTAAGACCTTAGAGTTGCGATTTCTTTCATATGCAATATGATATTTGGTGGGAGTGAATTATGAATTGAGAATTGTTTTGGGAATCGTGATAATCATCATGCAGTCAACGAAGTTTATTTCAATTGAGCTCTTTGGTTAGGTGTCATCCAAAGAGATAAATGGGAACTAAGATAAGTATTGTTAAGTATAACGATGGATGATTTAATTGTCTGTTAGTTCCAGAATTGCGCGGACGCAATTGTTTTAAGCGGGGGAAATGTGAAATCTCAGTTTTCGTCTTCACCTCAATTTGTGTGTCTTTACCTCGATTTACGTGATTTGACCTGCTTATGTGTTATATGAGTTAGAATGTACTAAATATGTGATTTATATTCCTAATACATACTATGTGTGCATTCATGAAATTTTCACCAAAAACGGAATCAGAAATTTTATTGTCAGTTTTGGTGAATAGTATTTTTGAGCACCTATTTGCTAACATTTTTACAGAGGTGTTTTAAATGTTTTAAAACCTAGTCCTTGGGTATTAACAGACCCGTGTTTGATTAAAACCGATTTGGAATCGGTTTTGGAATTTTAAAGATTTTTACCCTTTCTTTTCCAAGAAAATGAGTTTTAAGCCGATTTGGGTGAAATTGTTTTAAAGTAACACTCTTTGTCACCTAAAATATAATATCTAGAATTAGTTTAAGTGTTAAATTAATAGTTGAGTAAGAAATACTCAAGAAATGAATTAAAAGACTAGAAAAACAATTAAAAGACTAATAAACTAACATTGACCATTTTTAATGAGTTTGACCTTTAGCTTATATGCATCAACACACACAAAACACACTCAAAAGACACACATGGCCGAGAGCCATAAGAGAGAAAACCAAAGCTTTTCTTCAAGTTTTCAAATCAATTTTTCATAGAAAAACCTAGTTTTTGTCCATAGAATTTTGTGCCGAGTTGGATTCCGCTTTTTGGGCACGCATTGCACGCATATCTAGACTTATATCGCATCAAATGTGAGAGCAAAATTCTAGATCTCAAAAGTCATATTTTACGTTTTTGCTCATAATTGCATTTTGAACCGTTAGAATGTTAATTGGAAGTTATATTATTGTTCAGTGCATGCTAGGGATCATTTATGAGTATTACTACGAGATTTGAACCATTGTAGCAAAATTATTTATTTTCGGGTATTTAAAGTTGATAGATTGGCCTTTTGGTGATTATCTTGAGTTGTTGAGGTTGGAATCGATTGTCGTCGATTTCTAAAAGTTTGTTAATTACGTGGTAACGCTGTTATAATGCCGAATTTTTGATTGCGATGTTTGGGTGAAAATTCAGAAATTTCAGCCTAGGTGCATTGAGGTTTTAGGGTTGTTGGGCTTGATTTTGATGTGTCTTGGTTGGTTTCCGAGAGGGCTAATGTAATTGATTGAATGGGTGAGTGTTTGAAACTGATTTGGAGTTGTTTGGATTAGTAGAATGTAAGATATGATTATTTGAAGTTTAGGTTGTCTTTCTTTAAATTGTTGAATTGAGCCTTTAGATGATTGGGTGGTGTTTGAGTGATTGAATTGTGAGTTGTTGATGGTTAGATTAGGGTTAGATTACGTGTTTAATGCATGTTAAGTTGGATGGCCTACTTTGTCATCTAACTTAGTTGTTTGTTGTTTAATTAAATATTGATGTTATATTGATGATTATTGATGTTACATTGATGGAAATGGATGATTATTGATGATTATTGATTGATGATTGATGAACCGGGAGATAGGCAGTTCTGCTAGACTGTCCTCCTGTGAATGATGTTTATTATTATTGCTGAGTCTTGGTATGTGTGTGCCACCTCTGAGGCAGCATCGGGTTGTCGGGTTGATAACGACATGACTACCAGAGACTACTCCCAGCTCGCATGACGGAGGTGTCATGGAGGGAGGGGCTAGTGGGGTTACTAAGTTGGTTTATAATCTATATTGAAATGTATGTTCAATTAATGTATTATGTTGGAACGGAGGCGTATACCTATGAATGGATTATTGAAGAATGATTATTGTATAATATGGATGTGTTGTATGTTGTTAACTTAATTGAGGAGTTGATTGTTGGAATTGTTTATGGAGTTTGATGTATGATTTTCTAAAGAGGTTGGTTTAGGCCACAGTGTCCTAATTACTGTCGTTATACTGCCGAAGTTCCGTTGCGTCCTGACTAATCGTAGGTGGGGTCGAGTTGGGGCGTAATAGTAGACCCTCCTGAAGGTATTGTACCTATAGGATGCAAATAGGTGCTCAACAGAAACTAGGAGCCGATGGAAAAGTAGAGACTTTTAAAGCTAAACTGGTTGCTAAAGATTATCGTCAGAAACAAGGGATTGATTATGACGAGACTTTTTCACCAGTAGCTATGCTTAAGTCCATTCGCATAATGCTTGCAATCGTTGTATACTATGATTATGATATTTGGCAGATGGCTGTCAAAACTACGTTCCTTAATGGATATCTTGATGAAGATATTTATATGGAGTAGCCCGAAGGTTTTGAATCTAAAGGTCATAAAGTATGCAAGCTTAAGAGATTAATCTACGGTCTCAAACAAGCTTCTAGATCTTGGAACATCAGATTTAATAATGAGGTCAAAGAGTTTGGTTTCATTAGAAATGATGATAATCCCTGTGCATACAAGAAGGTTAGTGGGAGTGCAGTCACTTTCCTTATCTTGTAGGTGGACGATATACTAATCATGGGAAATAACATGGGTCATATGATAACTACAAACGTTTGGTTGAGCAATAAATTCTCCATGAAGGATTTTGGAGAAGCCACTTACATCTTAGGAATTCGTGTCTATAGGGATAGAACGAAGAGATTAATTGGCTCATCCTAAAGCATGTACATAGATAGGATCTTGATGAAATTCAAGATGGAGAGTTCTAAGAAAGGTCTCTTGCCTATGAGGCACATTATGCATCTTTCTAAAGAAATGTCTCCAAAAATCGATGTTGAACGTCAACAGATGGAAAGAATATCGTATGCTTCTGCTATAGGTAGTCTTATGTATGCCATGCTATGTACATGACCTGATTTTGCTTATGTTGTAAGTGTTACGAGCAGATATCACTCCGATCCAGGTGAAGGTCACTGGATACCAGTAAAACACATCCTTAATTACTTGAGAAGAACTAAGGATTTGGTTTTAGTTTATGGAGGCCGTGAACTCTGTATGGACGGTTACACCGATTCAAATTTTCAATCTGATATATATGATAGAAAGCCTACATCTGGGTTCATATTTGTTTGTAATAGAAGAGCAGTTAGTTGGAAGAATTCCAAACAACCTGTGATTGTTGATTCCACTACAGAAGTAGAATACAGTGGTGCATGCGATGCTGCAAAAGAAGCTATTTAGATCAAGAAGTTCTTAAAAGAACTTGAAGTGGTTCCATCCATTGAGTTTCCAATATATTGTGATAACAATGGGGCTATAGTACAAGCCAAGGAACCAAGATCTCACCAAAAATCCAAACATATTGAAAGGATGTTTCATATTATCCGAGAGATTGTTGGTCGTAAGGACATCAGATTGCAGAAAGTAGCTCCTTTGGATAATGTAGTTGTTCCACTCACTAAAGCTTTGAGTTAGTCACAGCTGGATCATCATCTTGAGAAGATGGGGATACAATACCATAGTTTGATGCGTTAGCACTATAAATTATGGCATTGGTGCAAGTGGGAGATTGTTAGTGATATGCCCTAATGCTATGTAGTTTGGTGACCTATCTTTGCATTATAATGTAAACTTGTTTTATCAATCAATGGAATTTTAATGATATTCACATTCTTCACTTTCAATTATATGAATGTGTCCCCTGATATTTTCATAAAAGAAATATATTCTAAAAGTTGTTTAGAATATCTTGGCATATTCCTTTTATTTATGAAGAATATCTAAAGTTATTCACAGTCCTTAGATTATTTGACTGGGACTAAAATAATCAATTATGGACTATCACATGGATTGTTACCTTTGATTGATATTGGATATTAATGATAAAGGATAGTGATGCAAAAGCTATAACAGCATAAGATACAATTAGTAATCATGTGAATGATTATTAGTAGAATAGATCATTGAATGTAACGTGAATAACAAGCTACATGATTTCAGATTAATAGCTCGTTGTTCGTTGCGAATGTACACATTATCCTTAGACTTGAGAAATTATGG
Organism: Ehretia macrophylla; assembly: GCA_037974665.1. NCBI lineage: Eukaryota > Viridiplantae > Streptophyta > Magnoliopsida > Boraginales > Ehretiaceae > Ehretia > Ehretia macrophylla. The sequence continues at coordinate 13,840,874 of CM075777.1, forward strand.
TTGTAACATATATCAGAAATTTAATACTAGCACTTGGACAATGCTCGTCTTCGATTTGTCAATATTATTTACGACCACTTGCATATTCTATTTTCGGTATAATGGTTGACAGGTAATTATCGAGAAACGATCGATTAACCTCCGTCGTGAGGCGATATTCTATACAATCTAATTTCAGTTGTAGAATGAAAAAGTTCCTGGTCAGGGCATGAAAGATGGAAAAGCGTTTCCATGGATGCCATATCTCATTCGAACTATTAGATGTTTGCATCGTTATCAAATATATAGACTTAATCTTTCCATGGTCTTTGCTCGATCAGGATATATATATTAATGGAAAGATTAGATTGTACGTTAATTCGCAACTATAAATAGATTCACCTGTTTGACTTCATTGCCATACCAATTGTCTTGATACGTTGCTAGACGTCACTCTAGAATGTGAGGGTATTTTGGGAATAGCGAAGATATTCCCGAAATATATTAAAGTCATTTATCATTCCCTCATTGCTATTTGGCGGTAGTTCTAGAGAGTCACACACAATAAAGCATAATTGAATGTGTTTCAGATAAGCTTATAATTGGTTGAGGTACGTTGTTAATGTGGGCTGTGAATTTATAATGGGCTGATTGTGTAATTATTATAAGTGTTGGGGCCAAAGTGCGATTACGAAAAGTTGTTTCCTTAATTTAAACTAATCGTGATTAGATTAAATTAATTGTACCACTTTAAGATTAATTAAGTATATATATATGTGTGTGATATATATATAGATGTATATATATGTGTATTAATCTCATAAAGTGTAAGACACCAAAAACTTGGCTAGGAGAGCTCCACATCACCACTTTTACTTTTGGTTGTTGAATTGAATGGCTAAGATTAAAAGAAGACAAGATGAGTGGCCCTTATGAATTGTGTCATAATCCACCAAGCCTTGTCTTCTAGAAGTTACACAATATACATTACATACACATATACAATATACATGAGAAAGATATAATATGCAAGATATCATCTTCTCTCTCTACACCACATGATTTTCGACCAAGGCATAAGAAAAGAAGAGGGAAAAGTTTATTTTGCTCTCTACTCTTCTTCTTGCTTATTCAATATCACCAAGTTGGCTAGCACAACATATTGGGTGATCAAGGAAGCACATTCAAGCTTGTGTGGACAACCTAGGGCTCTTGCATTTGTAGGAGGTTTTGTCAAAGCTTGAACTTGAATCCTTCATCTCTTTTGGTAAGATCTACAAGAGGTATACCTTGTTTATCTATTTGTTTTATATATATAGATGTATATATATGCTTGTACGATGTTAATCATATGAAATCAAGACAAGGGTTGTTGGATGTATATATAGCTTTGTTATAGAAAATTTTGAAATTCTAGCCATGGAACTCTCTTGGTTATTAGCTATGTTTTCTCCATGATCCTTGAGATGGTCCTTTCAACATGATAGATATCGGAGAGAATACATACAAGTTCTATTGATCTTATTAATCTCTATATGAACTTTAACCCATAATCTTAAGGTTTATGTTTATAGTGAAGTTCTTAGTGAAGAATTCACTAAAAAGGATAAAAGTATATATAATAGATTTATAAGTTATTGGAAAGAGTTCCGAATAATAATAAGTAATCGTTATCTTATTATTTGAGCCAAGATATTGCTTGACTTTCAAATAATGTTTGGATATTGTGTGGTTCTATCTATTCATAGTAGCCGATATCTTGTAATATGGTAACTATTATAAAGGCTTTTTGCACAAGCTCAAAAGAATCCAATCTCATCAAGAGTCCGAACATGAAAATAGTCAATTCAAGAATTTTTTTCTTGATAGAAAATGAATTAACAAATAAAGATCCTATAGTTGCTTCTATAGTTGACCCACTGATCCTGTAAAGATAGTTACAGTTGATCACCATCTTAGGGAAGAAGTGTATATGGATACAAAAGAGCAAATGCGTTAATTCTATGTTTGATAGTATTAGTGCAAGTGGGAGATTGTTGGGGATATGCTCAAATGCTATAGTTTGAGATGACGTTATTAGGGTTTAATAAGAATATATTTATGTGTTTTATACACTATGTTATTTGAGGATAATCATATTCTCTGCTTCGATAATAATATGTGTAAGGCCCAGCCCGAGACCACATGTGCATGTAGATCATATAATATATAATTAAATTATTTTATATGCATTTACCTTGTTTTAGGTGCTTTAAAATTGATTTATGTGCATTTATCTCGATTTATGTGCATTTCATCGTTTAACGTGTATTTGGGTCATTTATATCATGTAGCTAGTAATTGGAACCAGCTAAGCTCAAAAGCTAACTAGAATAATGGAATTAGAACCAAGACAATTAGAATTAACACTTGAATGGCAAACTAGTAATACACAAGTTAGTTGAGGGGCACTCTCGTCCTTAAGCTAAAATTTCATAATATCTTAACACTATTCTATCCTAGGCCAAAGCACACACAACACACCCCAAATCTCTACAACACAAACTCCCACAATCAACCCACACATACACACACTACACGATTTTGCCAAGAGGAATGGAGAATGAAGAAGAAGAAGAAGAAAAAAGGAAGGAGGAGGAAAGTAGAAGCAAGCCATTTCCAAGCTCATCAACCATTTTCAATCCATTTTCTTCTATTTCTAACTCTTGAAAATGTGAGGGATTATTTCAAAATTGATTGATAAAGCTCATCCAAGATTGTATATTGTATATTGTTAAGTAATATTGCTTGTTAAGTTCATATATATATCCTCATTGTAAAGTTGGTTGTATTTATGTGTTGTAGATCTAGAAATTGAAAATTTGTGTTGGGTATTGTGGATTGTTGAGGAGAGGTGATTGAGTGAGTTTGAACCCTTGTATGATGCCTAGAAGTCACCTTGTGCATGTTTGATCTTTGGTAGGAGGTTAGGTTGTTGTGTGGATGATTGTGCTAGAAGTTGTGTTTTTCTCATCAGCAATCCGGTCGTCACCTTCTTCATCTGATCGACCAGATGAAGCGTGTAACGCTTGGATCAAGGCTCGCTGCCGGGCGTTGTGGCTCCTATACGGTCGACCGGATAGGGGTGGTGACGCCCGGATGTCCCAAATTGCTAAATAGGGCAAATAACTTGTTTTAGTGATTTAGGGAGCTACCGATGTTAGATTGAGGAACAGTCGGATGCGTTGGAACCATATTGAACCCTAGTTTATTGTAATGGACTCTAATTGAGGAATTTGTGCCTTGGTTTGGGAATTAGGTAGTTGCTAACTTCTTTATGTTGTTAGGGGCTATCGAACATAGGCAACAATGGTGTCTTTTGTTCTGTTGTTTTAAACTTGTTCCATGAACCTTCTTGGATTCTTATTTGGTAAGAATTGAACATATAATTTATCCTTTATCTCACATATGTAGTACATTGCATTAGGACCTAGCTATGAGAATCGAATTAGCATAAAACTCTTACTGCACTAATGACTATGTTTAGCTACCGGAGGATTCTCACTTGGTCTATCTTCTCATGCATGTTTATGTGTTATATGAACTCTATTTGGAACGTGATTACACTAATATATCTTTGATTATTGCTACTAATCGGTGGCAACCTACTTTGTTACCTCCGAGATTGTTTTACATTTGAAATCCACTCTCGCTCGGTGAATTCTCCTTGGAGGGAAGGAAGATGAATAAGGATAAGGTAATAAATCCCACGGTAGAAGTTCTGGACTGCCTGGGCGGCATTGGGCTTGCCAGGACGGACTTGGGCTACTATGGTTTGGGCTGTCTCTAGAGTACCCTCCCTTAATTGGTGTGATGAAGATGATTTGACAAGAAAGCTCGAGGCTGGCCATCACCAACAAAGTTTGTGATATTGTATCCTTTTACTACATGGTTCCTATTCTCGTTGGGTCCCTCGAGGTCCTCGAAGAGTAGAGTTGCTCGATTAAGATTGTGATTATCTTGTACTTGTTATTCTCGTTATATTTGTTACATGGAATACGATTTTATAAAGATGCTTTTGAAATGATAAAATGTTTGTGAAAACCCTTCATTTCTCATCCTCATTGAGCTATATGTAAGATTAGCTCACCCCTATTTCTGATACTTATAGGTGAGACTGAGGCTGAGCCTACTGTACAGGTTGAGGGCGATGAGACTCTATGTGAAGAGACTGACTTCTGTCTCTATTGATCTTCATGCTTGTGTTGGGAATAGACTTGTTAATAGAAACTGATGATGTACCTTTGAACAACTTATGATATGTAATATTCTTTTGGATTCCTAATGTTATACTAAGTTTGATTATCATTCTTTTGAGGCCTAGTCGTCTGTATTTGGCCATGTATGAAGTACAAACAGGGATGCTAGGTCTTGTAATTATGAACAGGTTGATGTGGCCTTTTAATGCCAAATGCCATGAGTATTCTTTTGAAGTTACTTGTGGGAGGAAAATGCATGCTAGGTTGTTAATTTATGTTTCACAGGATATAAGCGATTGACACGTTGCGCTCCGACCTTAACCTCTGCATGTCTTGATGTCGAGGCGTGACACCTATTTAAGTGGTATCAGAGCTAGCTTTAGTTAGCATTGAGCTAGCCTTAGTTAGTGTAGTCCGGGTTTTAAATAGAGGTCCCTGGAGGAAAAGTTTTAACTTGAATAAAGTCTTAGAGGATTTTTATATGTGCTTATGTGTAACGAAATGTGCTTAACATACTATAAGTGCTTCTTGTTTATGTTTAACTTACATGTTAGATATAACTAAACTGCAAGCATGTTAGGAGAGTTAGTAGTGTACATGTTCATGACTCACCTAATATATGCATAACCTATAACCGTGCTTGGTACCTGTTCTATATTTATAGATGGCAGGTCGTAACACCCGCATCAACACTAAGTCTCAAGAGCTCGGGAACGAGAATCAAGTTTACCCCGGTGTGGCTATGTTCAATTTGATGGCAACTGCCATAGACTGAATGAGTCAATTTATGGAACAACAAGCAGCAACGACAGCAGCAACAGCTAATAATAATAACAATAACAACAACAATCATGGTGCTGGTAGCAGTGGTGGAAACAGAGGTAATAGGAAAGGCGATAACCTCAAGGATTTCCTATTCTACAGCCCTCCGAAGTTCAGGGGCCAGCTGAATAGTGAAGAGGTAGAATATTGGTTGTCTCGGATGGAGAAGATTTATGTTGCGCAGGACTATGCAGAGGAGAAAAAGGTTTCCTATGCAGTCTTTCAATTAGAAAGTGATGTTGAGACATGGTGGGATACGGTGAGAGATCAATGGGAGGATCAACGCACTCCCTTTACATAGAGGAACTTTGTTAGAGCATTCAAGAGTAAATACATATTTGAGGCTTCCTGGGACAGGAAGATGAATACGTTTATGTACTTGAAGCAAGGAAGCATGGCGGTGGCAGAGTATGGGGCGAAATTTGATAACCTCTCCCAGTATATACTGCATATGGTCCAGACCCCGGACACCAAGTTATGGAAGTTTAAACAAGGGCTGAGGCTCGAGATTCAAGATAGGCTGGCAGTAGTAGAGTTTGACACTCATAATGCTATCTTTGCAGCTCATCGAGGGTTGAAGAGATAAAATTAGCAATAAAGGTTGGTCTATCTCAGCAGAACAAGAGGCCCTTTCAAACTCAGGGTCAGTCTAGAGCATTCCAAACCCAGAAGCCCCAAGATTAGGCCAACCAGCAGTTACTAGGCCCCAGACTAATGTCCCAACCACTCAGGTAGTTCGGGGAGCACCAGGAGGTGGAACTACCACTTGAAATGTTGCGTGCAATTATTGTTACAAGAAAAGGCATTCTGAAGCCCAATGTTGGAGAAAAAGTGGCAAGTGTATTAGGTGTGGGAGTGATCAGCACCTAGCCAAAGATTGTCCGAAGTGGCAGAATAAAGATGCACAATTTCAGCCCGTTAGGAATGCTCCTGCACAGAGGGTTCAAGCCCGAGCTTATTCCATGGATCAAGAAATAATCCCAGATGATGCTGCTATTAGTGAAGGTACCTTCCGGATCCACAATCAATTGGTTAAGGTTCTTATTGATACTGAATCTACGCATTCATTCATAAACCCCCAAATGTGCATATCGTACTAAGTTGCCGTTGAGAACTTCTCATATCATATAGAAGTTAGCACACCAATGGGCCCCAAATATGCCACTAGACTGGCGTGTAAAGCATGTCAGATGCAAGTTGGGAATCGGGAATTTTTGGCCGATCTTATAGTGCTTATCTTCCGAGACTATGAGGTTATTTTGGGGATGGATTGGCTATCACGACATCATACATGATTAGATTGTCGAACAAAGGTTATTAAGTTCCGGGTACCAGGACAACCTGTGCTTATGGTGAGAGGAGAACATGACTTGTCGGGAAAGGCTGTGATATCCTTATTCTGTGAAATACATGAGGAAAGGTTGCAATGGATATTTGGCTTACTTAATCAACATGCCAACAAATCAAGTTAAATTAGCGGAGGTTCCGGTGGTTAAAGAATATGTTAAGGTATTTTCGGAGGAATTGCCAGGATTACCATTCGAAAGGGAGCTTGAGTTTGTGATTGAGACACTACCAGGAACATAGCTAATCTCTAAGGCTCTGTACCCCATGGCCCCGACCAAATTGCAAAAGTTGAAGGTTTAGTTACAAGGCTTGTTGGAAAAAGGCTTCATACAACCTAGTTCATCTATGTGGGGTGTCACGCCCCAACTCGACCCCTCTTACAATCAGTCAGGACGCAACGGAATTTCGACAGCATAATGACAGTAACATGAACATCAGGGCTCTAAACCAACCCTTAATAACAACATACATCAAACTCCACAAATCACCAACCAACTCCACAATCAAATCAACAACATACAACGCAACTATTTCATACATTAAATATTCTTTCATCAACTCATTCATAGTTATGCGCCTCCGTTCCAACATAATACATTTACTATATAACATACACTTCCAAAATAGATTATAGCCTACCTAGCAACCTAATCATGTTCCAAACCAAGACTACTAAGCTACAACATTTAATTTATTATCTTTACAACATATTATGCATCATAAACTTCTAAGTAAATGCAAAACATCTAGTTTTAATATACAAGATAACAAAAGAGAACTACATCTCAAACATCAATGACAAGACTTTGGCACATAGGGCTTGTCCTTATAAAGCTCATTTTCCACATTCTCCTCTTCAGGAGTCACGTACCCGTAATCCTGCAAAAGTACACCTGTATGCATGCAATAATAGAGAGTGAGCTTATATAAATAAGCCCAGTGAGGATCCGATAGATCTCGAGCAAGGTCTACTAAACTCCTTGGAATAATCCTTTGAGTCAGTAAACACACAATAACATCAATAATACTATAATCACATAACTATATGACCATTCAATAAAGGATACTCTCTCTAGTTAGTGTAGCTCCAAACGCCATCACGTTCTCAACCATTCTTCTTGTAACTCCCCATTACTCACGCACCCGGGGTACCCCCAATAACCTCTCCCTCCATGACACCTCCGTCATGCGAGCTGGAGGCAGTCTCTAATAGTCATCCCGTTTTCAACCCGACAGCCCGATGCTGCCCGAGAGGTGGCACACACATACCAAAGACTCAGCAATAAATATAAACATCAATCATCAATATTCCGAGAGATCAGCAACGAAAGTGCCCGATTCCCGTACTCAATAATCAATCAATATTCTGAGAGATCAGCAACGAAAGTGCCCTATTCCCATACTCAATAATCAATCAATAATCATCAATCATCATATTATCATCATCAATAATCATATCAATAATCAATTGAACAACAATTAACTAAGTTAGATGACAAAGTAGGCCATCCAACCGGACATGCATTAAACACACAATCAAACCCTAGTTTACCCATCAACAACTCACAATTCAATCACTCAAACCACACCCGATCAACTAAGGCTCAATTCAATAATTTAAAGAAAGATAACCTAAACTTCAAATAATCATATCTTACATTCTACTAATCCAAACAACCCCAAATCAGTTTCAAACACTCACCCATTCAACCAACTACATTAGCCCTCTCGAAAATCCACCATAACACCTCAAAATCATGCCCGATAACCCTAAAACCCTAGGATATCTTGGCTGGATTTTCCGGACTTTCCCACGAGCAATGTAATCGAAAATTCGGCATTACAACAGTGCTAACACGTAATTATCAAGTATTTGGAAATCGACGGCAATCGATTTCGATCATCACAACTCAATTAATTCAACATTGAACAATTTAATCAAAATTTAATACCCGAAAAATAAAAATTATGCTACATCCGACAGAAACTCGTAGTATTACCACTAAACGATCCCTAGCATGCAAGGAGCAATAATCTAACATCATATTACAATTCTAACGGTTCAATCTTCATTTATACGCAAAAAATGCAAAAGACAAATTTTGAGATCTAGAATTTTTCTCTCACCTTTGATGTGTTTTGATGCAAGAAATGTGTAGAATGGATGCCAAACAATCAATTTCAAGCTTTGAATCACTCAATTCGGCTTTGAAACGCAAAATCTGTGAGAAAAATGCTTTGAAAATGCCTTTATCTTTCTCCTCCAAGGAGCCACGGTTTTGTGTGTGTTTTTGGTGGTGTTTTGCTTTGTTTTTAATGTGTGTTGATCATATATTAAGCAAAGGTCAAATAAATAAAAGAAAGTCAAAGTGGAAACTAATTATTTTTAGTGTTTTCTTGACTTTAAATGCATTTTATTGATCACCAAAGTTCAAAACAATTATTCAACACCCAAGATAGCTCAAGTAAATTATTTTTAGGTGACAAGAAGTTTTACAATCAAACAATTTCACCCGAGTCGGCTTAAAACTCGATTTTCGCAAAAGTCGGTGTAAAAACCCTAATAAATTCTTAAGCCGATTTTAAAACCATTTTAATCAAACACAGGTATATTAAAGTCCGTGGTCTAGGTCTAGAAGGGTTAAAAAGACTAGTTTCAAAATTTTAGCGGACGTGTTTCGAAAATACTATTCACTAAAAATTGACGATAAAATTTCTGATCCCGTTTTTTATGAAAATTTCATGAATGCACATTTAGCACGTATTAGGAGTATTGACATCAAAATTATAACATTCTAGGTCATATAGCACATAAACAGGTCAAATGCACGCAAAACGAGATAAAACACGTAAATCGAGTTAAAGCATAAAAGTGGGGTTTCACATGGGGTGCCCCGGTGTTGTTTGTGAAGAAGAAGTGTGGAACGTTGAGGCTTTGCATTGATTATAGGGGGTTGAATCAAGTAACAATAAAAAATAAGTACCCTTTGCCATTGATCGATGAATTATTCGATCAACTTCAAGGAGCCAAGGTCTATTCGAAATTTGACTTGAGGCAAGGATATTACCAACCCCGTAAAGGAGGATGTGCCTAAGTCAGCTTTCAGAACGAGGTACGGACATTATGAGTTTGTTATAATGTCATTCGGATTAACAAATGCTCCTGCAGCTTTTATGGACTTGATACACAGGGTGTTTCAACTATATTTGGACCAGTTCATGGTGATTTTTATAGATGATATCCTAGTGTATTCGAAGACCGAGAAGAAACATGAGAGACATTTGCGTTTGGTGTTGCAGAAGTTGAAAGAACACCAATTGTTTGCCAAATTCAGCAAATATGAGTTTTGGCTCAAACAAGTAGCCTTCTTGGGTCATGTGATATCTCATGAAGGGATTGCTGCGGATCATTCGAAGATTGATGTTGTTCAGTCATGGAAGAAATCGAAGAATGTCACCAAGGTACGTAGTTTTCTCGGTTTGGCGGGATACTACAGGAGATTTGTAAAGGATTTTTCTAAGCTAGCGGCCACTCACAAAGCTCACACAAAAGAAGATCAATTTCGTGTGGGATGATAAGTATGAAAATAGTTTCCTAGAATTGAAGAAGAGATTGACAACTGCTCCTGTATTGGCATTGCCTGAGGTAAGTCAAGGGTTTGTTATCTATAGTGATGCTTCAAATGAAGGATTGGGGTGTATATTGATGCAAAACAATCAAGTCATCGCTTATGCATCCTAAAAGTTGAAATCTTATGATGTCTTATGAGGCGGTCGTGTGAAAAGTGTAAAAAATAGACCAAGTTAAAATACCTGCAAGTGCACGGATCTTTGTAGTGTAGTGTGCTCTGAGTGCGGAATCGTACCACAGGGAAGCTCATTAGTTAAGTTAGTGAAGTAGTGTGAAAGTGTTTAAAATGCTTAAGTGACAAGTTCGCAATTGGAGTTTAATTTAAACTACAACTAACTAAGTAATCTACGTTAAACTAACTATTAGTTGAATACGAGGGGTAGTAATTTAAGGGTTAAAATATGTAAATGAGGCAATTAATATAGGCTCAGTATCCAGTTTTTTTAAATTCTGCAAGGGCTTAAGCTACAAGTATACACCCGGTTAAGCTAAACATTATAGACCTACTTAATCTACTTAGTTTATTTTAACTAAGTACAACAAGGCAAACTAAACTAAGGAATTAATCTTACAAATAGAAACTATAGTACAACCTATAGTTTCATGGAGTCTATGGTACAACGTATAAACTCATGATTAAAACCGTTTTATGGCATTAAAGTAACGCAATCATAACATTAACTACAAGTATAATATTATGATACGAAAGTAAAGCATTCATAACATCTACTTTGAAAGCATTATGTATGAATACTGAATTAAAACAAGCCATACATTGCAATATGAATTGAATAAGTTAAATCCGATATCATATATTAAAATACTATCATTTACAATATTCATCCCTAGATATCAATCTACTCAGACATAAATGAATACAAGTTATGTAAAGAAAAAAGGGTCAAGAAAGGCTCCCCCATATTAACGAATGCTTATTTCTGATCCCCAAAATTTGAGCAGAGGTCCGACGCAAAATAGCTATTCGGGTAGAAATAATTTCCCCCGAATAAGAGCTACTATGGATGAATTTCTCCTAAATAAGAGCTTTTCTATTAAAAGCTACTCGGGCAGAACCTCCCCCGTCTACTAACTAATTAGGTCGGACTTCCTCCTAAAAGTAGCTATTCGGGCCAAATTTCCCTGAATAAGAACTACTTAAGTAGGACTTCCCCCGTATCATACTAATTTATTAACTACAACTGAAACAAAAACTAACTAGAATTAACTCGAAAATTGATTTAAAAAAAACAAAATGCAAAATTAATTAACATTTTCGGTTGCGGAAAGGGAATATTTATAGGCACCAGATCAGAGGGGCGCTCGAGCAGCCAGTAGGCGCGCTCGAGCGCCCATCTTTTTGGTCCGTTGATTTTTCAAGGCGTGGGCAACTCTGGAAACTTCCTGAGGCGTGCTCGAGCGCCGGTAAGGGGCGCTCGAGGACCCTTCTGCTACATCGCTAAATTATCACCACGTGTTTTCTTCCAGAAGCCGATGGATTTTTGTAAGGCGCTTGAGCGCCTAGGAAGGCGCGCTCAAGCGCCCTTTTGCTGACTTTCTAGTCTTGAATGTTGACTTATGACCAGGCTTTGACCGTGCATTGACCGAGGCATTTCTGGGCTATTTTTAGTATTCTGAGTCTGATTACACACTAATTTCGTCTAAATTCTGACTCTAAGGACTCCATTCTTCCACTGTTCCACGTGTAATCCCTAGTGTTCACTTTTTGACTTGTATTTTGGATCGTTTTGGGTCTGAACTTCCACTTTTTGGTATTCTCCTACATTGCATCAAAAGTATCAAAGTGTTGCAATTATCCCTAAGTTTAAGATGCAAATATAGTAAAAATACCAAGGTTTGAGTGCTGCAAATACAGTCACATCAACATCCCCAAACCTAAATATTGCTTGCCCTCAAGCAAGACTGTATTTTAAAATAGATGTGAAAGTGAAATTTGCAGAATTTACAAATAAAAAACATATGAAAAAATCTATCTATCTTTTTGTCAAACATTTTCTAAATATGAAACATGAGAAATGCAATCTACTATCTTAAACCTATTCAGCAGTTAATGATAAACATGATAAGAGAACCTTTTACATAGTTTCTCAAATCGACTATTGATTGCTTTGGAGTATATATTTAGAAGTAAGCTAAGCAAATTAAGTTCATGCAATTCTCAACTTTCAAGTTATGCAAACAAATCGGACTTTGTTATTCTCACCTACATTTGGAATCAAACTTTTGATCATGCCTTAACCCTTTAACATTTGCCATAAATATAAAAGTACAACTTACAATATCTCTATATAGTGTTCAGTTTCTTTTGCTTTCTGGATATCCCATGTAGTGGGCTTTAAGGCCAATAATCCCTCGCCATTATGACTGAGGTTACTAGGCTTCAAAGGGACCCTTACGTGCCTTAATCACCCGAGATATCCACGCTCGAAACCTTACACTATAGCACATATCCCAAATTACAATGTCTAGGATAGTGGTGTTTAGAGATTTACAACATATTTACACCAAAAAATTTATTCAACAATAAAGGTATGTACAACTCGTTTTTCTTTTTCCATTTTTTTTATTGTTTTCCTTCTTTTTTCTCTTTTTTTCTTTTCTTTTTTTTTTCTTTTTTTCAGAGTGTACATACAAATAGAGTAACATAACGTACTGTACGAAATGGCATAAGGGTTTAGGTTTCAATCACAAGAAGTTTTCATAACAAACGGTAATCATATCTTAATCCTTTCATAATCACACAGCTATCAATTGAAGAAAACAAGAACAGCTAGGTTTACTCACGAATACAGTACCCCAAAGTTTTTATTACAGAGTTTCCTCAGAGTTTTTTCACAATACATAGCTAACAAAACAGGTTCTCAAATCATCTAAATCATCTTCTTTTAAACAAGTAAGATAGCAAAATACTCTTCTCATGAACAAAAATGGTGTATTTCTTGCATATTTTGAAAAAGTTTTCATGAAATACACGCACCTCCACACTGAAACTTTGATTGTCCTCAAGCAAATAGCAATGTAAGACAGTGAGAGTGTAATATGCAAGTAATAACATAATGACAAATGCTACATCCCCAAACATGTGGTTTGCTTACTCTACAACGCAGGTTGATCAGGTATAAAGGGAAATGTAGTAAGGATAGATATCACCTTTATTTGAAGTATTTCTATGTTGATGTCAAAGCTTTTCTACTAACTTTTACCAAAAGATGTATCATTCTACAATTAAAGATTAATAAACAAAGAATTTTACATATTATCATGAACACAGCAAAAATAATAGTTAATCTATACAAAATAGTATAAGGAAGGGAGGGTGAAAAAGAATTATGGTTAAGGAAAATAACCTAATACATAAAGCAATAAATAAACTACTCAGACCATTTAGACTCTTTTTTGGGGTTCTAGAGTTGATACTACTGAACAGACTAGCTCTTCCATAGGTTCCTATGTTCACAACATCTAGTGCTTTCCTTTGGCACACTTAAGGCCAAAGTCAGTTCCATAGGGTCAAGGTTTATTACAGTGGGGTTTTATGTAACAGACGTTACATTTGGTGTATGCTCACACTCCTAACTACCTTATCAAGTAATATCCAACATACCCAAACTACATTAAGCTGGTAGAGTAGCTCACACTATAAGACAAAGTTACACAATTAAGCTAACCGTATAACGAAACGTACAGTGACCACTAGTAGACTAACACTGGTACCTCTATGAATGTTCCCCAAGCCTAAAACCCAAACTACCTAAAGTTGGAGAAAGATTCGCAGATTACATGTAACAATAGAATTTAAATAAATATTTACACAAAAGAGTACTAGGTTGCCTCCTAGTAGCGCTAAGTTTAACTTCTTCAGCCAGACGGTTGTACTGAGTTTAATGTCATCAGCTAGGCAGATTCCGTTTTATGGAAGGTATTCAGGGTCTAGAAGTTCAACGGATTCAACTTCATGAGGGACCACCTTAGGATTGAATGCATGCTTCAATCGTTGCCCATTGACTGTGAAGATGCGCCCATCTTTAGGGTGCTTAATCTTGACGGCTCTAAAAGGATATGTTTCAAGCACCTCAAATGGACCATCCCACCTTGTTCTCAATTTGCCTAGGAAGAACTTCAATTTGAAATTAAACAACCAGACTTTATCAGAAGGAGAAAAAGTTTTCCTCGGAATGGATCTATCATGAATACTCTTCATTGTCTCTTTGTAGAGTTTGGCATTCTCATAAGTTTCGAAGTGAACCTCTTCCAGTTCACGCAATGCCCACTTCCTAGGTGCACCTGCCTGTTGCAAGTCAAAGTTTAGGGCCCTAGTAGCCCAATAGGCTTTATCCTCTAGTTCAACAGGAAGGTGGCAAGCTTTGCTGTACACCACTCTATAAGTGGATATGCCAATGGGAGTTTTGAAAGCAGTACGGTAGGCCCATAATACGTCGTGCAGATAACTTAACCATTCTTTGCAATCGAGCCTAACCATTTTCTGAAGAATTGACTTGATTTCCCGATTCGACACTTCTACTTGTCCACTTGTTTGTAGGTGGTAAGGCGTTGCTATCTTGTGGTAGACTTAGTATGTTCTTAATAAGGCTTCGAGTGTCCTGTGACGGAAATGCTGTCCTCCGGCACTTATAAGTACACATGGCACCCCGAATTGAAAAAAGATGTTCTCCTTAATGAACTTGACCACGACTTTGTGGTCATTGGTTCGGGTTGCCACTGCCTCTACCCACTTGGACACATAGTCCACACCAACAAGAATATAAGTATAACCTGAGGAAGGAGGAAAGGGACCTATGAAGTCTATACCCCACACATCGAATATTTCATATATAAGAATAGGTGTAAGGGGCATCATGTCCCTTCTTGAAATGGAGCCAGCTTGTTGATATTGTGGACAATTTTTACACACTCGCTGGGCATCCTTGAAAAGAGTGGGCCAAAAGAACCCACATTGAAGGACTTTGGCAACTGTCATTTTTCCACTGAAATGTCCACCACATGCTTCAGAGTAGCAGAACTGGAAAATGCTATCAGTTTTATCCTCAGGAATACATCTCCTAATGACTTGATTGGCACAAATCTTGAAAAGATAGGGATCTTCTCAGATAAAGTACTTGACTTGTGCCATGAATCAATCCCTTTCACGTTTACCCCAATGAGTTGAAAACTCTTGGGCAGCCAGATAATTGACATAGTGGGCATAACATAGGGTCTTATATGAGATGGCAAAAAGTTGTTCATCAGGGAACGTGTCTTTGAAAGGCAAAGAGTCAATAAGAGAATCACGTACCAAATGTGATAGATGATCGGCAACAGAGTTCTCGCTTTCTTTTTTGTCCTTGATCTCAAGGTCGAACTCTTGAAGGACTAATAGCCAACGGATTAGATAAGGCTTTATATTTTTTTTAGTCAATAAATACCGTAAAGCCGCGTGGTCTGTGTAGACTACTACTTTGGATCCTAGGATGTAAGATCTGAACTTATCCAAGGAGAAGACTACAACTAGCAATTAATTTTCAGTGGTAGTATAGTTCTTTTGAGCCTCATTTAAAGTTTTGCTAGCATAATAAATCACAGTAGGCAGCTTGTCTTTACGCTGGCCTAATACAGCTCCCATAACATAGTCTGATGCATCGCACATATCTCAAAGGGGATACTATAGTCAGAAGGTTGGATGATAGAAGTAGAGGATAGCAAGGATTTGAGCTTCTCAAAAGCTTTCGAGCACTTGTCATCAAAGTTGAATTCGGTATTGTGTGCTAAGAGACTAAAAAGAGGTCGGGCTATATGGCTGAAGTCCTTGATGAAACGTCGATTAAAAGCAGCGTGACCAAGGAAGGATCTGATATCACGCACCGTCTTGGGTGTAGGCAACTTTTCTATTAGTTCTGGGTCCACATGGATTCCATCCTGTGTAACAACATGACCCAGAACTATACCTTGTTTAACCATAAAATGGCTTTTTTCCCAACTTAGAACCAGGTTCATTTCAACACATCAATCAAGCACTTGTGAAAAGTGTGTGAAGCATTCGTTGAAGGTAGCTCCGAATACTGAGAAGTTATCATGAAGACTTCTAGAAACGTTTCGATCACGTCCGAGAAAAGAGCCATCACACATCTTTGAAAAGTCGCAGGGGCATTGCAAAGACCGAAAGGCATACGCTTGAATGCAAAAAGTAGTCTTTTGCTAATCTTCAGGAAAGACTGGGATTTGATTGTATCCCATATACCCATCCAAAAAGCAGTAGTAGCCTTGTCCGGCATCTCTATCTACGACTTGGTCAAGGAAGGGTAAAAGGAAGTGGTCTTTCTTTGTCTTGGAGTTGAGCTTTCTATAATCAATATATACACGCCACCCAGTAGTGGTGCATGTAAAAATGAGCTCACCTTTATCGTTCGGGACCATTGTAATCCCAGATTTCTTTGGTACCAGTTGTACTGGACTTACCCATGGACTGTCAGAAATCAGGTATATAATACATGTATCAAGCAACTTGATGATCTCTTTGTGGAGGACATCACCAATCTTTGGGTTTAGTCTTCTCTGAAATTCTGGAGAAGGAGAAACTCCTTCCTCGAGATGAATTATGTGCATACACACAGAGGGATCAATTCCTTTCAAGTTTGAAATTGTCCAACCTATAGCCTATTTATGCGTGCCTAGGACCTTTAAAAGTTTGCCTTCATGCTCAGGGGTCAAATCCAATGCAATAATGATTGGAAGGGTCTCATCAGGTCCTAAGTATACATATTTAAGATGTTCAGGCAATGTTTTGAGTTCCAACGTTTGTGGAAACTTAATTGTGGGACAATCAGGGACTTCAAGGAAATCATTTGTTACTTGATCGTCTTTTTCTTGATCAGCAACAATGGAAGCGGAGGTGACCATTTCAGGCGAAATGTCGCATTCATACAATAGCCGTTCAAGTTTGACGATGTCATGCCTCAACTCGACCCCTCCTACGATCAGTCAGGACGCAACAGAATTTCAGCAGTACAACGACAGTAACAAGGACATCAAGGCTCTAAACCAACCCTTTAGTACATCATACAACCAACTCCACAATCAAGTTAACAACATACATAGCAACCATATTACACATTAAGTATTCTTTCAACAATCCACTCATAGTTATACGCCTCCATTCCAACATCAATCCATAGGCTACATCATACATTTCCAAAATAGTTTATAAGCTAGTCTAGCAACTTAATCATGTTCAAAAGAAAGGCTACTAAATTAGCAATATACATAAGTCTTATAATTGAGTAAGTTATACAATATAACATATTACAACTACTAAGACAAACTCATGGCAACGACTCTGGCACACAAGACTCGTCCACATAAAGCACATTCTCAGCTTCCTGAGGCACGTACCCGTAATCTTGTTCAATAACACCTATATGCATGCAATTATTGAGAGTGAGCTTATATAAAACAAGCCCAGTGAGGATTCGATAAATCTCTAATAGTATTTACTGTACTCCTTGGAAATCATCCTTTGAGTAGTAAACAGCAATAATCATCAAAAATCACAATATAAGCACAATAATTATAACGACCAATCAATAAAGGATACTTTAGTTGGTGTAGCTCCAAACGCCATCACGATCTTAACCGTTCTTCTTGTAACTCCCCATTACTCACGCACCCGAGGTACCTCTCTAGCCCCTCCCTCCATGACACCTCCGTCATGCAAGCTGGGGGTAGCTTCTAGTAGTCATGCCGGTTTCAACCCGACAACCCGATGCTGCCCGAGAGGTGGTACACATACACCAAGACTCAGCAATAATAATAAACATTCAATCATAGGAGGACAACCTTTTCCGTTGACTATCTCCTGGTTCATCAATAATCAATTATCACAGGAGGACAACAAAGTAGGTTGCCTATCTCCCGGTTCAACAGTAATCAATCAATAATCATCAATTCAACAACATAACTACAACTATTCAATTAAACAACAAACAACTAAGTTAGATGACAAAGTAGGCCACCCAACTTAACATGCATTAAACACACAACCAAAATCTAGTCCAACCATCAACAACTCATAATTCAATCACTCAAACACTACCCAAACATCTAAAGGCGTATATCAACATTTTAAAGAAAGACAACCCGAACTTCTAAAAGTCATAACTTACATTCTACTAATCCAATAACCTCCAAACCAATATCACTCACCCACTCAATCAACAACATTCACCCCCTTGGAAACCAACCATAAACCACCCACATCAAGCCCAATACTCCTAACACCACAATGCACCAAGGCTGAAATTTTTGGACTTTCACACCAACATCACAATCAAAATTTCGGCATTACAACATTACTACCACGTATTTACCAAACTTTTACAAGCTAACAGCAATCGATTCCAACCACCACAACTCTAGATATTCAACAAATAGCCAACAACTCAACTTTTAAAACCCGAAAAACAAAATTCATGCTACAACAGTTCAAATCTTATATAAGCACATATAAACGATCTTTAGCATGCACTAAGAAATAATATAACATCAATTCAACTTTCTAACGGTTTAAAATTCAATTATATGCAAAAACATAAAAATGACATTTTGAGATCTAGAATTTATCTCTCACCTTTGATGTGTTTTGATGCAAGAAAGATGTAGAATGGATGCCTAACAAGTGAAATCAAGCTTTGAATGAAGTGATTTGGACTTGAATTGCAAAATCTATGGGAAAAAATACTTTCAAAAACCTTGAAAATGCCTTCTTTCTTCTCCCTCATGGATTTTTGGAAATGTGTGTGGTTTGTGAGTGTTTTTGCTTTGTTTTTAATGTGTGTTGATGATATAAGCTCAAGGTCAACAAAATTTGCAAAGTCAAAGTTAGTATTTTTAGTCTTTTAACTAGTATTTTTAGTCTTTTAATTGTTTTTAGACTATTTTTGCTCACCCAAATGCAATTAACACTTAGACTATTTTTGCTCACCCAAATGCAATTAACACTTAGACTATTTTTAAGTAGTATATTTTTAGTTGACAACAAGTTTCACATGCATAGACTTCCACCCGACTCGGTTAAAAACTCAATTTTTTGCAAAAGAATGTGAAAAATCATATTATTTGTTTTCAAATGTCTTTTGAATGCACAATAAATCTAAAATCATTTAATACCACATATAAATACATTTACATTAATATATACTAGGTCAACGAAAGTCAATGCAAGAATCAGGTTTAGAAAAAATCACTATCTGGCTCAAAAATGCTACTTTTTACTCGAAAAGTCTATTTAAATTACTATTCCATTTCAAAATCATTTTTTTTTATCAAACATGGGTCTATTAATAATAGAGGACTAGGTTTTAAGACGTTTAAAATACTCTTGTAAAAATTTTAGCGGACAGGTGTTCAAAATACTATTCAGAAAAATTGTCGATAAAATTTCTGATGCCGATTTTGATAAAAATTTGATGAATGCACACATAGCATGTATTAGGAATATAAATCACATATTTAGAACATTCCAACTCATATAACACATAAATAGGTAAAATCACGCAAATCGAGGCAAAGACACGCAAATCAAGGTAAAGACAAAAACTGGGGTTTCACAGGCGATCTCCTCATCAAGAGTTAAGAGTGATTGGGCAAACTCATCTATGCATGAGTCAATGGTATCAACATGGAAGCATTCTTCTTCCTCATCTTGGTTCAACATATTGGCTGCATCAGCAACCCTAAATTTTATTCTTATATTCCCAAATGTAAGTTCTATCATTCCTGTCCTACAGTAAATGACATCATCAACTATTGCTAAGAATGGTCTGCCTAATAAGACGGGAGTAGTATTTTTGTTATCAGGGCCTAAGTCTATATCTAACACAATGAAATCCACTGAGAACAAGAATTCTCCTATTCTAACTATAACATCCTCTACAATACCTCTAAGTCTTCGCTCAGATCTATCTGCCAGTTGGAGGGTTACATTTATCGGTGTTAACACTCCAAGACCTAGCCTTTGGTAAATTGTGTGAATGATTAGGTTAACACTAGATCCTAAGTCTAGCGAGGCACTTTCAATGCGTTGATCATTGATTAAACATAGAATTGTGAAAGCTCCTAGGTCACTGTACTTTTGAGGCAACCCTTTAATGCAGATGTTACTAACCTTTTCAGTAAGACGGACCTTCTTAGGAATGGAGTTAGTTCGTCTATTTTTCATACACAGATCCTTCAGAAATGTGGCATAGGCTAGAATCTGTTGGATTACCTCAACAAAAGGTAGATTGATCTTAATGTCTTTTAAATGCTCTAAGACCTTGAGTTGTTTCGGATCATCAATCGACTTTGGATGGGACAGAGTTGTAGGGAAAGGTACTTGAGATGATGGTTCAACTATTGGTTCCACCGTTGGGTTTTGATTCCTTCGGGAGTCATTGACATTGTTGCTTACAACCTCGATTTTAGGTTTTTCTATTTCCTCAATTTCACCGGGAATATCCCTAACATTTTCTCTAACCTGGTTGTCTATAGTCTTCCTACTCCTAAGGGTAATTACGACCTTAGCCTGTTCTTGTATAGTCTTGGTTTGGACAGTACTACACTATCCTCATGGATTTTCCACGGTTTGAGACGGAAGCTTACCCTTGTCTCTCTTGCTTAAAGTTTGGGCCATTTGCCTGAGTTTTCCTTAAAGTTTAGCAATAGACTGTTGCTAAACTTGGAACATTTGTACTAGTTTATCAAATTTGTCATCAGATGATGACTGTGCAGGAGGAAGAGTAGGGACATTGTTCCGTTGTGTTCTGAACGGATTGTCCTGTTAGACTGGGTAGTAACCAGAAGGATTATTATTTTGTGGCCTCTGATATTGTTGTTGAGGGAACCGATTGTCAAAGTTTCCCTGTCTTTTCTGATATTATTGTTGAAGAAACTGATCTCTTGATTCCCTTGTTGCCACAGAAATGTAGGATTGTCTCGCCAGCCAGGATTATACGTGTTAGAATACGGATTGTAATTTCTTGTATATCCTTGAGTGGAGTATACTTGTTCTTGCATGAACTCAGGAAATTGTGAATCGATTGGACAGTCCAGAGTAGAATGATCTACTGCAGAACATACGGCACATACTTCCGTGATTTGAGGAGCTTGTGAAGAAGTAGACCCTAGATAGATGAATTTTTCTACTTACTGGGCTAGCACATCTACTTTGTCAATCAATTAGGTGTTGGAGTTAGAGTCAACTTCAAACAATGCCCTCTTTTAGGGATTTTGAGTGCCTTTAGTTTCTCTATCTATAAGTATGTTTTGAAGAGAGTCTTCAGCTATATTCTCTATTCTACTACAAGCTTCGTCTGCTGTGAGGTTATAGAAACCTCCATTGAGCTACATTAGCCATCATTTTCTGCTGAGGTGTAAGACCTTTAAAGAAATATTGCAAGAGATCATGACGACCAAACCCATGGTGAGGACACTGATTTCTAAGATCAAGAAATCTTTCCCATGCTTCATGAAATGGTTCTAAGTCCGATTTAGCAAATGTCATGATGTCAGTTTGAAGAGTGGTAGTTTTTGCCATTCGGAATAACCTATGTAAAAATTTTCGAATAAGATCTTCCCAAGAAGTGATAACTCCTGCATTTAAATGATTTAGCCACTATTTGGCTTTATCTTTCAAGGAAAACGGGAATAGACGCAGTTGAATATTCTCACGGGTCACATTTGGAATATGAAGCGTTGAACATGCTTCTAGGAATTGTATGATGTGAGTGTGAGGGTTTTCGTTGTTTTTTCCATAGAATGAATGAAGCATTGAAATTGTCCCTGTCTTGAGCTCAAAGTTAACATTGCCAAGAGTCGGTGGGGCTATGAAAAACTCGGGATTATAATCGCCCGGAGAGAAATGTTGATGTAAAGTTATTGGTCGGTTCACAGGTCGATTAACAGGTTGAGCTATTAGGAGTGGCAGAAGGTTTTGAATATTTTCGTCTTGATCTGCCATTGGGATAGGGATACTCCTTCGCGGAGTTTTCTGGGGTTCAGGATTATACGGGGCGAGTTCCGGATCCAAGGAACGATGCCCGTGCATACACAAAACTAACTTATATAAGTGCAGTAGGAAACTATTAGAAAATATGCTAAGTATATAAAAGCTTTAAAATAGTTATAAACTTAAATACAAAATAAAACAAATATAGGCATGCAATAAAAACAAGTATGAACAATATAGACAGTAATTACAACACTTTAAAATAAATTCACAACTATTTTTGTCAAAAACTAACTATACCATGCTTCCCTAGCAACGGCGTCAAAAACTTGATGTCTTACGAGGTAGTCGTGTGGAAAGTGTAAAAAATAGACCAAGTTAAAATACGCACAAGTGCATGGATCTTCGTAGTGTAGTGTACTCTGAGTACGGAATCGTACCACAGGGAAGCTCGTTAGTTAAGTTAGTGAAGTAGTATAAAAGTGTTTAAAATGCTTATGTGACAAGTTCGCAATTGGAGTTTAATTTAAACTGCAACTAACTAAGTTATCTAAGTTAAACTAACTATTAGTTGAATATGAGGGGTAGTGATCTAGGGGCTAGAATATGTAAATGAGGCAATTAATATAGGCTCGGTATCCAGTTTATCTAATTTTGCAAGGGCTTAAGCTACAAGCATACACCCGGCTAAACGCTATAAACCTAGTTAATCTACTTAGTTTATTTTAACCAAGTACAACAAGGCAAACTTTACTAAGGAATTAACCTTACGATTGAAACTATGGTACAACCTACAGTTCTATGGAGTCTATGGTATAACCTATAAACTCATGATTAAAACAGTTATATGGTACTAAAGTAACGCAATCATAACATTAACTACAAGTATAATATTATGATACGAAAGTGAAGCATTCATAACATCTACTTTAAAAGCATTAAGTATGAATACTGATTTAAAACAAGTCATACATTGCAATATGAATTGAATAAGCTAAATTCGAGACCATATATTAAAATACTATCATTTACAATATTCACCTCTAGATATTAATCTACTCAGACATAAATAAATACGAGTTATGTAAATAAACGAAAGTCAAGAAAGGCTCCCATATATTGACGAACGAGTATTTTTGATCCCCGAAATTTGACCAGAGGTCCGATACAAAATACTATTCGGGCGGAACTAATTTTCCCCGAATAAGAGCTACTAGGGATGAATTTCCCCCGATTAAGATCTTTTCTATTAAAAGCTATTCGGTCAAAACCTCCCCCGTCTACTAACTACTTGGGTCAGACTTTCCCCTAAAAGTAGCTATTCGGGCCAAATTTTTCCAAATAAGAACTACTTAGGTGGGATTTTCCCCGTATCATACTAATTAATTAACTACAACTACAACTAAAACTAACTAGAATTAACTCGAAAATTGATTAAAAAACCAAAATCCAAAATTAATTAACATTTTCGGTTGCGGGAGGGGGGTATTTAAAGGCACCAAATTAGGGGTGCCCTCGAGCGTCCAGTAAGCACGCTAGAGTGCCCATCTTTTTGGTTTGTTGATTTTTCGACACGTGGTAGCTCCGGAAACTTCCTAAGGTGTGCTCGAGCGTCGGTGAGAGGCGCCCAAGCACCTTTTTATTGCATCGCTGAATTATTGCCATGTGTTTTCTTCTAGATGCTGGTGGATTTTTGTATGGCACTTGAGCGCCTAGGAAGGCATACTCGAGCACCCTTTTGCTGACTTTCTAGGCTTGAATTTTGACTTTTGACCAGGCTTTGACCGAGCGTTGACCAAGATATTTTCGGGCCATTTTCTACGTTTTGAGTTAGATTATGTGTTAGTTTCGTCCAAACTCCGACTCTAAGGACCCCATTCTTCCACCGTTTCGCGTGTTTTCCCCAATTTTCACTTTTTGACTTGCATTTTGGATCGTTTTGGGTATGAACTTTCACTTTCCGGTATTCTTCTACATTGCATCAAAAGTATCAAAGTGTTACAATTATCCCTGAGTTAAGATGCAAATATAGTGCAAATACCAAGGTTTGAATGGTGCAAATACAGTCACATCACCTTATGAGGTGAATTATCCAACTCATAACTAGGAGCTTGCAGCTATTGTATTTGCACTGAAGAAATGGAGACATTATTTGTGGGAAAGTAAGTTCAAGATATTCACCGATCATAAGAGTTTAAGATATCTCTTTTCTTAAAAAGAGTTGAACATGAGGCAGAGAAGATAGATGGAGCTCTTGGATGATTACAATTGCACTATAAATTAAGTGCCCGAGAAGGCAAACGTAGTGGCAAATGCATTGAGCCGGAAGGCAAGTTTCGCAAGGTTGAAGATCAAGGAACCTACCTTGTTGTCTCAGATACGAGAGTTTCAACAACAAGACTGTGACGCCCGTGACATAGAGAATGCATACATCATTCATTTACATATATTTTGTACATTTGCTTGTTTAAATGTTTATTTGTTATAAATGTGCAATTAAGTGTTTAATTGTGTTTTACATGCAATTACATGTTTAAATTAAGTTTTAATATTTAAAACTTGAGTTTAATTATTTTAGTATATAAATAAATGTGCATTCCTATTATTTTCACAAAAGTTTTAAAGAAAATGTGATTTTATTCACTTTTAGCAAAAAGTCACTATTCACAGTGAAAATCGACTGTTTTATTTTTCTGAAACTGCATTTTTGTCCTATCATATGACTTGTAGGAAGAATGAGAAAAGTGTTAAATTGTGTATTTGATATTGGAAGTATGCGTTTAGAAAATGTTTATTGCATCATATGAATAATTAATTTATGTAATAACATTAGATTTTAGGGTAAAAATTTTTACAGGCCACTAAACTATTATGGGAGTCCTAGTCTGCCCACTTAACTATAAATAATTTTAAAAGGACCATTAGTTTTATAAAACGGTTCTAATATGGCGACTCCGTTAACTTTTCATCCAAAAAATATTAACAGAATCGAATCATATGCTACGCACCTGACAAAAATAAGGGTTAACTAGTCAATTAAAATATTTTAATTACAAAACTGCCTCGTAAAAAAAATATTTATCTTTTTGCCCAACTTTCCAAACCCAAATAAAGCTACGGTTTGTTCTTTTTCTCTTTTGAAGCCAAGATAACCATCCAAAAGAAAAGACAGCTAAGACCGTTCGATACAATTTTTCCTTTCCCTAATAGCTTGTGATCTTCTCAACCGTGCTTGTGAATGCTTTCGATGCTTCATGGAGATTTAATAGTAAAATTCAAGTAGCAGATTGTGTGTTGAACAAATGTCTCAGAAAATAATGGTGGTACGCGAAGGTGGAGGTAAAGGATTTAATGGTGGATCTATTGTGGCAAAGAGAGAGAAAATGGTGGTAAGTGAATGTGGTGGACTTTTTTTTCGCAGGAAAAATTAAGTATAAAATAATTCAACAGTACACTAAATTTAGGAATTTAGACAACTGAATTCATAACTCAAAAGTATCACATGTATCAATAACACTCTAGGTTCCATCTCTATCTTAATGAGCAATAGTGATTCTTCCGGCAGCTTGGTTGAGATATCGCTGGCCATTGGACGTGGTGGTCTTGTTGAAGGTGATGATGGAAGAAATTGTGGAGGTAAAAAATGTAGATGAAGGTGGTGAGAGGAAGGGTGATGGATTGTTGGGTTGAAAAGGAAGGTTCGATTGGTGGTGAGGTCGTTTGGGATGAAGAATGATAGAAATTATAAATTTCAAAAATGTTGGGTTAATTTTTATTTTTATTTTTATGATACATTAGTATTAAATTTTCATGTAATTTCTAATATTTCTTATTTTTTTAATCAAATAGAATAGATCTAAATTTATTTTTGATGCCTTTTCAAGAATTTTAAAGAAACAGAAGAGGAGTTATAAAGGAGTTGAAAAAAATTAAGAGGAATTAGAGAATTATTAACAATTTCAGGCATTTATTGAAAGAAATTTGAAGAAAATAAGAGGTGTTTACAAGAAATTTGAATAAAAGTTGGACAAATTAGGGCCAAAACGTGAATAAATTCAAATTTTGTGGCTGCTTTGGATTATTTGTATTGAATTGACTATTTTGCCCCTTTATGTACTATTCTGTTATAGCTTTTTGGATGGAAAGTTAACAAGGTGGCCATATTGGAACCATTTTATAAAACTAATGGTCTCTTTAGAACCATTTATAGTTGAGTGGGCAAAATAGGACTCACATAATAGTTTAATGGCCTGTAAATTTTTTTACCCTAGATTTTAACTAGTTAACATTTAATTGGGTTTTGGCTTAGTTTTGACCAAGACTTAGAAGCATTTGACTTAGTTTAACTACACACACATATAATATATACACCTTACACTACATATAATACATATACAATACACAAAACAAAAAAAGGGTCAAAAAATTAGCCCAAAAAAAACCTACAGGAATAGTAACTTTTCTTCAAAAAATTGCTCAATTTGATTTTCCAAGCTTGTTCCAATGATTCCAAACCATCAAAACACTTCATCTTTGCTTGCTCTATGTGATTGTGGTGAGGAATTCATTCTTATTTTTGTATTTGAATATTTCAGCCATAAACTTGAATTTTGAAATTTGATGTTGTATTGCTTATATATGCATTTCTATACTTCAATTATCTTCTATTAAGTTAGAAGAACATGCTTCTATGAGGTTTTAGCAAGATTAATGGCTAGAATTGATACATGCAAGTTGGGAAAAATGATGAATAGTGAATTTCGAGGGTTTTGTGAAATGTTGATTATTAGATTGATTTTATGCTTGCTATAGGTGCTAGAGATGTTAACTAACATAGGATTGTAGTTGTATGAACTTAGATAGCCCGAAACTTAAGTAAAAATGCATAATTGGTTTAGTTTACAAAGGTTTTTCGGGTGTAAAGTGAATTCGAGTTGATTTGAGTGATATATTTAGTGTCCTTAGGGTGAGGAGGTGCTAAATGTGCGGTTATATCACCTAATTGAATATCGATTAAGGTAATTGTAGTTAAAACGTATAAAGGGGATTTCGGGGCTTTTGAGGTAATTGCTGTTTAAAGTGTGATTTCATAGTTTTAAATGATGCCATAAAGTGTATTTAGAAGTGAAGCATAGTTGGTTTAAGAATTGGGACACTTGTAGTTAATATGTGCCTTGAATTGAGTCTTGAGCTAAACGGGACTTTAGAACGAAATATTGAATTTGACTTGTTTGAATAGGTAGTTAGTCTTAGATGTGTTAGGAAGCATTTAAAATGTGGTTATGGTGTAGTTTGGCTAATTTGATTAGGTAGTTGTAGTTAAAATCACCTAAAGGACTTTTCGGTATTTTTGGGTTAACATAATTAAAAATGTGATTTCATGGCATAGGTGTGCATCATAAAGTGGTTAAAGGAGATTAGTAAAGTTAAATTGCTGGTTCTATGTCTTGCGTGAGGTTTAGAACCTAATTAGTAAGCATTGGAATAATGATTTGTTAGATTCTTGTGAATTGCTTGAACTTGTTGCATGACTAACTAGTGAATTGCTATAGTTGTTACATTTGATTGTTAATTGAGTTATATATGTTGTATTTGGGTTAATAAGCATGATAATGATTCATAGATCATGTTATAGTAATTTGATATTCCTTTGTAAAATAAATGAAGTTGTATTAGTTAGGTAGTTTAACTTGTTAAATGTTAATGTAGTTAATGTCCTTGGCAAGATTAAAGAAGTGTTTTAATGATACTTGCGTGATTATTTGGGCTAAGTGACAATATGAATTATATATGTAATTGTATATAATTTATATTGCTAACAATTGAATTTTATAATAGCTAAATTGGCATTGGCATAACTAATTTTTAAAGTGTTAGGTTAATTTACTTGCATAGTACTTTGTCATAATTTGTTGTATCTTGTTTAAATTGTTGTACTATTCTTATAGCTTATTAGTGTCTTATAATTGGTTAGCTAAGAGTCTAATTATGACTTGAATATTTGACTACTTGCATTGTGTGTTAAATTAAAGTATATAAAATATATCTAGGGCACACAGGTTAACTTGTTTTAAAGTGATAATTGAAGAGGAATTGACGCAATTGGAGGGGATTCTTGGCCTTTTGGAGGTGACAGAGTCTTCATCCTTATGTGCATAATAGTTTATTTTCTTGTTATAGATTATATGATGTAGTATAATTGCTAAAGTAGTGTGCATTTATTGATTATGTATTGTGTGCGAGGCAAACTACTTTGTTGTTTCTCCTAAGTGTTATGGTGATCACTTGTGTTCTAAATGCAGGTAATATATGAAGATGGAATGGATATTGATGATATCGAATTCAATATGTTGGGTTCATGCAAAAAGGTATTATATGTTATTTTTTTTTATTTTTTTTTATGACGTGGGAACTCAGTTGGCGGAGCCCAACCACCAGAAATTATTTTTGAGTGCAGCGATATGTCCCCAATATACTACAACAAAAATTAGTTTCGGTGAGGGATGATTCCCCTCGCTGGGCCCTCGCCGAAAGGGTCTTCGGGAGGGCCCGACGAGGGGAATCGTCTCTCGCCGAAACCTTCGTCGGTGAATTGCGGTCCCTTGCCGACCCACGCCATTCGACGACGACTCGGCGAGTGACCATTTTGGCGATGACTATGCGAGGGCAACAAGCCCTCGCCGTTTTCTTCCCTCTCCGTGCCCTCGCCGTTTTTGTCCCTCTCCGTGCCCTAGCATAAATCATCCCTCGCCGTGCCCTCGCCGATTTCGTCTCTTGCCATGCCCTCGCCGAATGCGTCCCTCACTGAGCCCTCGCCAAATGCGTCCCTCGCCGAGTCTTCGTAAAATTTAAATAATTATTTTTAGAAACTCTTTATAATTAGAGTATAAAATTTAATTGGCAAAATTTATAAATATGAATGTCACGCCCAACTCGACCCCACCTACAATCAGTCAGAACGCAACGGAATTTCGGCGGCATAACGACAGTAAATAGATTTCCGATGTTCTAAACCAACCTCATAAAACATCATACATCCAGCAATTCCTCAATACAAACAACAACATACAACACAACCATATTATACAATAAACCATCCTCGTTATACGCCTCCGTTCCAACATGACATACAATACCTCAACCTTATCATACATTTCAAAAATAAGATGAGACACAACTACAACTTAACTATAGACAAAAGAAAACCACTAGGTTAACATCGTTTGGATCATCATCTTTCAACATCTATTACAATAAGAACCATAAAGCATATAAAAGTCTATTAAGCTAATATACATGACATTAAACAACATATAAACATGGATAAGACTCGGGAACATATGACTCGTCCATGTAAGGCACATTTTCCTCCTTAGGAGGCACGTACCCGTAATCCGACTCTGCAACACCTGTAAGCATGCAATAATAGAGAGTGAGCTTATATACATAAGCCCAGTGAGGATCCGATAGATCTCGACAGTATTCACTACGCTCCTTGGATTTAGTCCTTTGAGCAAGTAAACACACAACAACAATAATAACATTATCATCACATAACTATATAACCATTCATTAAAGGATACTCTATTTGGTGTAGCTCCAAACGCCATCACGATCTCAACCGTTCTTCTTATAACTCCCCATTACTCACGCACCTGAGGTACCTCACTAGCCCCTCCCTCCATGACACCTCCGTCATGCGAGCTGGGGGTAGCCTATGGCAGTCATGCCGTTATCAACCCGACAGCCCGACGCTGCCCGAGAGGTGGCACACACATACCAAGACTCCATAATCATCAATCATCAATCAATCAATTGGGAGATCAGCAACAAAAGTGCCCGATTCCCGAACTCAATAATAATCAATCAATAACATCAATATTAAATTAAACAACAAACAACGTAGTTAGATGACAAAGTAGGCCATCTAACCGGACATGCATAATATACACAATTAAACTCTAAATTACTCATCAACAACTCACCATTCATTACTCGAACACTACCCAACCATCTAAAGGCATCGTTCAAGAAATTAAAGAATGACAACCTAAACTTCTAAAATTCATAACTTACAATCTACTAATCCAAACATTGCCAAATCAGTTCCTATCACTCACCCATTCAACTTACTACATTAGCCCTCTCAGAAATCCACCATAACACCTCCAAATCATGCCCGATAACCCTAAAACCCTAAGATGTCATGGCTGGATTTTCCTGATTTTCAAACGAACAATGTAATCGAAAATTCGGCATTACAACAGCGCTAACACGTAATTATCAAGTATTAGAAATCGACGGCAATCGATTTCGATCAACACAACTCATTTAATTCAACTTTGAACATTTTAATCAAAATTAAATACCCGGAAAATAAAAATTATGCTACATCCGACAGAAATTCGTAGTATTAGTATATAACGATCCCTAGCATGCAAGGAGCAATAATCTATCATCAGATTTCAATTCTAACGGTTAAATTTTCATTTGTGAGCAAAAACATAAAAATGACATTTTGAGATCTAGAATTTTTCTCTCACCTTTGATGCGATATAAGCCTAGGAATGCGTGCTATGTGTGCCCAACAAGCAGAATCCAAGTCGGTGCGAAGTTTCACGGACAAAAACCAAGTTTTTCTTTGAAAAAATGGATTGAAAAGCTTTGAAAATTCTCTTTCTTTTTCTCCTTCTTTCTCACGGAAATGTGTGTGTTTGTGGAGTGTGTTTTGTGTTGTGTGAGTGTGTGTTGATGACAAGAAGTATTTAAAAGCTTGGTCAAATAAAAAAATTGCAAAGTCAAAGTAGTTTAAGTTAATATTTTTGTGTTTTCTTGACTTTAATTGCATTTTCTTGATTACCAAAGTTCAAAACATTTATTCAACACCTAATCTAGCTCAAGTAAATTATTTTTAGGTGACAAGGAGTTTTACAATCAAACAATTTCACCCGAGTCGGCTTAAAACTCGATTTTCGCAAAAGTCGGTGTAAAAACCCTAATAAATTCTTAAGCCGATTTTAAAACCGTTTTCATCAAACACAGGTCTATTAAAGTCCGTAGACTAGGTCTAGAAGGGTTAAAAAGACCAGTTTCAAAATTTTAGCGGACGTGTTTCGAAAACACTATTCACTGAAAATCGACGATAAAATTTCTAACTCCGTTTTTGATGAAAATTTCATGAATGCACATTTAGCACGTATTAGGAGTATTGACATCAAAATTATAACTTTCTAGGTCCTATAGCACATAAACAGATCATATGCACGCAAAACGAGGTATAGCACGTAAAACGAGATAAGCAGGAAAGTGGGGTTTCACAATGAATTTCATATTAAAATTAAATTAATTACATATATGATTAAAATGTTTTAATTACATATATAATTACAAAATAGCTATCCCCAAATCTAACTTAACTCTATGCATTTGAATCTTCTCCGAAACTATTCACGAACTTTGAATCTCTAGAAAATCTTTCATTGATGAATCTTTTCCGAAACGGAACAACCTGTATAAAAATAAATAGATTTATATGTTAATTTCACTTTTAAGTTTGGTGACATTGATCAACATGGAGTTTTCATGATATGATTGAACAAAATGGTGACACTGATAACATAGAAGAAACTGAAACTGAAACTGAATTTGAAATGTCAATTTTGTTTCTCAACCTCTTATTGTTGTGACCTACCTCAAGCACTATATATCTACAGAACCCAGGAAATATTGTGGCAGAAAGAGGGTGTTGATAATATTCCATGCAAATCAACTATTCCTAAATCCTAACTGAACTAGGACGATTGTTAAGTATCACTCTCAACAATCACACAAATCATAGAGCATCCATTAAATTTATCCATTCAGACTTGCTCATACAGATATATACATCTTTTGTGCAATGCCAAATTCATTACAAATTTGCACTGATGTACAAGAAGTATTAATAAAAGATATGATATCTTAAAAGACTGACTAAACAGAAAAACAATAAATTAATAGACAGCAACTTCACAAGCTCCATACCTCAATGTCCAATGATGTCAACCATCACCGATGAAGGTGTCAAGTTAGACGTTCATCAATAATTGCAAGACGTTGGGAGAACAATCGAATAACATTTTCAATTGCCACAGCCCAGGAAGGAAATACAACAACATTATTTCACAAAACAAAAACATAAAAAAAATAAAATGATGAGTATGTAAAGTTGTAAAGCAGCTTATAAAGTTGTCAAACATTCATATTTTAGTGTCGATGACTGTGACAACTGACAAATGTGATTTGGAGATTACAAATTTATAATAGTGAGATAAATATCTAATAGTTTTAAATTATTCTTTTTTAAATGGTTGTGTTTAAAAATTTTGAAGTTTGAAAGAAAAATAAACTTTAAAATCACATATTACTAGGATAACAACCATTGACAAAATGCTGCATGCTGCACTTTCATAGTTCCAATTAAAATCTTACATTCTGCAAGAAGTTTTCAAAATTTAAAATCACTTGTACGTGAAAAAGCTATTCCAATATAATTGAGATTCCTAAAATTTGAAAGACGAAACTTCTATAGTCTTGATCAGAAAAAAAAAAAAAAAAAAAAAAAAAAAAAAAAAAAACAGTAATCAGTTTGTTGTCTC
This sequence comes from Ehretia macrophylla, assembly GCA_037974665.1. Taxonomy (NCBI): domain Eukaryota; kingdom Viridiplantae; phylum Streptophyta; class Magnoliopsida; order Boraginales; family Ehretiaceae; genus Ehretia; species Ehretia macrophylla. The sequence goes on from CM075777.1 coordinate 13,873,523, forward strand.
ATGCATATTTGCCCCAATTTTCACATCTGCTTAATTTAGGATTAATTGGGCAAAAAGAAAAACAGAAGCTTCTCAGAAAGGCACCAAACCAACATATTCCAAATCCCTTAAACAAGTCATATCAATTATCTATGGCTGCAATATGGCATATAAATGCATGATCCTTGAATGTAATTCATAAGCAATTCCTAATAGAAAGTGCAGCCAACTATCACTTAAGCCATACTTTAGCATGTCATGCTTTCTCTTGCTTAGTTCTACTTTTGCATTCTTTAGCTTTTATGTTTTGTTTCTCTTATTATTCATTACTCGACATAATCAATATATAGAAGACAAGAAAGTCAAAAACACCAGCTAATAACCGAATAGATCAAACTCATTTAACTTCCAGAAACTGTACCAAACAACAACATACGCGAGTATATGTGTGTGTGTATATATATATATCCTATTACTAGAATTACCGCCAACAGGTAATGCACCAAAGCTTTCTAAATTCTTCTTCCTATTTTCAGTCAAGTAATTCACGAAACACTAAGGTGTACCAAACTATCACTTAAGCCATACTTCTTATCCCAGTGACAACCCATCTAATAGTAGTAGGTAATAGCTAAAGTTTTACAATAACAGCAATACATATACAAAATACGCCTATTGAATACGTAATCACAAGTAATTAAAAGAAATTAAGATTTCATCAATTATTGACTTAAAGTAGTTAATCAAATTGAGATAGCCATACCAATATCCACATATATATACTTCAAAAAAAAAAAAAACAATGCTTACCTCAAAAAAGTTGGTGAATTTGGGATCTTTGTTGAATTAGTTCAATCATAGTCATGAACTCTTTGTTGAACCTATACATACAAAAAAAAAGCCTCTGGCATTAAAAAAAGAGAAAAATAAATTCGAAAATATAAAGGAATAAATTTAAAAAATTAAACATAATGTGTGTATATATATATATATAGATCTGTACAGATCTATACATATATATATGTTGTGGGTTGCGGGGTGGGGTGGGGTAGGGTGGGGTGGGGGTTAGGTAGCGGGGTGGGGGTGGAGGTGGTGGGTCGTGTGACACCTGAGAATTTCACCCTAAATTTATTATAATCGTTGCATACTTATGTGCGCATTTCCACGTGCATCATTTTTCTTGTTTAATTATTTTTGTTGTGGGTTACTATTCATAATATTTTTGACTGTTTCGAAAGCTTGATTTTAAATTTTTCCTAGGTCACTCGACATTTAAAAGGAACCAAGAAATTTTCATTTTGAACTTTCGAGCTTAGGAATATGCGTTTGAAAAATATTTTTCCGTGAGCTTTGAATAGTGTTACGTTAGAATAGTGCTAGTATTAAACTAAAAGCATTTGGAATTTCAATTAGCCATTAGTTGATCAAGATTAGAGACTAATTAGCTTACATTATCTAGTCATGCACCACATATAATATTAGCCAACTTATTAAATTAAAACATAAGCTTATTCTTGTCAACAAAACAATTGCAAAAATTTCATCCATGTCCCCTAGCCTTGGCCGTCCACTTCAAGGAGGAAAAAGAGGATTTTTGCTTCTTCAATCTTGCACTTTGAGCTATTAGATTGATCTTGGGAGGATTTTGAGCAACTTAGGACCTTCAACAAAGCTTCTCCATCTTGAAAATTGTGAGGGAGTCTTATTTTCTTGAGTTTAAAGTTTATGTGCATATGTTCAATTTTATTGATTTGTCAATTATAGCTATATATCTTGTTATGAATGCTTTCTATGAGTTATTTAATGTCTATAGAGCTAACTTTTGTGGTGTGATAACAAATTTAATGGTTGAATGTTGAATTTGATCAAAGAGATGATGAATAGTGCCTAAAACTAGGGTTTTGAGAAAATTTGCTAATTGGCTTGAATTGATACCTCAATTAGGTGCTCTAGACCCTAGGGAAGGTAATTTAAAAGCCACGTTAGGTTGAATCACTCGAATTTGAACTTTAGTGCATAAATAGCTTACTTTAAAAAGGGGGTTTTGCATGTTGGGCAATCCAGGCAAGTTTGGGCATTGATTTGGGTATCCTTGAGCTAAGGAAGCACCTTTGGTGCTTTCATTTCGCGGAATTAGGGTTCGGTTAGTATGGCTATAGTTCAAACCCGTTCGGGGCCTTCCCGAACTTTTGCTTCAAAAATGCGTTTTTATGACTTTAAAGGGTACCTTTGAGCTTAATTAGGAATATAGAAAGACTAGGGCATGATTGGGAATCTCGAACCATGCTTAGGAGAAAGAAAGCTCGGTTAAAGAAAGGGGAAACGTAGTTTTTAGCCTTTTTAGTTGCAATTGGAACTTCTTGTGTGTTAGTAGTGCCTTGTATTGAATATTTAGGATGTATTTAAGTTATTTGAGTAGATTATTGGAATTAATTGTGTTGATTGCTTCTTTTGGCATCTATTAGTTAATATCGTGCTATATGAACTTTTATCGTGCTTATATGTGAGGGCGGCCTACTTTGTCGTCCCTCTTACGTGTTATGTGATATATTGATTGTTTGTGACTTGTTTTGGGTTGCGCAACCTATATCGGACATGGTAGCGTCGAGAAACACGGGCGGCATCGGGCTTGCCGTGCTCCCTCGACTACCATGGTGCCTATTCCCTTTCTCGCTGAGGCATACTCCACTACCCCAGAGGCGTGGTTCACCTGCTGGGCATGGACCTACCTCGGGAGAAAGGGTCGTAGGATCGGGATACATCCGGAGTATCCCAATTGTGGTGTTTGGGGTTTGCCGGCATATTCGTGATACTCGTGGATCGTGGCTCGTGGATGAAGTCTTGGAAGTGGAACCGTATCCTTTTTAAAGTGATTAATAGTTTGACTTATTGTCTTGTTAGTTTATGTGGCTTGTATATATGGTTACTTGTGTTGCATATCATTTTGCACGTTGGCATGCTGCATCACCTCCCTCGCTGGGCAACTTTGTTGCTCACTCCTCATTTGAAATGTTTCAGGAGAAGCTGAGGTGAATCCCCAGCTGTTAGAAGTAGGAGAAGAAGAAGAAGTTCAAGTAGATCAGAATCAGTGATCTTGTGTGCTGAGGTGGATTTTATGTGCTTCTTACGTGGAGTTCTTGTTATTAATGTATTTTGAGACTTTAGAGTCTTGTATATATATGTCTAGTAGATGTGTACTAGGATGTTAAAGAAAGTTGTTGGATTGTAATAATGAATTCTAGACTTTAATTTTCCCTTGCATGCTTGGAGTGTTTGTTAATCTTCATATGAAACTTAGAAGTTTATTGTATTTAATTACTTATGACTAAAACCAACTTATCTCGCATGCTTGTGTGCTTTAGTAGAATATTGTTGCTCCAAGGCTCGGATGGCCTTGTGATTGTGTTTTGGCTTTGGAGTTATTGTGGATAAGTTGTTGCTTTTAGTTCAGATGTCTTGAATGAATGTTTACAGGTATCAATTTTGTCCTTGGTACAGAGGAGACTCTGTCCGAGTGACGGGTCCGAACCTGACTATTAACGTGGGGTTGGGTTCGGGGCGTTACACCTTAAGTGGTATCAGAGCTACTAGAATGCTTGAAGCCGGGTTAAATTCCTTGGCATGTGGGTAGAGGTCTATATGTGGAAGTGAATTATGTGAATATGTAAGTGTTTAGTTGTTTAAGTACTTAGATATAAGACATGCTAGCATGAAAAGGAATGATAAAACTTAATATGATAAGAATATGAAAAGTTAGTGTTGAATGTTGTTAAGTGTTTTATGTGAGTAAAAATGTTTGAAAACAATGTGTAAATTATCTTGCATAGTTTATTTGCCTATTATAATATGATGTTCTTCTAGCATTGTGATGAGGAGACGGGGTAGACCACGGGGTGAGCCGGAGGAGGCTCCTAGACAGAATGTACCGGGGCAGGATGCTGGGGCAGCCGGGAATGTACAGCAGGGTCAGGAGCCGAGCACTGCCCAGATTTTAGCTACTATGGCTACTGCGATGAATACCATAGCACAGTTTGTGGTTCAGCAGGGGACAGCAGGTGCCGGCAGAGGTAATTAGACTGCCAGAGCAGAGGGCAGTGGTACTGTAGGAGGTAACTTATTTGATAAATTCCTGCATCACGGAGCCTATAGTTTTTATGGTGAGCCTAATGATATGAAAGCAGAGTTGTGGCTGAGCAAATTCGAGAAAGTTGCTGCAATACTTGAGTGTGACGATGAAAGAAAGATCGCCTGTGCTGCATTTTTAATGGAGGGTAATGCCGAGGCTTGGTGGCGCGCTATTAGAGAAAAATGGGATGCTGAGAGGGTTCAGCATGTATGGGCTGATTTTGTTTGTGAGTTTCGAGATAAATATGTATCGGTTGTAGCCCGTGAGAGGCATCAGGATGAGTTTTTAGCTTTGAAACAGGGGAACATGACTGTAGACCAGGATGAGGCTACCTTTACGAGACTATCTCGATATGTGCCAGCTTTAGTTCAGCCGAAAGATGTGAAAATCCAGAGATTTATTACAGGGTTGAGGAGTGACATCATGCTTAACTTGTCTTCGCAAGATTATCCGAGCTATGCTGCAGTAGTTCGGGCTGCATCGAGGTATGAGAAACGTAAGGCAGATGTGTTAGCTCAGTCTAGTCAATCAAGCAAACGTTAGTTTCAGTCTCAGAGTCAGGGTTATCAGAGGCAGTATCAACAGCCTGTTCAGACTCAGCAGCCTAGACAGACTCAGAGCTATCCAGGACCAGTTCCGGTACAGTCACAGCCGAGACCAGCTCAGAGCCAGCCACAGGGACAGTCACTGACCCGACCAGTGACTGCTAGATCTCAGCAGGGTAGTTCTGCCACATCTACTTATAGGGCCCCTACAGGAGAAACTGCTGCTAGGAAGAATCTCCAGTGTACTCATTGCAACCGTAAGGGTCACACAGAGGCTGAATGTTGGAGGAAGCTGGGTCGTTGCATAGGTTGTGGCAGTGATCAGCACAGAGTTAGAGATTGTCCCAAGTTTAGAGTTGGTCAGGGTCAGACTTCAGGCCAGGGTGCCCAGACTAGAGCTTCAGGAGCAGCTACCGTACCGCGAGGTCAAGCACGGGTATTTGCACTTGATTAGGAGGAGCTTCCAGAGACGACAGTGGTGGTGGAAGGTACTTTTCTTATTAATAGTCAGCCGGTAGTAGTTTTGATTGACACCGGGGCTACACATTCATTCATTACACCTGCATGTGCACAGTCTGCTACATTAAAAGTTGATAAACTGCCGTATGTGATTGAAGTAGGTAATCCTATGGGAACTAAATTTGTTATGGAGTATGTATGTAAGGATTGTAATATTTGCATTGAGGGTTGCATGTATCCTATTGATTTGATTATCATGCCATTTCGGGACTTTGAAGTTATCTTGGGGATGGATTGGTTGGGGCGATATTATGCATGTTTGGACTGTAGGAGGAAAGTTCTGACTTTAGAAGTACCTAACCAACCTATTATTAAAGTAACCGGGAGTCGAAAGTCTACTGGGACTCGTATTATATCATCCATTAAAGCTACTAAAATGTTGAGTAAAGGCTATGATGCATATTTAGCTTATTTAATTAATCAGCCTGGAGATAAATTGAAATTGAATGAAGTCCCTGTTATAAAAGAGTTTCCGGGGGTTTTCCCTGAAGAGTTGCCTGGGTTACCACCTGATAGGGAGATTGAATTTATGATTGACCTGTTGCCGGGAACTAGTCCTATCTCGAGAACCCCGTATAGAATGTATGTCTCCCCCTGAGTTACAAGAATTGAAAATTCAACTTCAGGGTTTGCTTGAGAAAGGTTTTATTTAGCCTAGTTCGTCACCGTGGGGTGCTCTCTTGTTATTTGTGAAAAAGAAAGACGGTACTCTGCGTTTGTGTATAGATTATCGGGGTCTGAATCAGGTAACGGTGAAAAACAAATATCCTTTGCCTTTAATTGAGGAGTTGTTTGATCAACTACAGGGTGCTGTTGTGTTTTCAAATTTTGATTTGAGGCAGGGTTATTATCAGTTGAGGATCAGGAAAGAGGATGTACCTAAGACTGCATTTAGAACTAGGTACGGCCATTATGAGTTTGTTGTGTTACCATTCGGGTTGACAAATGCTCCAGCCGCTTTTATGGATTTGATGCAGAGGGTATTTCGACCCTATCTTGATCAGTTTGTTGTGATTTTTATTGATGATATCTTAGTATACTCTAAGTCTGAGTCAGAGCATGAAGAGCATTTGAGGATTGTACTTAAAACCCTGCAAGAACACAAGTTGTTTGCCAAATTTAGCAAATGCGAATTCTGGTTGAAACATGTTGCCTTTTTAGGTCATATCATTTCCCAGGAGGGAATATCTGTTGATCCTGCTAAAATTGATGTAGTTATGTCGTGGAAGAGACCTGAAACTGTCACGGAAGTCTGTAGTTTCTTGGGATTAGCGGGCTATTATAGGCGATTTGTTAAAGATTTTTCAAAGATTGCAGGACCTTTGACTACTTTAACTCAGAAGAAAACTGTGTTTAATTGGGATGATAAATGTGAAGCTAGTTTCCAGGAGTTGAAAAAGCGACTTACCACTGCACCTATCCTTGCCTTGCCTGAGGGAACCGAGAACTTGGTGATTTATAGTGACGCTTCGAAAGAAGGGTTAGGTTGTGTGTTGATGCAAAATGGTAAAGTCATAGCATATGCCTCTAGGAAATTGAAACCATATGAACTCAATTATCCTACACATGATTTGGAGCTTGCAGCTGTTGTCTTTGCTTTGAAGAAATGGCGGCATTATTTGTGGGGCAACAAATTTGAAATATTTACTGATCATAAAAGTTTGAAATATTTGTTTTCTCAAAAAGATTTGAATATGAGGCAAAGGCGTTGGCTAGAACTGTGAAATGATTATAACTGTACCATTAGCTATTTGCTGGGAAAAGCTAATACTGTTGCAGATGCACTGAGCCGAAAAGCTTTTGTGGCCTGTTTGATAATCAAGGATTGGGAGATTGTAGAAGAACTTTGTTTGTGGAAACCGAAAGCTTCTAGATCAGGTATCCAATTCGCTAGCCTACAAATCCAATCTTTATTGCTATCTAGAATCAGAGAAGAGCAACAATCAGATTTTCAGCTGTTGAAGCTTTTAGAGAAGTCAAAAGGGGGAGAGTCCGACTTTAAGATGCATGATGATGGGCTTCTCAGGTACAGGAATAGAATTTGCATTCCCAGTAATTCGATTGTGAAAGATGAGATTCTCGCTGAGGCTCATGCTTCTAAATATACAATTCATCCTGGAAGCACAAAAATGTATAGAGATTTGAAACAGAATTTCTGGTAGAACAACATGAAGAGAGAGTTAGCTGAGTATGTAGCTAAATGTTTGACTTGTCAGAAAGTTAAGGCAGAGCATCAGAGGCCAGCAGGATTGTTGCAGCCGTTGGAGATTCCGGTCTGGAAATGGGATCAGGTTACTATGGATCTTGTGTCGGATTTATCGAGGTCACCATGAGGTAATGATTCGGTATGGGTTGTAGTAGACAGGTTGACGAAGAGTTCACATTTTATTGCTACAAAGAAAACAGATTCTCTCGATAAATTGGCCGAGCTTTATGTTGAAAATATTGTGAGACTGCATGGAGTTCCATCCCAGATAGTGTCAGACAGGGATCCCAGGTTTACATCACAGTTCTGGCAGAAACTACAAAAGGCTTTGGGGACTAATTTGAGTTTTAGTACTGCTTATCACCCGCAGACGGATGGTCAGTCGGAGAGGACTATCAGGATACTAGAGGATATGTTGAGAGCCTGTGTTCTGGATTTTGGCAAGAATTGGGAGAAATATCTGCCTTTAGCAGAGTTTGCTTACAATAACAGTTATCAGGCCACTATTGGCATGGCACCCTACGAGGCACTTTATGGGCGAAAATGTCAGCCTCCGTTGTATTGGGATGAGGTAGGTGAGATGAAAACAGTTGATCCCGCTATTCTTCCAGAGATGATTAAAATGGTGGATAATGTGAGACTTATAAAGAAAAGGATGCTTACAGCTCAGAGTCGACAGAAGAATTATGCTGATAGACGTCGACAGGACTTAGTATTTTCTAAGGGTGATCATGTTTTCTTGAAAGTCTCTCCGCGAAAAGGTTTGATTCGGCACGGCAAAGGAGGTAAACTTAGTCCTAGATACGTGGGACCATTTGAGATCACTGAGAAAGTTGGGGATTTAGCTTACAGATTGGCCTTACCTCCGAGTTTGGGTCGGATTCATGATGTTTTTCATGTGTCACTGCTGAGAAAGTATAATCCTGATCCGTCGCATATCATTGAGCCGGAGCCGTTGGAGATTGATGAGTCCTTAGCTTATGTTGAGAAACCTCTTCGAGTGGTTGACCGAAAGATTCAGGAACTTAGGACTAAAAATATTCCTATGGTAAAAGTTCTCTGGGATCATCATGGGGTTGAGGATGCCACTTGGGAGCGAGAAGATCAGATCAGAGAAAAGTATCCGGAGCTTTTTGCCGAATCATGTAAGAATTGCGAGGACGCAATTAGTTTAAGGGGGAGAGGGTGTGACACCCGAGAATTTCACCCTAAATTCATTATAATCATTGCATACTTATGTGCGCATTTCTACGTGCATCATTTTTCTTGTTTAATTGTTTTTGTTGTGGGTTACTATTCATAATATTTTTGACTGTTTCGAAAGCTTGATTTTAAATTTTTCCTAGGTCACTCGACATTTAAAAGGAACCAAGAAATTTTCATTTTGAACTTTCGAGCTTAGGAATATGCGTTTGAAAAATATTTTTCCGTGAGCTTTGAATAGTGTTACGTTAGAATAGTGCTAGTATTAAACTAAAAGCATTTGGAATTTCAATTAGCCATTAGTTGATCAAGATTAGAGACTAATTAGCTTACATTATCTAGTTATGCACCACATATAATATTAGTGAACTTATTAAATTAAAACATAAGCTTATTCTTGTCAACAAAACAATTGCAAAAATTCCACCCATGTCCCCTAGCCTTGGCCGTCCACTTCAAGGAGGAAAAAGAGGATTTTTGCTTCTTCAATCTTGCACTTTGAGCTATTAGATTGATCTTGGGAGGATTTTGAGCAACTTAGGACCTTCAACAAAGCTTCTCCATCTTCAAAATTGTGAGGGAGTCTTATTTTCTTGAGTTTAAAGTTTATGTGCATATGTTCAATTTTATTGATTTGTCAATTATAGCTATATATCTTGTTATGAATGCTTCCTATGAGTTATTTAATGTCTATAGAGCTAACTTTTGTGGTGTGATAACAAATTTAATGGTTGAATGTTGAATTTGATCAAAGAGATGATGAATAGTGCCTAAAACTAGGGTTTTGAGAAAATTTGCTAATTGGCTTGAATTGATGCCTCAATTAGGTGCTCTAGACCCTAGGGAAGGTAATTGAAAAGCCACGTTAGGTTGAATCACTCGAATTTGAACTTTAGTGCATAAATAGCTTACTTTAAAAAGGGGGTTTTGCACGTTAGGCAATCCGGGCAAGTTTGGGCATTGATTTGGGTATCCTTGAGCTAAGGAAGCACCTTTGGTGCTTTCGTTTCGCGAAATTGGGGTTCGGTTAGTATGGCTATAGTTCAAACCCGTTCGGGGCCTTCCCGAACTTTTGCTTCAAAAATGAGTTTTTATGACTTTAAAGGGTACCTTTGAGCTTAATTAGGAATATAGAAAGACTAGGGTATGATTGGGAATCTCGAACCATACTTAGGAGAAAGAAAGCTCGGTTAAAGAAAGGGGAAACGTAATTTTTAGCCTTTTTAGTTGCAATTGGAACTTCTTGTGTGTTAGTAGTGCCTTGTATTTAATATTTAGGATGTATTTAAGTTATTTGTGTAGATTATTGGAATTAATTGTGTTGATTGCTTCTTTTGGCATCTATTAGTTAATATCGTGCTATATGAACTTTTATCGTGCTTATATGTGAGGGCGGCCTACTTTGTCGTCCCTCTTACGTGTTATGTGATATATTGATTGTTTGTGACTTGTTTTGGGTTGCGCAACCTATATCGGACATGGTAGCGTCGAGAAACACGGGCGGCATCGGGCTTGCCGTGCTCCCTCGACTACCATGGTGCCTATTCCCTTTCTCGCTGAGGCATACTCCACTACCCCAGAGGCGTAGTTCACCTGCTGGGAATGGACCTACCTCGGGAGAAAGGGTCGTAGGATCGGGATACATCCGGAGTATCCCAATTGTGGTGTTTGGGGTTTGCCGGCATATTCGTGATGCTCGTGGATCGTGGCTCGTGGATGAAGTCTTGGAAGTAGAACCGTATCCTTTTTAAAGTGATTAATAGTTTGACTTTTTGTTTTTTTAGTTTATGTGTCTTGTATATATGGTTACTTGTGTTGCATTTCATATTGCACGTTGGCATGCTGCATCACCTCCCTCGCTGGGCAACTTTGTTGCTCACTCCTCATTTGAAATGTTTCAGGAGAAGCTGAGGTGAATCCCCAGCTGTTAAAAGTAGGAGAAGAAGAAGAAGTTCAAGTAGATCAGAATCAGTGATCTTGTGTGCTGAGGTGGATTTTATGTGCTTTTTACGTGGAGTTCTTGTTATTAATGTATTTTGAGACTTTAGAGTCTTGTATATATATGTCTAGTAGATGTGTACTAGGATGTTAAAGAAAGTTGTTGGATTGTAATAATGAATTCTAGACTTTAATTTTCCCTTGCATGCTTGGAGTGTTTGTTAATCTTCATATGAAACTTAGAAGTTTATTGTATTTAATTACTTATGACTAAAACCAACTTATCTCGCATGCTTGTGAGCTTTAGTAGAATATTGTTGCTCCAAGGCTCGGATGGCCTTGTGATTGTGTTTTGGCTTTGGAGTTATTGTGGATAAGTTGTTGCTTTTAGTTCAGATGTCTTGAATGAATGTTTACAGGTATCAATTTTGTCCTTGGTACAGAGGAGACTCTGTCCGAGTGACAGGTCCGAGCCTGACTATTAACGTGGGGTTGGGTTCGGGGCATTACAGGTCGCGGGGTAGGGGGCATAAGGCGCTGCTGGATGGGGGTGGGGGGACTGGGGTGGGTACACGGATAGGGGGATTGGGGGGTAGGGGATGCGGGTATGGAGGGGTAGGAGGCGGGGGGTGCGGGGTGGGGATGCGGGTATGGGGTTGGGGGGTTGGATGTTTTTTTTTATCTTTGAAAGTAACGATCAGGTGAGGCACTTTGTGCCTAACCTGATTTGTTTCTGGGCGACGGCCCAGAGTGAGACTGGGCTGCCGCCCAAAAACCAATGGGGAGGCCCATTGGTGCAACCAATGGGCCTCGCCCATTGGATTAAATTTGGGAGACGGAGCAGGTCCGTCTCCTATTTCTTTTTTTTCACTTTTTTTTATTATTATACTTACTGTTTTCTTATCTTAATTAATTTGTATTAAGTTTTTTTCATCATGAATATTATATAAATTAAATATTACTTTATTTTGTTTTTTTTCACTTCTTTTTTTTGTTTATTATCTTAACTTTTTTTTCTATATTAATTTGTTATTACATATTAATAACATAATTAGTATATTAATTAGTTATTAGTTTTTTTTCACTTTTTTTTTTGTTTTCAACTCAATTTTTTTACTTGTTTAATTAATTTATTTTTTAATATTTTAATCATAATTATAATATTAATTAGCTATTAGTTTATTTTTTTTACACATTTTTTTGTTTATTATCTTAAATTTTTTCTTTTCTATATTAATTTATTTTTCATATTTTCATCATAATTAGTATATTAGTTAGTTATTCGTTTGTTTTTTTTCACTTTTTTTTTTTCAATTCAACTCGATTCGGCGAGGGCATTCTATGTTCCTCGCTGAATCGGCGAGGGCAAGAGGGAGCCCTCGCCGATTTGGAGAGGGCAAGAGGGGTCCCTCGGCGAATCGGCGAGGGCCAGGGACGACACTCGCCGATTGGCGAGGGCAAAGGACGGCCCTCGCCAAATCGACTAAGGCAAAGGACAGCCCTCGCCGATTCGGCGAAGGCAAGGACCTGCCCTCGTCGATCCGGCGAGGGCTTGCCTCCCTCGCCGAGCCCTCACCGAAAAGTGAGAGTACAGCGACGTTCCGTCGCCGAGACCGTTTTTTCTTGTAGTGTGATATTTCTCTATGTTGCTGGTAAGTAAGACTTGACATCAAACGGGGATACCAAATTTCTTGAATTTAATACGCATTAATTATCCAATTAAACAAAAGAAACAGCTAGCAGAATTTTGGTTGCAAGACTTTTGGATATTCAGTCAATATTTTCATTCTATTGTATTTCTTTTATTCTCTCTATCTTATTGGAGGCTGACAACTACACCGTGCATTGTTTTAATTAGTAGAATCACTAATAGTCACTGATAGAGTTGTCTACTAATTGGCTTCCTCATTTCTATCATGATAACATAGATATCAACTACATCACTTGTCATGTTTATGTCATATGTACTCATATTCTTAGATACAACTAACAAAATAAGAAGAATGGCTCTGCAACTGATCTAATAGAATTAATTCATTCAGCCAAGATTTAGTTAATATTTTAGAATCTTACAAGATCAATCAACTATTGATTTAGGTGGCTAAGTTCTACATGAAAGTTTTCTCCCAAATAAGAGTACATATAAATTGTACAGATCATGCTTCTTATCCAAGCTTGATTCATGCAGAATAAATTCAACATGCAAATCAATATCTTTTATGGCAAAAAAATTTTGATACATCGGTGAAAATTAGGTAGCTTGCACTGAAAAAAAAATATAAACCCTAACCTTAAAATATTATTTGGAGATGACAACAATGAATTTTTCAAGAAAATAAACCTTATATGTGTTATTCACATCGGAAGATGAAGCAATCCCTCGTCCGAGCTTTAAATTTCCGTCGAGCTTCTATTATCAGCCCGTTGGCTTCTTCTTCAGGTGTGAAAGTGATATTGTTTTTGTGTGTGTATTTACTTTGATTCTTTTACCTTTGTGTGCTTCTTTTTTTTTGGTAATTCATTAATGCTTTTTGACCAAAAAAAAAAAAAACCTTTATGCTTTGAATTTATTTTCCCAATGTTAAGTGCAAAATCTGCCACGTCTGACCTGAGTCGAGGTTTCCAAAACAAAGAAAAGGGACAACATGTGTTATCTCCCGTGTACCTCCTCGGGTGTAAGTGTTAGTAATTTGGCTCGAAAATATAAAGTAACTAATGACAAACTTAACAATAGGATCTAAAAGTTATATTTAAGTCACATTCCATGTGTTATTTATAATAATGGATAAAGAATCTTTTTGAGGTGTGATAACCCGAACCCGGCATGCATTTAATGGCATTTAATTGCAATTAATTAAGTGACATCTTAAATGTTAGCATTGAATTCGTATTTATTTTTAAGTTAAACATTCATTTCTAACATTATTTTCATATTTCTTTTAGAAGTAATTAAATAATACTTGAGTTAATTATTTTAATGGAATATCAACTACTTTTCATATTTCTATTAATCGGTTTTATTTTTCTTGCACCTTAATGCTCGGTTTTCAAATAAATGAAAAGTAGCACCGAGCCGGAGTAAATTTTGAACTATGTTGCTTTTCGAAAATTATATTTTCTTAATTTCTTTGAGATTTAATTGTTATTCTTTTATTATTGCAAAGTGCATAGCATATCGAGAGCGATAGTTAGGAAATAATTTTTAGTCCTCAGCAAATAGTGAAAACTAGTATTTAGTATTTTAATTTTGGTATTTTAAGTTGTATTTAACTAGAATTAGATTTGTGTTGGTTGTTTTAGCTTTAAAATGCATAAAACAAGCCTATTTGACCAATTTTTAAGTAGCTTGACCAAGGTTTTGACTTGTTGACTTAGTTGTCACCTTTTATAAGCATGTAATAACAAAGAAAAAAAGAAAAAAAAGCTGGAAAAACAGTTAGGAGCTGGCCGAAAATCCAAAGGAAAAAATATATATATATATATATTTCAACATTCAAATCTTCGATTCTTCGCGTGAGCTTGCACGGGGTTGTGTCCGGGGCATCCAGTGTGGTTTTCCTAGCGTCTAGGAGCGTCTAAGGTGAGGGTTTCATCGTTATTTGCGCATTTGAAATTGTTTTGTCTAAACTTTAATTTTTGGGTTTTAGCCGTAGATTGTTATTTAATTCGTTTTGACGCTTAAAGAATGTTCCCTAGTAATTGTAGAACATGTATTTATAGCTTTTTAGCATTTTCTGCGGTTGAATATCGAAATTGCAATTTAAATTGATAATTGAATAGTAAATTATGAATAGTGAACCCCCGTTTTGATGAAGTTGCTCCGTTATGCATTTTGTAGATGTAGGAAGGTGCTAGATATGCTAGAATGCCTAAATGTGTGGTTTAATTGGATTGTGTAATGGAAAAACGGAGGAAAATGGCTTAGTGAAAGTTGGGGTCGTTTAGGTCAAGTTTGGCATTTTATCATTTTGCGTGATGGCATTGTCTCGGGAGGCCATGGAACAACTTTTGGTGTGGTTATGGCGTTGGTTGGGTGTTTAGTTAGGGTAGCGGTAGTTCAAACGAGCAAAGGGGGAAATCGGGGCTTTGCGTGAATTCTAGGATTAAGTAGGGTTTCGGGGTCTTTAAACGTGCCTTTTGGTGACCTAGGAGGATTGGTGAAGTCGGTTTCCAAAACTCGTGGCTCGTTTGAAGGTAGTAGCGTTTTGAAAGTTGGGGTCATTTTGTGATTTTTTATGTTTTCATAGTGTAATGCCTATAGAATGCTTAATATTGCTTGTTATGCTTATTAAAGTTGATTATGATTGAATTGTATGTCAATTGTTGATAATGCTTGTTAGTGTTGTTCTTGTTATTTTATTGATTGTAAATGCTTATTGTATCGTATGTTGTTACTAACCTGCATTTCAGTGCCTTGCTCGATTATCGTTATATTTCTCGTATTGCATTGCATTGTGTTAGACGCGTGAGTGACGGGCCTCTCTAGGTAGCCTCGGGTTGCCAGTGTTGGTTGCTCTAGCTCCGTGTCCTATTCCCATTCTTGCTTAGGTTGCCGCCCATGGAGTTTTGGGTCGTAGAATTGACAAAGTATGTCCGGAGTACTCTAACGGAAGTTATAAGGTAGGTGAGCCGGCGCGTCATCGTTAAGGTCATCGAAATCGTGATCGGTACATTACTCGCTCGAGTGAACCATAGCCTTCAAAGTGTGGTATAGCTTTGAATGGTTATGTTAATGTTTTTATTAAATGGTTATTGTATTGATAGTTTATATTGAATGCTTGCTTGTCAATTATATTGCTTAGCTGTACCTATTTGCATTGCACGAACTTCTTTCTCTCCATCTCGATATCTGTCTCGCCATCACTGAGTATACGTGTTGAGTATACTCACTCCTCACCACCACATTTCAGGAAATGCCATGTTAGCCGGAAAGTTCGTGATTACGTGAAAGATCATTCTTGAAGAGTTGTCTTGCGTGCTATGTGGCTTGTGTTGTCAAAGATGCAAAGATATATGTTTCATGTGTTGTTTGTATTTAATGTTAAAAAGAAATGTAATATGAGTTTTATAGATTATTGAAGTGATTTGGAAAGGGTAGTTTATGTATTTAGATAGAATAGTTTAACTTTAATGTATGTTTGTAATGCCTAAAGGAAAAGAGTTAGAATGGTATGATAGTCTATTTTATGTAATGGGTTAGTGTAGTTTAATTGTCTAGCATGAATGTTCTTGTCAAAGATGGAAAGAGATAGGTTAGCTTTTAAATTGGAAATGTATATTTGGTTGTGTTCGCTTGTTGAAAACCAAGGCTCGCATGGCCTTGAGGAGGGTTTGTATGGTTGAACATGGTGCTGGTCCACTTATATACTATTACAGGTTTTACATTTCACCTAGAAACAGGGGAGACTCTGTCCGTCTTTCCCTAAAATTTTGCCCGGGTTTGGAATTGGGTTGCGAATAGAATGAATGATAGAACTCCCGATCTCGAGAGGGATTGGGGTGTTACAGGTGGTATCAGAGCTTGTTTAGCTCATAAGCCGGGACAGGGTCCTCGGTCTGGTGGGTAGTGATCCTTGAATGTTTGCTTGTTAAGTGTGTTTTGAAAGTGTATGCTTGCATGTGAGATTATGTGTCTTGACCTGAATGTGTGCTCCTATGTGATATAGTTATGTGTTATGTGTTAATTGTGTGCTAAGTGAAGTGAAATGTCTAGTTGTGCATTGAACTGACCTATTGAATTGGCATCGTGAATCGAATCGACCTCGTGAATTGTTATTTGCTTGAAGTATTGCTTGTAATGTGTGTATTAGAATGTCTTGAATTGGTTATGCCGTGATTTGAATTGATTATGTTGTGCTCGACTTGATTGTCGTGCTTGAGTGACTTTGATGATTAAACTGTTTTATAAACTGCTTTACAAACTTGATTGCATAATAGTTTAAGGCATGTGTGTAAATGTGATATATTGGCATTCATACATGTCCCGTGGGAATGGTAAGAAAGGCTTCTTCCTCCCCCGAAGAAAGTGGTTCATAGCTGGCCTTTCAAGGTGAATGGATTGGTAGGAAATGAATGGCATTTAATTAGCCTTTATTTGGGAGTTGGTGTTTGTTTTTGGAGCTCAGTTGTGAAAGAGTAGCTTTCTCTTGGGGTTTTATTTGGTTGTTCTCTGGGGCATTCTTTGGTTTTCTTAATGGGTATTCTTTGGCGACTTCTGTTGGCACTTCTTGGTGGACTTGGCTATTGGGATCTCAATCGGACTTACTGCACAGTATTATCTATGGTATATGTGTCTCGGTCTTTATTGGTGTGATACCGGCATTCCTTATTGGAAATTCTTCAATGGCATTCTCTAGGATTCTTAGTGGTCATTTATTTAGTATTACTTATTGGGCAATTCTTGGTACTTTCTTACTGGAGCATTGTCCGGGTATTTTCTTTGGCATCCCTCAGTTGGTTTGGTAATTGGAATTCCTATCAGACTTATTATCTCATATTGCTTACGGTATGCTGTGGAATACCTTGGGCTTTCTTGGTGGTAAGTTGTATAAAGTCCTCACTTGGCAAAAGTGAAGAGGCCTTAGAGCTTGGTTTTGTATATTGTGCACCAGCTCGGTATTTTTCCTTAGGTTTTCGTCTAGCTGGGAAACTATATTTGTTATTCAACTTGATTGTCTTATTGGGCACATTATATTTTCTCTGCTATTCCCTTTGACATCCTTCTCAGCATTTGATGGCGATACTCGGAATCTAATTGGTTGTCCTATGGGGTTATTATTTGGAAGGCTTCTTTGGAACTTTTGAAGTATATTTGATTGGGTTTCTTAGTATTTTCTTCAGCACTCTTAACAGGGAATTCTTCTATGAAATTCATGACCAGCGGGGTACTTCTTTGGACCTCTGGATGGAACCTTTGTTAGAGCCTTTATTTGGCTTCTTGCTTGGGTATTCTCGGGCGATAATAGTTGAACTTCTACCAGAGATTCGTGTATGGGGTATTCATTCGGTATTCTTCTTATCATTAATATGTGATGTGATTTTATCTACAGTATCTTTGCTTTAGTCTTTATTGGTATTATCTCGGCGCTTTTGGTTGGAATTTTATTCTTCTTCGGTATTCGTGTCAACGGGATTTGTGTACGGTATCTACATTCGAGCCTTTATTCGGCATTACTACCTAGAATTTCTTCTTAAACTTCCCTATTGGTTATCTTGATTAGTATACTTGCTCAGCAGGTGATGAAGATTAGTCAGAGTTGGATTTCAGTGGATGCAGAGTTTTATTGGAAGAAGAATTGCGAGGACACAATTGTTTTAAGGGGGGAAGGATGTGATAACCCAAACCCGGTATGCATTTAATGGCATTTAATTGCAATTAATTAAGTGACATCTTAAATGTTAGCATTGAATTCGTGTTTATTTTTAAGTTAAACATTCATTTCTAACATTATTTTCATATTTCTTTTAGAAGTAATTAAATAATACTTAAGTTAATTATTTTAACAGAATATCAACTACTTTTCATATTTCTGTTAATCGGTTTTATTTTTCTTGCACCTTAATGCTCGATTTTCAAATAAATGAAAAGTAGCTCCGAGCCGGAGTAAATTTTGAACTATGTTGCTTTTCGAAAATTATATTTTCTTAAATTCTTTGAGATTTAATTGTTATTCTTTTATTATTGCAAAGTGAATAGCATATCGAGAGCGATAGTTAGGAAATAATTTTTAGTCCTCAGCAAATAGTGAAAACTAGTATTAAGTATTTTAATTTTGGTATTTTAAGTTGTATTTAACTAGAATTAGATTTGTGTTGGTTGTTTTAGCTTTAAAATGCATAAAACAAGCCTATTTGACCAATTTTTAAGTAGCTTGACCAAGGTTTTGACTTGTTGACTTAGTTGTCACCTTTTATAAGCATGTAATAACAAAGAAAAAAAGAAAACAAAGCTGGAAAAACAGTTAGGAGCTGGCCGAAAATCCAAAGGAAAAAAAAAACATTTCAACATTCAAATCTTCGATTCTTCGTGTGAGCTTGCACGGGGTTGTGGCCGGGGCATCCAGCGTGGATTTCCTAGCGGCTAGGAGCGTCTAAGGTGAGGGTTTCATCGTTATTTGCACATTTGAAATTGTTTTGTCTAAACTTTAATTTTTGGGTTTTAGCCGTAGATTGTTATTTAATTCGTTTTGATGCTTGAAGAATGTTCCCTAGCAATTGTAGAACATGTATTTATAGCTTTTTAGCATTTTCTGCGGTTGAATATCGAAATTGCAATTTAAATTGATAATTGAATAGTAAATTATGAATAGTAAACCCCCGTTTCGATGAAGTTGCTCCGTTATGCATTCTGTTGATGTAGGAAGGTGCTAGATATGCTAGAATGCCTAAATGTGTGGTTTAATTGGATTGTGTAATGGAAAATCGGAAAAAAATGGCTTAGTGAAAGTTGGGGTCGTTTAGGTCGAGTTTGGCATTTTATCGTTTTGCGTGATGGCATTGTCTCGGGAGGCCATGGAAGCACTTTTGTGTGGTTATAGCGTTGGTTGGGTGTTTGGTTAGGGTAGCGGTAGTTCAAACAAGCAAAGGGAGAAATCGGGGCTTTGCGTGAATTCTAGGGTTAAGTAGGGTTTCGGGGTCTTTAGACGTGCCTTATGGTGACCTAGGAGGATTGGTGAAGTCGGTTTCCAAAACCCGTGGCTCGTTTGGAAGTAGTAGCGTTTTGAAAGTTAGGGTCATTTTGTGATTTTGTGTGTTTTCATAGTATAATGCCTATAGAATGTTTAATATTGCTTGTTACACTTGTTAAAGTTGATTATGATTGAATTGTATGTCAATTGTTGATAATGCTTGTTAGTGTTGTTCTTGTTATTTTATTGATTGTAATTGCTTATTCTATCGCATGTTGTTACTGACTTGCACTTCAGTGCCTTGCTCGATTATCGTTATATATCTCGTATTGCATTTCATAAGTGTCAGGCGCGTGAGTGATGGGCCTCTCTGGGTAGCATCGGGTTGCCAGTGTTAGTTGGTCTAGCTCCGTGTCCTATTCTCTTTCTCGCTTGGGTTGCCGCCCAGGGAGTTTTGGGTCATAGAATTGACAGAGTATGTCCGAAGTACTCTAACGGAAGTTATAAGGTGGGTGAGCCGGCGCGTCATCATTAAAGTCATCGAAATCGTGATCGGTACATTGCTCGTATGAGTGAACCATAGCCTTCAGAGTGTGGTATAGCTTTGAATGGTTGTGTTAATGCTTTTATTAATTGGTTATTGTATTGATTGTTTATATTGAATGCTTGCTTGTCAATTATATCGCTTAGCTGTACCTATTTGCATTGCACGAACTTTTTTCTCTCCACCTCGATATCTGTCTTGCCCTCACTGAGTATACGTGTTGAGTATACTCACTCATCACCACCACATTTCAGGAAATGCCATGTTAGCCGGAAAGTTCGTGATTACGTGAAAGATCATGCTTGAAGAGTTATCTTGCGTGCTATGTGTGTCACGCCCCAATTCGACCCCTCCTATAATCAGTCAGGACGCAACGGAATTTCGTCAGTATAACGACAGTAAATAGGATACCGAGGCTCTAAACCAACCTCCATAGGACATCATATCTCAACTACATAAACCATGCAATAAACAACTCTTCAATAACATAATAACATACATCATGACCATATCATACAATAAACATTTCTCGTTATATGCCTCCGTTCCAACATAATACATAAATCCTTAATATACAATGCAAAACATGTTGAGCCAATCTAGCAACCTAATCATAAACAAAAGAAAGGCTACTACGACAACATCAACTAATTCATTAACTTATCAACATCTTATACATTATAAATTACAAAGCAGATAAAAGTCTACTATGTTAATTTACAAGATAATAAAACATGTATGACATCACGGATAAGACTCTGGAACATAGGACTCATCCACGTAAGGCACGTTTTCCACATTCTCCCCTTTAGGAGGCACGTACCCGAAATCTTGCAAAAGTACACCTGTAAACATGCAATAATAGAGAGTGAGCTTATATAAAATAAGCCCAGCGAGGATCCGATAGATCTCGAGCAAGGTCTACTAAACTCCTTGGAATAATCCTTTGAGTCAGTAGACACACAATAATATATACAATACTATCATCACATAACAATATAATAATTCAATAAAGGATACTCTAGTTGGTGTAGCTCCATACGCCATCACGATCTCAACCATTCTTCTTATAACTCCCCATTACTCACACACCCGAGGTATCTCACTAGCCCCTCCCTCCATGACACCTCCGTCATGCGAGCTGGGGGTAGTCTTTGGCAGTCATGCCGTTTTCAACCCGACAGCCCAACGCTGCTCGAGATGTGGCACACACATACCAAGACTCCATAACAATCATCAATAATCAATCAATCATCAATCAATAATCATCTACTCATCAATACTAGCATCAATAATCAATTAGACAACAAATAACTAAGTTAGATGACAAAGTAGGCCATCTAACCGAACATGCATTAAACACACAATCGAACTCTAATTTACCCATCAACAACTCACAATTCAATCACTCAACCCACACCCAATCAACTAAGGCTCAATCTATCATTTTAAAGAAAGACAACCTAAACTTCAATTAATCATATCTTACATTCTACTAATCCAAACAACTCCAAATCAGTTTCAAACACTCACCCATTCAACCAACTACATTAGCCCCCTCGAAAAACCACCATAACACCTCCAAAGCATGCCCGATAACCCTAAAACCCTAAGGTGTCAAGGCTGAATTTTCTGGATTTTCACCCAAACATCATAATCAAAAATTCGGCATTACAATGGCGCTACCACGTAATTATCAAACATTTAGAAATCAACGGCAATCGATTCCGATCAACACAACTCAATTTAATCAACATTGAACAATTTAATCAAATTTAAATACCCAAAAAATAAAAATTATGCTACAACCGATAAAAACTCGTAGTATTACAGCTAAATGATCCCTAGCATGCAAGGAGCAATAATCTATCATCATATTAGAATTCTAACGGTTCGATTTTCAATTCTACACAAAAACACAAAAGTTGAGTTTTGAGATCCAGAATTTTTCTCTCACCTTTGATGCGATATATGCCTAGGAATGCGTGCAATGCGTGCCCAACAAGCGGAATCCAAGTCGGCACGAAGTTCTATGAACAAAAACTAGGTTTTTCTTTGAATTTTTGTTTGGAAAACCTTGAAAACTCTTTCTCTTTTTCTCTCTTCTCCCGCTCGGCAATGTGTGTGTAATTGTGGGTGTTTTTGTGCTTTGTTAGTGTGTGTTGGTGATATAAGCTTATTTGGTCAACAATTAAATAAAGTCAAAGTTAGTTTAAATTAGTATTTTTGTGTTTTCTTGACTTTAAATGCATTTTCTTGATCACCAAAGTTCAAAACATTTATTCAACACCCAAAATAGCTCAAGTATATTATTTTTAGGTGACAAGAAGTTTTACAATCAAACAATTTCACCCGAGTCGGCTTAAAACTCCATTTTCGCAAAAGTCGGTGTAAAAACCCTAATAAATTCCTAAGCCGATTTTAAAACTGTTTTCATCAAACACGGGTCTATTAAAGTCCGTGGACTAGGTCTAGAAGGGTTAAAAAGACCAATTTCAAAATTTTAGCAGACGTGTTTCAAAAATACTATTCACTAAAAATTGACGATAAAATTCTGACTCCGTTTTTGATGAAAATTTCATGAATGCACATTTAGCACGTATTAGGAGTATTGATATCAAAATTATAACATTCTAGGCCCTATAGCACATAAACAGGTCATATGCACGCAAAACGAGACAAAGCACATAAATCAAGTTGAAGCAGATAAGTGAAGTTTCACATTCTTCCCCCCTTAAAGAAATTTCGCCCTTAAAATTCTTACTTGATGTACTGAACAAATCTGGGTACTACTGCTGCATCTGATCTCATCTCTCCCAGGTAGCTTCCTCAATACCGTAATGCTTCCACAACACCTTAACCATCGGAATCTTCTTCGACCTCAACTCTCGTTCCATCTGATCAAGAATACGAATCGGATTCTTGTCATAAGTCAAATTCTCACGAAGTTGTAACGGCTCTGGCTCAAGAATATGAGAAGGATCCGGATTATATTTTCGCAAATTAGACACGTGAAATACATCGTGGACATTAGAGAAGTTCTCTGGTAAAGCCAACCGATATGCTAACTTACCAACCCTGCCGGTAATCTCAAACGGCCCAACAAATCTCCGACTCAGCTTTCCACATTTACCATAACGAACAAACCCCTTACGAGCAGACAATCTCAACAAAACCCGATCTCCGACTGCAAACTCCAAGTCCCGACGTCACTTATCAGCATAACTCTTGAATCTATTCTGTGCCGTAAGCATTCTCTGCCTGATCAACTGAACATTCTCGATCTTTTCTAGAAGCTCTGGCATGATAGTCGGATCAATAGTCTTCATCTCTCCTACCTCGTCCCAATATAAAGGTGAACGGCACTTACGACATTAAAGAGCTGCAAAAGGTTCCATCCCAATAGTAGCTTGATAACTATTGTTATAGGAAAACTCGGCAAGTGGTAGATGTTTCTCCCAGTTCTTCCCGAAGTCCAGAACACAAGCCCTAAGCATATCTTCTAGAATCTGAATAGTCCGCTCAGACTGACCATCGGTCTGTGGATGATACACGGTACTGAAGTTCAACTGAGTACCCAAGGTCTCCTGAAGTTTCTCCCACAAACGAAAAGTAAATCGAGGATCTCGATCTGAGACAATACTAGATAGAATCCCGTGAAGTCTAACAATCTGATCCAAATAAAGATCCGTTAACTTTGCAACCTCATCTTCCATCCTTATCGAAATAAAATGAGCTGTCTTCGTCAAACGATCTACGACAACCCAAATTGCATCGTTACCCCTCGGTGTTCTAGGCAACCCAGTGACGAAGTCCATCGTAATATGCTCCTATTTCCACTGTGGTATAGCCAACGGCTGAAGCAAACCTGCTGGTCGTTGATGCTCGGCTTTCACCCTCTAACAAGTCAAACATCTAGACACGAACTGAGCAACCTCCCTCTTCATGTTGTTCCACCAATAATGTTGCTTCAAATCCCGATACATCTTGGTTCCACCGGGATGAATAGTGTACTTAGAATTGTGAGCTTCCTCCAGAATACCTCGCCTCAAGCCCGGTTCATCGGGAACACAAACCCTGTTCCGAAACCGAAGAATACCGTCCTCATGCAGTTTAAAGTCAGACTGATCATCCGTGATCTGATCTTTGATCTTCTGAAGTTTAAGATCAAGTTGCTGAGCTTCTTTGATCTGAGACAACAATAAAGGTTGAATACGAAGATGTGAACACATCACCCCAACCTGAATCAACTCTGGTCTCCAATAAATGAATTCCTCAAGAACCTCCCACTTCTTGACAGCTAAACAAGAGATACTCGCCTTCCGACTAAGAGCATCTGCTACAACATTTGCCTTGCCAGGCAGATAATTGATAGAACAATTATAATCTCCAAGAAGCTCCATCCACCTCCGCTAACGCATATTAAACTCCTTCTGTGAGAATAAATATTTTAGACTCTTATGATCAGTGAAAATCTCAAACTTACTGCCCCAAAGATAATGACGCCACTTCTTCAGTGCGAAGACAACTGCTGCCAACTCAAGATCATGAGTCAGATAAGTCACCTCATAAGGCTTCAACTTCCGCGAAGCATAGGCAATAACTCAGCCACCCTGCATAAGAACACATCCTAAGCTCTCCTTGGATGCATCGCTGTAGACAACCATATTATCGGTCCCCTCTGGTAGAGCAAGTACTGGAGCAGTAGTCAACCTCTTTTTCAACTCCTGAAACCCACTCTCACACTTCTCATCCCAATTAAAGATAGTCCGTTTCTGAGTCAACTTAGAAAGTGGCCCAGCAATCTTCGAAAAGTCCTTAACAAACCTATGATAATAGCCCGCTAAGCCAAGAAAACTACAGACCTCAGAAACATTCTCTGGCCGTTTCCAAGACATCACCACCTCAATCTTAGTGGGATCTACAGAGATACCGCTCTGTGTAATAACATGGCCAAGAAAATATATGCGTTGCAGCCAAAATTCACATTTGTTGAACTTGGCAAACAATTGATGCTCCTCCAGCTTCTCTAATACAAGCCGTAGATGTTGCTCGTACTCCGATTCAGACTTAGAATAGACCAAGATATCATCGATAAATATTACCACGAACTGGTCTAAATACGACTGGAAAACCCGATGCATAAGATCCATAAATGCTGCCGGTGTATTAGTTAATCCAAATGGCATAACTACAAACTCATAATGCCCGTACCGAGTCCTGAAGGCAGACTTCAGAACATCCTCCGTGCGAATCCGAAGCTGATAATACCTGTGAAACCCCACTTTTCTACTTATCTCGTTTTACGTGTTATACCTCGTTTTACGTGCATATGACATGTTTATGTGCTATAAGACCTAGAAAGTTACAATTTTGACGTCAATACTCCTAATACGTGCTAAATGTGCATTCATGAAATTTTCATCAAAAACGGGATCAGAAATTTTATCGTCATTTTTTAGTGAATAGTATTTTGGACGCACGTCCGCTAAAATTTTGAAACTGGTCTTTTTAACCCTTCTAGACCTAGTCCATAGACTTTAATAGACCTGTGATTGATAAAAACGGATTTCAAATCGGCTTAGGAATTTATTAGGGTTTTTACACCACTTTTTGCGAAAAACCGAGTTTTAAGCCGACTCGGGTAGAATTCTTTGAATGTAAAACTTCTTGTCATCTAAAAATAATCTACTTGAGCTATCTTAGGAGTTGCATTTTTGTTTTGAGCAAGGAGATAGCTAAAATGCATTTAAAAGACAAGAAAATGATTTAAAGGACTAAAATACTACTTTGACTTTGCATTTTATTTATTTGACCAAGCTTTTTATTGCATATAGTCATCAACACACACTAAGCAAAGCACAAAACACACTCCAATTGCACACACTTGGCCGAGAGTTTGAGGGAGAAATAGCCAAAGAGGATTTCAAGGTTTTTCAATCAATTTTTCTTAGAAAAACTTGGTTTTTGTCCTTAAAACTTCGCACCGACTTGGATTCCGCTTGTTGGGCACGCACTTCACGCATCCCTAGGCTTTTATCGCATCAAAGGTGAGAGAAAAATTCTAGATCTCAAAACTTGTCTTTTGCATTTTTGCGTATAAATGAAGATTGAACCGTTAGAATTGTAATATGATGATAGATTATTGCTCCTTGCATGCTAGGGATCGTTTTGTGGTAATACTACGAGTTTCTGTCGGATGTAGCATAATTTTTATTTTTCGGGTATTAAATTTTGATTAAATTGTTTAATGTTGAATTAATTGAGTTGCAATGATCGAAATCGATTGCCGTCGATTTCTAAATACTTGATAATTACGTGTTAGCGCTATTGTAATGCTGAATTTTCGATTACATTGCTCGTGGGAAAATCCAAAAATTCCAGCCAAGACATCCTAGGGTTTTAGGGTTATCGGGCATGATTTGGAGGTGTTATGGTGGATTTCCGAGAGGGCTAATGTAGTAGGTTGAATGGGTGAGTGATAGAAACTGATTTGGCAATGTTTGGGTTAGTTGAATGTAAGTTATGAATTTTTGAAGTTTAGGTTGTCATTCTTTAATTTCTTGAACGATGCCTTTAGATGATTGGGTGGTGTTTGAGTGTTGAATGGTGAGTTGTTGATGAGTGATTTAGGGTTTAACTGTGTATATAATGCATGTCCGGTTAGATGGCCTACTTTGTCATCTAACTAAGTTATTGTTGTTTAAATGATAATTGATGCTATCAATGATGAATAAATGATGATTGATTGATGATTGATTGATGATTGATGATTGATGATGATTATGGAGTCTTGGTATGTGTGTGCCACCTCTCGGGCAGCGTTGGGCTGTCGGGTTGATAACGGCATGACTGCCAGAGGCTACCCCCAGCTCGCATGACGGAGGTGTCATGGAGGGAGGGGCTAGTGAGGTACCTCGGGTGCGTGAGTAATGGGGAGTTATAAGAAGAACGGTTGAGATCGTGATGGCGTTTGGAGCTACACCAAATAGAGTATCCTTTATTGAATGGTTATATAGTTATGTGATGATAATGTTATTGTTGTTGTGTGTTTACTTGCTCAAAGGACTAAATCCAAGGAGCATAGTGAATACTGTCGAGATCTATCGGATCCTCACTGGGCTTATTTATATAAGCTCACTCTCTATTATTGCATGCTTACAAGTGTTGCAGAGCCGGATTACGAGCATGTGCCTCCTGATGAGGAAAATGTGCCTTACGTGGATGAGTCATATGTTCCAGAGTCTTATCCGTGATTCTGTGCTGCTATTTATCATGTATATTAGCTTAGTAGCCTTGTCTATGCTTTATAGTTCTTGTTGTATAGGATGCTGAAAAGAATATAAATTAGTTGTTACTATTCTAGCAGCTTCTTTTGTCTATGGTTAAGTTTTTAGATAGGTCTCAACTTATTTTTGAAATGTATGATAAGGTTGAGGTATTGTATGTTATGTTGGAATGGAGGCAGATAAGTAAGACTTATTATTGTATATTACAGTTATGTTGTGTGTTGTTATGCTGTTGAGGAGTTGTTGTTTGTATGGTTATGGAATTTGGATGTTTAATGTTATTAATGAGGTTGGTTTAGAACCTCAGTATTCTATTTACTGTCATTATACTGCCGAAATTCCGTTGCGTCCTGACTGATTGTAGGTGGGGTCGAGTTAGGGCGTGACATTTAAGTGGTATTAGAGCGCATGTTAGTTGTTAGCCGGGGTATTCTCGGAATGTGGGTAATGGTCTTAGCATGAAATATGTATGAAAAGAAAGAAAAGTGAATTATGTATTGATATGACTAAATGATTATGTGATTATGTGATTTAAGTGCTTATGTGATTATGTGATCAATTTGCTTATGTGATTGAAACTTATGTGATCTATGTGCTTTATATGAGTTTCTTGTTTATGTGTTAAAAGTTGTATATAACCTATTTACGTGCTATAACCTGTGCTAACTCTTTGATTAGTATGATGGCCAGTAGACCGAGGACTCGTGGTAGGCCCGAGATAGTAGATGAGGTTCCTGGTAATGTGGCATAGGGAAGTGATAGGGGTGATGACAGGTTAGGGGCAGCAATGGATCGGATTGCAGATTTGATGGCTGGACAGGCCCAGTTGTTAGCGGGTCAGGCTGCTCAGACTTAGGCATTGCAGGCCCAGATACAGAATGTACAGGGTGGTAATCACGGTCGAGGTACTATGAAGGAGTTTCTGGGGTACTATCCTCCTAGATTTCAGGGAGAGCCTGATGATGAGTCGTGGATTAGTAAGTTAGAGAAAATTTTTTATCCTCTCGGGTACACTGATGAGAGGAAGGTGACTTCTGCTGTCTATTTGCTTGATGATGAGGCAGAGGAGTGGTGGCGCACTTTGAGAGCCAGTTGGGAGACCCGGGGTGTTCCGTATGTTTAGGATGCCTTTCTGACTGCTTTTAGGGATAAGAATGTTCCGAGGGTTGCACGGGAGAGGAGAAAGGCTGAGTTCCTGTCTTTGGTACAGGGGGATTCTTCTGTGGCTCAGTATGAGGCTACATTCACTAGGTTGTCCCGGTATGCACCGGAGTTTGTAGCTGTGGAGGAGAGGAAGACCCGTAGATTTATGTTGGGATTGAGGCCCGAGATTCAGGATGCAATGGCTCTGAATCGCTATGATATCTTCACTGAGGCTTTTGATGCAGCTTCTAGGTTAGAGAAGAGGAAAGGGGATCAGATTGTCTCCAGTCAGCCTAGTAAGAGGCCGTATCAGCCACAGGGCCAGCAAGTTATATATAGGCCTCCAGTACAGCAGGTTGTCTACAGGCCACCAGCCCAGCAGGGTTCTTATAGGCCACAGGGTCAGCATAGTTACTATCGGCCTCAGTTTCAGCAGGGGCCATATCAGGTTCAGACTCAGTATAGGCCAGCCCAGTCTCAGGGTCAATACAGGCCTAGTGTGGTGAGACCTCAGTAGCAGGCTGTATCAACTGCTTCTTCAGCTTCTGGTTCTTCTAGGGTCAGTGTTAGTGCCACATAATCGCAGTGTAATTACTGCAAGCACCCAAGGCATGTGGAGTCTGACTGCAGGGTAAAGGCAGGGACATGTTTGGGTTGTGGTAGCAGCGAGCATAGGGCGAAGAATTGCCCTAGATATGCGAGGACTGAGGGTCGGGCAGCGACTCAGGGTTACCAGGGTAGGCCTACGGGCAGTGTACCACAGCAGCAGCAGGTTCAAGCTCGGCCTTATGCAGTTGATATGGAGGAGATGCCTGAGGAGACTGTAGTGGTGGAAGGTAACTTCCTTATACTTGATCAACTTGTTAAAGTGTTGATTGATTCTGGTGCTACGCATTCTTTCATTACTCCTGCTTGTGTGCAACGTGTTAATTTGCAACCTGAAAGATTGCCTTATGTGGTTGAGATTAGTACCTCTTTGATTGATAAGTATGTTACTGGCTTAGTATTTAAGGATTGTATTATACATGTTAAGGGGCATAATTTTCCTTTGGACCTTATCTTATTTCCTATCCGGGGGTATGATGTTATCTTGGGTATGGATTGGCTTTCTAAGTATGATGCCTAGTTAACCTGTAGAACCAAGGTAGTACAGTTTCGTTTGCCAGATCAGCCAGTAGTAGAGGTAGCGGGTAACCGGGGTGCAAAGACGAGTTTTGTTATCTCAGCAACTAAAGCCGTTAAGTTGGTGAGTAAGGGATGTTCGGGTTATCTGGTTTATCTGATCAACAAGCCATCTGATAAGCTACAGCTAGAGGAAGTCCCTATTATCCGGGAATATCCTAATGTATTTCCCGAAGAGTTGCCAGGGTTACCGCCAGAGAGGGATATAGAGTTTGTGATTAATCTTGTTCCCGGTACTCAACCTATTTCTAAATCGGCATACCGGATGGCACCAGCTGAGTTGAAGGAGTTGAAGACTCAGTTACAGGAGTTATTGAAGAAAGGATTCATTCAGCAGAGTTCTTCACCTTGGGGAGCTCCTGTTTTATTTGTGAAGAAGAAGGATGGTACCTTGAGGTTATGTATAGATTACCGTGGTTTGAATCAGGTGACCATCAAGAATAAATATCCTTTGCTACTGATTGATGAGTTGTTTGATCAACTTCAGGGAGCCAAAGTCTATTCTAAATTTGATTTGAGGCAGGGTTATTATCAGCTTCGGATTCGTACGGAGGATGTTCCGAAGTCTTCCTTCAGGACTCAGTACGGGCATTATGAGTTTGTTGTTATGCCCTTTGGTTTGACTAATGCACCGGCAGCATTCATGGATTTGATGCATCGAGTCTTTCAGTCGTACTTGGACCAATTCGTGGTGATTTTTATTGATGATATCTTGGTCTATTCTAAATCTGAATCGGAGCACGAGCAACATCTACGGCTTGTATTAGAGAAGTTGCAGGAGCATCAGTTGTTTGCCAAGTTCAGCAAATGTGAATTTTGGCTGCAACGGATTTCTTTTCTTGGCCATGTTATTACACAGAGCGGTATTTCTGTAGATCCCACTAAGATTGAATCGGTGATGTCTTGGAAACGGCCAGAGAATGTTTCTGATGTCCGTAGCTTTCTTGGCTTGGCGGGTTATTACCGTAGGTTTGTTAAAGACTTTTCAAAGATTGCGGGGCCACTATCTAAGTTGACTCAGAAACGGACTATCTTTACTTGGGATGAGAAGTGTGAGAGTGGGTTTCAGGAGTTGAAAAAGAGGTTAACTACCGCTCCAGTACTTGCTTTACCAGAGGGGACCGCTAATATGGTTATTTACAGTGATGCATCCAAGGAGGGCTTGGGATGTGTTCTTATGCAGAATGGCCGAGTTATTGCCTATGCTTCTCGAAAGTTGAAGCCTTATGAAGAAAATTATCCGACTTATGATCTTGAGTTGGCAGCAGTTGTCTTTGCACTCAAGAAGTGGCGTCATTATCTGTGGGGCAGTAAGTTTGAGATTTTCACTGATCATAAGAGTCTTAAGTACTTATTCTCATAGAAGGAGTTGAATATGCGCCAGAGGAGATGGATGGAGCTTCTTGGAGATTATAATTGTTCTATCAATTATCTGCTTGGAAAGGCAAATGTTGTGGCAGATGCTCTCAGCCGGAAGGCTAGTATTTCTTATTTGGCTGTCAAGAAGTGGGAGGTTCTTGAGGAGTTTAGTTATTGGAGACCAGAGTTGACTCAGGTTGGGATGATGTGTTCACATCTCCGTATTCAACCTTTATTATTGTCTCAGATCAGGGAAGCTCAGCAACTTGATGTTAAACTTCAGAAAATCAAGGATCAGATCACTGATGATCAGTCTGACTTCAAAGTACATGAGGACGGTATTCTTCGGTTTCGGAACAGGGTATGTGTTCCCGATGAGCCGAGTTTGAGGCGAGGTATTCTGGAGGAAGCTCATAATTCTAAATATACTATTCATCCCTGTGGAACCAAGATGTATCGGGATTTGAAGCAACATTACTGGTGGAACAACATAAAGAGGGAGGTTGCTCAGTTTGTGTCTAGATGTTTGACTTGTCAGAGAGTGAAAGCCGAGCATCAACGACCTGCAGGGTTGCTTCAGCCGTTGGCTATACCACAATGGAAATGGGAGCATATTACGATGGACTTTGTTACTGGTTTGCCTAGAACACCGAGGGGTAATGATGCAGTTTGGGTTGTCGTGGATCGTTTGACGAAGACAGCTCATTTTATCTCGATGAGGATGGGAGATGAGGTTACAAAGTTGACGGGTCTCTATCTGGATCAGATTGTTAGACTTCACGGGATTCCGTCTAGTATTGTCTCTGATCGAGATCCTCGATTTACTTCTCGTTTGTGGGAGAAACTTCAGGAGACTTTGGGTACTCAGTTGAACTTCAGTACCGCGTATCATCCACAGACCGACGGTCAGTCTGAGCGGACTATTCAGATTCTGGAAGATATGCTTAGAGCTTGTGTTCTGGACTTCGGGAAGAACTGGGAGAAACATCTACCACTTGCCGAGTTTGCCTATAATAATAGTTATCAAGCTATTATTGGGATGACACCTTTCGCAGCTCTTTACGGTCGTAAGTGCCGTTCACCTTTATATTGGGACGAGGTAGGAGAGATGAAGACTGTTGATCCGACTATTATGCCAGAACTTCTTGAGAAGATTGAAAATGTTCAGTTGATCAGGCAGAGAATGCTTACGGCGCAGAGTAGGTTCAGGAGTTATGCTGATAAGCGTCGTCGAGACTTAGAGTTTGCAGTCGGAGATCGGGTTTTCTTGAGATTGTCTCCTCGAAAGGGGTTTGCTCGTTATGGTAAAGGTAGTAAGCTGAGTCCGAGATTTGTTGGGCCGTTTGAGATTACTGGCAGGGTTGGTAAGTTGGCATATCGGTTGGCTTTACCGGAGAACTTCTCTAATGTCCACGATGTGTTTCACGTGTCTAATTTGCGGAAATAGAATCTGGATCCTTCACATATTCTTGAGCCAGAGCCGTTAGAGCTTCGAGAGAATTTGATTTATGACGAGCGTCCAATTCGTATTCTAGATCAGATGGACCGAGAGTTGAGGTCGAAGAGGATTCCGATGGTTAAGGTGTTGTGGAAGCATCACGGCATTGAGGAAGCTACGTGGGAGAGACGAGATCAGATGCAGCAGCAATACCCAGATCTATTCCGAACATCAAGTAAGAATTTCGAGGATGAAATTTCTATAAGAGGGGGAGAATGTGAAACCCCACTTTTTTGCTTATCTCGTTTTACGTGCTATATCTCGTTTTGCGTGCATATGACATGTTTATGTGCTATAGGACCTAGAAAGTTATAATTTTGATGTCAATACTCTTAAAACGTGCTAAATGTGCATTCATGAAGTTTTCATCAAAAACGGGATCAAAAATTTTATCGTCGTCTTTTAGTGAATAGTGTTTTAGACGCACGTCCTCTAAAATTTTGAAACTGGTCTTTTTAACCCTTCTAGACCTAGTCCACGGACTTTAATAGACCTGTGATTGATAAAAACAGATTTCAAATCGGCTTAGGAATTTATTAGGGTTTTTACACCACTTTTTGCGAAAAACCGAGTTTTGAGCCGACTCAGGTGGAATTCTTTGAATGTAAAACTTCTTGTCATCTAAAAATAACTCACTTGAGCTATCTTAGGAGTTGCATTTTTTGTTTTGAGCAAGGAGATAGTTAAAATGCATTTAAAAGACAAGAAAATGATTTAAAGGACTAAAATACTACTTTGACTTTGCATTTTATTTATTTGACCAAGCTTTTAAATGCATATAGTCATCAACACACACTAAGCAAAGCACAAAACATACTCCAATTGCACACACTTGGCCGAGAGTTTAAGGGAGAAAAAGCCAAAGAGAATTTCAAGGTTTTTCAATCAAATTTTCAAAGAAAAACTTGGTTTTTGTCCGTAAAACTTCACACCGACTTGGATTCCGCTTGTTGGGTATGCACTTCACGCACCCTAGGCTTTTATCGCATCAAAGGTGAGAGAAAAATTCTAGATCTCAAAACTTGTCTTTTGCATTTTTTCGTATAAATGAAGATTGAACTGTTAGAATTGTAATCTGATGTTAGATTATTACTCCTTGCATGCTAGGGATCATTTTGTGGTAATACTACAAGTTTCTGTCAGATGTAGCATAATTTTTATTTTTCGGGTATTAAATTTTGATTAAATTGTTTAATGTTGAATTAATTGAGTTGTGATTATCGAAATCGATTGCCATCAATTTCTAAATACTTGATAATTACGTGTTAGCGCTGTTGTAATGCCAAATTTTCGATTACATTGCTCGTGGGAAAATCCAGAAAATTCAGCCAAGACATCCTAGGATTTTAGGGTTATCGGGCATGATTTGGAGGTGTTATGGTGGATTTCCGAGAGGGTTAATGTAGTAGGTTGAATGGGTGAGTGATAGAAACTGATTTGGCAATGTTTGGGTTAGTAGAATGTAAGTTATGAATTTTTGAAGTTTAGGTTGTCATTCTTTAATTTCTTGAACGATGCCTTTAGATGATTGGGTTGTGTTTGAGTGTTGAATGGTGAGTTGTTGATGAGTGATTTAGGGTTTAACTGTGTATATAATGCATGTTCGATTAGATGGCCTACTTTGTCATCTAACTAAGTTATTGTTGTTTAAATGATAATTGATGCTATCAATGATGAATAAATGATGAATAATTGATGATTGATTGATGATTGATGATTGATGATGATTATGGAGTCTTGGTATGTGTGTGCCACCTCTTGGACAGCGTTGGGCTATCGGGTTGATAACGGCATGACTGCCAGAGGCTAACCCCAGCTCGCATGACGGAGGTGTCATGGAGGGAGGGGCTAGTGAGGTACCTCGGGTGCGTGAGTAATGGGGAGTTATAAGAAGAACGGTTGAGATCGTGATGGCGTTGAGAGCTACACCAAATAGAGTGTCCTTTATTGAATGGTTATATAGTTATGTGATGATAATGTTATTGTTGTTGTGTGTTTACTTGCTCAAAGGACTAAATCCAAGGAGCATAGTGAATACTGTCGAGATCTATCGGATCCTCACTGGGCTTATTTATATAAGCTCACTCTCTATTATTGCATGCTTACAGGTGTTGCAGAGCCGGATTACGGGTACGTGCCTCCTGAGGAGGAAAATGTGCCTTACGTGGACGAGTCATATGTTCCAGAGTCTTATCCGTGATTCTGTGCTGTTATTTATCATGTATATTAGCTTAGTAGCCTTTTCTATGCTTTATAGTTCTTGTTGTATAGGATGCTGAAAAGAATATAAATTAGTCGTTACTATTCTAGCAGCTTATTTTGTCTATGGTTAAGTTGTTAGATGGGTCTCAACTTATTTTTGAAATGTATGATAAAGTTGAGGTATTGTACGTTATGTTAGAACGGAGGCAGATAACGAGGACTGATTATTGTATATTACAGTTATGCTGTGTGTTGTTATGCTGTTGAGGAGTTGTTGTTTGTATGGTTATAGAATTGGATGTTTAATGTTATTAATGAGGTTGGTTTAGAACCTCGGTATTCTATTTACTGTCGTTATACTGCCGAAATTCCGTTGCGTCCTGACTGATTGTAGGTGGGGTCGAGTTGGGGCGTGACAATACCCCTGCCTCAAATCAAATTTAGAATAGACTTTAGCTCCCTGAAGTTGATCAAATAACTCATCAATCAGTGGCAAAGGATATTTGTTCTTGATGGTCACCTGATTCAAACCACGGTAATCAATACACAATCTTAAGGTACCATCCTTCTTCTTCACAAATAAAACAGGAGCTCCCCAAGGTGAAGAACTCTACTGAATAAATCGTTTCTCCAATAACTCCTGCAACTGAGTTTTCAACTCCTTCAACTTAGCTGGTGCCATCCGGTACGCTGATTTAGAAATAGGTTGAGTACCGGGAATAAGATTGATCACAAACTCTATATCCCTCTCTGGCGGTAACCCTGGCAACTCCTCGGGAAATACATTGGGATATTCTCGAATAATAGGGACTTCCTCTAGCTATAGCTTATCAGATGGCTTGTTGATCAAATAAGCTAGATAACCCGAACACCCCTTACTCACCAACTTAACGGCTTTAGTCGCTGAGATAACAAAACTCATCTTTGCACCCCGGTTCCCTACTACCTCAACTACTGGCTGATCTGGCAAACAAAACTGTACTACCTTGGTTCTACAATTCAACTAGGCATCATACTTAGAAAGCCAATCCATACCCAAGATAACATCATACCCCCGGATAGGAAATAAGATAAGGTCCGAAGGAAAATTATGCCCCTTAACATGTATTATACAATCTTTACAAACTAGGCCAGTCACATACTTATCAGTCAAAGAGGTACTAATCTCAACCACATAAGGCAATCTTTCAGGTTGCAAATAAACACGTTGCACACAAGCAAGAGTAATGAAAGAATGCGTAGCACCAGAATCAATCAACACTTTAACAAGTTGATCAAATATAAGGAAGTTACCTTCCACAACTGCAGTCTCCTCAGGCATCTCCTCTAAGTCAACTGCGTAGGCCCGAGCCTGAACCCGCTGCTGCTGCTGAGGTACACTGGCAACAGGTCGGCCCTGATAACCCTGAGTAGTTATCCGACCCTCAGTCCTCGCATACCTAGGGCAATCCTTCACCCTATGCTGGCTGCTACCACAACCCAAACATTTCCCTGCCTTTACCCTGCAGTCGGACTCCACGTGCCCTAGGCGCTTGCAGTAATTACACTACGATGATGTGGCACTAACACTGCCCCTGTAAGAACCAGAGGCTGAAGAAATAGCTGAAACAGCCTGCTGCTAAGGTCTCACCATACTAGGCCTGTACTGACCCTGTGACTGGGCTAGCCTATATTGAGTCTGAACCTGATATGGCCCCTGCTGAATCTGAGGCCGATAGTAACTCTGCTGACCCTGTGGCCTAAAAGAACCCTGCTGCACTGGTGGCCTGAACCCAACCTGCTGTACGGGAGGCCTATACGTGCCCTGCTGATACTGCGGCTGATACGACCTCTTACTGGGCTGACTAGAAACAAGCTGATCCCCCTTTCTCTTCTCTAGTCTGGAAGCTGCCTCAAAAGCCTCGGTGAAAATATCACACCGATTCAGTGCCATCACATCCTGAATCTCGGGCCTCAACCCCAACATAAATCTGCGAGTCCTCCGCTCCTCGTCTGCCACATACTCTGGTGCATACCGGGACAATCGAGTAAATGTGGCCTCATATTGAGCCACTGTAGCATCTCCCTGGACCAAGGCTAGAAACTCTGCTTCTCTCCGTTCCCTCGCAATCCTCGGGACATACTTTTCCCGTAAAGCCATTAGAAAGGTACCCCAAACATAAAGAATACCCTGTGTCGCCCAGCTAGTCCTTACCGTGCGCCACCACTCCTCTGCCTCGTCATCTAACAAGTACACAACAAAAGAGACCCTCTGCTCATCATTATAGCCAAGTGGATCATAAATATTCTCCAACTTGCTAATCCATGCCTCCGCCTTCCTATCATCTGGTTCCCCCTGAAATCTCGGTGGATGATATCCTAAAAACTCCTTCAGGGTACGACGCCCGTGGTTACCACCCTGAATATTCAGTAGCTGAGCCTGCATAGCCTGATTCTGGGCAGCCTGCCCTGCTAATAACTGTGCCTGACTAGCTACTAACTCTGCAATCCTCTCCATAGCTGCCCCTAATAGGTCATCACCCCAGTCACGGCCCGGTGCCGCGTTACCCGGAGTCTCATCAGTCATCTCAGGCTACCTCTGGTTCTCGGTCGAGCGGCCATTCTACTAATCAAAGAGTTAGCACAGGTTATACCACGTAAACAGGTTATAAACAACTATTAACACATAAACAACAAAGTCATATAAAACACATAAACAAATTGATCACATAATCACATAAGCACTTTAATCACATAATCACTTGTCACTTAATCAGGTTAACACATATTTCACTTTTCTTTCTTTTCATACATACTTTCATGCTAAGACCATTACACACATTCCGAGAATACCCGGGCTGACAACTAACATGAGCTCTGATACCACTTAAATGTCACGCCCCAACTCGACCCCTCCTATAATCAGTCAGGATGCAACAGAATTTTGGCAGTATAACGACAGTAAATAGGATACCGAGGCTCTAAACCAACCTCCGTAGGACATCATACCTCAACTCCATAAACCATACAACAAACAACTCCTCAATAACATAATATCATACATCATGACCATACCATACAATAAACACTTCTCGTTATATGCCTCCGTTCCAACATAATACATAAGTCCTTAATATACATTACAAAACATGTTGAGCCAATCTAGCAACCTAGTCATAAACAAAAGAAAGGCCACTAAGACAACATCAACTAATTCATTAACTTATCAACATCTTATACATTATAAACTACAAAGCAGATGAAAGTCTACTATGTTAAATTACAAGATAATAAAACATGTATGACATCACAGATAAGACTCTAGAACATAGGACTTATCCACGTAAGGCACGTTTTCCACATTCTCCTCTTCAGGAGGCACGTACCCGAAATCTTGCGAAAGTACACCTGTAAACATGCAATAATAGAGAGTGAGCTTATATAAAATAATCCCAGCGAGGATCCGATAGATCTCGAGCAAGGTCTACTAAACTCCTTGGAATAATCCTTTGAGTTAGTAGACACACAATAACATAAACAATACTATCATCACATAACAATATAACCATTCAATAAAGGATACTCTAGTTGGTGTAGCTCCACACGCCATCACGATCTCAACCATTCTTCTTATAACTCCCCATTACTCACACACCCGAGGTACCTCACTAGCCCCTCCCTCCATGACACCTCCGTCATGCGAGCTGGGGGTAGTCTCTGGCAGTCATGCCGTTTTCAACCCGACAGCCCAACGCTGCCCGAGATGTGGCACACACATACCAAGACTCCATAACAATCATCAATAATCAATCAATCATCAATCAATAATCATCTACTCATCAATACTAGCATCAATAATCAATTAGACAACAAATAACTAAGTTAGATGAAAAAGTAGGCCGTCTAACCGAACATGCATTAAACACACAATCGAACTCTAATTTACCCATCAACAACTCACAATTCAATCACTCAACCCACACCTAATCATCTAAGGCTCAATCTAACATTTTAAAGAAAGACAACCTAAACTTCAAATAATCATATCTTACATTCTACTAATCCAAACAACTCCAAATCTGTTTCAAACACTCACCCATTCAATCAACTACATTATCCCCTCGGAAAACCACCATAACACCTCAAAATCATGCCCGATAACCGTAAAACCCTAAGGTGTCAAGGCTGAATTTTCCCGATTTTCACCCAAACATCATAATCGAAAATTCGGCATTACAACGGCGCTACCATGTAATTATCAAACATTTAGAAATCGACAGCAATCGATTCTGAGCAACGCAACTCAATTAAATCAACTTTGAACTATTTAATCAAATTTAAATACCTGGAAAATAAAAATTATGCTACAACCGATAAAAACTCGTAGTATTACAGTTAAATGATCCCTAGCATGCAAGGATCAATAATCTATCATCATATTAGAATTCTAACGGTTCGATTTTCAATTCTACGCAAAAACACAAAAGTTGAGTTTTGAGATCCATAATTTTTCTCTCACCTTTGATGCGATATATGCCTAGGAATGCGTGCAATGCGTGCCCAACAAGCGGAATCCAAGTCGGCACAAAGTTCTACGGACAAAAACTAGGTTTTTCTTTGAATTTTTGCTTGAAAAGCCTTGAAAACTCTTTCTCTTTTTCTCTCTTTTCCCTCTCGGAAATGTGTGTATAATTGTGGGTGTTTTTGTGCTTTGTGAGTGTGTGTTGGTGATATAAGCTTATTTGGTCAACAATTAGATAAAGTCAAAGTTAGTTTAAATTAGTATTTTTGTGTTTTCTTGACTTTAAATGCATTTTCTTGATCACCAAAGTTCAAAAAAATTATTCAACACCCAAAATAGCTCAAGTAGATTATTTTTAGGTGACAAGCAGTTTTACAATCAAACAATTCCACCCGAATCGGCTTAAAACTCGATTTTCGCAAAAGTCGGTGTAAAAACCCTAATAAATTCCTAAGCCGATTTTAAAATCGTTTTCATCAAACACATGTCTATTAAAGTCCGTGGTCTAGGTCTAGAAGGGTTAAAAAGACCAGTTTCAAAATTTTAGCGGACGTGTTTCGAAAATATTATTCACTAAAAATTGACGATAAAATTTTTGACTCTGTTTTTTATGAAAATTTTATGAATACACATTTAGCATGTTCTAGGAGTATTGATATCAAAATTACCACATTCTAGACCCTATAGCACCTAAAGAGGTCATATGCACGCAAAACGAGACAAAGCACGTAAATCAAGTTAAAGCAGATAAGTGGGGTTTCACAATGTGGCTTGGGTTGTCAAAGATGCAAAGATGTATGTTTCTTGTGTTGTTTGTATTTAATGATAAAAAGGAATGTAATATGAGTTTTCTAGATTATTGAAGTGATTTGGAAAGGCTAGTTTATGTATTCAGATAGAATAGTTTAACTTTAATGTATGTTTGTAATGCCCAAAGGAAAAGAGTAAGAATGGTATGATAGTCTATTCTATGTAATGGGATAGTGTAGTTTAATTGCCTAGCATGAATGTTCTTGTCAAAGATGGAAAGAGATAGGTTAGCTTTTAAATTGGAAATGTATATTTGGTTGTGTTCGCTTGTTGAGAACCAAGGCTCTGTTGGCCTTGAGGTGTTTGTATGGTTGGACACGGTGCTAGTCCACTTATATGCTATTACAGGTTTTACATTTCGCCTAGAAACAGGGAAGACTCCGTCCGCCTTTCCCTAAAATTTTGCCCGGGTTTGGAATTGGGTTGTGATTAGATTGATTGATAGAACTCCCGGTCTCGAGAGGGATTAGGGTGTTACATGAGGGGCCCCATATGTCCTTGTGTTTTATTATTGTGACACGTGCCTAGGGGGAGAATGTTCCTTTTATTCAATGGACATTTTGGTAATTGCATAATTCTACCATTATCACTTGCCCCCTAAAAGACCCGAGGCTAGGAATTGCGCTCAGGAATTCTATGAGATTTCCCGCCATTTTTTGGCATGTAGTTAATTAAGTGACGCTTTAATTACCGCGCATTAATTGTTGTGTAATGATTACGCGCTTTTAGCTTCAACGGTCACGATGTTCTCTGCTCCGGGATATTTGATTTTGTTAGTGGCAAATAATCTTAACAGAAGGGAGGGGAGGTGAATTAAGATTATAGCAAAGTATTGTTATTTTAAAAATTACTACAATCCACAAAGACCTCTTTGGGACAATTTATCAAACACCTTGGATGAATAACTAGATAATAGTTAATATGATTTATAATAATCACACACAAGAGCAAGATAACTACTTTAAGCAATATATATGACAATGAATGTAAATAGAGTAGGGAGGGAGAAATCAAACTCTGTATTTTCAAGTGGTTCAAACTCTCGAAGGCTTAGTCCACTACCTAAGGTCTTCATCCCTTTAGGATTTCAACTAGCTCCACTAGTAGTGCTTATTTACAAGTTGGTGAAGCACAAACCAACTTACAAGTTCATTCTTGAATCCACAAGAGCAAATACAAGCTTTTTCAAATGTAGGTAAAGCTCCAACCTATTATCCCTCTTCCTTTGAGTCCACAAAGGATTTTTTCGCACTCTTCTTTTTACAAGGATTCTCTCAATCCTAATCTAGAGCTCAAGAGTATATACAATATAGAGATTTGAGTATTTGAATGATAGTACAATTAAGAACAATCAAAACTCCTCAATGAGTAGATAATACAATTGAAATATTTGAATGCGCAATAGATTTGCAAGTTATAGTTCAAGCTTGGTGTATATTGATTGAAATATATGAAAGTTGAAGCTCACAATCAATATATGATGTTTTGAAGTTGTTGGAAGAGTTGTTTAATGAAATGGATTGGTTTGGTATTTAAAGAAAATATTGCAACAGCTCTTTAACGACTATTTTTTCAAACTTTAGCCAAAGCTGGTCGAGTAACTCGCCCAGCATTAATTGAGAAGTCACTGGAAAAGCCGGTTGAGCAGCCGGTTGAGTTACTCGCCCGGCATTGGAATTGTGCCAGTTTTTCAATTTTGCGAAATTGAACCAAAAATCCATTTTTTTAAAGGCTAAACACTTGGGCACTTAAAAGACACTTCATCTAAAGCTTTTCCAACCTTTTTTACACT
Organism: Ehretia macrophylla; assembly: GCA_037974665.1. Classification (NCBI taxonomy): domain Eukaryota; kingdom Viridiplantae; phylum Streptophyta; class Magnoliopsida; order Boraginales; family Ehretiaceae; genus Ehretia; species Ehretia macrophylla. The sequence continues at coordinate 13,914,986 of CM075777.1, forward strand.
TCAAAACATTTTCTAAACTCTTGTGAAAAGAAATCGATTTTTGTAATCAAAAGTTTAAAATACATTTTCATCCGAAAATTCAATCTTTTGAAGATAAATCATTTGGACCTTTTAAGAGCACTTCTTCAAAAGATGTTCTAACCCAATGAACCTTTTAAAATCTTTTCAAAACTCTTGAGAAAATATTTAAATATATTTTTGAAAGATTATCAAGAGCTTGAACCATAAAAATGCATACCTAAGGCAAACGACATTTTTAAGCTACTACCCCTTATGTCGCCACGTCTCCATCCTTGTAACACCATTTCATCTTCATGTCTTCAAGTCTTGGTTCTTGAAATATAATCTTCATTTCTTTAACTCTTCAAGACTTCATTTATTCATGCTTGTGGTGATCTTGATCATGTATACAATAGTGGCCAGCATAATTTGCATTTTCTCAATCTTGCAAGTCTTGTTTGATATCAAGAACATTTACCTCTTCATGCAAGATACTCTTTCTCTTTCCACACCAAGCATCCACCATATATTTTGGCTTCCAATATCATAAGGACAATATAATCCACACAAGCCAAAACATTAAAGAACAATTGGGCTTATAATGAGATATACATTTAATGCACATAAGTCAATAAGTGTGTGTTTTAAACATATTAACACATTAGCACAAACACACTTACAAATCCAATTCTCCATGATTTGTTATCATCAAAATCATATCCCTTGGCATAAGACCAACAATCTCCCATTTTTCGGTGATGACAAATCATTCTATGTTATAACAACAATAATGTACAAGTTAAGCATATATAGCATGAATATGGAGTCTTCAAGGCATGACTTCCCCTTATATATGCATTCAATATATTATATGTCAAGTGAGTAAAGATTTTAAACAATGTAATACATGGAATCTTTAGCTTCCCCTCAAATTATGCATATAACACATAATGGACCTTCATATGTTTGTTGTCATCAAAACTTTGTAAATACCCTTGGTATGAAACCTTAGGATGAACAGCTTCTTTTTCCCTTTATATATACAAATTCTGTCAATCATTTTCACCCTTTTATCTTTTCGGTTTTCACACAATCTCTTGTTTCTTACTACTTCTCTTGCTATCTTAGTGTTTGGGTCGGTTAGTCAACTTTTTATTAACCACTTAATTTGCACGGGTTATTCCTTTTTCCTTAGTTACGTTTTTCCCCTCTGAGCTTTTCTTCTTCCATATTCTTTAGCATGACTAGGTGGGGTAGTGATGATGATTCTCAAAATAGATCAGTGCAGTCGTATGGTAGATGTGATAACAAAGAAGTCAGTAGCTCTGATTCTGAGACTATGTCGGTAGTTAAAAACCAAAATTTAGGTGTGCATCGGGTCAATCCCGAAGAAACAAGTAATGGTCGGGACAATCCCGTAGTGATTCACGATGAACTCGTAGAAACAAGCAAGGGTCCAAATGACCTTGTTGAAATAAGAGGTTTTACTGATATAGAGGAATACCACAGTACTGCGAGTTCTCCTTTAGAAGATCTTCAGGGTCTCGAGCTTCATACTGACCTCATAGATAACCCTTTTCCTCTACCCAAGATCGATTCCTCGAATGTTGTAGATAAACCCGAGGTGGCTCCTAGCGAATCCATGGTAGATGACGTGGTAACCCATGGGGTCGGGAAAAAAATATTTTCCTGTTGCAAACGAGTCTGCCTTACTACTTCCGAGATGGCTAACGAGATGATGCTATATGGCTCTATTCCCCATGACTTTAGGATTAGAGTTCTAGACTCGAGTGAAGTAATTTGTCATCCCCGAACTGGGAACTGACTATATACGATATTGTTTTCTCTTTCTTCAAATTTCTAATCCCTTCTTATATAGCAGACATAGTTAACTACTTCGAGATTAGCCTCGGCCAGATTGTCCCCAATGGTTAGGCCATGATAGTGGCTTTTTATGTTTACGTAAAATTAAAGGGTTTTACCCCCACTAGTTCCCACAGACAGCGCCAATCTGATAAGGTAGAGATCTAGTTTCAGGCTTGATGGGCTCGTCGCTCAACTCCGAAAGTGATTAATCTACAAAACAAGGCCACACTGGGAGTGTGCCCTAGGGGACCCCTCCGACGATCAAGTCAGTTTCGGGATCTAAAGTTGCATATGAGCAAGAAAGAGTAATAAAAGATACCAGAGAGATAAGAGAGAGAAAAAGAGATAGATAAATAGAGAGAGAGATAGATAGATAGATAGATAGAGAGCATTTTTTGTGTAAGTATGTCTCATCTTGGTTACCTTTTGTCAAATGGGTATCCTTGTATTTATACTAAATCTCAAATGACTAGGGACTGTCATTTGTCGCATTACTAAAGTGCTTTATAGGCCTCTCGAGCACATTCTTCCCCGAGCTAGGTTAGTTTCTGGCTTATGATCCTGACCCCTTGAGGCGTTCTTGAGTCGGGACATGTCTTATTCAAGTCAGTTAAGGAGATTCGTTATTGGGCGAGACCCACATCGAGTCAAAGGTTCATGCATGATTTTATTTTGGACTTTGAGATTACTTTCATCTATTCATATAGGGTCGGATTTCTACCTATATCACCTGTGATGTGTTAACTTAGTGGAGTCCAAACTCCACTAAGTCAAAAAGTTTTTATTTTTTATTTTTTATGTTGGTGAAATGTTTAATATGCCCTTCTATTTTATTTTATTTTTAAAACAAAACAAATGTAAGGAAATAATAGAGACTAAAATGAATATTTTATATACTTTAAGACTAATTTGAGAATTTTTGTAAATCTCAGAACTAAAAAGTTATTCACCCAACCCATTATCCCACACTCTTCTCCCTGGTCATATCTCGGAAGCAACAAAGTTGTTTTAACTAGCACAGTTTTTGGGGACGGAATAAATTAAAGCAACTAACAATTTGTTTATTTACGCGTAAAAAGTCAGCTTGCGAAATGAACCGCTAGCTAACGTGATGTCTTTAGTTGATAACATCAATGCTCGGAAATTATGTTCTATCCTTCTGTTCGCTTTAGAGAAGTACGAAAATGAGGCAATTTGTTTTTTTTTTTTTTTTCGTCCCTGCTTCCGAAATGAACGGCTTAATTTTAGCCTGAATGTGATGTCTCTATTAGTTTATGTTGCTCGATGGTTTGAAATTACTTTTCTATCCTCCTATTGACTTTAGAAAAGTACGAAAATTAAATAACCCTTCGTCATTGGTTACAAAAATGAAAAGTTTAATGTTGACCAATAAAAGAAGTCTGCATTAGTTTATGTTAGTCAATGCTTGGAAATTGTTTTCTATCCGCCTATACCCTTTAGAAAAGTACGTTAGGCAAATCGATTTTGTTTGTAATTTGTATTTAATTTATAATAAATTAAATTTACTATTATTATTTAAATAAATTTAAATATTTTGAATCAGTTTATTTTTAGGTGTATCAACCACAAAGAAAAAAAAAATGTCTCCATTAGTTTATGTTACCCAATGCATGGAAATTATTTTCTGGCCTTTGGCAATGGAACAATTTAAAGCAACACACAACTAAATGATACGAAGACAATACATGAACCCCTCAAACCTTATCAATTCCATTCTGCCCCTCTCCTGCTTTGCCCCAAAATAAAAACAGGTTGGTCAGAAAAAGGATGATTTGGTGAGCCTGGAAACTTTTGGTGTTGCTTCAAGTCTGCATACTTTTGGCTAGTAGATCATTACAAAATATCTGCACAGAGAAGAGCTCTAAGGTCAGTATCAGAAGAAATTAGGATGGCAGAACCTGTTCTTTCCATCGCTTTAGAAACACTTGGTGATTTGTTGGTTGAAGAGGCGAAATTTCTATCGGGTGTAAGCGATCAAGTTGGGAAAATTCAAGCAGAGCTAGGGATGATGAAGGGTTTTCTAAAAGATGCAGACAAGAAACAACACAAAGATGAAAGAGTCTGTAAATGGGTCAGTGAAGTACAAGATTTGTGTTATGAAATTGAAGATGTGCTCGAAAAATTCGCTGTTGAGGTTGCATCTAAGAGGTCAGGAAAGGGCATAAAAAAATTTGTCAAAAGATTTGCTTGTTTACTAAGTGAGGGCATAGCCCTTCACAAAGTTGGCGACCGTATTGCCCGAATTCAATACCGTCTCAGCAATTTGAGGACAATTTCGCAGACATACGGCATACAACAATTAGTTGATGGAGAAAGCTCAAAAGATGCAAACGAGCAGCAGTGGTGGCTAAGGCAAACTTTTGCTCATGAGCCTGATGAACACTTTGTGGGAATGCAAAATGAATTTAGCCAATTGGTATCACTGATGGTTGACAATAACAGAAACCATAAAATCATTTCTATATGTGGTATGGGTGGTCTCGGAAAGACCACCCTCGCAAGGAAGATCTATAATCATGCCAAGGTAAAAGATTGTTTCGAAGCATTTGCCTGGTGTTGCATATCTCAACACTGCAACGTCAAAGTTGTCTTGCAAGATTTACTAAAGCAACTTCCTGGAGAGAGCAAGGAAGAGGTCAAGGACATGAACGAAGCCCAATTGGTTAGGGAGCTCTACAAAGTGCAGACTGAGAAAAAGTGCTTAATTGTTCTCGATGACATCTGGAAGATAAATCAGTGGAATATGATGAGTAAAGCCTTTGTAGATGCAGATCAGGCCAAAAGTAAGATATTACTTACCACTCGCAAAGAAGATGTGGCAGAATTGGGATTCTTATATAAATTGCGGAACTTGACTCAAGATGAAGGTTGGCAGTTAATTCAGAAGAAAGTGTTCGCTGGACAAGAGGAAAGAGGTAGCTCTGCTAATTATAATATTAGTTACTAACCTCAAGAAAGAAAATTATAATATTAAGTTTTATTGTTATTATATATGTTTCCTGTCTCGTTAGTTAATTAAGCGCGATCTATATATAAGTAAGTGTATTACTGAAAAATAGAATTTAAAACAAACAAGGAATATTTTTATGGAAACTTTCCATATTGATTGGAGAAAAAGATTCAAGACCACCATAACAAGAAATGTTCAAGTATAAATCAATTGGAATGCTTCTCTTAGTTAAGAGGTAAAAGTGGTTTTACTTGAGTTAGATGGGGATTTGGATCTTTCCAATTAGAGGATGATTTGAAGATCCTCCAATTACTTTTTAGAAGAGTAAAACATCAGGTTAGATTTTTAACCGACTCATTACACAATTAAGTTTAACACTAAAAAGACGTAGTTTTTGTACATTTTAAAAAAATAAAAATAAAATAAAAACACATGATATATACCATTATAATTCCCTTAAAAAACGTGGTGGGAGGAAAAAAAAAAAAAAAAACTAAACCGGAGGTCATTGTATTGATGATGACATTTCAAAATTATAATATTTTGGGTCATTGCATATGCTTTAATTTCTGTAATCTAAGTTGATGAAATAATAAACAATAGCTAAAAATATATTGAGGTGATTTCAAATTGACTCAAAACAAATCAATGCATGTTCCCATTTTGAGTCATCAAATTAAGATTAGAAGTTAGAAGAACAGCTGTACTCTTCCAACTATCTAAACCGGAGGTCATTGTTTTGATGATGCCATTTCAAAATTATACTTTCTAGGTGCTCTATTATGTATTCGGCTTTCACGTTAGGACGGTCAAATAATAGGAATACTAAACTTCTAATATACTTTGATAAAATTAAATCATATTATGTCGTTTTGCAGATGTCAAAAGAGATCCAGAATTTGAGAGTGTTGGAAGGCAAATAGTGGGTAAGTGTGGTGGTCTTCCTCTAGCAATTTCTGTGCTTGGAGGGATTTTGAAAAGTAGAAACACTTTGAGTGAGTGGCAAAGAGTGAGGAAGGATGTTGATTCATATTTGAATGAAAGTGAAGGCGACAGAGAATCACCGGTACATGTTTTGGCTTTGAGCTACAATGATTTGCCATATAATTTAAAGTCATGTTTCCTTTATATGGGCATTTTTCAGGAGGATGAGGAGATAGAAGCGAGAAAATTATATCATTTGTGGATAGCAGAAGGCTTGGTTTCATCTAAACATCGAGGAAATGAGGAGACAATGATGAATGTGGCTGAATGCAATTTAAGTGAGCTCGCTTCTAGGTCTATGGTTCAAGTGAGAATGGACAATTTGTCCATGGTTGGAAGGATTAAATCATGTAAACTTCATGATCTCATGAGAGACTTGTGTCTAAAGAAGGGAAAAGGAGAACAGTTTTTGGAGAATTTACGCGTAGATAATCATGGAGATACCTCTTCTCTCCCAAATACTAGTGCACGTAGATTAGCTATCTACTTTGGTGGGGGTCAGAAAAAGTTTGATAGAAGGGAAGAAGAAGGTATCTTGGGTACAAAGTTTGATAGATCGGAAGAAGATTCCTTCGGTATTTTATCCTTGGCACAAATAACGAATCAATTCCTTCGAGCTCTTTCTGTCCATAATGCAACTTTACGAGGACCACCAAATCTCAAATCATGTAGAGTTCTTGATTTTCAGAGTTGCTTATTTCACAAGAATAAGTTACCAAAAGAAATCAGTAAAATGGTCCACCTAAGGTCCCTGAGTGTGAACGATTGTCACTTGGATAAATTGCCATCATTTATAGGAGACTTGCAATATCTAGAGACTCTCGATCTGAGAACAAATTTTAAAATCCATTTAGCCAACAATATGTTCTCGAAGATGAAACGATTGAAACATCTTTATTTAGACAAGTTTGACTGTGGATCAGAAAAGTTGCAATTAAATGGCTTGAGTGGGCTGCAGACTTTAGTTGGGTTTGATAGTGAAACAGTTAGCCATAAAGATCTCTCAGAATTGGTAAATCTTCAGTATTTTAATGCAGATCTAGGCAGCGATGACTGGTCTATCATCATCAACCACATTGATAGTTGGAAAAAAATAAAATGGGTCAGAATTCAAATAGGTGGATCTAGTCTGTGGAAATTGCTATTGTGTCACAACCTAAATGATTTGGAGGTGTATGGAAGTCTTATGGGTAAGTTACCACGGTACGAACCGCAATTCTGGCCAAATCTCATCCGGTTATATTTGAGGAGGACTGAAATAGATGAAGAGTCAATGGAATTCCTGAAAAAACTTCCCAAATTGCAGCAGCTCATCCTAGTTTCGTATGCCTTTATTGGGAAAGAATTCATTTGTGATGCGACAAATTTCCCTCAACTCAGATCTCTTGAGATTCTTGTTCAACACAACTTAGAGAAATGGAGAATGGATGAGGGAGCCTTGCCCAATCTTTCAAGTTTAGTAATTGATTACTGCAAGAAATTGGAGATAATACCAGAGGATGGATTGAGATATCTCACAAACCTCAAAGAGTTGCAAATTAGGAATATGCCTGAAGTATTTAAGCAAAAGTATGGGATACTAACGAGAGGATTTGAAAAAGCCCAACATGAAATCAGTTGAAGTAATACAATAACAGCTCAATCCTCACCAGGTAATTCTTTTTAACACTACAATTTTAGCAATTCCTTTTTACATTTTTCATTACTCAATCAATCATAACTTTTGCTTGACATACCATTTCTTTTCTACTTGATTGTTGTTTTATGCATGCAATCAGTATCCTTTTTTTTTTTGAAATTTCAGTTAACATTTAGATTAAAGTGATTCATTCTGATAACAAATGTTATATTCATTTTTCGTCGACCCTTTTCTTTTTTGGTTTTTCTGTTTCGAACTTGATAGCTAACTCAAGCACTAAATCAGAAATTAAATGTCCTAATTTACTATATGTGAGTATAGTGCATTACAAAGTCTTTTTTTCTCTTTTTTCTTTCCTCCTTTGCTCCAACCAAATCAAGGAGACGGAGGGTCTTAAATTTCAGTTGAGTTATTTAAATCCTGAACTACTTCTGCACGAAAGGGTCTCATGCTACAATATTAGAATACATAGGGTATAGTCCAACTAAAGAAAATCATATTTGTACGTATACCTCTTACTGGAAACCTACAAAGTTGCAGTCACACCTACAAAGTTGCAGTCCTGACTGCGGGAGCAGACCTTTTTGAGATTCATTCTTGCATTCTAGTCCATTGAATATAGTTTACTTCGATCATATGTCAACAGGTATTGCACAAGATTTTCGATATATGTTCCACCAGAAGAGCTTCTTGCCTAAATGATTCTTCCAAGCCGTTCGCGACATGTCTGATTGTGTTGAACTCACCTCTTATTTCTGTTGTTCGATCTAAGTGAACTGTATTGTATTTGAGTTGATGCTCAAAATGATTTTAGTTGTTCTCAGTGCCTAATTCAAGAGTGGTCATATACTACTCTTATATTGCTTCATATCTCATGGTGTTTGTACATTTATTATTGTACGGGGATTTCAATAACGAATTGTTGGAAGTAGTTTACTCTGCCAGCATTGTTAGAGGCGCATGGTTTTTAGATTTTATCCTTGACACAAAGTTTTTGGGGGGGTTTTCTTATACATGGTCTGGGTTAATTTGCAATGAAGATGGACCAATTTCCTTGTCTTTTTTTTTTTTTTTTAATTAGGGTAATTGCAGATTTTGCATAACTTTAAGAGAATATTTTGTTGTCGTTGTTGTTGACTTGGGTTTAATGAAGGCCTTGTGGTTTTCATATATACTTTGTGCTTTGATTGTGGTGTTGTTATATGGGTTTGCTATGATTTTCATGATGGTACTGTCAATCTGGGGTAGTAAATCTGGTTTGGCTTTGTTGGTGACACCACCCCACTTTGGAAATATTTGATTTGAGCTTTTCATAAATTTTGTGCCATAGCTATGAATGTAAGCAAGATGGTAGCAATAATGTCAGATTTATAAACCAGAGGGTAATACCATGTGAACCGAGAATGATTATCAATTAAAACCAAATAAAATCAAAAGCCTTCCATTGAAACTGTGGGTACAAGACCCTATACATCAGTGTACAATTTTCAAAACACTTGTTGCATGAAAATGAGCATGATCAAATGGCAAATGACGACAACTTTTGCCTAATTGACAACTATTACAAAGATCACTAGACAATGAAGAAGGCTTTAAAAGAAGATGATTTATTCAAATGTTGAAGCACACTTACGGAGGGGTGGCCTAAGCGAGCATGCCACACGGTCTCGGACACTTTATTTGTAACAAATAAGCTCTTTCGCGACTGAGAACTGAGAAAGAGAGTATAACCCATCATTAAGCCTCCCTGATGCTGAATTTTCCCCGTCGCCAAATCTTTAAATAGAAAATCCGCAGAGGTGAAAATACATGAGCAGTTATGTTCACGTGCAAATTGAGTCATTGATAGAAGCTTAATTGTTAAAGAGGGAACAAGAAATGGATTAGTAGACATAACTAAGCCATTTGATAGAAAGATAGGCGTGCAACGAAAATGACTGATAGGTAAATTCATGCCATTACCAACTAGAACGGAATCAGGACCAAGGGACGGACACTTGCTTGTAACGCGAGACTCGTCAGGCGTCATTAATTGTGTGTGTCGCACTGGTGTTACATACCATTATGATACAGGTGGATTAGAGACATTCAATGCACTAAAAGCTTTGGTTAATGTCGCAGCAACATTGTCCAGGGCCCAAAAATTGTTGGCTTTGTGATTAGGGTGACCGCATCGATAGCATACTACAGAGGATGAAGTCGTCGTGGGAGAAGAAGGAGATGAGTCACCGCGGCTGCGACCCCTGCCGCGTCCTTGGATTTCCTCGACCCCCTCCGTCCAACAATTCTGCTGTGTGCCGTGAGATGAAGATTGGGATAAGTTGCCTCGAGATATAGAATTGGAAGCAACATTCAGTGAATTTGTAGAAGCTGCAAATGCTATGGTTGCTGATGAAGAATTAACAGAAGATTTTAGCCTTAATTCAAAGTCAAGTAGAAGCCCGCATACTTCGGCGAATCAAGGAGCTGTGGGTCTTGAGTTTATAGCAGCCACAATAGAATCATAATCAGACCCCAGGCCACGAAGAGTCCACAAGATATCTTCATCATCAACGGGCTTCCTTGTACTGGCGAGCACAAGAGATAATGATTTCGCATGTTGTATATCTGCGTGAATAGAAACAGTGCCTTTGACAAGAGATTGAAGCTCAGTCTTTAATTGTTGAATTCGTGCTCGAGACTAGGAGCCATACAAGAGCTCCAAAGTTTGCCAAACCTCGCGAGATGTGGCTTTGTCTACCATCTAAGAATGAACCGAGTCAGAAAGAGATACCAGAATCCAACCAAAAACCATCTAGTCAAGATGATACCACTGAGCAAGATCAGCATCTGGCATCATTGTTTTGGTTAAGGAACCATCAATGAAGCCTTAAATCCCGTGGCAGCGAAGAACCGAGAAAACTTGTGTTTTTCACAATAGAAAATTGTCACTAGATGGCTTAAACGAGATTTCTTGATGGATTTGCTTCACCTCGGGCAGAGACGCCAAGGGTATGGACGGCATTGGAGCTATAGTCGATGAAGTAGAGGCCATGAGAAAATAGGAACAAGCGCAGAAAGCAGTGGAATATACCCGGTTAATTTAGCCCGAGCGATTGATACCATATATGTAAGATGTTTATCAGAGATTTGCCCCACTTGAATATGGGGTTGTATATTCAGGGCGGAGCTACATGAGATTGAGTACGAGTTGCAGTTCTTACAAGTTTAGAAAAACGTTAAAAATTTTATGTATTTTTCTAATTTTTTTTTTTTAATATTTATGTATTTTTAGTTAAAAAAATTAATTAACTCCCCTAAATATATATATATATATATATATATATATATATATATATATATAGTTTTGTAGTTTAAAAAAAATTTATTTTAGTCCCCACTGAAAAAAATTCTTGAATGTGTCCCTGTGTATATTGATATATAAAATGTACAAAGACGAGATTTACAAGCCTTAGAACTCTATACAAAGATAATGATAACTACACTAACATATTCAAAAGTAATAAGCCTATCTGAAAATATAAATGAGATAGAGTTAGTTGTAGAAGCTTTGACAGAAAAAGTCACGTGAAGTTAATCCAAGAAAAAAACCTAGTTTTTGTTAAAAATTTAAGAATTCTTGTGAAAACTTTGTGATAGAGATGGAAATTATAAGCCTAACCAAGCTCATAATACAATAAAAGGAAGACAAGTAAACTTGAGTGATAGATTGAAGAATATAATCAAGCTTGAGCATAAATTGGCATTTATGAAAGATGAAACCAAACATAACTGCTCAAATAACAGTCAATCAATTTTAAATCATTTCCTTGACAGAAAAAGAAAACTCCAAATCATTTGCACAAGTACAATGTTTATTTGCATGTCGTAAGGATTAAGCTTGATAAGAAAAATGAAATTAACATCTGCAACATAAAATTCGCATTTATAAAGATTAAAAAAAAAAAATATATATATATATATATATATATATATATATATATATATATATATATATATATATATATATATATATACATTTTGTTGCTTCAACTGGTCTTAACAATTTAAGGGTTTCATCAAGTATGTTGCACAAAACGTTTCGATCATATATACATTGATACAGATGACGTACAGATGAGTCAGAGGCAGGAACCAAGTGGTTGCATAACTGCATTTCCCAATTTTCGAGTTCATAATGTTAAACAAAATAAAAGAGAAGAGTGAAAACATATACAAAAGCGAATAATTGGAGTCATTATCAATAGTGGCTCTAAACAAGATAAATAACTAAAATGATTGCATATTGTCTTTCAGTTTTTTGTAAAGTATAATAGAAGTGTCTATTTATACGCTACAAAACTTGGTGAACAAGAATAATAAACTCAAATAATAGGAAATTTAATCTAATAATAATTGCATTAATTTAAATTAATGCTCCAATCATGTAATTATACCAAAACCTAAATTTTTTTATCAGCCTCTCTCAAACTCAAGTAAAGAAACTTGAGTTTGCTAACTGAATTATCAAGGTATTTTGAAGTCATTGCCAACATCTGACACAAATCCGCAATGAAATACGCACCAAGTTAAAAGAACTAAAAAAGAAGCACTCTTGAATACTAATACCCAGAAAGGCAAATGTAGAAAACCAATGCCCGAAGGCCAAAAAAGAAGAACTAATGCCTAGGCCAAACGTCCGAAAACCCAAATGCCTGAAGGCCCAAAGTGCCCGAAGGCCTAAAGCCCAAATACTAATGACACAAAAAGATGACGAAAAACCACTACACCAATGCCCAAATTTAAGGCTCAACAAGAACACCAAATTTGACAAGATGAACTGCAAAGTTAGATCTAGTTTGTTGAAAAATTTTCAATAATACCCAGAATGTCTTCTTCATGTCATGTCCAGTATCTAAACTTGGGCTCGAATACCATGTTAAACAAAATAAAAGAAAAGACTGAAAACATATGTGGAAGTGAACAATTAGAGCCACTACCAACCGTGACTCTAAATAAGAAGAATAACCAAAATGGCTACATATTGTCTTATTCAGTTTTTTATAAAGTACAATAGAAGTGTCTATTTATAGGTTACAAAACTCGGTGAACAAAAATAATAAACTCAAATAATAGGAAACTTAATCTAATAAGAAAACCTATAATTGCATTAATTTAATCCTAAATTAATGCTCTCATCATGTAATTATACCAAAACCTAAATTCTTTCAACACATAAATACTCTGAGCACTCCTCTATCTCCCCTAATGACACTACAAGAAAAGAGATCTCGGACGATGGATTTGGGCGACAAAATTTTTTCCGTAGGCAATTGACAATGGAATAGCGACAGAAAAATATAGTCTGCAGCCTTTTCGTGGCAAAATTAGGCGTGAAGAAGTGGCGACAAAATTTGACAATGGATAAGCAATGAAAAATAATTTTAATTATAAAAAATAATATTTCGTAGCCATTCAGTGGCCAAATCGAGAAGGATTATATTTATTATTCAAAAAAATAAAATATAAATTTTCATGGCCTTACCGTGGTTAATTTGCTACGGATTAGCAACATATTTTTTAATTAAATCATAAAAAAGAAAAAAGTATGTGGCCATGTTGTCACAATTTAGCCGCAGATTAGCTACGGAATATATTTTATTTATATTTTTAATTTTTATTAATAAATAAACAAATAATGAATTTCCGTAACCTAGCTGTCGCCCATTAGCAATGGCGTGACTACGAACTATCACGTATTACAAAATCTCAGGTATTATAAAGATACTAACTATAGTCGGAATATAATCAGGAAAAAGATGGGTAACTAACCTCATTGTTTATAGCATATAACTTGTCAAAGAGGGAGCATCATCAAAATCATAATTAAGAATCCCTATCATCACTAAATTTAACCCCCATATTCTTCACTTAACTGATACAAGTATTATTAATTGTAAGACTACAACATTTCTATAATGGATCCTACCACTTTCTCTTCTATTGGGATTGCTAGTTTGGCATCACTTTTAGTAGGTCCAAAAGTTAATCATTTTAAGAATTTATATACATGTTCTAACCCATCACCTTCTAACTTTTTTGATGTTTTATTTCCTTTATTTGCATATCTTGATATGGAGCATCTCAATCTTCCCGTGACTGAAGAAGAGATTTGAGTGGCCCTCTTTCAAATGTCGGCTTCTAAGGCTCCGGGCCCAGATGGTTTGCCTGTAGGTTTTTTTCAACAATGTTGGTATGTGGTCCGAGGATCCATGATTGATTTAATCCAAAAAGCATTCTAAACAGGAATCTTCATCCCCCTTTTTTCTCCAAATAGGGGAATTTGCCATGGAGACCTTCTCTCTCCTTATATTTTTATTAAGTGCATTGAGCGACTATCTCGCATGATGTATTGCGAAGTTGAAAGCCATAGTTGGAAACCTATCAAAATTTGCAGAAATGGTACTCCCATTTCCCATCTTTTCTTTGCTGATGATTTACTTTTCTTTGTAGAGGCTTTTATTGAACAAATGACTCATATGCAATGGGTTTGGTGGAGCTTCCGTACTGAGGCAGGTCAATCCATTAATGCTTTGAAGTCCCAACCTTTTGTATCTCACAACACTGATCTCGCAATTGTTCAAGAACTATCTAGAATAAGCAGTATCCCAACCATTATCAATCTTGATACCTACTTGGGAGTCCCGGTGATACAAAAAAGGGTTTGTCATGGCACCTACAAAAGCATTCTTCAGAAAATTCAATCTAAACTTGCTGGATGGAAGTAACACGTCTTGTCTTTTGCTAGAAAAACCACCTTTGCTAAGTCCACCATTACAGTTATTCCCTCATACTACATATAAACCGCCAAACTTCCAATTCAAACGTGCAAGGAGATTGACAAGATCCAACGTAACTTTATATGGGGTTCAGAAGAAGAACGGAAAAAACTTCACTGAGTTTCTTGGGCTAACATGTGCAAACATAAAAAGTTTGGTGGTTTTGTTTTGAGAGAAACAACAACCGTTAATGAGGTTTACATGGCCAAGCTTGGATGGAAAATCTTCACTGTGCCGAATTTACTTTGGGTTAGAGTCCTGAATGAGAAATATTTCCATCACGATCTGTTCAATTACTCCGCCAAGTCTTCCGACTCGACCATTTGCCGTGAGATCTTGAAAGGGAAGAAGTTGCTTAATGGGAGTGTCCAATGGGTTGTTTACAACGGAAAAAAGATTTGATTTTGGCTCGATAGATGGGTTGGCAATTTTGAGCTGATTTCTCTTGTTAATCTCCCTGTTCCTGATAGTGATAAGGACTTGACTATTGAAAATTATATTAAGGAATATGGATCTTGGAACTAGGAGAAATTCCAAGCCTACTTCTTGTCGACAATCCTGCTTCAAATTGCTAGCTTTTGAGTTATCATGGATGATGCCAAACAGGATTTTGTGGCTTGGAAAGATGATACAAAAAGGGTCTTCAGTCTCACCTTGGCTTACCTTCTCCGACAACAGACCACATAAACAACTACAGACATTAAAATGGGACCTCTTGTGGAAGCTCAAATGTCAACAACATATCAAAGTCTTTCTCTGACAGGCTGCTCTTCAAAGAATTCCAACTCGCGACCAGCTTGCCAGTAGAGGCATCATGGACAGTGTCATTTGTCCTTGGTGTGTTGCGACCACTGAAGACGCCAACCATGTATTACGACATTGTGTTCTTGCACGACAGGTGTGGAACTTGAACTTGCGGCCCAACTTTAAGCCTATTTTTTCAATCTCAATTGGTCTGATTGGTTTAACAAGAACATAAAGTGTTTGAGAAAGCATCATGGGTTGCTTGGAACATTTTCTTTGCCACGTCAGTTTGGTGGATCTGGAAGTGGAGAAATGAGAGGTATTTCAAGAGTATTCCACACAATAACTTTTATTTCTTGGCAAACTTCATCCATAGACAGGCCATGGAGATGGTAGAGGCGTAGCATTGCAATAACACCTTGATGCATCATACTAGTCATGAGATATTGATTGGATGGAAGCTTAATACGGACAGTTGCTCAAAAGGTAATCCGAGCATAGCTAGAGTCAGGGGCATCTTTCGCGATGTTAATGGTACTTAGACCTTCGGCTTCTCTATTAATCTGGGGATTTCTTCAAATAATAAAAGTGAGCTAATAGCAGTTTGGGAGGGACTCAAAAGGGCCATTGATTTGGGTATCGTTTATTTCACGGTCGAGACTGATTCGTTAATTACTAGTTAGTTGCTAAATTCGCAAGTGCCTTCGAATAGCCCTTTCAGATTTCTCATCGAAGACTGCAAGTAGATTCTTGCTAATCATAAAGGGTATTACCTCTAGCACGTCTTCTGTGAGCCGAACCAGTATGCTGACTGGCTCGCTAATTATAGTCTTCAGCTTCCTTTGGGATGTCATTTGCTTGAGTCTCCTCCATCGCGTCTTATGATCATGATCGAGAAAGATAAACAGGGAATAACTTATCTTAGAGTTGTAAGTGATTAGTTTGGATTTGTCACCCCTTGTATATAAAAAAAAAAAAAGAGTTAAAGTTATGTGTTTAAATCCATTTATATTAGGTTGTAAAGTGTCAAATCGTAAAAGATTTTCTCAATATTAAAACCAATGTATATGTGTAATGTTGTATAAAAGGTTATTTCTCGATCTTCAACAGAATCAATACTTAGTAAGAAGCTGTTACAACCCTTTGTTAGATCAGTATAGACCCAAAACAATTCTTTACCAAATTATTTTTATTAGCTGATAGTACATTTTGTCTGTATATATTATATATAGTTTTCCTTATAATAAAGAATGTTAGTGTAATTTCTCATAACAAAAAGAGATCTTTATCCTAAAGGTCAAAATACAGAGGAAGTTTGTAAAATTTATCCAAAATTAAGACTTTGTGCAACACGCACATCAAGCGAGGCCCAATTGCAATTAAGCAATAATCATGGTACGAAAAAGAAAACGGAAGATGAAAACATAGTGAGGAGCATGGTATGCAATTTTCTGTTTTCCCTCCAAAAAAGTACGAGTCTTCCCGCTATTTTTTTCACTATATTTACTCCCTCCAACCTCACATAAATACTATGAACACACATAACATTCACAACAATGAATTCACATGGTGAACAATCCCAGCTTCACAATGTTTTCATCACTGTTTCAAGATCATATAAACATATCAATATCCATAAACACAAGAATCAGAAAATAGAGCAAGACCCGAAGAAGCTCAAATTGCGATGTCACAATTGCAAAACAAGACTCGACAACAAAGGGTCTTATTCAATTCTGGATTTGCCCAATTTGGTGTTGGTAAACATACTTTCAAGACTCCCAATCAAGCCGATCTTTTGTTGCAAGTGTGTTTGCAGAGCATAGTATAAACTCATCTCAGACCCTTATTTTGCCAACACATATCTAACAAGTACACCATTTGTTAGTGTTTTGCTTTCATTTCATCATGAGCTCTCTTGTTGGCTTGAGCTTGAAGCTGGAAATGATTATGTTGTTTTCCCGCGCAACATTATTTTCCCGTGCAAGCCCATGTATTTAGGAAGCAAATTTAATTTCCCAAAAGCGCCAAACAAGAAATTAGAGGTTATAGGTTCTTGTAATGACTTGATTTGTTTATTGCACGATAATCCTTATTATGACAGAGATGATCACAGTCTATACATAAGTAATCCAACATTAAGAGAGTGTGTCAAGGTTTTGAAGCCTAGTTCTAAGAGGGTTTGTGATTTTGCCTATGGATTTGGTTATAGTTCAGCCACGGGCAAGTTTAAAATACTAAGAATTGCAAAGAAGAAGTATATTTGCCAACCATTAAAATCAGAGGCTGAGGTTTACACAGTTGGAGTTGATGATTCTTGGAGAGATGTGGGTGATGCATCGTTTCCTAAACATAGAAAGATTTGTGGTGTTACTTTTAATGGAGCTCTTGATTGAATAGAAGAAACTGATTTTGAAGGGGTGCTCATTTGTTTTCATTTGATATAGAGGAAGGAAAAGTCCGGGCATTACCATCGCCACATGACTTGCGCGGAATCTATTTAATGGAATTAGTAGTGCTAAGGAATTGTCTATGTATATTCGACAACAACTGGAGCCATCAATTTGATATATGGTGGATTAAAGATTTCGGGGTTGGCGAGTCTTAGACTAGGGATCAGTTATTGAGGAGTTGGATTATGCCGGATGTTGGTCGTAATTGGCTTTTTCCAGTCACAATTTGGAGAAATGGGGAGATCTTAATGGTGTCGGATTCTGGCACTCTCTCCTCGTATGATCCAAAAAAAAAGAAATCGATTCAAGTTAAGTTTTCTGATAAGCTATATGATCATTCTGAAGCTATTGCATTTGTTCCTAGTCTTTTCTTGCTCAAGACTCTGATGGGAGAAGACGTGCAGATGATCAATTTGATGTCTGTTTCCCTGCTGTTGGTCCGGCCTTCGGACAAGCATGTTTTGCTATCAAATGAAGTACCTTATTGTATATTTTCGATAGTTCATCTTCGGTAAGCAAGCTTATTTTGCACTTAGATGCTTGATCATTTGATGCAATCGACACAATGCCACAGTTCTAACCCAACTTGAATGTTACTTCTGATTTCCCTTTGCCATTTCCTGAACAGTTTGTATGTCGTCTTAGTTTAATAAACTAGCATTAGTGACTTTTTAGTTCAATGCCTCTTCTGCATATTATTCTTTACTTTCAGTTTAACTACTTAATCTCGTATTGCACGATGATCAGAATGATTGTCCAGATCTTTAGTGAATTGGGTTGAGAAACCGTCATTAGGACTTCAGAAATGAGATTAGCTACATCTTTTTGATTCAAGGGAGTCCTAATCATTTATAACGTTTTACGCAAGAATGAATCTCGAGATCTCTCACACCTAAAGCGAGAATCATACCACTAGACCAAGGTAGAGTAGCTACATTAGCATATAAATAGAGACCCTTGCATATACACATCCATGTCGAGGGGAGGCATATGTTATTATCTTTGCTTTTGAGTTCCTCTTAGGAATTATTGCAAATGAAGTGATATGGATTATCCGTTTCCTATTTTCAACTTGTTAAGATCAAAGGCCTACTGAGAAATGCCTTAGCTCAACGACTTTTCAGCCTAAGATTCCCGTGTAGAAGTGCTAAGAAAGTGAATGGAAATTATTTGGAAGTTTAGGCTACGTAATGGGGGTTACTATGCTTTACAGTAATAAATGGTGATGAAAATATAATCTCGTGAACAAAGTAAGTAATGAATGGTAAGGGTTCGATAAACCACCAAATATGGTGAGATAAAATGGTTAAGGTGACATAATGGTCTTAATAAATATGGTTGCTAGAATGGCTGAGCTCTGTAGCGCTACTTAGGTGTTGTTGCAAGTCATTTTTCTGTAAGTTTAAAACTACTACAACAAAAAGACTTGAGCGGCATTTTTCTGTGAGGTAGACTCAGTCCATTTTCTATAAAAGCTTCAAGAAACAGGACTGGTAAGGTTGTAACTAAAGATTGTGTATTTTGTTTTTGAATCTATTTGTCAAATTTGACTTTATTGTATGATGAAATCTCAATGGAGTGGTTGATCAAGAAATGGCTAGGTAGAAGATGATCTATTCTAATGATTCTGATGATAGTCATCTGATCTAATACTGCGGAACCAATATCTTTGGAGACAGATTAGTGAATTGTCAATGTATTTATTGCTTTATATCATTTTTGTAATTGATCTTTAACATTGTTTCTTGCAAATAAAAGTCGGAGAATCCTTCACTTGCTGTGGTACTTTGTCAATGGAAAATCGCGCTGTCAAGGTTATATAAGCATAATATCCATAATGACAGCTGAGAAAGGAAAAGGATCCAAAGCACACCATATGATGTGCTGCTACTATAAATTAAGACTATTTTTGCCACAAGTGTGTCTGTAAACATAGTATAAACTCATCTCAGACACTCACTTTAGTAAGATGTATCCCACAGTGCCACTAGTTAGTGTTAATTCAAACTCGTTCTCTAGATCTTCTTTAGATTTAGGCCAACGATAATGCCAGAGGAGTTTTGACAGGATCCGCAAAGGATATGAGTGCGAGCTATGAAAACTACGACAGGATATTAAAGAGTTGGATTTCACCAAATTTTAGTACTAATGTGTTTCTTCCAATTGCGAATTTGGAGAGTTGGGGAGATCTTGATGTTGTCGCTTTTTGGTGCTCTCTTCTCTTATGATCCAAAGGAAAAGAAATCGACTCAAGTTGTTAAGCTTTCTAGTAGGCTAGAGGTGATTATTGTGAAGCTTTTGTGTATGTTCCTTGCTTTTTCTTGCTCAAGTCTGCGATAAGGGCAGATGAGCAGATCTGCAAATGATCAATGTGATGTCAAAACCCTAATTTCTCTTCTTTGCTTACCTAATTTTGGTGGAGCCTTTTGACAACACATATTGCTGGTATATTGGAGTGTCTTTACTCTATGTTATGCTCATTTTGCAGTTACATGTTTGATCATTTGATGTAAACTTGCGTTCTAATCCCAAGTTGAATGTTAATTTTCATATCATTCATCTCTATTCTAGTATAGTGAACTTGATATGGAAATTATTTCATTTGAAGCCATGCATTAGTCTATCACCTGTTTTCAATCTTCTTAATGTCAAGCCCTGATTGAAAATGCTTTAGCTCAATGGTTTTTGGGTCGACAATTGCAGTTTACACTAGTAGAGCCAGGAATCGATGATCAGGGAGTGCAGATCTATGGTTAGTGGACACTCATACATAAATGTCCAATATAATATATATATATATATATATATATATATATATATATATATATATTTTTTTTTTTTTTTTTTTTTTCCCTCCAAATTTAGGCACACTCTCACAACAATATGACTCTACCACTAGTTATGCATAAGTGGTAAGGAAGTGAATGGAACTTGTAATAGATGGTAATAAATGGTGATGAAAGTATACGTTCGCAAAAAGATTAAGTAATGGATGGTAAAGGTTCGATAAACCCCAAAATGTGGTGAAATAAAATGATTAAGATGACATACTAATATTATCGAATTTGATTTCTAGATTGGCTAAGCTTTATGGAGAGACTTTGGTGGTGTTGCAAGAAATTGTTAAGACTATTTTGCCGCAAGTAACTTTAGAACTACAAGGTAGGGTTATTGTTGCAGTAAAGTCGCAGTGGCTGAGCCACTTAGGTGTGAGAGGGTGCACACCCCCTAAATTTGAAAAAAAAAATATTATTTTTTTGGTTTTTTTTTTTGAAAAATAAATTATTATATTAGACACTTATACTGTACGAATACACTCCCTAACCTCTCTCATTATAAGAATATACCTCTGATTTTGGGTTTCTAACTTCGTTATTGTGAAGGGAATAGAGAGACATTGGAAAAATTAATTCGATTTTGTTGGAGAGTCCCTGAGCCTTCCTCCCGCCGCACAAAAATAGTTATAACGGTTCAAATCTCTTAGTATTAACATTCCTTATTTTCATAAATGTTTATAAATTTGTGATTCAAAAATATCAAGAACTTCTTGGTACTACACTAAAGTTATTTGACCTCTAAACCATTAAACCTTGTCAGATATATGCAATTTAGCTTTTCTCCGCCTATATTCTTGGTGATTGTAATTTTAATTGATAGCCCAACATCATTATAATCATAATGAATCTTACATGGCCATAAATGATGATTCTTACTAAGATACATGTCATACGTAGCGTATAAGTCCTAGGTACTAAGGTTACCAGCAGATAATTCTAGGTGTTAAAGATTACCATTCACATGAAGTGTTTGGAAAGAGAGACCTTACTAAAGAGAAAGAAAGTAGTAGAGTGCAACAAAACAAAAGTTAAAGGAAAAAAAAAAAAAAGACAACATGGCAATAGGGAAGCAGGCGAAGGGCATAAGAACCAATACGGGACCAAGTTAGATAGCTTAACAGTGTTAGCAACGTGATATGGAGTAAGAACGCCGCTACTCATCTCCTACTTCTACTCAAAATGTTTAGGTGTTTCCCCAAACACTTTCATCCATGTTGCAACGGCATCTTGAGCTTTTTCGGTAAAACTTTAAGGCCAGGTACCAGCAATTTAATTTTTTTTTTCTTCCCAAAAGTAAAAACCGTATTTTTTGACGTATATTCTTTCAAATGTGTAATTAATTTAAGATCGCGAGGGAGCACCACGGGTATTGACACCTTCTGAGCCAGACGTGATAAACCCATTCAGCTCAGGGGTAATTTATCCCTTCAACACTGGAGTGAGAAACCCCTTTAAGTCAGAGCTTGTCCCTTATCCATTGGTTGATCTCCAGTTCCTGGCCAAGGGTTTGAAGTTGATGAGAGTGCCTAAATTGGTAGGTGATTTTTTTTTGTATTATTAAAATGTTTAACTTTTGATAGTATTTAATTGAATTGTTTGAACAGTCTGAACAACTTATTCAAACTGAGTATGCGAAATATGCGAACCGAATCGCCTCTGCCGTTGATGGAATCAAAGAGCCTCAATACTTATTGGCGCACGGTAATTGGATTGTATGGACACTTTTTTTCAGTAGAAGTGAATTGAAGTGGGTTCTTGAAGAGCTGCCTAGACTCGAGATCTCGTTTTCGAATGAATTACAAACCATTGTCACGCCCTTGGCTTATCCTAAACGCTACGTGCGGCACTTAGACACTATTTGCACACAAAAGTGGCTAAGTCAACCGAAAAACAACAACAACCAAGGAACTTGCATGATGTTAAAAGAAATGTGTAAGAGTGTTTGATAGAATGTAGTTTATTGCTCTTGAATGCTATAACTCTCTTGTGTATGTACAAATGAAATGCTTACACTATTTATAGATTTCTCTTGGCCAATGGATGACTAGGATCGATTCGATCTAACGGCTACGACTACATTCTAGATTAATCTACATCAATCAAAAGATATTTACAATCAATCATCCCATAATCATGGATGATTTGAATCAATCAAATGGCCCCAACAAATATCTTCTCCTATCTAGATTATTCCAAAATGTTCTAGAAGCATCTAGAAAGGAAAGTGGCCATGTGTATAGCTTTGCAAGCCTCTTATCATTACCAAGTTGCTGCCCACATGGCGCCTGCATCGTCAGGGCGTGACACCGTGCTTGACTTCGTCCCCGACCTAGTGTGTTGGTACCCATCTACTTCACCTGACACCTTAACTATAAATGTGGATACGGCAGCAAAACATTGTATATTCAAAACTGGACGTATTGGCCGTCTTTTGGATGACACAGTTGAGTTTAAGGACGAGAAGTTTTGCGGTGGTGAAATAGACAATCACCTACTGGGAGATACGAGAGCTATATATGATGTATTAGATGCAGCCTATCTCGATTATTAAAAAGTTTTGGTTTTAGATGATAACAAATTTGCAATTAAATACGTGAATCAGGCTCGGGATATTGCACGTAAGGAACTTGATATGGAACATGACAGATTACATTATACAAACTGCTCGAAGGAATCTGGACATTGCAAGACAAGTTTGTAAAAGCTGAAGTTGGATTTTGTTTTAGGGAGCAAAATTTTCATGTTGACTTCATTGCAAGAAATTATGGATCACCATTGCATAATTATGAACAAGGTTTGGAGTCGAGGTTAATAGACGACTTGATGGGGATAAATATTTCCGAAAACTAAAATTTCGAGAGTTCAAAAATAGAATGCAGTACGAGATAGGTCTAGAAAATGGTTTATGCAAATATGCTATGAAAGGGTTCATGGTTGTCACGACCCCAATTTTTAATCACTACAAAAGGCTCTCTGATACCAAAGAAATAGAATAATATCCAAACTTACAAAGCATCGAACAACCTGGGATCATGATGCCACGAGCTTAAGAAGATCACTCCTCTCAAGTCCGCTAAGGCACACTTCGTTAGCTCGCTTACTAATATCCATGAAACAATATATCCAACCATTGTAACATCTCAAATATAAGCCAGGACCCGACAAACGGACAGAGTCTCCTCTGTACCATGGACTAACCATGTACCTGCACGCAGAAGAACTCAACCACGTATAACAATACCACTTCCATATGACGTGACAATAAAATCTTCTAACATTCTGAGATAGCAAACAAACCACAAGATCAAAAGCTCAACATCAAGCCATAAAACTACTTCTCAAATACATTCAAGAATATACAACAAGTCCTCGCGACAACTCTTCAAACCCCAAGATTATATTTTCACAATAATCCTCCAAATACAACATAATCTACATAGGCCACAAATGATAGAACATCATCCAAAGCAAGATAACAAAGTAATCACTTCCAATCTTCTCAAGGCTCTAACTCAGCTCCACCTGAAATATTGTTATGAAATGGGGTGAATTTACACAAACTCAGCGAGGGGGGCAATGCAAGGGAGGTTTTGGAAAGCATTTTAACTTTGAAAACTCCTTTTGAAATCATGCCATGACAGGGTAATATGAGACAAGTATAAACAACTTGAATAATAATATAAGATAAGTAAACACTTGGAATAAGAATTAAACATCACGTATAAATAGTGCGAGACATGTAAAGTAGATAAACACATACGCTCGTTCTGTTGAAGCTGTTTACCCTTGCACTGTATCACGAACCCTACCTATGCACCAAATGTATTCCGGAAATACACCAACCTAGACCTACACCCTATGAACATCATCTGATCATGTAGGATAGGGAGTAGAACATGATAGACGTATTATTGAAACTCGGCAAACCCAATGCTACCCGAGATGACCAACCCTATCATGCCTCACAACATTTAACATTTAACCACATTCATATATTCACGCATTCATGACAATTAGGCACTTAAACCACATTTATTACTTAAGCACATAATCAACACTCAACAAATGAGAATTTAATCAACACTTAGCAAGACTAATTTTATTTAACATTATATCAACCTATTAACCCATTTATAAACATTATAATTGCTCTATCTTTGTGTAACCAACATATATACTAAATATAGTACCTTATAGATGCAAAACATTTGCAAAACCACTCTTAAAATAAGTTTTATAAGCAAAATAACTCCTTTGCGCCATGGCTGGAAAATTCGGAAAACTCTTCAAAATGCACCAAAACTCGACAATTTGTGTTCCCAAGCTATGAAATTAAGTTATAAACATTTATATATACATATACAAATATTTAGGGAGCAATTTGAGCATTAAAAATACAAGAAAATACTATTCACATTTTTTTATTAAAATTTTCCATCAAAACATCATTTCCCAAAAACTTAACTAGTCTTGTTTTCAAACCATTAAGATATGTTATAAACCCATATATAAGTGTATAAACTTCATATACAACCATTAAACCAAGGATTACACTCATATTTTGCTAGATAATTCATTATAAAACTCATACAATTAACTACTACAAAACATGGATTAAATTAACTAATATTCATGATAGATGATCTCTATAGCCTACTTAGCAAGAATATAAAACAATATAACAATCTAAAACACAAATTATGCATTTTAAATAAAATTTCAGAAAAACATCCCTCACCTTTTTTGCAAAATAAGGGAAAAATCAATCGGTAGAAAGGTAGGAGATGTCGAGAGGAGTCCGAAAATGCTTGGTTTGCGTCTTGGTTCCACCTCTAACTCTAAATATTAGCAAAAATGCAAGAAAACTACTATTCCTAGGGTTATGGCTGGAAGGAAGATGGAATAGCTGAATTTTCGCTCTTTTAGTTGATAAAAATAGCATAAATAAAAAGTCAAAAAGTCAAAGCTTCGGTTAAACCCGTGTAAGCAAAACAGCTATGCGACACTTTACGAAAACGATCATAACTTCTTCTAAAAAATTCCAATTCACGAACGATTTGAAGAGTTAGAAATTAGACTCGTAGAGCTTTCCAACCATATATAATTCACCACATAACTCTTTCCCAATTGATGCAGGATTAATTTTAAAATTGACCCAAAATTAACTCGAAACTTCTGAGTAAAACTTATTTAATTGAACTCGATATCCATCTTAAATGTTCTGGCATCACTTTCGACACATTTCACACCACTCATCAACTTTTTAAACATTAACGGGTCATTTCTTAATAATTATCAATTTATTTCGACTCGCCTCTAGCACGGGTATTACAATGGTTGTAACAAATGTTATCTTAGACGTACAGTATGATATTCTACGTGTTGAAGCAATAGAATGAAACAGTCACTAACTCTTACATGTTATCAGAGAATTGTATTAATATATGTGTTTCAAACAAGCACACATTAATCATATTCATTTCGCTAATGTTTTGCATTTTGTTATGGCTTTCCTTAGGTTGCTTGTCATGACACGTTGCATTTATATTTCATCACTTATGGGGTTCAAACCCAGGTTCAAATTATATGTAGCATTTGAGGAACACGATCATTTACATCTTCTAAGCAACATGCAACAAACTAATGATCTCTGTAGTTAAGAAAAAGATGTATATGTAAAATATAGAAGTTAATTTCATGTAATGTGATCCTATTTCTATCTCTTAGATATGTGAGCAGTGATTTTGGTAACCACCCCTTGTTACATCTTATGGGTTCAGTGTTTGGCATGCATGGTAGAGAAAATGTCGAGGTTCGCAAAGCTACATAATGATTCCTTTGGTGTCATTGGTTTGTGGAGCTTTGAGGTTTCCTGTTTCTATAATCTATTTGATGAGACTAAGATTATTGTAGGTGTAGGCCTTTTTTGTGCTATGCCTTAAAGTCTAGACAACAAGACTAATTGGAAAGACTAAGCTCACTTTCTTATAGGTTTTATGCTATGCTTTAAGTCCAAATGATGGCACCCAATGGCAGCTTTGAACCCTGGTAGAGGCTGAGCATTTCAATGTGTCATCTATGTCATCTGATATGATTGCGAGGCTCATTAACAAGAATCAAATACATATCCTTTTCAACCTCAATGGTTATACTAAGGTATGTATCAATAGGACTGGTTCATGAAATTTCATTAGTATATAGCACTGTGGCAGAAAGGTTGGTAGATGTAATTTAACTTTATGGAACCTTGTTATTTTGTTTTTTCTTATTCTTGCATTATGATCTCATCCTTCAAATTTGGACGATTGCCTTTTAACATTCTAAAGAACTTCTGGTTGTTCCATCTATCTCACTTTTGCAAATTTTGCAGGGGGCTAGAAATGAAATATTAGCCATGCAGCCTGCTCCTATCCAGGTTTCTTATATGGGGTTTCCTGGGACAACTGGGGAAAACTACATTAATTATTTGGTCACCTATGAGGTACTGTTTGAATTATATCTCTATTGTTTATATGGCATCCATTATTTTCTATGGCTAACATTCTTTCTTTTGACTGTCACAGTTTGTGTCGACTTTATGTTATGCACATATTTATTCTAAGAAGCTTGACCATCTTCCTCATTGTTATTTCGTGAATGATTATAAGCAAGTTGTTGAGTCCTCGAGTCGATAAAATTTTATTATTTCGTGAATGATTATTAGCAAGTAAGTTGTTGAGTCCTCGAGTCAGTAAAGTTTTATCTCTTTCTCTCTCTCTCTCTTTGTCTTTTATATGATTATGACATATCCTCTTACCTATTCAATGTGTTCTTGAAAAATTGAATGTCTTGGATCCAAATTGCCAACCCAAGCGATCAGATTATGGATTGCCAGAGGAAAAATTTATATTTTCCTGTTTTAATCAACTTTACAAGATGGATCTTGAGATTTTCACAACATGGTAATTTCTGCAGTAATAATATCATGGTTTGTACTTTCCACATAATTAGTGGTTTTATACGTATTGAATTTGGTTCAACTGGTACAGGTGCAACATTCTCAAGCATGTGCCAAACAGTGCACTCTGGCTTCTCAAATTTCCAGCTTCTGGCGAGATGAAACTTTGTGCATGTATTAAAATTCATTTCATCACAAACTTGACATATTAGCATTTCTTGTCTTAATTTGGTAAATAGTATTCATGTTGTTTAAACATGTTGTCCAGATGCTGCTGCACTGGGTGTGCAACCTGACCAAATCATTTTCGTAGATGTTGTAATGAAACAAGAACATATAGGCGCAATGCTCTGGCAGATCTATTCTTTGACACGTGAGTCTAGCATTTATTTTGTATGCTATTGGTGTCCAATTTAAGGGAAATTCTGGCCTCATTAGTGTGTCATACTATTAGTTAGTTTAGATATCTCAATTTAATATCATGATTTCTTCTATCATGTCGTATGTTGTATGAATGGCTCAATGGCAACTCTGATGTATGCGAGAGCATCATTTCTAGGTGTTAGATAAGATGTGACCATTAGAATGGTAGATACGCTGGTTCAGTTGTGCTTAGTAAAATCTCTAATTGCAATTGTCATGTGTAACTGATATGAAGGGGGAATGTCAGGGATAGATGTTAATGAAGATTTCCAGCAGATATATCTAATGTCATATGCCTGTGTTCTAGCACCTCTTCCGCAACCATCCTTCCCTAGCGCCACTTCTGAGAAATAAAAAAACAAAAAGAAGAAAGTGAAAAAAAAAAACAAAGATAGTGTTCTAAAAATTACTAGTGTGAGTCGTTTGCAGATATACACGGCTTACTTTATGACTAGGGATGAGGTCTAGAATTCTATGAAGCCTTTTATCTTCTTTTCCTAATTTGGATTTATTTATTTCTTTCTATTTCTTCTTTTGTCCTTGTGAAGGGTGTCCTAGTAGGCAAACTGTACGAACTTCTATTTTTGCTAACTTTTTCTTATGTGGTTATTGACTTGATGATTACTGTGTCCTAAAAGTACGAGAGAGTATGAAGAGAAGGCAGAATCACTAGCTTTGAATCCTCAAAAGTTCCAGGATCTTATGGACAGACTTAAAGCTGCACACATGACATGTCCTCTATTCGACACAGCATGTTGCGTAAGTAATCCAGTTATCTCTACTACTTATGAATTTGATTGTATTGCCCTCCTTGTTAATGCTTCTCATGTATTGAACACTGTGAAAGCATATTGATAGGATTCTATATACCTTCAAGTTAGGAACTTGGAGCGTGCTTTTTCAAGAACTGGAATTTGTATTGCTCTGGCCAAAATCCTAAGCACTTCAAGGTGACTGAAAACAATGCGAAGTACCCTTATGACTGTTAGAGGTATGAGAAAGAGAAAAGGCTATAGATAAAACAAAGAAAGTGATAAAGCTATTATTGGGAATGATAGATTGGCTGGATCCAGATAACATTACAAGATTTAGTATGCTAAATGTAGTATATGATATCATTTGGAATGGAATATATTTGATGAGTTCAAACTTGTATTTGGGCTGCTAATAGAAGAGGGGTTGTTTGCAGTTATCCAATTCTTCACATAATTTCTCTTTTCTTTGAGGAGTTATCCCAAGAGTGCTGAGGGTTAAGATCCTCATCGAGAATGAGAAGGACGGGTGTTTAGTTGGTCTTTGATTTTGTTTGGCACTAATGTTTTGCTTGCTGGATTAATACTGTCTGCGCTCTTGTGGTGGTGTATCACTATGTTCAAGTTTTGCTTTGCTTTTCTGTTTGTTTGCTTATTGAAACTTCATGAATAGCATAGAACCCCTTGGTTGAAAGGAAGTGCTGTGATTCTGAGATACTTTCATGACAGTACTTCTTGGCCCATTCTTGTTCAGCAAGGATTGGCTTCGTTAACTTGGATCTTGAACGTGTTAAGTTAATTAGAAATAATGTGGTGATCAATGTACTATAAATCTACGAATAAATAATAATAACAATAATAATAACAAAAAATAGACGAGCAAGCAGTACACCCACGTGAAGTCTTTAATATGGTATTCCAAAAGACAAAAAGGTCAGAAAAGGCAAAACCCTAGTGCTCATCTTACACATGATACGTATTTATCTTCAAAAACAAAAGACACATTAAAATGCTTATGTTTAGTTAATCGACATAGCACTAAGAATTATCAAAAGAAATTAGAAGAAAGAAAGATTAAAGACTACAAGGTTTACCTTAGAAGCTGAAACCTTCTAATTTAATATGGTGGTTGTTAGTGTCTTTTCTTTTGTCCCTGTTGTTAGTGTCTTTCTTTTTGTCCTTGTTTTGTTTTTTCCCCACAAAGGTCATTTTTGGGTATTAATATTTAGCTAATTGGGACGGTCTATCTTCAAGCTTTTTCTTTATTGGAAATAGATCTAGCACACAAGTATAAAAAATATAAAAAAAAAATTTAATACGGTTCAAACTTAGCCTACATTTACAGACACACAAACCCTATACATTTTCTTGAATCCAATTACTAACTGACTCATACAACTATATAACTTGAATAACTAGGAGTACTTTGATACAAAACCATCAAAGCCTATTTATACTAGTAGATAGAAAAACTAAGATACACATACTAGAATACATCTCTTCATTCAATTGCATCTTCAATTAATCCACTAAATACTTTGAACCTTATCTCTTCATTTCTCAAGATTCCAAAAGTCATCCTGGGATTTGGTTTGTATTCTCCAATATTTTTTTTTCATCAAAATAGGTAATAAACTATTTTTGAATTATTAAATTCATATTTTTCAATTTAGAAGTTTATTATAGTTTAAACTATAGTTTATGTAATTATGTTGCTTATGAGTTATTGTTATTTTTTGGCTTTTCAAATTTCAGAGCTTATAAGCATATTGACTACAAGTATTTGAAAAGATAGTTACCCTACATCGCCTAAGTCTCCATTTTTTACTTTAAAGCTTCCTCATATAGAGTGCATGGTTTGGCGACTAACACGGAAGAGCAAGTCATTGAAAAGATTTGGATGGATGTTAGACAAATGATTGCTATCCAGATAGGCTTATGTAAATGGCAGGTCTTGTACAAGATAGTTAGTAGCTAACTCATGTAACTCCATGTTTTTTGGCAGTTGAACAAAACGATTACTTATCGAGCTAAAAAGTATGAAAGGAAGAAAAATAGGAGAACAAATAAAGAAAGTCGGGCAACGAATGACTTCTCAGGGAATGTAGAAAGTGGAAGATGGAGGTCGAAGAAAAAAGGGAAAAAGAAAGAAAAGTAAAAAGAAATAGAGAGAAGAAAAAGGAAGTGAGGCAAAACTCAATCTAATATTATTTGAAGTCTTTTGCAATTTGACTCCGGGTCAAGAAGATTAAATGGCCAACATAGAACTCCAAGGGTGTTATTGCCTCTAATCCTTAACATCATCCGGAATATCCAAGTTTATGTAACAATCTATTTTTTTTTTAAAATGGTGCTAACGTCATATGTCAAATTTAGATTTCAATAAAAATTTGGATGGAAAAGAAAAAAATTTCATTAGTTAAGAGTATAATTGGAAATTGGAAGTAGGCTAAATGGAATGATCCAAATATATGATTTACAAGGCATTTGACAGCAAGCAAACACATGAATAAAAGAAAAAGATTCAATAAACATGAAGCGAAATATATAGAAGGAAAATGATTATTAAATGAGTCAAAAATGATTACTCATGAGATTTTGTATTTTACCCTCTAGAATAAGTTAAAATGGGATTGAGTTATGTCAGATCAGTGTGTAACTTTAAGCTAGGTAGGAACAACCTCACTTGACAAAACCATTATATTAAATGAGTATGTGTAAGTGACATGACTATTACTTTGAAGTAATGATAAATAGTCATTCATATATCATCATCAACAACAACATCAACAACAACAACGACAATAATAATAATAATAATAAACACAAACACAAACACCAACACCACACACTACAAACATCACCACAAACTGTAATACCCCGATCCTTCACGAGACCGGAGCCCTGATCCAAATTCCGAGATCACGAAAAATGAGAAAAAACGGACATAGTTTCTCCTGTTTCTAGGCCTATCTACAAACTTGCACGCAGAAGAAATGACCACAACACAATAGACAACATACATTTCATAACTCCCCTAAGTCTATAAGGCCATCCGAGCCTTTCTATTTGAACAAAAATAAAACATTCAAGCATGCATCTTCATTAGTCGTTGAAAACTTGTGATCATAATCCCACTTATTTTACTACTCTAATATTCTTTGTTTAACTTTCTTATATATTAAGTCCACTCATCATTCTCCATTTAAACCACACAAACATGCAAACTATCTAAGTGATAAAGTAAGGCAATAAAAGTTATTACAATCCCACTACTATCTATCTAATCATTCAAGACTTTAGACTCATAATACAATCCTCCAGAAAGCTCAAATACAAACAAGACCATAAGGTCTCAAAATAAATTACAAGCCACTAACCAATTACTTTATATAAATTCACATACAATATAACTAACTAGAGCTAACAGTCAATCAAGAAGACTCCCGAGCCTTCTCTTTCTCAAGCTCTGAAGACATCGAACCTGAAATGGTTAAAAGGAAGGAGTGAGCAAACACAGTTACTCAGTGAGGGGGGAGAACAGGTAACCAGGGCGTTTTGAAAACCTTTCGTGCAATGCAACAATTAACTATAAAGTAAATTAACATTACAAAACAAGTTTACAATTAAATAAGCTAACAATTCTCATCAAAGAAAGATAATCAACCACAATAGGGCAAATACAATAAGCAATCTAGAGGAAGCAATAACAATATAATACATAATTCAAATAACAAGCTAGTTAACACAAATAAAGAACACAAACAATGGTAACTATCCAAGGACTTAGGGCCTAAGCGAGAGTTACTTAATGAAAGGATACAAAGCTGACCTCGAGCACGAACCATGAACCACGAGCCATTCAATAAACAAATATAATTTCGATATCAATAAGCCGGCATAACCCTGTGCACCAAACGGGGGCTCTAGATATAACACCCTGTTAATCCTATGACCCAGCTCTCCCAGGGCGATATCCCTAGCGAGATAGGGAATAGCTACGGAGGATGAATCAACCACTGGCAAGCCCGATACCGCCTAGTGGCAACCACCACATTTGTGTGAATGGTTATGCAACCATGATAATGATAACAAACAATAAGAGTTTTCACTCGATGATATCTATGATTCCAAGGAAAACCGATTTGATAGCCTTACAAGATAACATATACAAGACAATTTTTCACAAGAAATATAAGCAAGATAACATTATAGGCAAGATATACTTATATTCTAACAAGGTAACCAAGCAATTCAATTCACGAAACTTCACTAACAGGATACACATGCTAGTCATTCACAATTAAACACCTAACTACACAATTATAAGGCAATTACTAGCAATTGTTTTCCTTTTCTATAACTAGCCCCTTTAGTCCAATACACACACATACAATACGAAAGCCAAGAGATCTACAATCCAACAATTCGAACCTTCTAAGGACACTTTATGACACACTTTAAAGCTATAAAAACTCATTTTCAATTACATCTTCCACAAAACCCCCGAAGTCCCCTTAGCCCATTTGAACTACAACTACCCAAACCGATGCTCAATTCGATGCCGTAAAAGCATTTTAAGCACTACCACACCTAATAAAGACTAACTACGATATTCAATTGCACCCGGATTAACAATTTTCGCAAAGCACCCTTTGAATTCAAGCCAATTATACAAGTTCAATCAATTTTATTCAAATTTTAATCATTCTAATCACTAACCTAGGTTCACAAGCACCTATAGCACCATTAGATAGCATCGAATCAAGCTCACAATAAAAAATTTAGCAAAACCCTAGAAAACAACTATTCATCTTTTTTTACAAAGCACCTTTTGCATTAACTCATTCACCAAGCTATATAACTACACCAAACATGTCTATATAACATAAAAACACTTTATTATTCAATGATCAAGCATAATATAGGCATAAAACAATAAATCTAGAAAATTAAAATCATGGCATAAACTTGAAAATGCACTTTTATGTAAATCCCTCTCCAAAATAGGCTTATAAAAGCTAGGTTAAGGGTTGTAGAAGCTTGGAGACACTTGAATTTAGCTTAGATGCACACACAAACAAGATTGAATGATGATTTTCTTTACTTCTTTGGCTCTTAAAGCTCTCGGCCTTATGGCCTTTTTTTTTTTGCTTTTTCTTTATTTTTTATATAGTTATATGTATGTATATATGTTATATAGTATATATATATTATATGTATGTAATGTAATTGGCTAAAATAAGATGCATAAATAAGTTATAAAAAGTCCCAAAATCAAATAAAACTAACTAGTCTATTAAAACAATGTTTTGCTATTCATACGATATGAAAATCATTTTCGTAATACACTCTTCCGACGTGCTATGTAATTAAAAATTATGAATGTATGCCCAAAAATAAGTGTATAATAAGAGAAA
The DNA here is from genome assembly GCA_037974665.1 of Ehretia macrophylla. Lineage (NCBI taxonomy): Eukaryota > Viridiplantae > Streptophyta > Magnoliopsida > Boraginales > Ehretiaceae > Ehretia > Ehretia macrophylla. The sequence continues at coordinate 13,948,830 of CM075777.1, forward strand.
ATACAAATTTTACAAAATAAAATACTTTAATTTTTACCCCGGACTCAGGGCTCGTTTTAAAATGATGAAAATAAGTCTACTAAGAATTAAAAGTAATCCCGTATAATTAAAATTACAAAATAATAGCTAAAATATTTTATTTGAATTTAAGAATAGTAGTGTCCCCTTTGAGGAAAATAAGAGAAAAGTAGAAGAAAAATAAGACTTCTATATAATTTAAATGCTAAAAGTAGGCACATAAACACATATAACACTAAAACCTGCACAAATTTATTTGAAATTAAGTATGATAGACTATATGCTGGGTCGGGGTTGTTACACAAACCACCACACACCACTACTACCACCACAAACTATACCACCACGACCAAACCATCAACATCTACAAGCAAATGCATTAATCTAGAAGTATATACTTACAAACCACAACCCCACCACCACCACGACCACCAAACCAACAATTAATACTTATCCCTAACAACACCTTCAAATCCCAAATCTTCGGTTTCTGGGTTCCATGTTTATAGCAATTTTTACATTATCCAAATTGACACTTATTCAATACTTTTTCTCATGCCTATATTTCAATAATCTAAACAAGATCTAATCTTTCAAATCCATTTTGCTCCTTTATCATTTTCAATAGCAAAAAACATAAGCTAAATCTTTTTCTTTTTCCATAACCATCCCTACTTTAATTTCTTAAAATAATCAATCGTCCTAGGTCTAGCAATGGAAGAACATGACCTCTTTTAGTAATGGTTTACGGTGTTGGCTATTTGGTGGTGGTGGTGGTGGTGTTGGCAGTTTGGTGGTGGTGGGTATGGTGCGGTTGTGATTTGGTGATGATGGTTTATAGTGTTAGTGATGGTGGTGGTAGTGGTGTTGGTGTTTTTGTGTAGAAGGTGGAAGAAGAAGAAGAGAATATGTGTATGGTCTTAGTAGTAGTGGTGGTGTTTATCCTAACGTTGTTGTGGATAATTCCTTCCCTTATTTAGATTCTTTTTTGGATGAGAGTCAAGTAAATGAAGGCATTAAAGGTGCCCTCCATAATCTTCAATGGTAAGATTTGCAATACCCAATTTGAGATTCGTTGAAAGGAAAGAGAATATTAACAAGTAAAAAGTTTTAATTGTATTTAATTTTTTTTTTGTATAACATAATAAAGAATTAAAGTAAAATTATTTAAATAACTTTTTATTTAAAATTGTCATTTCTTTCTTTCACTAATCTGAAATAGAGAATCATAAAATCTTTTAGTTTGACTTTTTTTTTTTTAATAATTCAAACAAGAGAAACTTTAATCTTTATAATTTTTTCCTCCATTTTACTTTCTCTTCCTTTCTCTTGCGAATCAAAACATAGTGTTATTTTACAAAAAAAAAACATAGTATTAATATTATAAGGGTTAACACCCAATTTAATCCCCTATCTTTGACATATTTGATAAAATGACCCCTTATTTTTAAAGTGCAACATTTCAGTCATTTATCTTTGATTTGTGTGACATCGTTAGTCATTCTATACTAATTCGTTAAAAATCTCACGGCAGCTACATGTGCTTATCACATGTTTTAAATTTTTTTCCAAATTGCAGAGGTAATATCATCCATAGAAAAAGAGTCAATCGTGGGATAAAAATTAGTTTAGTGTTTTTCTAACTTTATGGATAATATTACCCCTGCAATTTGGGAAAAATTGCAAAAATGTGATAAGCACGTGCGGCTGTTGTTAAGTTTTTAACGGAATAGTTGAAAAGAATTAACAATGTCACTTGAATTAAATATAAGGGACTAAAATATTACATTTCGAAAATATGTTAAAGATAAGACACCAAATTGAATATTAACCGGTTTTGTAATGGACATTATAAAAGAGTGCAAATCCAATAACACTTGTGAATGGTTCGTGGGAGCTAAGCTAGTTTTTATTGAAACATAAACCCAATAAACCCCATTAGTGTTTTTACCCCATTTTCAAAAGCCAAGCCCGGCCCAGCCTTGCCCCGTATCAAAATCATCCCTCTCTTGCTTTCTTTCTTTATTTGTCTCAACAGCCACTAGGGTTTTGTTTTTCTCCAACACCACAGTGGGTAAAACAATTGCAGTACAACACCATGGCTAGTAACAGTAAGAACGCAACCCCTTATTTCTCTTCTCTTTTAATTCTATTTTGTTATATGTTGGTATAGTATGAATTCAATGTATAATTTGCTCTTTGGCGTGTCAAATTTGGTAATTTTTTTTTCCTGGTTTTTGTGTAGCAATGGCTCGTTCATTCTTACAAGTCGCAGCTACTGAGGAGGTCGCGCCCCCACTTCGTGTCGTCCAGATCGAAGGACTGGTACGATACACACACACACACACATATATATGCTTTGGTTTGCTATGACATGTTATAAATTGGATTCCCATTAATGAAGAAAGTGAAATAAAACTATTATTTTGGTCTTTTAAGTAATTTGTTTGTCAATTTTTCCAGGGTGTTTCGAAAAGTTCATATTTTGGTTTTAAATAAGTTGAATAGTTAGATAAATTCGAATATATATATGCTGTGTCTTTGTAATGTTGACCATATCGTCACACTTGGGGAAATTTATATGATGTATGATTGTAGTATAAGGGCCTGTTAATTTAGTAGGAATATTTGTCCTCGTGCAATTGGTTGAAGTTCTTGTGTTTTTTCTGATGATTTGCTTTCTGTTGATCCACTTGTCTTTGGGTTGAAGATGTAACGCAACATTAATTGTTTTCTGCTAAGTGTGATAGGTATATGAGATCTCTAATTATATTATTGACCTTTCTGAAAAGTTGAGTTCTTTACTAAATATATAACTGGGCGCTCCACAATTTTTCGATATTTTTGTGTTTAACAGTAACTCCATTTGCTAAACTTAGTTTCCGTGCCTTTTCTCTTTCTGAGTTGCTGGGCGAGGGGGTAGAGGGAAGTGATGGAGCATTTATTTTTGCCAATATTATATTCAGACATCTAGTTAAAAGAAGAAAAAAGAAGAAAGAAATAGCAATAGATATTTAGTGATTGAATGAAAGTTTCTAATAATAGCATGTTATTTCGCTCAGGTTGTTTTGAAGATTATAAAGCACTGCAAGGAATTTTCACCTGCTTTAGTCACTGGTCAACTGCTTGGATTGGATGTTGGTAGTGTTCTTGAAGTTACTAATTGTTTCCCTTTTCCGGTATGTAAATGGATTCATAAAAAATGAGTCTTATATCTCTGTTCGCGGTATTTTTGATTACCCAATGTTATTTTGCAAGAAAAGTAGCCACTGTTGCACTTCTTTAGAGTTTGCTTTGATGATATTAATGGTAGGTCCGAGAGGAAGATGAAGAGATTGAAGCTGATGGTGCTAATTACCAGCTTGAAATGATGAGATGCCTGAGAGAGGTTAATGTTGACAATAACACTGTGGGATGGTGAGTCATTTCACATCCATGTGGAAAAGATGACATGTTATTTGATAATGTTGATATTCTGAATACAGTTGTCTTTTGCATGCATACTGAATAGCTCACCACAACCTTTCTTCTTCTTATTTACCTTCCAACACCCCTTCCCCCCCTTCCTTCTCCCCTTTCCCAAAAAAAAAGAAAAAAAAAACACCCCTCCAACAACCACACACGCACATACCTATGTCTTAAAATAGTGAAGACAACCTGCTGGATATATCTATGCCCCTATTATACTGGCAATGACATACTTCTTTTCGGTACTCTTTAAGTCTTTAGCTAAATTTCTTTGTAAACTTTGTACATATTAATTTTTGATCTTTAGAATTAGTTTATCTATCTGCTGTTTCAATTATTGTGTTATTTTGTATTTTGATTTGTGTATATGAGTGAATAAATGAGCAAAGCATGAATTTGCTTTATCCGGGACATGACATGAGTAGATAAGAAAAGAACTTTTTTAGAGGAAAAATGGCCGAAAACTCACGTGAGATAGATTTAACTTAGTTGTGATCAGTATCAAGAAAATTTTTGTATTTTGCCATATTTTTGCCATTATACCCTCATAATCATGTATTTTCTTGAATTTTTATAGGTATCAGTCGACATTATTTGGTTCTTATCAGACGGTTGAACTGATTGAGACATTCATGAATTATCAGGTAATATTTCTGTCTATATTTTCATTTTTTATTCACTTTGCATGTATTTTCTGGTCAAAATTTTGGAAAGAGCAAACTGAATGATTTCTTATATGGTATATTGCTTCTCTTAGTAACATTTGCAATATTGATGCCCTTCTCATATTGGTACTTATTCCCCTTGCTTGCCCCTTGGTCAGCATCAGTGGGATTCTTTTTCTGAGGGCATTCGTACTTTTGATTGAAAGTTTGAGCATTTATGCCCTCTAGCATGCTTTACTATTTGTATTAATTCGTGTTACTTATACCATCATGCTGCCTAGGAATTATTTGAGGTTACTGCTTACCGAGTCTTGTTGTCATTGAATTCCACATATGAGGTTTCTCTGTTATAAGTTGAGGCTTGAAAATCCTAGTAAGCTTCAACAGTGTGTCTCCTGTCAGGCAACATGAGCTTGAAAATAGAAATGTCTGTCCGTCTGTCAGGAGTCAGGACAGTCTAGGTGATTAATCCTTCTAGTATCTATGTCGGTGAACCTTGATGAAGTCACTTGATTTGTTTCACAGGCATTTGCTTTCTTTATGGAAATCCTGATTTTGTAAATGGTTGGAGGACCGTTGTATTATTTTGATATCCTCTTCACTTTTCTAGAAAAGAATTCATTGTGCTTACTGTTATTGCAGGAAAATATAAGAAGATGTGTTTGCATCATTTATGATCCTTCAAGGTCCAACCAAGGTGTTTTAGCTCTGAAAGCCTTGAAGCTTTCAGACTCTTTCATGGAACTTCACCGCAGTAATAACTTTACGGGAGAGAAGTACGTTTTTTTTTTTTTTTTTTTTTTTTTTTTCTGGGTTCTATTTTTCTTCATTCACATTATTTAACCAAAAATTAAGAAAAATTTACCCCCGTTCTCTATTTTGTTTACTTCTTAGATTGAGGGAGAAGAACCTGTCATGGGTGGATATCTTTGAGGAGATACCTGTACGCATCTAATGCCTTATTTTTCTCTTCTAAAATATGTGTTAAAGTTAGTGCTTTCATTTGATCAAGTGTTGTCAGGGTTATACCTTTGCGCATCATATCTTTCCTTTTTATCTTATGATATGAATCACATGGTATGGTTACTTTAGGCATGACAGACCTCGTGTTTCAAGGGTACCATCTAATTGGAGTAATATTACTTTTAACTTTCTGGGGGATTATTAAGTATTCAGATTCCTTATGTCCTATAATAGTAGCACACTTGTGTGTGGCGTGGTACTGTCCCTTATTTTTGATAACTTCTGTTTTAGTATCTTTCACTTTTTGTGTTGAGATATGGGAAAAGGGTTGGTTGGAGAAATGCACCTTCGTTTTAACATATGTCTTCTGTTGGATGGATGGGTGGAATAAATTTGAAGGAAAGCGGAGAGGAAGGAAAAGCTTAACCATAATTGGACAGGAAACAACAAGAAAAGAAAGGATTTTGGGGCTTATGTCTGTTGCGATCCAGCATTCTTTATTTTCTTCTTTTTCTTCCATCTCCTTTTGGGGTGGGGGACAGAAAGAAAATAGTCAATGTAGCGTACTTTTACCTACTTTACCTGCATGACATACGTGCAATATTACTTTTAGAAAAATATCCTTCTCCCGATAATCTGTTAGGAAATCGAAGAAGATTAGCAGTTTCCCTTCAATATCTTTAATGCTCGACTCCTTCAGTTTCTTCTTCCATCCTTTATGGAGTATAAGTTAGAAGAAAATGCAAGTTTTCTTTGGTTATTTGATTTTTAAGTTACCTACTTTGCATTTTACAGATAAAGGTTTCAAATTCTGCTCTTATAAGTGCCTTCATGACCGAATTAGAACCTGATACACCTGTGACCCAGGTAATTTATGTCAGCTAAATAATTTGGTACCGAGAATATATGTCACAAGATTTAATTTGAATCTTTTTTTTTGGTTGCTAGTGCGATTATGATAGACTGCAGTTATCAACAAATCCATATATGGAAAGAAATATGGAATTTCTGATCGAATGTATGGATGACTTGTCCATGGAACAGCAAAAGGTCAGTCTGTTCTTTTGCATAGGGATTAACCTCCATGATTTTCCATTTACATGAAAAACTGGTGTTTTATTACAGTTCCAATTCTACTACCGGAACTTGTCTCGTCAGCAAGCTCAGCAGCAAGCATGGCTTCAGAAGAGAAGGTAATTTTCTTTTGGAACTTTAAAAGTGTTTGGGCAATTTGGTTGCAGATCTTTTTGCATTCATGTAGTTTTATTGTGGATGTGATGGGGAACCATTCTTGACTTGTTATAGCCTTCTATAGTGTTAAATTGAGCGATTTCTGCTTTTGATGCTTTACCATGATTAGTTCTTATGGGAAGTGGGAATACTTATGTTGGTTGATCATGTTGAAGCATTACAGAAATAGCTGAGGTGAGAAAAGGCTTTTAGTGTTCTGAGTCTTCTGACTGCTAGACGTTTGGGAAATGTCTGAAAATACCTGGCTTCACTTATCTAGGATTAGGATCTTTAGAAGATGCTAGAGCATGTAATCAGGAACTACGAGTTGAAATCTTTTGACAAGAAACATAGAAAAATTCCAACCCCCCAAGTAAAGAACTGTTAGTAGTTCCTTTACTTACAATTATATTTTCAAACAGGGACAGGATGAAGCATGTCATGTTGATCATGATAATGTCTAAAAGAAAATAGAAGATTTAACAGCATAAAAGATGTTATGATACAGTAGCTGTATATATCGTTTTTGTTATCTCAGAGGCTTTAAAATGCTGATATATGTTCGGAGAAGGAAGATCATAGTGAATTGATGACTGTAAAGTTAATGTTTGACCAAAAATTTCAGAATTTAACATCTCAAGGGTCAAACTTCATATGCATTGGCAACATGTAGGTGTTTTTCTTCTCTTTTTGTGTAGAGATTATGATTATAATGTAAGGAATTTAAACTTCATTTTGGATGACTGCGTGGCGGAAATGAACTTTGGGATTTAGATATTTTAGAGATACTTGTGTAGCCAAAGAGCAATTGAAACATTGAAACATCCCAAGCAATAAACATTCCATAATTAATTTTCTAAACTCCTCTAATAGAGGGCTTCAACATATTCTATGTAAAGAATAAATGTCATTCTGGAAGTCTGTGTGCCTAGAACAGACTTGAGATTAAATATTTTAGAGGTACTTGTGTAGCCAAAGAGCTACTGAAAACTTTCTCAGCAGTAAAAGTAAACGAGCCAGTATAACTTACTGGATAAAAATGAGACATTTACTTAGTGGAGAGGACTATTTACAAATTCGAATAGCAGGATGCTGAAGAGCTTCTCTACCTTGCACCAAATTGATTCTCATCCCATATAAGAATATCTAGTAGCGGATCAGAGGGGATATTTGCAGAATATATTTAGGAGTAGTGAATGAGAAGCAACGATGCTTCATATGGAAACTTCAGTGGTTAAATTGATGGAAGCACTTTAAGGAAGAAGGAAAAGCTGTTGATGAGTCTAGAAATTAGCAATGTGAAGTGAGTTCACTTTTAGCAACAGCGTTGTGGGTATATTGACAAAGATTTATTTTACTATGTCCTTTCCTCCTGATCTTATTGTCATCTTGTCGTTAAAGAAAAGATTTCAATTCTCATATATCTATTCTTTGATACACTGTTGGCTTGTTCCTTAGGGCTGAGAACATGGCACGTAAAGCTGCAGGAGAAGAGCCATTGCCCGAGGAGGATCCATCAAATGCCATATTTAAGCCAATTCCTGAGCCATCTCGACTGGATAGCTTTCTCATCACGAATCAAATTGCCAACTACTGCAACCAGATTAACGGGTATGTTTTAGTTCATAAAGCAACTGTAGATGGTGTTAGGATGTACTTCAAATTTGATGAGGTTGAGTAAACAAATTTCTTCATTGATAATTGGAAATGGGAAGAGATACATGTAGGCCTCCTTTCCATTTATGATCCTGTCTTATAGATTTGATTTGTTCCATTTTATTAATACCACTGCCTCAGGCTGTCTAGTTCTGCCCATCAGTAATTGCTGCATTCAACCCGTCTCTTATTTTGAAGTGTGTCTCTCTCCCCCGCACCCCCCCGCCCCCTCTTCCCCCCTCCCCTCTCCTTTTTTTTCCCTTTTTTGCATGAGCTCACTGTTGGAAAAATATATACGATCATATAACTACTTGTCAAGAGGGGCTTTCTCTCTGTTGTCTTGGTTGGGGTTTTTCTTGTTTGTTTCCTCCCTTTTTCCTGTGGTAGTTGCTGGGAGGGGGTTTCCATTCTCAATCCTCTCTCCATTAGGGTGTGGGGCCGCACTCTGTCGAGTCATTTCTTGTTAGATTGGCAGTCTACATCTTGAAGGTTCCATTTGGGATGTTATGCATGAAGCATGCATTGGAACTTGGAAGACTATTTTTCTTTTTCTCTGTGGCATAATAAGGTGGATGGCTACCTTTTCACCCAAAAAAATATACGAAAAAGCGAAGAAATGCACATTAAGGCGGAGGTTTTGTTCCAATGCCTGCTTGGTCTGTAGGGTAGGCTTTCCTGCTCAGGTTTAGTCTATGTACTTATCAGGCGGTGCATTTTCGATTTTATTGTGTATGGTAATTTATTATTGTATCATGCTATCGACTTCCTGTGTAGAGTAGGCTTAACTGAGTTAGTCTATGTACTTATCAGGCGGTGCCTTTTCGATTTATTGTGCATGGTAACTTACTATTGTATCATGCTATCAACTTCCTGTGTAGAGTAACATATTTTCACTGTAACTTGCAGTGTTTCTGGACAAAGCTTCAGTCGGCTATATTTGATGAAGGCCTTGCATGAGAACTGAGCCCATCCTAGCCTACCACCTATAGGCGGCCATCCGTCCTACAGCCGCCCGAAAAGCCTGTAGAACTAAGGGCTACATTTTTCGACCATCTGATTTAGGTACTTCGTCTACCATCAATTATTCGAAAGCTGCTGGGAAGAAATTATCCTTTTTGAGTTGTAGTTTTGTATTCTTTAAAAGCTTCTAGAATTTCTTCTTGTTGCTGTTGGTTGATGAGCAGATATTCGTTCAGCGTTAGAAGTGGATACACAGAATACCTCTTTGCCTGTAAAAGTGAGAATTGGCTGTATGTTATTTTCAATGTTGTTATGGAACATGGCTTTCTCTGTGCCAGGTACATACATATTCACTGTGGCATGCTGATCCGCAATTACTAGAGGCGCTACTTTCTTGCAGCACACTTTCACTCTCTGCTTCTCAAGCGCACACGCATCGTAAAAAGAGAAAATAGAAAAGAAAAACAAGAAAGAAGGTCTCTTAACTCAACGGAGACCTCCTTGCTCTTTTGGCTAGTGTAGTATTTGATCTGGTGAAAAAATTACACTTACATGGAAGTGTAAGCTCTAACTAGGATGTTATCTGACTTTTTACGGGGTTATTTGAAGCGTTTTAGGGAAGTATTATTATAATATGGTTACTAGACCAGTTTTGCTATATAGTTTGGATCGTTGGATGGTGAAGTATCAACATGATCAAAATATTTCATTGGTTGATATGAGAATATTGAGATGAATATGTGGTAAAATTGGAAAAAACAATCAGGGTTAGTGATCGAGGATAAAATGAGAGAGAAAATCATTTGAGATGAGTTGAAACATGTTGGGAGACTATACATGTTAGGAGAAGATCAATGTAGGTACGTTGAAATAAAGCTTAGTTTGGTTCGGCATGGTCATGTGAATTGGAATTATAAAACAAATTTGAGTTAGTCTCCAAAGTTTATAAATAAATTTAGTTTAGTCTTCAAAATTTACAAATAACATCAATACAGTCCTTAAAATTATAAAACAAATTCGAGTTAGTTTCCAAACTTGTAAAAGATTTTAATTTCATCCCCATTCATTATATTTTTTCTTCTTCTTCTTTTCCACCGGCATTCACCCACCATTCCTATACTCACACAAAGACCACACACGACACACATATATACACATACAACACACAAATATACACATACCACGCACACACACACACATATATAGATACCATGTACACATTTACAAGCACGCACACACATACCACACACACATATACACTATACCCATACACAAATTAGTCCCCATTGATTATTTTTTTTTCATTTTGGTGGTGGGGGGTGTTGGTGGTAGGTGTTGCCATGGGGGGTGGGGTTCGGTGGTTGGGGTGGGGTACAATAGAGGGTGGGGCTTTGAGAGAGGTGGGGTGGGGCGCGATGCTGGGGGTTTTGGTGGCACAGGGCAAGGGGGTAGAAGGGTGGGCTGAGTGTTAGGGTTTGGGGGAGTAATGTGGGGTAAGGTTTGTGGGGTAAGGGGAGGGTAGGGTCGAGGGTTTGTGGGTAATTTAGTAATTTTATTTAATTTATGAGGGTATTTTAGTCTTTTTATATATCTTTTGTTAAATATTTAACACCAGAGACCAAATTGACTATTTTAGTAACTGTGTGGACTGATTTGAACCATTTGAAATAATATAGACTAATTTTAAAAAGGGAAACAATGACGTCTAATGGTAAAATTCTCCCAACAAATACTTGAAACTTTAAAAACATGTAGCTACAAATTTCTGCAAGTGAAGTTTAGTAAGCGTACAATGTATTGATTAGTTTGCATATGCGCAACATTTATTGCAAATATCTACAGGTAAAATAGGAGGAATTAAAGAAATTATAGGGTTTTATCAACAAGAGAACGGCGAGAATAACCAAAAAGTACCATTTACTAAACCATGTTATTCTGATAATTTTTACTGAGGTTAGTTTCAGTTTGTATCCTTGATATTTCAATGGGGTCATACCTTAGATGCTAAGTTAATTTTTTTAATCATTTATTATCTTTTGACTGCAGTCAACTATAATGGTTATATTTTTCCCTACAAACATTGTTATACCTATTATTTTGAATTTGTGTTTTTTTGGACGTTATCATAAATGTCACTTGTATGCACATGTTGTGCATACAATGATTTCTAATGGTTTGAAGAGTTTCTGGACCTCGATTACACACATCATGTTGGTATAGACAAAGCAACGTGTATGAAACGTTGTTTCCCTTTCTCATTCTGCAATAGTAAAACTCTAGCCATTCTCCTCTTTTTCTTGCTTCATTCAAAGACAAATGCTTCGTTGGTATTGTTTTGGATATTCTGTAAAAATCCCTCCCCACATACATGTAATGATATACACTCTTTGTCCTCCCCCATACCATTTTGCCCTACACTGCCTTGCCAGTTAAGATAGAATGAATCCCTTTGCCATTATGTATACCCCGGGCGGAGTGTTACATGAACAATGTTTGCTTTCTATTGTGACTTTTTCTTTTTTCCGGTTTGAAGAGCGGTTTGATTGATAATTATAATTAATGTACTACTTGAGGAGAGGTTTTCCCTCGTTTGTCTTGCTTAAGTAGACTAATCAAAGCCACTGGCGGCGCTTGATCCAAATACTGTTGGCCTAAAAGTTGTTCCAACCAAAATTTACCAACCAATCAGTGCATCTATTCACTTTATGATAAACATGAGTGACTTGGACTACTTTTATCTAATAATACATATAGAGTTGATTCTTCACAAATTTGTACACCTCCCACATCAAAGGTTTTACGAGTAATTGTAAACTGATTGGCTCAAAGCTTGAACACAAGCTCATGCTGAAGACAAGTGAAAGTTCAATGAGAGTTATGTTACTTTTCTACAAATAGGACTTTTCAATTTATAATTAGTTGACACACACCATGGGGGTGGGGGTGAACCTTAAAAACCGTGCTTTTGTTAGGACAAGTCAATTGTGTGGATAGTCAGTTGTAATCATTATTGAGGAATAAAAGATTATCGTAAAAGTGGGATCGTGAATATATGTAAAGGATGAACCACATTAAAAATATTGTGTTTCTGCTGCTTTGACGTGTGTGCATGTGTTGTCGTCCCAAGAATCACATTATCTAAAAATTTAAGCTATTCCCTCTCATGTGCCCCCTTTATGTGCAAACAAGATTCTTTTCTATTGAGTTTGCATGTGGACATATTTTCTTAATAGATGGCGGTGAAACTCAAGCGTAGGACTTTGATAACGTAGGCTAGGGGCAGAACAAAATTTATGTTAAGTGGGTGTTAAAAACATAAAATCTAACACTTATATACAAATAATTTTTCCCAATGAACACTAAATTAATTTTTCAGATTAAAAGTAGTCTAAACATATATTTTCAAAAAAACAAATTTGGGTTGAGTGGGCTACATCTGCCTATAACCTAGGCTGTGATACTTTGAAGTTCATCATTTCGTTTGAAATTTTGGACTATAAAAGAAAAGTTTATTCTAATTACATATTCTCTTCAACAGTAATTGGTATACAAGGAACCAATCTTCAAAATTTCCAATGAAACTTTTCAAAGCTGATTAGATTGTCTTTTAACTGATAATTCTTGCAGAATTCAGCAGATGTCCCATCAGCAAATTTCTGCAGAATTTTTCTCCTACTAGCCTTAAAAAGGCATAAAGCCAAAGTTTCTGATTTAGGGTAATCTTCTTAATTCCTCCTAAAATCTCAAAACTAGTAAATCTAGCTTAAAACAAAGAGAAAGCTCGGTACATGAAACTCCAGTTATGCACTCGGACTTCACAATATGAGCAATAAAAGATGAAAAATAATCAATGCAGCTCTCTCTGTCTGGGAAGAAAAACTGCTTTCATAAAATGTTGACAAAGAGCCACCACAATACAATTGTCCAAATAAAATGAAACAAACATATGATAGTGGAGAAGAAGAAGAAGAAGAAGACACCAATGGCTTCACTAATCTCATCATCTTAGAATGCTTCCATACGTTGTGGAACTGGTGTCTTAATGACCTGCAATATTTGCACCACTTCTGCCATGGAAGGCCTGCTTGAAGGCACCTGAGAAGTGCATACTAAAGCCAACTTTAGAACAGGCAAAATCTCCTCCTCTGGATAGCTACCCATGCTTGGATCAACAGAATCTAATACATTCCCTTGTTCAAGCATTACTCTCACATGATCATTGAGTATCACGACGTTATCATCTCCGTACTCTATCGGCCTTTTGCCCGTTACGAGTTCAAGGATCAGAACTCCGAAGCTGTAAACATCGCATTTCTCATTCACCCTTAAGCTCTGGCAGGCTAATTCAGGTGCTACATAACCTACTGCACTCTGAAATCTGTTACTGATCACGTGCTTATCGAGCTTTGTTAGAAGGCGTGCTAAGCCAAAATCTGATATCTTTGGATTCAAATTCTCGTCAAGGAGGATGTTGCCGGGCTTTATGTTGTAGTGTATGATTGGTGGACGGAATGAATTATGCAAGTATGCAAGTCCCTTTGCTGTTCCAAGCACGATCTTGAATCTGGCCGGCCAAGAAAGGGCCGGGGTAGTAGGTGGCCGGTCATGGAGCCTGGCTTGTAAGCTCCCTTCAGGTGCATAATCTGATACTAGAAGCTGCAACTGAGGTGTCCAATAGTATCCTCTTAGTGCAATGACATTTGGATGTCTTGCTTTCGCCAAAATTCTAACCTCGCGATCAAATTCTTCCGGATGTTGAAGTATCTTTGATGTTACTAACCTCTTGATAGCCACCATTCTTCCTTCTTCTCCCAATGGAGCCTTGTAAACGGTTCCAAAGACTCCTTCACCGATTTCAGTTGCCTTGTTAAGTATTGATTCGAAACTTGTACTAGTCCAATCAGGGGATTTTTTCGAGTCAAGCAGAATGAGTTTCCCCGTGGCAGGACTTCCAGACCTCGAGGAGCTTGAGCACATACTTTCCAAGGCGTTGTCAACGAACGCGAGTCTTCTACGAGCAGAAGCATTTAGTAAACTTATGACCATCACACCTATTGCAATCACAACAGCAGCTGAAATTGCAACAATTGCTGAAACACTGAGGAATCTATGATGCCTGAAATTTGTGGAACTTCCTGAAGGCTCATTTCCTCGGTTGTGACCTCCTGCTTGATTGCCATAAGCATAAGGATCAAGAACTAAAGGCTTTGGGACATTCATCTTACAGGGTCCCTTCAACAGGGGTGAACAAATACCCAAATTGCCTTGCAATGCAGTCGCATCTAAATTCTGAAACGCGCTCCCAACAGGAAGCCGGCCTATGAGCCTGTTATATGATATGTTAACAGCGAGAAGATTTTCCAACTTGCCAAGCTCTTGAGGTATCTCTCCATTCAGCTGGTTGAACTCGAGCTTCAGTATCTTCAGCCTCTTCAACAATGAAATGGACTTTGGAATTGAGCCACTTAACATGTTGTGGGATAAGCTCCTGTATTGGAAATTTATAATTCACAACTTAACATTAGCAACTTTTAAAAGCATATAAACTCGCAAAAATAGAGCAAAGAGGTAATGTAAAACTTACAGTAGGTACAGAGATGAGCAGTTGCTTATTTCATTAGGAATCACGCCTGTTAAAGAATTTCCATCAAGTTGAAGGATTCCCAAGCTGCCAGAATCACATATATCAGCTGGAATTGATCCAGTCAAATAACTGTTTCGAAGATCTAGCACGGTGAGGTTCTGGAAGTATCCTAATTCTGGAGGCAATCTTGATTGAAAATTGTTCCATGACAGATTCAAGTATCTCAACTTGGAGAATAGGCCCATCTCTGCTGCAATATTTCCTGTAAGCTTGTTGTTTGACAGATCCATTATCTGGAGAGACTCAAAGAACTTACCAGAACCGGGAGGAATCGAACCAGACAACTCATTCCCTGCAAAGTCTATTTCATCCAACCCCATGTTGAACAAGCCCTCAGGTATGCTACCATTGAAGGCATTGCCTCGTAGCCGGATCACTGATAAACTGGTACAGTAAACCAGGGATTCAGGGATGTTTCCACTCAATTTATTACGCGATAAATTGAGGTACTTCAATGATTTAAGGTCACCCATTGACAGTGGGAGTGATCCCTCTAAACTGTTGCCTGAAAAATCAATGTATTCCAGGTTGGTAATGTTACTTATCCATTGAGGGAAGCTTCCACCAAGCGAGTTTCTAGATAAACTGAAAAATGTAAGAGACTTGAGCATTTCGAGCGATCCTGGAATCATTCCTGTGAAAAGATTGTAACTTGTATCCAGTCTGCTTAAGTGTTGACAAAATCCAATATCAGCTGGTAGCGTTCCAGAGAATTGATTTCCTTGTAACAAGAGCTCTTTCAGGTTATGTAAGGCTGATATACCATTTGGTAATGAACCCGAAAATGCGTTACGCGAAAGATCCAATGTCCGGAGTCTAGTCAATGACCAAAGACCTCCAGAATTCATTGGATCACCTGAGAAATGGTTGTGGGAAAGATTGAGGTGATTCAAAGTTGTGCATCTAAGAAGAGTACTTGGAACAGGCCCTTCAAGAAGATTTCCAGCTAGAGAAAGATAACGAAGCGATAAACAGTTTTCGAAGAAATTATCAGGAACAGGCCCTGATAATGAATTATCTGATAGATCAAGAAACTGGATTGAGCGCATTTCAGAAAAAGATGTTGGAACATTTCCTGAAAGACTATTGCGGCTAAGATTAAGCCGTTGGAGGCCGTTTATGTTAGCTAACTCAGGACTAATGTTTCCAGTGAAGTTGTTACGCGACAGAGATAGTACCTTGAGAAACTGCAACTTTTCCAAGCCTCTTCCGATCTTCCCTGACAAGCCTAATCCATCGAGTGATACTTCGCGTACACGACCATTCACAGGATTGCATTGTATGTACTTCCATGAACATGGAGAGTTGTCATCTTCATTCCATGAGTCTAGGAACGAGGAGGGATCATGAAGGCCTGATTTGAAGACAATGAGGCCTAAAACATCATCGTTGAGTTGTAGAGAATCTTCATCAATACTTAGACAACCTCGAAGTGTTGCAAGTGATAGTAATGAAAACAAGAAAAAGAATGATGGCAGCTTCGGATTGATCATGATTATGTGTGTCGTCTTTCTCTGATGATTCAGTTAGTCATTGCTATAATGGAGAAAGATGATGGTGAAGTACTATGGTGGAGAAATGTTGAGATATGGGACTGTTAGATGTTGTACAGATTGGAAGAAAATGAAGTAACTTTGTTCACGGGTGAGATAGGAGGATGGGGTAGTGATAACGAGTAAAACAGTTGATTTGTGGTCCAAAGTCACATCTCAATATTTGACTATTCATTCTTTTCGTATAGTTAATAATTTTTTTTTTTTTTTTTTACTTCAAGAGAGGCATAAGAGTGTACAATACATATTAAAGATATAACTAGTGATAATCGATCTTACAACCTTTCGCATAAACAACAAGTAACATACCCCTAAACCAAATCCCTAATGGCCATAGTTAATCCTCTTAGAGTGAGAGAACTGGTTCTAAGAACGAGTATTGAGTTATGAATGTCATACGTTTTTGTGTATTTTACAAATGAGTAAAATACATAATAGCCTTGTATTTTTTTCAAAAAGCTGATTATTACTTGTGGTACTGTAATAATTTTATAGTTCACTCGTGCTCTTTAACATGTTACACATACACTCTAGACCTTAACTCCGTGAATATATAAAATGTAATATATGTACATAACACCCTTTTGTTCTTTAGATGATAAATTAGGTAGGACTTGTCAAACTCAATTGATCTCACAAGACCTTGTCCTTCATTAAAATTGCATTTAATTTCCTTGTGTCTGTCATCGTAAGCTGGTTAACTATTGCCTAAGATATTGGGTTCTTATGGTATTTCGTACACATTTCGACAATCTTGTTACTTCTTTTGTTTTATTAAAATAATCTCTTTAAATTTTAACATTTTTAAAATTTTGCATATAACTTCCGACTGTCACGATCACATATGCTCAAGACCCAAATTTCACGAAATTAATGTGTGAGACACACGCCCTGTTAACTTGAATGGACCAACTATCAACAAAAAGTTGCGTGCAATATTTTAAAAAATATCGGTGATTTATGAAGTTGTAGTGTATTTTATCTTTTACAAATAGGGTTATAGGATTTAATGTTGTATATGAGACCCAAAGCCACTACCATTTTACCTTTTTGTTCTTTACTCAACTTTTTCTTCCCCTTTTCCAATTTCGAGGTTGGTCTTAAATTCAAATGTGATGTTTAAAGCAAAGGCATTGAGGCCTAAGAAGAATGTCGTGTTGTTGAAGGAAATTCTCAGCAATGATAAGACGATCAACACATGGTCCAAAATGCAATGTAGACACCTCTGACACATTCCTAACTATTCCCAAAGCTATATTTTATTTTCTTTTTCTCCCATTGATAGGTTTTGCAAATTCATGTGTCGATTGCTATGTCATTTGCTGCTGTGTCCTTTCACTTTCTCTGTTACGATTTCAAATTGCAATATTGAAACAATATTGCTTTTGTTGTGTTTCACTACAAGAATTTTTTGTAGTTCACTACAAACACTTTGTTTGTTTCTTTGGGTCAAGAACTATAGGCATAGAAAATTGCTAGAAAAATGAGTTCACATGATACAAAAGGGGGTCACGGGTGTGTCTTGGCCACCATTTACTTGCTAGAGGCTAAAAAACAAAAGGTCCCACATAGTTTGTTGAATTTATCATCTTGTCCCTCAAGATAATTGACCCCCATAGTTTTTCATTTTTTTTGTCCAAGCCCCTATAGATTCAAGCACTAGATTCATTATAAGGTGCATTAGGGTACATTAAGTCTTCCAAGGCAAAAAGTTTGATGTTAAGTAATAGAATAATATTATATATTACTCCTTTTGTCATCACTCTTTTATCACATTTTATGTGAAATCTTATATGATATGCCAACTAGATTATTTTTATTTATCTTTCTTCTTTTTAATTAATTTTCTGTCTCTTAATTAATATTTACTCAAAATACTTTTCTTTATTTATTTAACATATCAAACCCCTTGTCTAAAAAAAAAATTATATTATACCCAAATATTGGGGAAACAATAATAAATCAATCGGTCAAAAGAAGAGAATTAGTCTTAAGTTTTTTTTTTCTTTCTTGTTGTGTGTCGTCTCATTGAAGAATTAATATTGATTTTTACATCTTTTGATGAAACCATCAGACTGATAACTACTAGTACATTCTACACTTTGGATGAAAAAATTGTTATTCTTTGCTTCAACTTCAAATAAATGATTGTTACTAGCAATAATAACAAAATTAAATTACGTTGGATATATATCATAATATTTTATGGTTAGTTTCTCCAAATATCTTGAATAAAGTTTCTAAAGTTTGATTAAACTTGATTCAGTTGGAATTCGTGAGCCCATAAAGATATTGTTTTCATTAATTCTTTTTAGTTATGTTTAGAACCTTTCAATGTGAAAGCTAGAAAATGGATCTGTAATTAATAGGATGTCATTATTTTATTTTATTTTGTCGAAATCATTATCTTACTGAACCATATGAAATTTGTGCTCTAGTTTTCTCTTTTATTGCGTAACGATGCTAAAATGCTAACTAAATGCATGCACTTAACACTTAATTTTTTATATCACGTAATCTATATTATCAAAAGATGTAAAAATTAAATTAATTCTTCAACCAGAACGACGCACAACAAGAAAGAAAAAAAATTGCTAGACTGATTCTTTTCTTTTGGCCGATTGATTTATTATTGTTTTCCTAATATTTGGGTCTGTTTTGGTTTTTTTTTTTTTTTTAATCAAGGAGTTTAATATGTTTAAATAAAGAAAGAAAAGTATTTTGAGTAAATATTAATTAAGAGAGAGAAAAAAGGAATTGAAGAGAGAGAAAAGAATTAAAAAGAAGAAATAAAAATAAAAATAGTCTAATTGGCATAACATGTAGGATTTCATGTAAGAGGTAATAAAAGAGTGATTAAAAAAAGCGTGATATATAACATTACTCTAATAGAATAACTAGGTTCCTAAAATCCATGACATTCAAGTGATAATATGGTGTTGAGACAACAAAATATCTTAGTTTATTTTATAACTTGGACCAATGGAATCCCTTTGAATAAGGACAAATTCATATTTTTTCTTTTGGGTAATTTACTGAAATGATCCTATATCTTTGCATTTTTTGACATTTAAGTCTTTTATTTTTTATTTTAGACAAAATGGTTATTCATTTTTCATTCTAGTGAAAATCGTTAGTCTTTAAAGTAACATTTGTCAATAAATAATGTTAGTGAGCACGTAGATGACACGTAGCCACAAAATGCACAAATCTTTAGGGATAAAATTGTCATGGGTAGTCTTCAACATGTCATCCACGTGATCACTAACGTTATTTTTTGACAGATATTGCTCCAAAGACTAATGGCTGTCACTAAAATAAAAGATGAAAAACTATTTTGTTTAAAATAAAAAATGAGGGACTTAAATGTCAAAAAAATATAAAGATCTAGAACCATTTCAGTAATTTACTCTTTTCTTATATAGATAATTTTTTTTATAGATACTAAATTAATTGTTTAGTTTAAAAATACGTTAAAAATATACACATTTTTTTTAAAAAAAAAGAAAATTTGAGGTGAATGTTGCAACCCCTGCTCATGTAAGAAAGTCTTCGCCCTCGTCTTTATATTTTCTTTCAAAAATTGAATGCTACATGGTGCAACAAGCAAAAAATGAAATAGTATAAAATGAAAAGATTTAAGAAGTACTCAGTACTAACTTACTATGTTACAATTATATACTAGTATCGGCCAAGTCTTGAAAACTTTGTGCTGACCGTTCACTTTTTCCGTAGCAAAAGCTTCCCCTTCTATCTGGAAAAAGTTTGGCTTTCATCTCTGTTCTATTCTGTGATTGGACCCTTTAGCTAAAGTGGATATCTCCTCGCTCAACCTGGCTTCAAAATCGGTTACTGTAGTGCGTTAAGCACAAGCAAAGCACCTAGCCTTATTTATTGCAAATCGATCACACACCCTGGATAAGTTATTTTTTTCTCATCGCTTCAATAAAATGAATTTAGGAGCGATTCCACGCACTAGCTGAAAGGCTGATTCGGATTTTGCCCCTTTGGACAGCTAGCGAACTAACTTCCTTTATTGGATAAGATAAATTGCCTATACTCTTGAAGGTCTCTTGCTTAAGGATAAGCAGTTATATCCGTATCAAGCTTATCATCTCTGTAGACACTATGTTATTTAAACTCCCAACATCAATGATTATTTTTGCACTGACCAATTCTGACATAGATTTGGAAATTCTATTCGCTAGGTGTAAAAGAATTACAATTTATCATTCATGAGAGAACTTTGGAGGACGATTATTAGAGGAATTGGAGAGGATGTGAGATGAACATAATAAGAATGGGCTAAGCGAGCGCTAGCTCCATATTGTTTAACTAGGTGAAGTTCATATTGTTCTTTGATGTTTCTTCTAGTGATTGCATGTCAAGTTGCACCATAAATGTCCAAAATACTCAAATTGCCCTTAACTTCTTCTTTTGGGATTAACATTGATTTATTTATTTATTTATTTTGGTCAAATAACATTGATTTATTTGACTAGCAAAAACTTCATTTTGCCTTTATTTTGTTGTACCAAGAATATTGAACAATCAGTTTGCCTCTCAATGTTATGGATATATAATCGCCTAAATTATTGTTTAAAAGTCGGATATCTCCCCCACTGCAATAGTCCCTTTGCATTTGAATTTACCAATATTATGCATCTTCGTACGAAACAACTTTACAATTATTTAAATTGGCAAATATTATTTATTTCATCTAACATAAAAAGAAAAAAATTCCATTGTACAAATTGGAATGAAATCATAAAGTCACCCTAGCTTCATATGCATGAAATCTATGAATATATATCTAACAAATACAAATGAAAAAATCAACATTTACAAAAATCAAGGTCTATGTGTGTCTACACTTTCTACGTACTTGTCCATCACTCTATTTTATTTTGTTATTCAAGTTTTGGAACTTTTTTCTCCACTTTATTGGCAGATAAGATAAGCATATTGGATTTGGGCAATTAGTAGATTAGAGGAATTTGTTTATGCAAAAAAAACTTTATAATCCATTTCCTTTTTACTTTTCTGTGTTTTTCGAAATTCTTACTTTATTTTGCTTAGGTTTTATATATTGTTAGATATCATTTTTATAAATGTTTGATTTCATATTTTATCTTATTGGATGCAATAAAAATTTTCCCTTTCTATTATATAGGTGCATTATATAAAGGTAAAATTTACTAGTCTAAATCCATATTCACAATTTAAAGAAATAGAGCCACTTTTTACTGTAAACATATAATGTTTGACCATTTCAAATGCAATAATAATATTAAATTCATGGGATATTTTACATTTAAATTAACAATATTTTACAGTCTATATGAGATTGTTCCTAAAATGAAGCAATAAAATAATTTTCCAAACTTGTTACCACAACAATTAAGGAAATTAAAACTTGTTGTTACCCCCCAATCAAACACTTTCCAAATTGATTGGGGGAAATATTAGCATTTCCCAACATTTAGGAAGTAACTTGACATACTTGCTTTTAAGTTCAATGGTGAAAATGCAAATCAGAGTACTAAACTTCATGGGCTTGGAACAAATTTGGAAATGTTTCCGAAAGACTTATTTAATGTGACATTGTACTTGAGGAATGAAAGTTTCCAATTGAGGGGGAAATTTTAGCATTTTCCAATATTTAAGAGTTAAACTTGACATATTTACACTTGTTCAAAGGTCAAAATGAAAATCATAAGCGCAAAACTTCGCGTATAGGAAGGGCTTCACTTTTCTAACATTACAATACTATATTTGAGGAAATGAATTATTTGTTTTTTAAATTAAACCAAACCAAATCAAGTATTATTCCGTTAGGTAGAAATTTGAAAATTTCTGAATTAACAAAAGAGAGAGCAAAACATTTGAACAATTTTACAAGAACAACTTTACATATGTATTGTGATATTATATTTAAGGAGTGAATTGTTAGTCTCTCACTTGAAAAGGGAAAAACACAAAGCATAAAATCGAACTAATCTTTAGATGTTGGGTTCATACTTCTACACCATAATTTTGTTTTTAATATAAAGTTGGAGTGAATTGTTCCATGGTTCAGAAAGCCTCATCAATGAAGTATTTAAGAACATTTTGAAATGCCAATGAAAACTTTGAAATATGTAGAAAAACATAAAACCTAAAAACAATATATATTTAGTGACTAGTATTCATGGAAGGAAATAGTAATGAGTAAGATATAAAATGTGACCTACATACTCATCTATCATGCATAATGATCATCCTTAGCAATTAATGTATCACATAAAGAGTCCTGTATTCAATTAATTGAAGACAAATAGGTGATGATGATAAGTTGTTAACGCAAATATTTCGAGTATAAAGCTGTATATATAATAATAATTTTAAGTCAGGACCCAGACACCTAAGTTCAAAGTGTGCAATCATGTAATGAGAGAGATCGGGATATGTAATTATACAACGAAAATATCAAATATAATGATTTTTTTTTAAAGAAAAAATATATATATATATATTTTTTCAAGTTGAGGGTGTTCACATCTCATCAACACATAAGTCTGCCACTGTTTTAAGATATGAAATGTGGCTTTTTTTAGTTTTATTTTTAATAATGGAGGTAGACGATGAAAGGATAAAAGCTAAGCTATCATTTTAGATGAAGTTTCTTCTCATTTGATGGTCTCGGTTTTCGATTGTCAATAAAAGACCAAATATGGGTAGAATACTTCTAATTTTCAATTAGTATTTCTTAAATTTTCAAATGAAAAATGGAACTAATTTTTGTTTTTATAATTTCCAGCGCATAACTAAAAACTTAGTATGTTTGTGGCAATATCCTACCCATGATAATTACTTTTCTTTCTTTCTGTTGATTCTCAGGATGGAATGTCACAATGGGAAAAACGTGGAGGGTACGTCCATGGAAGAATATGGTGCTTCAATTCTTGGATAAATGGAGATGTTTAATTGGGTATTTGCTGAATGACAAAAAGAAAAATTAAGTCCTGGACTCGTCATTAGACAGCATGCCATTAAATTCTTCCCTTCGTCAGATAAAAGCTTCCGGGTCGGGCGGGGTCGTCCTCATGCATAATATGAAGTTGTCGGTTAGTAATTTATTATGGTTAAATGTTTCAAACTCAAATTCATGTCGTCTCATAATAAATATTGTATGACTTTTGAATGATTTAAAATATATGTTGGGACATATCTTACACGATCATACTTAGAGTGAGTTTGTCGTTATTTAGAAAAAGAAAGAAACTCACGAATTTGGCCTGTCGCACCATACACGTAGTGGAAAAATGGGTTTCTTGTGTCTGTTCTTGTCATACCATCTGTTTCTTTTGTCACTTTCTAGTGCAATTACACATCTCGGCACATGCTCTAATGGAAGATTACAAACGACTGAGAGGCCCTCCAATTACCCTCAAAAGAAAGGACAAAAGGGAAAACAATTGGCCATCTTTGGAGGATGCACTAAATTCCTTTTCAACTCTTAGACACAACTCTTGTTCTTTTGTTAGTCTAAATTTTAAGATATTTTTTCAAAATGTTGCATTATATCATAGTAGTCAGCGATGCCCTCAAAAGTTAAGTGGAGTGGTCTGATAGTGATTTATTGTGATTAAACGTATCAAATTCAAAATCTACGTCTTTCATCTCAAATATTGCATGACCCTTGACTAATCTGAAGTATGCGTTGAGACATGCTGCTACACCACAGAGTTTATAACTTTGGGATGAATCTAATATAATCCTACTTACGATGAGTTCGTCGTCATAGGAAACAAAAAACAAAAAAAAAGAATTTAGTCCTACTTCATTATTATCTTCTTCTTTTTTAATTAAAAGGAAGCGTAAAGTCATACAACACATATTAAGATATAATCAGCGAGAATCGATCTCGCAACCTCTTGCATACAGCGATGCCCTCAAAAGTTAGGTGGGGTGGTCTGATAGTGATTTATTGTGATTAAATGTATCAAATTCAAAATTTATGTCTTTCATCTCAAATATTGCATGACCCTTGACTAATCTGAAGTATGAGTTGAGACATGCTGCTACACCACAGAGTTTATAACTTTGGGGTGAATCTAATGTAATCCTACTTACGATGAGTTCGTCGTCATAAGAAACAAAAAACAAAAAAAAGAATTTAGTCCTACTTCATTATTATCTTCTTCTTTTTTAATTAAAAGGAAGATTAAAGATATACAACACGTATTAAAGATATAATCAGCGAGAATCAATCTCGCAACCTCTTGCATACACTACGAATAACCTACTTAATTATTATTTGAGTTGTGGGGTTGCAGTCCCCTCGATCGCATCTTTAGCTTGTAATTTTTTTTTTTTTTATTACCACTACTTAGTCTTTATATCTCCACTAATTTTAAATTCTAAAATTACTCGACCCTATTGAAAAAATATACTAATTTAGTTTACATCGTCTCTTATGCTTGTAGTTGGCCTAGGGTAGCATTTCTTTTAGAATAAGACATGCAGATGAAGACGGTTGTGTCATGCGCATGCACGTCAATTTCAAAAGAATTAAAGGGAAACTTCAGAGTGGAAATAAATTAAAGCAAGTCAAATAATGTCACTCCAAAATAGGTAAAACATTTCATCATGGCTTCTAAAGTAAGAAAGAGAAACAAGGGAGGTAAAGATAGGAGATCCTCTTTAGATCAACTTTTTGTTTCGGTAAACTACAAATTCGTCTCTCTATTTTGTTAGAATTCCATGTTAAACCATTTTGTATCATAATAATATAATAATTCGGCCCTTAAGGGTATAGTTCAATAGTAATGGGGTGAAATTATTCTTTTGATGTCACGAGTTCAACACTTCCTACTGTTTTGGAGTTCTTTCTTTGATTGACCTGGTACATTTGTGGGGGCGCACCGTTGGACCCAAAAATTTATCAGATGGTGGTCGGGCTCTATCAGTTGAGTTCCCACATCATCTAAAAAAATAATTTAATAAGGGTTTATAAGAATGTGACAAAAGATCTCCTACATTCATCAAATAGAGAGAGAATTAATCTGATTTTTAAAAATCATTGAGAGTTTTTAGATTATTAAAAGATAGTGAAAGGCCTATGCCACTAGCTATTTGGTTTAGTAGTATGATTCTCGCTTTAGGTGCAAGAGTTTCTAAGATCAATTATTGTATAATATCTTAAGTGATGTAAAATAATTTAAGTCTCGCTTAAATAAAGAAAAAATAAAAAATTCCATATCCATTAAGCCATGAAAATTTTGTGTATGCATGAAGATTATATGGATATCAATATCTCCTCACCAGGCCGACAGTATTAGAACCATCCACAAGCTCTCCAAATCGATGCTTTTTGTTGTCCAAAAACAGAAACTAAAATAAAATTGGCAACTCACAGTTTTGGGTCACTCGTCAACTAACTTTAACTATAAATTAAGATAGGTTGTGGGGCAGATTTCATATGAATGGATTAAAGAATCCATTCATATCTTTTAATTGGGCAGGTTTCACAATCATCCCAATTTGGGGTATTTTGGAGGGAAAAAAAAAAAAAAAACCAGTTTATAAAATGTCTATGTTATCTCTAGCATTTTATTTAAAAGCTTATATCGATGCTTATCGCTATAAAAAGGATAATTACGTAATTTTTTATTTTAAATTTCTTTCCATTCCTTCTCCTATCCAAACAAAAAGATTATAAAATCTTTGCACTTTTGTTCTCTTATTATTCTCTTGCAATCCAAATAAGGAAATTCTTTTCCTTTCCTTTCCTTTCCTTTATTTTTTTCCTCTACTTCACTCTTCTTTCTTTTCCCTTGTGCAATCCAAACCGGTGGTTCAAATTGAAAATAAATTTAAAATATTTTTGGGACCAATGGAGACAATAGCCCTATTCCCCCACAAATATATCCGGTCATGAAATTCCCAAGGAATTCATTAAGAGGAATATTTCTAATAAAGATGGTTTGGTCTAGCATATGCCTGCTGGTTTTTCAAATACATTAAGTTATCAGAGTACGATTAACCACCGAATTAGAAATCACTGCTTATATACCCGATATTGGCCAAATAATCTCACTTGGAAAGAACTGCTCCCGACTTATGAGCATAGTTTTTAGTCTCCACATGCATATCTCAAGTGTAATAGTGTAAAACTAAGTGATTTTTATGTGCTTATTGTCCGCTAGCAATTGAACTCACTTAAACTATGGTTTTCTCGAGTCTCATCTTTGTTGTGAGCTGTGGAATGCTGTCTTTATTGAACACCATGACAAAATTTGGTCAGTCTTAGTTGGAGATGCAAAGACTAGCTTACTACTAGCCAAAACATTGTACTCTAGATGTAGCTTAATCATAAAATTCAGACGAGCATTGCTACATATCATCACTTCACCCTCTTATATAATAAAACTGCTACCAGATGTATGCAAGAATTGACAATTCAATACATAAATTCCTACTATACAAATGAACAATGAACGTACCGGGTGACAAAGCATTACAAATTCAGATATGATTAGCATAATTCCCTTTGATGTGAAGAAAGACAATTGAGAGGAAGCTAACCTCAGAGCCCGCTGCCGGATCCTTGATGCAACAACCGCGATTTGAAATGCAGAAGAAAAGCATCTGGCAAGCACACCAGCATGAGCGAGGCAAGGAAAACGAGTGCTTCTCCACATGCAGATCGAACAAACACACACACACACACACACACACACACACACACACACACACATATATATAAGAGAATTCTGAAGAGAAAATAAGGCATTCTATCAAAAAGAGTCGGCTATACAAGGTTTGGCTAACATCTAATATGAAAAATTGATTATCTATCACAACTGACAAGATTTGCTACAAACCAAAAACCGAGTGATACCATCAGGTTTTGACACACTAAGAACTCTTTTGATAAATCAGATAAGAGAATCGTAATAACCATATGTATGTCTTCTGTTATACTGCATCAAGCTTGCGTATGTCCGATCCCAAACTCCAATATATAAAGACTCATCATCTGGACTCAGAGATACCCCAGATATCTCACCAAATAGGTCAATCTCTTGTCGCTTCTTGTAATCTGCCTTAGTGCTGTAGATATGGACAAAATCTGCAGGTTCGGCCACCACAAGAAACTGTCCATCAGATGAGAAATGGATTGATCGCACTGCACCCATGTTTCCTTTCAGAATTGCCATTGGCACTGAAAGGTTCCTTAAGTCCCACAATCTGCAGGTCTTGTCTTGATTCCCTGTGGCAAAGACACTTCCTTGTGGATGCCATGCTGATGCAAACGAGTAATCAAGATGACCAACGACCGAGGCTACCGACTGAGACAGGGAAAAGGAGAGTTTCATTAAGTCAATGTTATCATGTTCAAAGAAAATGACACATTCTAATTCCCTTCCTATGTTCTCCAGAATCCTTTACAAGGAAATTTGGAGAAACCCAATCTCTAGGCGTGCTGTGTGTGTATTTTTCTTCCCTTTCCCATTCATGCAGGAGACATGTTCTTGTGTACCAGCCAAAAAAGAAAACCAGAAAACTGAAATAGATTGTCTCACTTCATCGAAACAAGTCGAATCAAGAAAAGAAACTATTATGTAGTTTACTGCTGCCAAAAATATAATTTCAAATCAGAATTGACTTGGGAAGATTTGGATTTCTCAAAACTTCCCCTTAATCCGATTTCTCAGCATTTGTTGATATATTGATCAGGTATCAGATGCTATGAGTACCTTTCCATCGCGGGCATCCACAAGTAATCCATCAAGATCATCTCCAACAACTGTCAGAAGCTTACGATCTGGGCTAATTGATGTATGCTGCACCAATAAGCATTTACAGATCAGCAAGATATGAGTGTTCGCTGCAAGATTGAATAGTTCCACAGCTATGTACACACATAATCATAACAGTACTACCAAAAGAATGTTAAAGAAGCTCCATAAAGCCAGACTTCCTGAATGAAGATAAACATTTATAGCCACATGCTAAATCCCTTTTCCATGCTCTTGGTATCTTAGTTTTAGCATTTTGTGATCCCTCCCTCTACAACCACCCAATTCCATCCCGCATTCTAAAGAGGAGTATTGTGTCTCTATATAATATAAGATGCTATGTTAGCTCCTATGAGCACCTTGAGGAATTCCTTTCGCCAGTGATTAGCAAACACAAAGGTGCACTAAGGACCTGAGAGCTAGTCGCATTCCAGCGAGTCCCAGGCATTTACAAAAGCCAACAGAGCCAGTATTTAGACAGAATTGTGAAAGTGCTGTGGTCGACAAAGAGCTACACCATGCGAGCACAGTGGGAGCCACTTAAACCATCTTTTTTTTGAAAGGTCAAAAGTACTTGAACCATTAAGAGCTTGCCTTTAGAGTCCTAGACACCTGGTTATATCTAATGATATGATTAGGGCATGACCAGGATGTCCTGTGTATTACAGGAGGTCAACTGTAACACCCTGACCTCATCCCACGTTGGAAAGAAGTATCTGTGTTCTGTATATAAGTCCTTGGATCCTATGGGTAAAACACAATACTCTCAAATCATTCAGATCATTAAAGATAACACCCCCAACTCCATCCCACATCAGAAAAAGGAGTAGACAAAAGATAGCACCAAGAAAAGTAGTAGACAAAAGATGGCACTAACAGATCATTCTCAAATCATTCAGATCATTAAAGATGTCAATTATCATTTGAATTAATGGGTAAAACACAATACTCTAGAAACCAAAGCTTGCCAAAATTTAAGTAGACTGATGAAGAATATCAAAGGAAGATTAAAGAGAAAATGTAACCAAGTACTAACATTCACTGGCCAAGGGAAACGGAAGTGATTCATTAGCTGAAACGTCTCCATGTCATATTCTCTTACACCACAGTCATTATTGGATGCCATAAAATGGAGGCCACCACTGCACAAAAGGTTGTATTGAAAAAAATTTATTGCTAGGGCAAACTAATGTAGCTTATCAATAAATGAAAAAAGAAGCATTACCTCAAGTTGTCATATATTTCAATAGCATTAGTTATGGCATTGTCTTCATGAGTAGTCCTCGTACAGAAGCTTATTCCAGGTTTATCTAAACACTGCAAATATAAGAATTAACAGATTTCTAAACTAAACCAAACCAAATCATGTCCCACTAGGTGGGGTCCGAATTAACAGATTGCTATTTGAACAAAATAAATTACAGTCGATCAGAGAAACCACTAGATAATGTCTATGATGGCTGAAAGTAAAAATTGCTTGCAATTAGGTGACCAAGAAGATATGTTGCGCGATTCTCCAATTCAAAATCATGGAAAATCACTGGAGAAGCCATTCATAATATAAGAAGTAACGAAGACAAAGTCAATTGGTTTTTAAGCTCTGAAAGTTCCGTGAAGATACAGTTCTCACCTTCGATCACAGGGGACATCTCTAAACAAAATAGCCATGGACGGATGGAAAGACCGGAAGAAAAGATCCATTTTTGTTGAAAAGACAGAGATGAATGTGGACAGAGCACAGACCTCAGACCGATCGATTAAACCTATTAATGGGTCGCCACCTGTGTGGTTGAGATTTTTTTTTTTTTTTTTTTTTTGAGCTAAGGGCGTCCTAAGGCATTTTACATCACTTAAGATGTTATACACGAGAATGGATTTCAAGACCTCTCGCATCAAAAGCGAGAATCATACCACTAGACCAAATGGCAGTGGTGTGGTTGAGAAATTTACACCCCTTAACCCCACATGCACTACTATACACATTCAACTTAATTTTTGAGAAGCCCCTTGCTTGAGTTCCTCTAAAAACATTCTTGGTTCATTTTATGTATTGCCTGGAAACGAGTACAACTAAAACATTGGTGGTAAAATTAATTTGAGCCACTTTCTTACAAAATGAACCTTTCCTGCAGGCCAAAAAGGGGCCGTGGGACTGGTGGTTGCAAGTTGATAATAGCACGACACTTAGTAGAATGGGAAAGGGGCAATGACCTTAATCTTTATCGCTAATTTTTGAAAGAAATTAATTTTACATGAAACTTGGTTTATGAAACAATACTATAAAATTACATATTTAACTATCTCCTTTCCCCTATCCCCAATTTCTCTTCTCAATTTTCCTCCTCACTTTCTAAAACTTGAGTAGGTCTATTTCAAAATATCTTATTGTCCAACTCGTACTTTTAGGATGCCTCAAAATTCTACATTTTCACAACGCTAATAACTTTTATCTTAGTTGCCTCTCCCTTTCAAGTAGACAGCGAGAATAATGTCAATAACACGTTATATTAGAAAAATAGATAATAAAATTTCAACAATCTACAGTCAAATACAAGATATAGATTGATGCTGATGTAAGTCACAAACTCAAGGCAAGGTGGACAAAGTGGAAAAGCACATTAAGAGTCTTCTATATACACCTTAAGCTAAAAGAGAAGTACTATAAGATAGACACAAGATCAACTTTTTGGTATGGATGCTAGCCATGAAAGATATTCCATTCCCACATTACTTCCAACTTGAATCAACCACCTCCCACCATTACACATGCAGAAACACAAACATTGAGCAACACAAATACACGACCAGAAACAGAAGCACTGCATGCATAGATTGATAGATATGTATGTTTACGTGCATAATGGGGGGAGAGAGAGAGAGAGAGAGAGAACATCAAAATGCCAGCTCACCTTACAAATAAGTTCACCTTGGAAGCCTCCAGCAACCAGATACCGTTCACTCACTGCCAGTGTGCTGATCTGAGTTTGAGTAAAACCTTCCAATAAGCTTCCTGCATGTTTCTAGATACCAAGAATATAGGAGAATTAGTGTAATGGCACAGGAAATGCAACTTGAATCAACTTATTAATTTAGAAGCAATCAGAAAGAGATAATATATCCAGAATGGTGGACTAGCCCCATTTCCGATCCATAGCTAGAAAAGAAAAAGGAAAGAAAAGGAAATGTTGAAACAAATTTTCCGGACTTTGTAAGATATTATTCAACTACCTCTGTAGGCATTATATGTCCGGAGAAGTTAAGGACCTCCGATAAGCTGTGAAGTATTGATGACCAGTGCATGACTGAGTAGTTGGACATTAGATACACATCGTGTTTTGAGGAAGCCCATACTAAGTTTCTAAGCTGCACATGAGAACCATGAATAGGGTTATGTATTTTCCCTTGTAAATATAGGAGGAACTCACACAAAAGCAACATGATTTCAAGAGTATATCAAAATTCATATACAGATGATATGATATACCAAACCAAATCAAACCAAGCCTTATCCCACTACGTGGGTTTAGCTAATATAGAGAGGAGACGAGGAAAAAAAAAGTTGTCCTAAAAGCAGCAAGCATGGAAAGATGGATGACGAGATAGGGAAGGTGGGATGGTAATTGTCATAAGACCAAAAATTCTCATATAATACATAAATGATACATTAACACTCGTTAAGAAGAATGGAGAATAAAAACAAGAAAAATAGATTACAACATAGAGTCTGCCCCTCCTAAAGCTCGTTAAGGACGAGACACAGAGACACACACATAGGGGGGAGGGAGAATTATTCTCCCAGCTTAAGTAACGACGTGACATAGGAAACAGACAAGATACTTAGCTTATATCAGATAGAAAGTAATTATTCACACCATAAGAAGTAAGGCTATATATTTCTCAAAAAAGAAGTCCAGCTATTTATGAAATTTTATGGCCGCTAAAATAAAGAAGAATAAGTTTTCATGTCTAAAAAGATGGCAGTACATCAATGATATGATGGACTCTTATACTTATTGATCGCATTATACACTATTTTCCTGACAAGGCAAATGGAGGAGACAAAAAAAGTGCCTAAATAAGTTGCAACAGAATATAGCTGGTTCAATTTACAGTTCCCTGATTGTAATAATTTTTGCACCCCTTTTACTTTCCTCTTATATCTTGGTTGCTCTTATGACAACGGTAACATCAAAATGAAGTCACAACCTAGAAGAAGAAAGAAGGAAAGGCAGGCAGAAGAGAGGAGAGGAAATATTAACATATTGAAGTATTAACCATAAGAAACATAAAAGACGATGGGATAACAATAGGAAGCACACAAAATATGCACCGCAATCACTGCAGCCGCATTACTAATGCATTCTTCTCCACCCTCAATTTGTTATGTCTGTAGCTTATGTCAATATGCATATGTCTTAATCGAATATGCACTTCCAAACAAGATACTATAACCATTCCTATAAACTTTCAAGTCCTTACTACAGCAAACAAAATCAGGAAACCAGGAACAGAAATTGCAAGTTTTCATGAAACCTCAGAACAAACACCAAAGGAAAAATATAGGCAGCTCGAATAGTAACTTCAGAGTAGCTACGCATTGTGCCATTTGCTACAACTCCTAAGTTTTTAATGAAGAGGCCAGAGTCATTCAACATGGTTAAAATATGTGGCTAAAATTATTAATTTTCCAAGTGTAAATGGAGATTACATTTTTAAAGTTTTCTAAACTCCCATGCCAAAAGAATTATCATTCCAATTGTACTAAGTTGCCAGCTATGTTGCTCGGTAGATGCTACACATCAAACATGACTTTAGTGTTAAGCAAGCTTCTATTAAGAACAATAAGCTGGCAAAAGTCAGATGAGGTTGAACATGGATGACCAGCTGACATATTTACCATTAGACCTCCGATTTATATGACCTCATCTGTTTCCCCTTCTTTTATATACCCTAGATATATCAATACTGCTTAGCTTGAATAGTATATTCTAACCAACAGAAGAAACATATCCAAATATTCCTTTTAAGTAAAATATAAGTACATAATCATGACAAACAATTTTACGGATGCCCATCAGTAAACACTTCTCTACTTTCCAGGTTTTTAACCTGGAAATATATATATAGAAAAATGGGGACCTCAGTATGTACAAAATAAGAGTATTAAAAGACCAGATAAAAAGAGAGAGAAAGACAAAGGGGGCCTCATAAGCACATCACAGCATTAAAAGACTCCAAAGGTGAGATATCTAGTAATTACAATTATCTTGCCTAAGAATGCACCTTAACAGATTATAAATGAGAACATATTTAGAGGTGCATGTGCCAGCAAGAGACAAGATGCCATCATCCACCCACTTAAACGCTAGTAAATCAATCATGCAGAACGACAACCAAGGAAAAGGCAGAATTCGATGATGCAAAACAGAATACCTGGAAGTGAAGTATTGTAGGCTTCACCAATCTCGTATTATGAAAAAACTCATAGTATGTGCTACCCTTTGGCACAGTCTTGAATTCCTGCATGTCCAATTATCATTAGGTCAAGAAAAAACGTAAGAGAAACAAAAATAGATAGGGTTGGCAGGAGAGCACACAAACTACGCACCTTATCAACAGCTTCGCCAGATAAAGGTATGTTCTCATAATTCTTGTACTGCTCCAGCCTTGTCCTTCGATAATCTCCCCTTGTTACATTCAACCTCGACCATGGAATGCCCTGCAAGTCTTTTCCTTTCCTCGCTTGCGCGGCTGATGTATCTGTCACTTTCATAAGCTACACAGATTTGGATAGAATTAGAAAATGAGTCATAACCTAATGGTTATATGCTTTATCTATTGTGACCTACTCAAACTCGGAAGACGTAGAAAACAACTCACAAACTAGTGATTCCATAATTGATATAAAAATCCGTCTAAAGGAATATAAGGGGGTTCCAGAAGACACTACTAGGCAAAATCAATCATAGAAAGTCAAGCAGGAAACTGCTGCTTAAGCTAGAGCAATTACTAATGTCATAATAGCAACTCCAGGACATTAAAAAAGAATCTGCAAGTGCAAGTAAGCTAAAGAGTATGATCTGAATCGACAAAACCAAATGCAAGAAAAAGAGAAGATCAATCAGATGGAACTGAATGTTACAATCAAAGTACTCGAACAATGAATATCTTTCCGATAATGCCAGTTTTAATATATAACGAATAAATACTACTCCGAATGTTTGTGCATGTATACAGGTATACAAATTAAACAAAACTAGTAAACTAACCAAATCATAATCATCATGGTTTGCATCATCAGCTTCAGGTTCAGCATAAGGCTCCCCATCAAATTCATCCATTGAATCCGCCACATCACCGTCATCCGCCATGTAATCGAATTGGTCCACCCGGTGATAAGACATGCCCTTTCCCTTTAATTCACCCCTGCATTACACTTCTTAAGACAAACAATAATTCCATTATTAAACATTCATCATAAATAACTACAGAAATAATATATATGCAATAGCAGCCTCATTTTCCATCCATCTAATAAAGCAAAACTACAAGCTTTGAAGCATCCACAGCTTGTACCTTTGCTCTGGATCATTATCATCATGCAGGTAGCAGAAAGAAATAAGTTTCTTTTTCTTTTTCGTCTTCTTTAACTAACATAACTTCAATCAATACAGGAATAAAATAAATGGAAAAGGAATTTAGCCAAAAAATAAAAAATAAATAAAATTATCTATTTTGCATTAAATTAAAAACCTTCTTTACATAACTTTCTACAGCTAAAGAAAAACCAAGTAATCAACATATATTAACAAAAAGACTAAAAATCTGAGAACAAACCCAAAAATAATTGCCTATATAGAAAAATGAGTCCAACCCTCTCCTGAAACCCGCGCATAGTGGACCTTCGTGCACGAGTTGCCCGTTTTAAGCCCATCTAGAAAAAAATCAGTTACCCACCAACCAAAACCATACATATTAAAAAAAAAAAAAAAAACACCAAAAGACCCTAAAATTCTTCCACTATACACATACATATAGATACAAAAATGAAGGGCAGGGCAGTGCAAGAAACTCATGCTATTTGCGTTCCAGAGAAGGGTTGGACCCACTTTGGCTATATTATATACATATAGACTTACAAAAAGAACAAACTTTTGCAGCTAACAAATACTAGAAAACTCTTCAAGAATACACACACGTATACATACACAAATATATACTTTAAAGAACAATTTTTCGGAGTTAACAAATACTGGCAGAATCAAATAACCTTACCTACACAGCCACAAAATTGAGAAAAAAAAATGAAAAAAAAAAGTATGAAAAAAAAAAAGAACAAGAATAGTTCTACTACACTAACTACTCACTAACCTTTATTCTATAAATTTTTTTTTTTTTTAAAACAAATTTTCGCATACACATATAGCTGCAAGAATTAAAGATTTATACACACACATATACATATACATGGTGGGGCCCACCTATTGATAAAATACAAAGAAGAGAATGATACAGATGAATAGATGGATGCATACCTTTGAAAGGTTTTTTTGGGTCTTTACCAAAAATAAGTTTTCTTTATAAGGCTTTTATACTATGCTGTAACTGTTTATGTGTGGTGTGAGAGGTGACTTTTACCCTTTCCTTTTTCTTTTTTTCTTTACAAAAAAAAAATTAATTAATTAACTCATGAGAAAGCCTTTGGCTTGGCTGATGATGATTATGATGAAGGGTAAGGAAAGAAACAACACGCTTGTATTATGATTACTGTTAGTACTTAGTAGCAAGTGAGAGGGATGGGAAATGGTGGTGGGGGCTCCATTTCCAAGATTGGAGGGCCATTTTTTGTTTTTTTTTTTTTATTATAATAGAGATAAATTTATAGATTAAATTTAAAAAATTTAATTATAATAAATTATTATTATTCTAATGAATTATTTGGTGTACACGTTTTGTTTTCCATGCTTTGCTCATTTTGTGTTTGAGAATAAATTTTGACTAAGAAAAAGTTGAATTAGTTTGATAAAAGCACACATTTAGATTGTGCTTTTATTATACAATGAAAATCTTTAAAGAATGGTAAGATTTTGCTTGCCTAATGATCTTTCCGTGTGAATCTAAGGAACAGATCTTGTTTTCCATTCTTAGAAGTAACTATTCAAAATTTGTTGTATTTAATAGAGATAATCTAATGTAGGATTTCTTAAAGTATTAATGGAGTATTATATGAATATTAACATTTAGGGCGATTTTTTATTATTCTTAGAAGATATTTTTTGTATTCTTTGTTTTGGCGACTTCCTTCTCAAGTGAGTGACTTAGTAAGCAAACTATCTTCAGCATCGATAAAATCTCTATCAATAATAGACCGGAATGACAATGAATATAAAATTTACAAACACTCGCCAAGTTTTCGCCTTAAATGAGAAACTTTTGAGATACCCTACAAGACTAACAAACTTGTTCCTAAATTTCATATAACATATTCTTCTTATTTTCTTTATAATATCCATTTTTTAATTTATATTGTACACATACTAGATCACAATTGCATTTGCTCATACATCACAATACATAACCATGTATCAATTGTCTATTGAACTTTGAACTTGCCTTAGTTCATTGACTGCGTATAATTAATTATTAATCCAACTTGTCGTCAGTGATGTATGAATGGTTTTCTTTTCTTTTCTTTTTTTTTTGACGAAATTTATGAATGGTTCATATTATGTAATTCTTTGAGTATCATATGGTTCTGATATGTTCGACACTTCAAATAGACTAGTGGACGAAGTGAACATTAAGGTTGGACCCCAAAAAACAAAAAAAAAAACAAAATAGTGAACACTAAAGCATTGATAGCTTTCTTCTGCTAACAGCGGCCAACTACATCATCAAATCTAGTATTCACTAACCATTGATATTATAAATATTTGATTGGGGTGCGAAGAATATAAAACCCATAACAAACTTTCTAAAACATATATTAATTTAACTGTTATAAATAATGAAAATGTTATGCAATTATCCATATTGATCAATATTCATCCGACGAAGATTATGGTTTATAATTACTCAAACTTTCATATAAATAATGTTTATATAAGTCATGTATTTTGAGCCTAGGTAAAATCTAGTCGTATACAACTTCTCTTGTATATTGACTATAAATAGAGTTCTTTGCATTATACAGTTACACAAAGAAAATCAATACAAGTTTCTTCTCATCTGTTCTATTATATTTGCCTTTATTTTTATTGTCTCTTTTAGTTTTATAACACGTTATTAGCATAATTAGTCTCTATCAATCATCATTGTTTCATCACTGTTAAAGAGACAAATATGAACGTTGGGAAGAAAAAGTATTATTGATAACATGAGCATATTTCATGTTGCGACCGGTAAATTTTCTTTTAATATTTTATTAATTTTATTTTGAATATATATGTCTAATGATATCAAATCTCATGAGCCAAAAGTTCATTCTTTGAATATCAAGCAATGATAATTTGCCTGAAACGCTTCATATTGACATCCATATGGTCACGAACTAGAAGTTTGTCACTTTTGATATATCGTGCAATAATTATGCTATAAACCCTTGAGGTTGAAATCCATATGAATGCTATAAATTTTGGAGAAATAATTTTAAAAAAGAAATCACGCATCCCTGAAGGATTACGATAAAATAATAATATTCCTTGATTGTTATCTTCATGAAAGCTAAAACCTAAATATAATATGATAAAGGATAAGTATATCCTATCGCAAAATTTGAAAAGAAATATATGATCATCATTAGGCAATGATCTTCCAAAAACTCTCTAGGAATTAATTTATCTGTAATTGCATAATTTTAAAATTATAAGCGAGCTTAATTCTGGAATGTTTAAGTTCTCAACTAAAATTGTGCGAAAATAATATGAAAGTGGAAGATATGTTAGAGAGGAGTATATTATATTTTTTATGCCTTGAATATGTTTGTGCATTAACAATATTGAGAGCATGACTTTGAAAACATGTTTTGAATTGTTATCATATCCTTTAAGCAAAATAATGAACTTTGATAAAATATCATCAATTATGCAAATTGGCTTATAATCATTCCCTGAAGTGAATGATATACCATCTTATTGTCATCGATGTGATTGTGACCATAATGGTGGCTATAATATCTATACATATTATGATAATCATAAACAACTCAAATTTTAGAAAGCCTAAAAATAATTGGGAGATACATGAAAAAAGAAAGGAATGATTTACAAAAGAAATCCTTATAATTGCAAATATATGACTTGAAAAGATATTAGACACATACTTGTTATATGTTTGGATATCTTGTTGATGTCTACCACTTGTGTGCCACTTATATTAGTTACAAACTTGTGTGCCACTTACATTAGTGACAAACTTGTGTGCATGTAGCCTTCATAGTATATGATGGTCAACCATCACAAATTTCATGGTTGTATTACATTTTTGGCTTTTAAATGATGTCTCTGCTTGGTAGATCTTAACTATAAAATGTAGTAGTATTCTTCATTTTTAGAATTTTTTTCACGTATGTTATAAAATTATTGAAATTCTCCAACTTCAAGAAGAAAAATAAATTGAGATATCAACACCGAAAAATAATGTATATAAAAATTACATCATGTTATGTACATGTAGATAATGCAAACATTGCAATTAGATCAAATTTTTATTTGTGTTCATGTATGAAATAAATGTATTTTATACAATGGTTGAACTTTATTAAGTGTTATTGTTTCTCGCAAATAATTGTCTATTGAGAAAAAAATTGAATTACAATTATTATGTAATACTTGATTAGTTTTATTTTGAATATACTTGATTATATTCATATATTAATGAAATATATCAAATTTTGAAATCATGATGTTAAATTATAATGAGAAACTAATTTGAATACAATGAATAAAATTAAAAAGTTGACTCATGCACTCAATTAGATGTATTCTTTAATTACATATATTCTATATATGAATAGTATTTCATTTATATAGGTTGACATTGATATAGAAATTGGTTGTGCTTGAGTCTAATGTTTAGCACATTTAATAAAGATTGAACTTGTCCCAACAATATAAAATATGTGATATATCATAATGTATGATACATGTTGTTAGCCCAAATAGCTTCTAATCTTTATTTTGATGATAACAAACCATGATTATATTTAATGTGTTTGTTTAAGTGTGCATGAGTGAGATAAATCAAGATTGACTCCGAATCTAAGTTCATCAAGCTAAAGAAGGAAGAAGATCATTCATCAACTCAAGGAAAGATAAAGATTCGAAGAATGAAGATGGGCTATAAGGATGGAGACGGAAGTCATAAGGGGTACTGGTTGGGACTTGATCGAGGTTTGGGTCTTGCAAATGGTATATGCTCAATGATGATTCTTAAAAGTATTTTTGAAATATTCATCTATCTTTCAAAAAGATTTTACAAAAGACTTTATAAAAGAAACATAAAAAAACCCAAGCCATTGCAACTTCTGAGTAAACCGGACGACCCTAGGAGAACCGGTCGACTAGTGCCAAAGGGGTCTTCCGCCCGTGGCCTTTCCACCGGAAGAGTTCCTCTTCCAGTCGACCGGTTGAGCAGGGGTCGACCGGTCGGGCCAAAACACTGTTTTAAAAATAGAGCCGTTTGTGAACGTTATAAGCATTAAATGCACAACTCTCAACCTCTATTAATCTCTCTCAATAGCTCTCTTCCAAGGCATTGATTCAAAGCAATTACTCCTGATTTCGAACACCATATTCATTTTTGAATCATCATTGTGCTATACTAGAGCAAGAACTTGTGAGCAATATTGAGAGAAACATTCATTTTATTAATCTACCCTAAAAGAGGGCTTTTATTATTTTCTCAAACACTTATCAAAAGAGATAGTTAAACACTTTGAAAGGAAGGACTTCCTTGTCAAAGGTGTTGGGGTTTTAAGCTTTGTATTGAGAATGAATTTTCTATTGTAAAAGCTTGAATTATGATTGTAGTTGGTTTGTGGACTCACCAACATTTGAAGAGTCACAATAGTAAAAATTGTTGAAACCCTGCTTAGGTCGTGGACTTAGGCGGGGGCTGAACCACGCTAAATCGCGATTTACAATCTCTTTCTCTCAACTCTCTCTAAGCATTAATTTATGCACACTAAGTATTTGATATTTTGCCTCACTTACACTTTTTATTGCTAGAGTACATATTTGTTTTAAGATTGTTTTTGATTGATCATTGCTAGTATATTGTCTAATCAAAAAAGTAGTAGTATTATCTATATAACCTAATTCACCCCCTCCCCATCTTTGGTTTAACTAAGGGACAACAAGTGGTATCAAGAGCTAGGACTTTGCATATAACTTAACATCTAGCAAAGAAAAGATAAATGACAAACAATACCACTTCTCCTTTCTTTGAGGGTTACTCCACTAATAGGCCTCCATTGTTTGTAAGTACCAATTTCAATTATTGGAAGAACAAGATGGAGACATACATACAAGCTGTTGACTATGCTTTATGGTCATTAGTAGAAGATGACCCTTATGTTCCAATAAAGGAGGTAATGGTCAAAGATGATGATGCTTCAAGTTCAAGTGAAGGTGATAAAGTCAAAGCCATCAAAGTACCTAAGGAAATGAGTGAGTTCAATGATCAAGATGTTATCATGATGACCAAGAACTCAAGAGCCAAGAACATCCTCTATTGTGCCCTAAACGAAACCGAGTATAGTCGTGTGAGTCAATGTGAAACCACTCACGAGATTTGAGAAATGTTACACATGTCTTATCAAGGGACGTCTCAAGTGAAGAATACAAAAATTGATCTTTATATCCATGAGTATGAATTATTTCGAATGAAGGCCGGAGAATCACTAAACAAAATGCATCAAAGAGTCTCCAAAATCATAAACAACTTGAGTGCTCTCGAAAAGAAGTATCCAAATAAAGAACTCAACCGGAAGATTCTCATGGCCCTTCCAAAAGAATACAAACCAAAGGTGACATCAATTAGAGAATCAACCGATCTCTCCAAGTTAAAGGTGCATGAGCTCATTTGCAACCTTGACATGGAGGAACTTGTATTGAATCAAGAGAAAATACGAGATGAAGAATAAAATCACTTACTCTCATTGCTCAATCTCAATCAAGTGATGAAGACAAAGATGATAGTGATCTTGATAAGTTTGCACTCTTTGCAAAGAATTTTAAGAAATTCTTGAAATACAAAAAGATGAAGAAAGGAAAGCCCATTAATAACAAAGTCAAGAGGAGATTCAAAAAGAAGATGGAGAAGACCAAAGAAAGGATTAAGTGCTTCAATTGTGACAAGCCGGGACACATCAAAGCAAAGTGTCCAAAATTGATCAAAGGGAAGCAAAAGGCAATGAAGGCTTGTGTTGAAAATGATGTATCAACTGATGGTGAAAGTGGAAGCGAAACCGAAATGACCGACTTTGTGTGCTTTATGGCTAGAGATGATGAGGTAACTTCTTCGTCTTGTGATGAATCTTCTTCTTCTAATGATGATGAATGCACTTTTGAGGAACTAACAAATGAATTTTCAAAACTACATGATAGTTTTCTCCTTCACATTCAAAAGTAAAGAATCTTCAAAAAGAAAATGATGAACTTCAAAAAAAAATTAAAGAACTTAGAGATGAGAATGATACTCTTAACAAAGAGATTTGTAAGTATCATCATTTAAAGAAAAAAAATGAAGCAAAGGTCAAAGATTTTGAAAAACAAGTTCTTGATTTACAAAATGATCTTGATAGATTTTCAAAGGGAACAAAAACCTTGGATGAAATCCTTGGCTCCCAAAAATTACCATTTGGCAAAGGTGGGATTGACTATGAGCCATTT
Source organism: Ehretia macrophylla (assembly GCA_037974665.1). Taxonomy (NCBI): domain Eukaryota; kingdom Viridiplantae; phylum Streptophyta; class Magnoliopsida; order Boraginales; family Ehretiaceae; genus Ehretia; species Ehretia macrophylla. Next base: position 13,990,665 of record CM075777.1, read on the forward strand.
TTTAAACCAAAGTTCTCAAAAACTACCTTTGTGAAAGCCTCTCAATCCTCAATTGTCTATCCACCATTAAAAGAATCACAAAAAGTACAAATTGACAAAATAAGAATTGGCTATAAGCCACATCCAAAAACTTTTCAAAACCATTTTGTCAAAGCATCATCCTCTTGGCATGTAGCCTCAACATCAAGAGGATCATTTAAGAGATGTACTTATTGTGAGAAGATTGGTCACAATGCATCACGATGTAGATTTAGAAACATGGTGGGAAGAGATTATCACATTCCTCTATGGCTTAGACCCAAATGGGTTGTTAGATGTGTTAGGACTTCGTACTAACACAAAAGGACCCAATAGAACCTTGGGGACCAAAATGAACTTGTTTTGTTTCTATGAATAATAGGTTGCCCTAAATGTCAAGTATGAATATACTTGGGTTATTGATAGTGGGTGCTCAAGGCACATGACGGGTGATATCTCTTTCTTCTATGAGATTGACAAAGATTTTAAAGGTAAAGTTAGCTATGAAGGAAATGAAGGAGGCAAAGTCATTGGTAAGGGTAGCATAGGAGATATAAACTCTATTTCCATTCATGATGTCTTGTATGTTAAATGTCTTAGACATAATTTGCTAAGTGTGAGCCAATTTTATGATAGTGGATTTAGAGTTGAATTTCTATCTACTTGTTGCAAGGTGTATGATAAAGATGATAAAGTGTTGTTTGTTGGCAATAGATGCAATAATGTGTATGTGATTAATTTCCACGAATTGAAGTGCCAAAATGTGACATGCTTAGTTACCATTAATGAAGACTCATGGTTATGGCATAGGAGACTTGGTCATGCTAGCATGGATTTACTTGTTAAACTTTCTAGAAAAGAACTTGTCATAGGTCTTCCTAAGACTAGATTTCAAAAAGATCATTTATGTGATGCATGCCAATTTGAAAAACAACACAAAACATCCTTCAAAACAATTAGCAAGGTAACCACATCAAGAGCTTTACAAAAATTATATATGGATCTTTTTGGTCCAATAGATGTGGCAAGCCTAGGTGGATCTAGGTATGTCTATGTTATCATAGATGATTACACTAGATTCACATGGGTGAGACCCTTTGCACATAAAAATGATGACTTCAATGAATTTGCTAAACTTTGTAATAAGGTACAAAATGAGAAAGGCTATTATATAAATTGTATTCATAGTGACCAAAGCACCGAATTTATAAATGCATCTTTTATAGACTATTGTGAAGTACGTGGCATTGAATATAATTTTTCGGCTTCTAGAACTCCTCAACAAAATAGGGTAGCAGAAATGAAGAACCGGACTTTACAAGAAATGACAAGAACAATGTTGAAAGAAAATAACTTGTCAACATATTTTTGGGATGAAGCCATAAACACCGTATGTTATGTGCTAAACCGTGTGCTAATTAGATCTTTTCTAAAGAAAACGCCTTATGAATTATGGAAAGATAGAGCACCAAATGTGTCTTACTTTAAAGTATTTAATTGTAAATGTTTCATCCTAAATACAAAAGAACATCTTGGCAAATTTGGTTCTAAATCGGATGAAGGACTTTTTATGGGTTACTCTTTTAGAAGCAAGGCTTATAGAGTTTTTAACAAAAGAAACATGCTTATTGAAGAGTCTATACATGTGCATTTTGATGAAACTAATCATTTTGCCCCGAGAAAGAATGATGATGATGTAGGAGTTTCCGAAGTAGATATTCAAATTCTACCTACAACCATTGGCAATGAGGGAATCCCAAGTGATCCAAAGGAGACACATATTGAAAAGGGTCAAACCTCAAAGGATGGTGAAGCTCTAGCAAATCCACAAGACAATAAACAACCAATGCAAAATGTCCAAGAAGCTACAACAAATGAAGATCTACCAAGGTGTTGGAAGTTTGTGAGAGATCATTCAAATGATCAAATTCTTGGTGATCCTTCCAAGGGAGTAAGAACTCGTTCCAACCTAAATGCTTCTTGTGAACATGTTGCTTTTCTTTCCCAAGTAGAGCCTAAAAATGTTAAAGAAGCATTAGATCAAGAAGATTGGATAATTGTCATGCAAGAAGAATTAAACCAATTTGAAAGAAGTAAAGTGTGACATCTAGTCGAAAAACCTAAGGATTATCCTATAATTGGTACAAAATGGGTATTTAGGAATAAACTGGATGAATCCGGGGTAGTAACTAGAAACAAAGCTAGGCTAATGGCTCAAGGGTATAATCAAGAAGAATGTATAGATTATGATGAGACCTTTGCTCTTGTAGCTAGACTTGAATTTATTCATATGCTTCTTGCCTTTGCATGTTATATGGATTTTAAATTATATTAAATGGATGTAAAAAGTGTCTTTCTAAATGGCTATCTCAAGGAAGAAGTTTATGTGAAACAACCACCCGGATTTGAAGATTCTAACTTGCCAAATCATGTATATAAACTAGATAAGGCATTGTATGGCCTTAAGCAAGCACCTAGAGCATAATATGATAGACTTAGTAATTATTTGCTTGAAAAAGGGTTCACGAGAGGCAAATTAGATTCCACTCTCTTTGTTAAAACAAAAGGCAAAGATATATTGCTTGTACAAATTTTTGTTGATGATATAATCTTTGGTACTACTAATGAATCTCTTTGTGAGTATTTCTCTAAGTGCATGCACAAGGAATTCGAAATGAGTATGATAGGAGAGTTGAATTTCTTTCTCGGACTCCAAATCAAGCAAACACAAGAAGGTACTTTCATCAACCAAGCCAAGTATACTAGAGAATTCATCAAGAAGTTTGGGCTTGAGTCATCAAAAGAAATGAGTACACTAATGTCAACCTCAATCAAACTTGACAAAGATGAGGAAAGTAACAAGGTAGATGAAAGACAATATAGAGGTATGATTGGAAGCCTTCTTTATTTAACTGTCTCTAGACCCGATATTGTATTTGTTGTGTACTTATGTGCTCATTTTCAATCTTGTCCTAAAGAATCTCACTTAAATGCAGTGAAAAGAATCATTAGATATCTTAAGGGGACTATAGATTTAGGCTTATGGTATCCGAAAGGCACATCATTTGAACTTGTAGGCTATTCGGATGCGGATTATGCTGGAGATAGAATAGATAGAAAGAGTACTAGTGGATGTTGTCAATTCCTAGGTCAATCATTAATCTCATGGTCTAGTAAAAAGCAAAATAGTAAAGCTCTCTCTACAGCCAAAGCTGAATATGTGTCTGCCAGAAATTGCGTAGCTCAAATTCTTTGGATGAAACAAAATTTGCTCGATTATGGTCTTGTGTATGATAATGTGCCTATTAGATGTGACAATACAAGTGCCATTTATCTCACTAAGAATCCCATACAACATTCTAGAACTAAACATATTGAAATTATGCATCATTTCATTAAAGATCATGTTCAAAAATGGGAGGTTGTACTTGTTTTTATTGATTCCTTGCATCAATTAGCAGATATTTTTACCAAACCATTGTATAAAAATCAATTTTGTGTGATTAGAAGAGAATTAGGTATGCTTAGAATGTGATAAAATTACAAAACTTGGAGTTTTCTAAGTCAAAAGTAATCCCTGGCAAAAGCTGCACCACCAGAAGAGGGTGAGCTCACCGGTCGACCTGTCGCTCCACCCCTCAACCGTGGAAGTGCTGCGGGCGAAAGAAGGTGTTGGAACTGGTCGACCGGTGAAGCCCACCCTCGTCCGGTCGCTGCACTACTGGGCACCACTTTTAAAACACGTTTTTAACACTTCATTCAATCATTATTTCTCTCAAAAACCTCTCCATCTTCCCCATTAAGCCCCATAAATCCCCATTAATACTTGTAAACCTTTCATTTTCATTATTCTACTATAAAAAGGGAGTTAAGCCTAACACTTATTCACAACCCACTCAAGAGCTCTTCATTCTATTGAAATATTCATTAGTTTTTCTTCAAACTTCTCTCACACACCAAGTGTTTGATAAAATTCCCCAACTAAGTTTTTCTTGCATTTTTTTGAAATTCTTCTTTCCTACTCATGGCATCCTCATCAAGACAAGCTTCCAAGAAAAGAAAGACCGGTTTTAGCCCTCATACAATTGACCCATGGGATCCTATGCATGTCATTGCACCAGGAGATTACTCCAAGAATGAGATACTATGGGGTAAACTTTTTAATCCTCTAAACTTTTGGAACAAACCCATCTCTATAAATTGCTTCGACATCAAAGGTGACTTCCTCTCTTTGGACTTAAGGATATCAATTGTGATCTATAGGTTCGTGAATTATATGCCTATGTGGTGGAAGGAGAAGAAGATGGTGTACGTGGGGTAAAAAGTAGAGTAAATGGAGTAAATATACTCATAAGTGAACGTGACGTGGTTAGAATACTTGGCATTCCAACTAGTGGCCTATCGATCTACTTCTCTGCCAATTTACCATAAGGGCTACACGACAATGCTCAAACGAAGATAATTGCTACTTTGTGGGAAGGCTCGGAAAAGTCGGAGACATACATACCTAAAAGAGATAACATTTGTGCTGAAAAACGTTTGCTTCTCTATATCATGAATCAAGTCATCATGCCTCGAAGTGTGAAAGACGAGTCTATTCTATTCTTTACGGGATATGTGATGCACCTTATCTACAAGAAGGTAAAAGTCAACCTCTCCCATATCATGCTTAGTCACATGTTGGCTTTCAAGAAGAAGTCCCTGGCCTATGGAATGATCTTGTGTCTGCTTTTCCGACAGAAAGATGTTGCTCGTGTTGGTACTTTTGAACCTCTGAATATTGCCATCTATCCTTTAGATAAATATTGTCTTGATAGACAATTTATGGCTGTTGTGAATTATGAGGTCGTCTATATTGAGCAACGCCAATTCCTCAAGGGACAAACTAAAGTCGCTGAAGATATGGTTTTCTTTGGGGATGAGGGAGATGAAGGTGAAGCAGCAAGCGAAAATGATGAAAGAGGTGACGAAGCAAGAGATGCAAACATTGGGGCTTCACGGGCTGACATTGGAGGTGCAAGTACTTCTACAATAAGAAAATCTCGCCAAGCCACTCTTGAATAAGTTAATACCAAGCTTGACAATTTGACTTCACGAGTTGATCAATTATCTTTGGATGTTGGAGCTGGCTTTGATCAAGTAAACAGCGAAATGAAGGGTATGAAAACCATGCTTGAGAAGCTCTATGAGAAGTTTATAAATGACTAAGAAGGATGCTTTAAGATGACTAGGATATTTTCCTTTCCCCTATCCCCTAGTCATTGCATTTTCCTTTCAAACACAACTTTTCTTGCATTTTCTCTATTTAAGTTTTCGACTTTCTATGTTCTTCCAATATATGCTTCCATTATCTTGCTATTTAGTTTTCATTTGCTATACTTTGCTTTACATTTCCTTTTCTATTGCCTTGTTTACTAATGACAAAAAGGGGGAGAAAAAATGTATAGTAATATGTGTAGAAACTTGAGTTTAAAAGAAGACTCATACATTGAGGGGGAACAAGAAATCAACTTTAGTTAAGTATGCCCAAATTAAGAGGGATACGTAATCTTAAATTGGTTAACTAAGGGGGAGCTTGTACAAACTTATATCTTAAAATTCCAGGTTCAAGCAAACTTAGAGTGAACTAAATGCTCTCTCAAACTCATTATGCTTACATTGTTACTACTATTTGAAAAATGTTTTGTCATCATAAAAAATGGGGAGATTGTTAACCCAAAGGGCTTCTAATCTTGGTTTTGATGATAACAAACCATGATTATGTTTAATGTGTTTGTTCAAGTTTTCATGAGTGAGATGAATCAAGATTGACTCCGAATCCAAGTTCATCAGGCTAAAGAAGGAAGAAGATCGTCCATCAACTCAAGGAAAGATAAAGATTCGAAGAATGAAGATGGAGCTATAAGGATGGAGACGGAAGTCATAAGGGGTACCGGTTGGGACTTGATCGGGGTTTGGGTCTTGCAAATGGTATATGCTCAATGATGATTCCTAAAAAGTATTTTTGAAATATTCATCTATCTTTGAAAAAGATTTTACAAAATACTCTATAAAAGAAACATAAAAAAACACAAGCCCTTGCAACTTTTGAGCAAACCGAACAACCCCAGGGGAACCAGTCGACCGGTGCTAAAGGGGTTTTCTGCCCGGAGCCTCTCTACTAGAAGAGGTCTCCTCTTCCGGTCGACAAGTTGAGCAGGGGTCGACCAGTCGGGCCAAAACGCTGTTTTAAATATAGAGCCGTTTGTGAACGTTGCAAAGCATTAAATACACAACTCTTAGCCTCTATTAATCTCTCTCAACAGCTCTCTTCCAAGGCATTGATTCAAAACAATTACTCTTCATTTCTAACACCATATTCATCTTTGAATCATCATTATGCTATACTAGAGCAATAATTTGTGAGCAATATTGAAAGAAACATTCATTGTATTCATCTACCCTAAAAGAGGGTTTTTATTGTTTTCTCAAATATTTATTAAAAGAGATAGTTAAACACTTTGAAAGGAAGGACTTTATTGTCAAAGGTGTTGGGATTTTAAGCTTTGTATTGAGAAGGAATTTTCTATTGTAAAAGCTTGAATTACGATTGTAGTTGGTTTGTGGACTCACCAACATTTGAAGAGTCACAATAGTGAAGATTGTTGAAATCCTAAGCGGGGAGCTTAGATCGTGGACTTAGGCGGGGGCTGAACCACGCTAAATCGCGATTTGTAATCTCTTTCTCTCAACTCTCTCTAAGCCTTAGTTTCTGCACACTAAGTGTTCGATATTTTGCCTCACTTACACTTTTTATTGCTAGAGTACATATTTGTTTTAAGATTGTTTTTGATTGATCATTGCTAATATATTGCCTAATCGAAAAAGTAGTAGTATTGCTTATATATCCTAATTCACCCCTCCCCTCTTAGGTTTAACTAAGGGACAACACATGTATATGAGTTTCTAATTCTTTCATGTATATAATTATGCCCAACAAAGATATATGACGATTTATACAGTACTATAGGTAAGTATACAAACTTTTATTGTTGTCATCATTATTACTGTATGATTATATAACTATTCACATTACGGTTTTATAATATAACTATTCTAGTTGTTTAACATCTGCATTGTGCATCAAAGATATATGATGCTTCATACATACTGTGTGTAAGTATTATATCTATTAACGTTTTCATCATTCTTATTGTATAATTTATATTATAATGATATTATATTCACGTTATATACTAACTTTTAGACATTCATGATCAAGAGCATCCATATAATGGAAATTAGATTATGTTATCCTTGACTTTAATGTTCAGTACTTCTCATTCCTATGATGATAAGTTTTATATCAAATTATCATGTTTGAAAACATCAATTTAACATATGTATATGTTTTACTTTATTTATTTATTATTTTAAAGAAATACAAATTTACTGGACATCTAATTAAAGGTTCCTAAAAACCTGTGTAAATTATTGAAGATTTCTAAAAAACTATATTATATTTCCTAAATAAACATAAATGAAGATTTCTTTGCATTCTAGGAGATCATAAAACAGTCTACTATATTTTATTTTAATTGTTCTTATATTGAAACAAAAAATGAAAGATATGAATAATATCTTTATATTATGTAGCTTATCTCTGGTAAAAAGTCTACGATGAAAAAATTGTCAGCTTTATCTTCTAGATTGGATTATATTTCATATAAATTCGACATAATCCAATATTTTGAATAACCAGAAGTTATTTTTGTTTGTTCTTTGGCATGACCGCTTAGGTCATATAGGTGTAACAATGATGAGAAGAAATCTTAAATATTCAAATAGACACTCATTAAAGAATCGGATGATTTTTTACAAGTAAATTTTCATGTGCTGCTTGTTTTCAAAGAATTATAATTACTAGGCAATCTCCAAATAAAGTTTACATTGAATCGTTTATATTTTTAATACGAATTCAAGTGAATATATATGGGTCTAGCAAAATATTTTGTTAATCACTTGTAACAAATTGCTAGACCATTGCTTATGAGGTTGTCTAATTTTCTCTAAGGACATTGTATTGCATGTGGCAACACAAATTCTAGCAAGTCCAACTACTTATCACAAATACTTTCCAAAACTAAAATATCTCATCTCAGAAAATATGAGTGTGCAATATATGTTACAATACTCCACCATAGCACACAAAAATGAGTTTACAAAGACATTAAAACCTTATATTTGAATCTCTGTCAATTATTGAATATTTTAAATCATTGATTGGATTTATTTTGATAACATGTATTGCTAATGGTGAAATAATATTTGTTAGAATATACACTTGTCTTACATCGAAAAATCAGAAACTCTAAGATCATCTTATAAGATCATGGGCTACTCCACTTAACACCAATTGATTTTAAGTTGGAACCTCAGGATTCTTAACATGGTTTGAAAGCTGGGCCATTGATCCAGTCATATTCATTCACATGCGACCCATTTTAAATCAGGTCCACTTGTGTTCAATTTTTTGCATGTCATATTCTACGCATCTTCAATCTTCCATGTGTGATGTCATATTCTACGCATCTTCAATTTGCCTTGTGTATTCAATCTTCCATATGTGACGTCATATTTTACGCATCTTCAATTTGCCTCGTATATTCAATCTTCCATGTGTGACCATCTCAAAAATTTGGTCCACATGTATTCATTCTTCTAAGTGTAACCATCTCAAAATTAGGTTTACGTGTGTTTAATCTTTCACGTGTGACTCCCTCTCAAATTAGGTCACACATGAGGGAGAGTGTTAGAATATACACTTGTCCTCCATCGAAAAATTAAAAACTCTAAGATTATCATATAAGATCCTAAGGTACTCCACTTAACACAAATTGGTTTTAAGTTTGAACCTCAAGATTCTTAACAATATTCCTAACATTAAGGGAAGAAAAACAAAAACTGAAAAAGATTTAAGAATTTTTATGGAATGCATCATTATATTGATCCTCACGTAAATTAATGTGAACTGAATGTTCAGAAAACTATTTATTTGCAAAAAAAATTACAAAGATGCATTCAGATTTAAAAAAAATGATTAAGTCAAAATACCAGCTTTAAATGCTCCTGTTTGAAATAATGTTATTGAAATGAGTCTATTACATGACTGAAGCGTGATAGAACTATTGGTTCCAAAAGAAAAAAGGAGCAAAATAAAGCAAGTTGGCGTTTTGAAAGTGTTTGATATCCTGAAGATGTCAAAACACAAAAACAAGTAGAAAATAACTAAGAAAAAAAAATACTCCAAGAGAATATCAGGTACTTGAATATTATATGCATATCGAAAATATTGAGAATGAAGAAATCTCAAAATAATGGAACCGAAAAGAAAAATTAATCATGATCAAATATTTGTATATGTAGTAGCGACTGACCTTATAAATAAATGCAAAAATCTTGAATATGAAGTTCATTGAAGATTGTCGACATAGAAGTTATTGGCCAAAAATAGAAATATGCTATCCAGATATATTTCACAAAAAAAATGTGAAATTTTTGGCGTGACTTGAGCTAATGGTGTGAGCCTAACTAATATTCATGTGAGGTCATGTGCTGCTCCTTTGGCGTGACTTGAGCTTGAGTCGGCAATGTGAAGTTAAGCCTCTTGAGCCTTTACCTTATCACAAGAACTGCGAGATTTCTCGTATTCACAACACGGAACACACCACTAAACCAAAGGTCTAGTAGTTAACCTCTAGGTTCTTAACCACTTTCCATTTACAACATTATTTTTTATTAGCAATATGCATTTTCTTCATTGGGTAAATTACTAAAATGGTCCCTTATCTTATCGATTTGTGACAATTTCGTCCCTCATCTTCAAATCGCGACAAAGTAATCCCTCATCTTTTAATGTGTGATGTTGTTAGTCATTTTTGTGAAAAAATATTAAAAATCTAACGGAAAACTCACATGTGTTGCACGTGACCACCATATGAAATAAGAATTTTGCCCCTGTTATTTTTGAAAAATAATGACCACGTGCAATTCATGTGAATTTTCCGTTAGATTTTTAATATTTTTTTACAAAAAGGACCAATGACGTCACGAACTGAAAAATAAGGGACTAATTTATCATAATTTGAAGATAAAAGACGAATTTATTATAAACTGATAAGATAAGAGACCATTTTGATAAATACTTAGTACGTGTATTATGATTATGTACTATTATGATCTTATCAATTATTCTTTTATCCATGTAAACACTTCGTAGGTGTAATATGTAGTTTTTTATTATATAAATAAAGATAAGTGGAAGAATGAATCTACAAGTGCAAGAAAAAGATTAAAAAGTATTCAACATATATTAAAGCCAATTTCAAAGAAGAATGGGCCACATATCTCTATTCTACAGTTTTTGCAACGTCTGAATATATGTAGCTCCCTTTCATACCCTTTACAACAATTGTAACTTTCTTAAGATGTGATATGGCAATATCTATTCAATGCATGATATGCAACGTATTCCCTAGTCTTAATTTAATGGATAGGCATGTCTCGTGACAGTGGAAAGAATGTCAAGAGTTGACCAAGAAACGCAACCAAAAAAAAATTGTCGGGTGCAATTTATCAATTTGCTTGATGTGTATGTTTTTTTTTTTTTTTTAAATAATTAGAAAGTCATTTTAAATATGATGACATTGAATTTTACTTTAAAAATATAAACTATGCGGTATATTAACATGTTTTAATACATGCTCTAAGTGAACACAATGTTTGTGATGTGATTGATTTGTATGTTTGTTCAAAACGTGTGGCAAAGCAGATAAAGTTGGGTGTGTTGATAAGCATGCAAGAGTTCTTTTGTGGTTGTATGAGATTATATGTTCTACTATAGATAAGATTCACATTTAATTGAGTAAACATCAACAAGTATTGGATGTTAGTGTACATTTGCGTGAATATGAAATACTACCATTTAAAATAATTTGACCTAAATTATCTTAAAAATAGAATATGGTGATAATGATGATTATAATTTTTTTTTCTTTTTGTACTTTTTTCTCTTAAATATAAAATATGATCCATTCAATTTTTTTTGCTCTTCTATATTTGAGTTTTTTGGCTGTGCTTGTTCAACGTTCTCGTTGCTTGTGTCAGTGCCAATTTTGTCTAAATTGCAGAATATTTGTGATTATTTGAAGGATCGAAAATGTGCACGATATTGAACAAAAACCCTAACATGTATGAGATAAGTACTTATGACTTCTTTAATTTGATTAACATTTCAATACAAATTGATGGAATTGATGGGATTGTCATTTGCCAAATCAAAGTAGAATAGGTAAAAATAAAAGATAATGTATAAAGTCTTCTCTGATTGTAAAACTATCATTGTTTGGAAACACTTGTGGTACGAAATTCATTTGATTATAAACGAATTCCGTGAGAATTTGTATTTATAAATAAATTCTCTAATTTAGAACTGAAAAATATTATTAAGTCAATTTAGTAATTTGTAAATATATTTATTGTAGAAGTTAATTTTGTGATTTGTTAATATATTTATTGTAGATATTCCTTTTCTATCTTTATATCTTGAAACTTTGCTTGTGAAACTTTGACATGAATATATATTCCATCAATATCACCAATCAATTTTAAATTAAAATTTAATTAATTAGTATTAATGAATAGATAACATAAATAAATAATTTATAATTTTAGATGTATAATTAAGTATGTTAAGACTACCTGTAAATAAGGACGAATAAATAAATAACTTATGATTTGAGTTTCTAGTTTGAAGATGAAAAAGAAAATTGGATTAAGAAATATGAAAAAAAAAATTATCGTGAAGAAGCTCGCAAAAAGAAGAAGTAATTACATATAGAATGAGGGCAAAAGAATAGGAGTAGTAAAAAAGAAAAGAAAACTTAGAGGGCATTTTAGTTTTTAAAAGATGACTACTAATTTGGCGGCCTGTAATTACAAATTTCATCTCTTGAACAAAGATTTGGATAAAGTTTGAGTAAGACTCTATTTGACCTAGTTTTTAGACATTCAAAAGCACTTTCTATGGCTTTAGAAGCTGAAGGTTTTTAACCAATTTTTAAAAGTGTTTTTAGATAAAAGTTGAAATTGAAAAAACTTAAAAAAGAATAAGCTCCAAATTGGTACTTTTCAAAAAAGGATTTTGCGAAGCTAATTTTACATAATCTGAGAAACTGTTTCCTTTTTCTTTCTCAAATATACCCTTTTAAATTTTTTAAAGTTCAATATTGTCCTCAAAATTTTTAAAAGCTCAAATTGCCAAACATAAGCTAAATAATCAACGACTTTTATTCAACAACACTTCTAAACAAAGTTCTACTGCTAAAAGCTCTACAACTTAAAAGTTAAAATTTCACAACTAAGTCAAACAGATCCTAAATTCAGGATTTGTAAATTTTGGAATTTTAATTTTTAAAAAGGTACCTCCAAATACAAAAAGTTAGATTTACAAATAAATTTTACAAAATATTATAGAATATATTTGTTTCAAACAGTATAAGCTAAAAAGAAAAATATTACAACATGAGTATAACACTCTTTGTTTTGTAGTAAAATAATGTAAGGTAATATATTATGAACATGTTAAATTGATACCGGTTAAGATATGTCACACCTCATCTCATACAATAGGTTGACCTGGCTAAGACACGACCTATCACTCGTTTTTCTTTTGGTAATTGAAAATATTTCCACTAGACAAATTAAAGAAATATAAATAAAGTAAATAGCAATTAACCTACACCCATAAGAGAGATGACTAGAAATATTAGCTTCCTAATCAAAAGATAAATTTGTAGACCAACAAGCCTTTAGTCTAGTGGTATGTTTCTTGTTATAAGTGCAAGAGATTGTGAGATTAATTTTCATAAGTGACGATATTTTTTAATATATTTTGTATGACTTGTAGAAGTCAATAATTTAACTATCCAATCAAGCTGATTTCCTGAGCTTCTATCTTCAATGGAGTCTTTATAATGGGTCTCTATAAATCATTTATAGAGACCCATATAGAGACTAAATAGTGTTTTAGAGACCCACTTAGAGACTAATGCAAAAAAACTGTTTTAAATACCTATTTAGAGACCAAGATAAAAAAAAATATCCCCGATGACGATCTCCATAAAATTGAATTTCTATATTGTGTTAATTTTAATTTTATATAATAATTTGATTATGTGTTATTTTTTTTAATTAATTGTTATTTAGATTATTTTAACTTCTTTAACAAATATTTCAACCAAAAAATAAATAAATTGCAATGAACATAACATTTTAAAAAAACTATACGTAAAAAAAATCTTAATTAAAAAACCCTAAATGCAAAACCTTAATTAAAAAATCTAATTAAAAAAACTTAATTACAAAATTCCTTTTAAAAAATCCTAAATAAATATATATAAAAAATTTAATTAAAAAATAATAATAATAACCCTAACTTTTACCCACCCACCCAATTCCCTTGTTCCCTTCTCTGCGCAGCAGCCCCAATCCCAATTCCCTTTTGCGCAGAGCCCCAATCTTTCCCATCTTTCCCTTTTTCCTTTCTCTGCGCAGCAGCGACACACCCCCTCCCCCCTCCCTCCCTCCCTCCCCTCTATTCTTCTTCTTTTTTCCCTGCAGCGCATCAGCGCCCCCCTCTTCTTCCTATTTTTTCCCTGCAGCGCATCAGCGCCCCCCTCCCCCCCCTCCTCTTCTCCGCTGCATCCCACCCCCACTCCACCATCTTCTCCGCTGCCACCTCACCACCGGCAAAACCACCAACACAAATTTTATGTTTTTTTTTTTTTTTTTTTCAGATCTGTGTTGACCTTTTTTTTTTTTTGTTATTTGTTGAAAAAAATAATTCTATTGTAATTTTTTTTATTTTTGTTAAATTTTTTTGTTGGTGTTTGTTCTCATTGTTTAATACTTTTTTTTTTTTTTTTTCAGATCTGACGATGTCAGATTGTCTGACATCGTCAGATCTGATATAATTTTTTTGTAGACTTATTTTTGTCTTCTTGTATAGTCTCCATTTTTTTCAACAAATTTGTTAAAAAAAATGGAGACTAGGTGCTATTTTGGAGACTCAAAGCTTGAGTGATGTCATGATTTTGTCAAAAACTATCAAATAGTGTTTTAGAGACCCTCATTGGTGATAAATTTTGATCAATGGAGTCTTTAAAACATCAATTATTGCTGTTTAGAGACTCCTTAGAGACTCTATTGAGGATGCCCTAACATGTTGAGAATTGACTGTTTCTATAGATAGTAAGGAGACCTGATTTGGTTTAAATTCGAAACTCGTAGGTTTTGATGCATCCACGCAATCTAGTTACTTTCGCGCCTCATTGTGCGCAATAGTCACTAGCCTTTATAGTTTCGGACACCTATTACTTATTTCTATGGTATTCACGATATGGGTTCTTCTTCTATGAGACATGTGGTAAATTTGTCATATGCACATAGATAAAAAGTGTTTCAATTAGTTGACAAATGTTAATTAATTATCATAAGTGAGGACATCATAGTAATTTATTTAAAACTCTGTAAGGTCAAATTAGTAAAAAGAGAAATTTCAGACATTCTAATATAACATATATATACGATACAGACTAATGTGGATTAATTTTATAAAATAACAACTTAACATTTAGCTGTGGTAAATTTGTCATATGCCTCATAGAAGAATTTTCCTCACGAGATTAGCAATGAAGTTTAGAAGGGTTGTGATTTTTTATTTTTTTTAATTTAAGGAAAGACTAAACTGTATAATGCATATTAAAAAATGTCATTCACAAGAATTAATTCATAATTTCTTACACTTATATAAGGACGAATGTAATAAGGGGGCAGTGGGGGCTCAACTCCCACTTGCCCCTAGAACAAAATTATTAAATAGTGAGTTTGAGTTATATTTTTTGAAATTGTACATAATTGTAAAGTGTTTTTAGGCTAAAAAATTAATTTAGCCTCCATTGAAAAAAAAAATTCATATATTAGTATTAAATTGTGTGTTTTTAGTCCCAAGCCCACTTAATAAAAATTTTAAATCTGCTCCTCCACTTACAACGAGGAGCATACCGCTAGCTCAAAGACCTAATTGTTGTGATGAAAATTTTCACTTAAAACACATTTTAGAATTGAGAATAGTGAGGGGAAGGAGAGTGAAACTAGTATACTGGGATATCCGTTGGAGGGAAACTTGTTTTTGAGAATAGGTTTTTGAAAACAATTGCATCCAAACAATTTTTTTTTGTCTTTTTGTTTTTTGTTTTTGAAAAAAAAAAAAAACAGTTTTTGAAAACCATTCCAAATAAGCCCCAAATCTCTTGTGTGTAATATATAACAATGTTCTTTTAGTTTTCCTTCATCCATTTTCTCCCATTATCAGAAAAACAATGAAAAAAGGAAAGGACCTTCGATTTTCTCCCAATTTGGGAAAAAAACAATATGTAAGGAAAGGATCCCTTAAAAAACTGTTTTTAAAAAAAAAATGAGACTTAGTTCTTACCATAAAAATACAATATGTAAGGAAAGGATCCCTTAAAAAACTGTTTTTAAAAAAAATGAGACTTAGTTCTTACCATAAAAATGAGAGGTGAAAAGGTGAAAAAGTGATATAACACATTACTCAAAAAATATAACATGCCAAATATACTTTATTTTTTCAACAAAATTATAATTTTTTGCCCACAATAAAATAAAATAAATAACTACCCTAAACCCTGATAAGGCTATATGCAAAAGTGATTTTAAAAAGTTATAAGAAAATAATAATTCTTTTCTTTTTTCCTTTCCCTCCTCATGGTTATGCTATTCATTATTCAAACAAAACGAACTAATTTACAAAAGTTATAAGAAAATAATACTTCTTTTCTTTTTCCTTTCCCTCCTCATGATTATGCTGTTCAACCAAAATGAACTTGCATCCTATCATTCTCTTGCAAGGAGGGAAATGTTACAAGGTATTAAAGAATCCCTCCATAACTATAATTTAGAATAATCCTCTCAATTTGAAATTTTTCGAGGTGAAAGGAAAACTTAATTTAAGCCTTTCTTGTCCTTGAACTTTTATTTTGTAATTATCATGGTATCGATATGAAAAGAGTACTTAATTAACTGTTCATTTAAAACTATCATTTCCTTTCATTTTTTTTTTCCTTCTCCAATCTAGACAAAAAATCATAATTTTTTTTGCAATTTAAATAATGGAATCTCTTTCCTTTTGTTTCTTTTATTTTTTCCCTCTCCCTCACGTTCCTTTCCTTTCCTTTCCATTGTGCAATCCAAACAACGTGTTCATCACTAGGAGAGGGCATTTGGGCTATGCTAAAAGAAAAAAGAGAATCTCAGTCATTAAAAACTTTGAATTCAACGCTCAACAATCCATCTCATAATCTTTAAATGACAATAATAACTAGAAAAGAATCCAAATCCAAAGGGATAAGTTCTTTCCTCTTTTTTTTTTTTTTTTCTTGGTCAAATTCTCACCAAAATGTTCTCTTTCTTCATTTTGACAGCCGATATTCTCCCTGTTTTTTGGATGGCTCATATCTCCCCTTCTATACACTAAGAAAGAGATTATAAAAAGATCCAAACCCGATAAAGACCATCCTTTCAGTAAGCATAACCTAGATACTCAGGTTAGTTGTACAGTCTCAAGCTGTGAATACTATGCAGAATAAGGAAAAATGGTAACAAAAAAAAGTATAAATAACCAAATACCAAATTTTTTTTTTTTTTTTAATGACAGGAAACTCCCTCAAGGAAGTCCTTCGGGTTTATACCAAGGGTACCAAACCCAGATATATGACTTCGTTCAGAGAAAATATAGTCCAAATTAGTCACGTACAAGAATAATTGAAATTAACTCTAAAAAAATTAATTTCTTGACTGATTCGAACTTGAGACGTGAACAATTATCTTGCATATCAAATAACGGTAACCATAAAAGAGAAACTCATACGACTGATCATGTGCAATCAAAAGGTTCCTAGCAGGCAATCACGCAATTACTGCTTCCTAAAAGAACGTAGCTGCTATGAAACAAGGGGTGCCCTAAGAAGACAATTATCCTTATTGTCTATCAAAGCCGATTAAGCTAGTCACAATCAAGTTACCCCAATGACACAGAGAAGCACTTGTAGGCACATACGCGCAAGCGCGCGCACACACAGAAAGAAAACGAACCCGTATGCTAATCCATGTGCAACAATTATCTGAAAGTATTCATGGTTCACTTCTTCGGAAGTAATAAACGTAGAAAAAAAGTCTCATGACTGTGCCAGAAAGCCCTTGAGCTGGTGGTTTTTCAGGTCCGAAAACCTTGATCTGGGGATTGATCAAAGAAGCCTACAGAGAAAGTAATCTGATTGCACGCAAACACACAAGAAAACACATTTGAAAGCTTTTCCATAGCACGCTTTTCTTTTTTACTGTGGTGGGAGTGGTGAAGATAAAAAAACCTCAGCAAAGCAAAACGCAACTTCAACGACCATGAATACTAGTTGAAATTCTAGGGTGCAATTCATCGAAGGGCAAATCATGTTATGTCTATATACATATATACATAGATCTATTTACATCTTGCATATTTTTAATGAAACTACAAACGAAAAACTTGTATAAACCACAATCTTCACCGTCAGAATAACCTGACCTGTAGTTGGTAGTTTCCTTTGTCTATTGCGCCTTTGCTTGAGTATAAAATCATCAGTTAATTCACTGCTGTGTTATGTGCAATATATGTGCCTATAACTGTTAATCTTCCAATCTTAGGTATTTGGTATTGCCATTCTATTTAGCATCAGCTGTTCAGAAAACAGAACAGTACAGCAAGCTTAACAGCAACAAGATGGTCAAAGACAAATTGGTACTTAGGCTGCAGCCACGAGACAACGAGTGAGCACCAACTAAATGTACTGACCCAGTAATTTCATCCTTAAGTTTGATGCTTGACGAACCTGCAGTGACCCAGAACTTAAAACGTAAATAAGATTATCGAAAAAGAGCTTAAATCTTGTAGGCAGCAAGATTCACCATCTCTTTGGATTGAAACAGATGTATAATGACTTTTTAACTATTACTTATGATACAAAAAAAGTTAAGATAAAATTAATCGATTTCAAATAACAAATAGATCCCCTTTGCCCCCCGAACACCCTTCTCAAAGATATAAACAATAAACATAAAAGCACATGCACGTTGAAAAAAGAAAAACCAAATAAAAATAGGAAAAAAACATAGACAAACATAATTGTTGGCGATCCAAATTCAAAAGAGTTGGTTTATTATCATTAAAAAATTTCTTTCACATAAACAACGTTAAAGGTGCTTAAAATATAATTTCTTATGACACAAATTATTTGGACTAACAATGAAGAAAGTCATCATTCGCTTCGTTAAAGAATGTAAAATGAAAATATACGCAAAACGTTACTATAATCCCAATTGTGGGAATTTATCAATGTGATTTTGCATCAATATAAATGTCATTTTGACACCATAAAGACATTATTTCATGTACAAATAAGATATGATATAGCCACTTGTTAGCAAATCAGAGGTCACACTGTGATGTTCCTTTTCTAGAATCTTGAGAATGAACCAGGTGATCATATAAATGTATCGGTTCACATTGTAAACTCTATATTTGATAAATCAGGCCAAAGTGATACATATGGAGCTTCATAGCCCTTAAAATCACTACAGAAGTTGCAGATACATATCGCATCAGACAAATATCATCCAATATCCTTAAATTCTTGGTGGCTACTATGAACTAACCATATCCCATTTGATGCAATGTAAAACCTTCATTTCGTTAAAATTTTATAAGTAAGAAAGAATTAGAGTTTATAAAAACAAACATGCTCCAGATACTCAAGTACTTCTCCTTAAATATACAATGCTTTACTATTTCTGGAATATATAACAATGATTAAAGCATATTGTAGCAATTACTTCAAAAAGGTGAAAATATGTCCCTGACAATGATTCCAGAAATTCGTAGAAACACCAAGTGATTGAAACAAGAAAAAGCCTCGACTCTACATTTCATTTCCCTTTTTCTTACCATAATTGTCATGTATCAACTGTTTTGACATAATGGTTTAAATGCACAATTTTTGTCACGGCATTAGGGTAATAACTTAACTAATTTGAGATTGCTAGACATGCAGCTTCTGCATAAGAACGAACGTAAACTCAAACTCGTATACTTACAGTTATATTCTGTCCATCCAATGGTTTGGTTTTCAAGGTCATATAGGACTAGCTTGCTTGAGAGAACCAGATCTGCAAAAAATCATAATTCGTCAAGGCTTTAGCATAGAAATAAGGTTAAGGGTCTCTCTCATGGGAACATATAACAAACATATCCATATAAGGGCCTACAAGATAACCTACAACACATCACCACAGTTCAAAATTGACAATAATTGAACTGTCATAAGGAGGCTACAGATGAAAATTAGAGGTAGAAGTAGCAATATTACAGTATACTTAGTTTGCCTAATTTACATATTTCTCCTTTAAAGCAGTGATTCCTGCCACTTGATCCATAGTGAAGTTAGTAAACAAATGGTTGCGAAACGTATAGATGGTATTAAGTGACCACCTCATCTAAAAGCTTAAGTTGTTAGAGAGGGGTTTTGTTATATTATTATCTTCAACATGCCCCCGCACGTACAGGTGTAGTTAGTTTTTTTGAGCCTTGCACTTAGATAGTTTTAATGTTTTAAATGGGTAGCCCAGTTTTGAACCCAAGACCTTTGGGTACCTAGGTTTTGATACTATGTTAAGAATCATGAGTTTGCATCTTAAAACCAATTGGTGCTAAGTGGAGTAGCCCAAGATCTTATAAGGAGGTCTAAGAATTTATGTTTCTCCGATGTGGGATAAGTGTATTATTCTAACAAATGGCAACCAGATTGGACATGAAAGTCTCCAATTCAAATTTACATAGGTTGGATAGCTGCACTGTTAGAGGGTAAAGTACTAAAGTCAAAAGTCAAACGACAAACACTACAACATAGACAGAAGCACACAAAGAGGTTCTCAAAGATAGAAGACATCTGCAGCATTTAGCTTTGAGAAAACCTTCAAATAAAGGGAGCCTGTATCCAGAAGCAATGTTAAACTTGCAATCGCAGAAAAATATAATGCTCAATCAGTGACAACCACCATTATAATCAACTGACAAACAAAAAATTGTAGTGCAGAAATAATAAAGTCATGTCCGAGTCTGAATTGATCAAATACGATGTTAAGCAGCCAAAGCTAAGTTTTGGTTAAATAAAGTTTAATCAACAGATATTACTATCATAAGATAAACAATATCTAAGTTTGTGAAATTTAAGATTATCTGATAGTCACTTGTGAAAAAAAAAAAAAAAATTAACAATGATCTAGAGCTTACCTCCCAGAATGGTAAAGTTCGCTTTGTCCCTGGATAGTATCCCACTGTTTTGCCAACCAATACACATCAAATCTTCCTACAAAAGCAGTAGAGACATGAAAATTTCCATATAAACACGGAAACAATGTTAAGTATGATGTCTCAAGATAAAGCAGCACATTAATAAATACGAAAAGCAGCACTACCTGTAGCAAGGAACTATGTTATTCAAACTCTTCTATTTACCCTGAACTGCCAAGGTCAGGCACCTGATGCTCTGACAAAAATATGTCTATGTCCGACAAGGCCTAAGACTGCTTATTCCTTCTCAAAAGCTGACTCCGAATGCCCTTCTTACTGTAAATATGTAAAGAAGCACTACCTATAGCAAGGAACTATGTTATTCAAACTCTTCTATTTACCCTGAAGTGCCAAGGTCAGGCACCTGACGCTCTGATAAAAATATGTCTATGTCCGACACTCCAAACTTGAGATAGGTCATTCTGACCTCTTGAAGTGAACACTCCAGTAGTATCTACATGAGAAAGAGCCTCTTTATGCGAATCCTAGGAAGAGACTAAAATCTTATTCAGAACTTAAAAAGGAGAATCACTTCTTCGAAAAGATTTGAGGAAGCTTACAGTCATAATAAGTTAATTATAATTACACAAACAAAATATTGTTCAGTTTTCCCATGAAAGAGGTTTCCTGGTCCCCATACCCACAAATCTGACAGCTAGACAGACACCCGCACCGACTCTCGTAAGCAAATCCATGTAACATAAGCAAGGAATATCAGAAAATAGGTGAGGAGAACATGATTAAAGTTCTCCTCACATAGAGTTGGGTTTTCATTTTTCACCCTTTCCCCCTCCGGTTTGCTAGTGCTGAAATATATAACCAGAGAGACGATGTTCCCGGAGCTAGCTACCTGAATCAGTTACTATAACAGCCGCAGCTTTGAATCCATGGCAGTTCCCAAGACACTTCCCCTTGTCTACCTACCCCCTCTCCCGCAGCCAACTTCTTAACATCCACCCCTACCCACTCTAGGAGCAGGTTCCTAAATGAAGAAATGATCGAATAGGTCTCCCAAGTAAACATTATATATTTCAATATCTTCCAAATGTTGAAACATCAACAAGAAACTAATATATATTGTATCTGTCATGCGCCAATGCATGAATTTTCGCCAAGTACAGTTCAACTTCACATGGTTAAGTTCACTTGGTCTCGCTTCAGTAGTCTAGAAAAAAGAGTATTGGTGTAAAGCCATCATAGAATTTTATCAACATCTCTCCAGTCCGCCAAATACTGTTTCGTTATTAACTGAAAAGACATAATTAGACACATCAGATTACCCGCACTCCATTGCCCTTCTCCCTCCACCTTAACACAAATCCTTGATGTTTCCAGAAACAGCCCACAAGCCTTAGACGAGATTAGCAAGAGATCCGATAGAAATCTACTCACCAAAAAATTTAGAAGCAACAATCAACACTTTATGTCTTGCTTGCAGATAAAAATAGAACAATACATACAACCCCAAGTTTAAACTGCTTCTCTTACAGCTTTTCATGAAGAGATGTACATTTCCTCAGTGCTTTGTTTTCGCATAGGGCCTTCCCAGGAAAAGAATTGCTACTCTTTTGACTAATCAAGACCAACCTTTATTTTCTTCCTTGTTATTGCTTTCTAAAGTTCAAGATTGTGCTCAGTCTGGTAACCAAATGTTCAATAAGAGTGTGTTTAGCATAAAATATAATTAAAATACTATAAAAAAGATGCAATTTAAAGCAAGTAGACTATATCTTGGGACAACTTAAAAAGGAAAAGAGGACATTCAATTCGGGACAGAGGGAGTAAATTTTTTAGGTAGTTAATGATTAGTATTATAGTATTAGATTTTCTAATAAAAGAGTTCAGGTGCTACTAAAAATCGGGTTTCTTGAAGTCCATATAGCTAGTATAATGCTTTCAATTAGTTGCTAAAACAAGCATCATAGACTTCCCAACAATTTCACTGTCTTGAACCTTGTCATGCACTTCTAATTAGGTGATCAGCCACATTTTGTTTCATACTTTGCCCAAAAAATTTCCTCTGGCCCCATTACTATAACAAGCTTCTGAAACCAAAAACCCCATAAGAGTGCCCCTGCACTGTCAGTGGCACAGTTCATAGCTGCAAATTCAAGCTCCCAACACCTTTTTCTCCCCCACATATTTTGACATTTTTTATACACAAAAAACCCAGAAATGTTAAATTTTCTTCCCTATACTGACACAAAACATAGCCAAACTAAGGCCAAAATACACTAATGTGAGTATGAAACAACCTAAAGATGACTTAAGTTATTAGCTCAGGGGGTCAAACGAGAAAGAATTGACCTCTGATGCTGCAGGTGGCTTGCTATGTACAGAGAAGAAACCAAACCAAGCCTTATCCCACTAGGAGGGGTCGGCTAGTATGCAGAGAATAAACAAAAGAGAAAAATGACTTTTTTTATCTCACCACATGCTCCACATCGGTTATCGAAACTAGCTACTTAAAGCAGTAGCCCACTTATCCTTATTTGGTGCGAGTGAACTCAAACCAAATAACATTCAAATGATAGGTCAGCCAAATGATGGTCACATGGCATAAAAATGAAAGAAAAAGATACTGGACAGTCAGACTCCTCAGCACTCCTGTGTCCTGCTTACAATATAACTACGCTAACTGGAAAACTAAGCACTTTGAAGCACCAAATGTCGCCAGGACTGAACTATGCTGGAAAGAATATCACGCTCAAGATACAAACTAAATTTACTTCCTAACTCAAACATTTTATCAGAAAATTCAAAAGTTCTAATACAGAATTTAAGATAATACAAGTAAAACATAATGAGAAGCTGAACAGCTTCTAATCAAGACATAACATGAAATTATAGGTTAAAATCCCACATACAGATAGCAAGTAACCGTGGAAAAGGAAATCTCAATATGGAAGAAGATACTTACAAAGGGAAATAGATACTCGTGGGGATAGACCTTTAAAAGAAGAGAGTTATCAAAATGAAGAGTCACTGGGGGAAATCCATCATCGACACTGCAAAAGATGGTAGCAAAAATTATTCCATTGCACATTTATTTGCTCAGCATATCCAAACCCTACCACTAATCAAGTACAAATGATTTAGAGGACCAGACTCCAGAGAACAGAAAAATAACTAGGTAATGAATGATAAACCTAACTTTTGTCAGTTACTCAGATTTTAATAGTATTTATTTTCACTACTACATACTTGCTTGAACTTGGCACGAGGGGAGAGGAAGGGACTAAACTCTTCAGGTAGGGGAAGTAACCTTATTCTCTTTAAGTTACTTATGAGATATAACAAATAAGAATCAGATAAAAACACTACAGACATAAGAAAAGCACAAGCTAGTAACCGATGCTTGGAGTAGCCCCTCTGTATGAGCCCCCTTTCGCAAGGGATATACCAAGAGCATATTTTGAGCCAATTAAGCGGGTATCGAATACATATCTAAGATCTGAGTCCTGACCAACATAAACCCACAGAGACAAAGCATAGAATTCCAATCCCACTTTTGGTTTAGCCAGTTATCCCTTCCCAACCAATAGAATAGCAGGACAGTAAGAGCAAGCAACTCATATAGGTATAATTGTCAGAGAGCAAAAAACTGGCTCCAAAGTATACCTGTCAGAAAAATCAAAGCATGTATACTGGTCATGAAGCTTTCGAAGTCTCAAATCAGGTTGCCAGGAGAGTATCTAATAGAATTATAAAAGATGATAACTGTAAGCTTTATTTGCTCTGAGAGTAGAAGCACCAGGGAGAAGACAAAATATATCAAATTGACTACCTGTTTCACTAAAGGGTCATATATGACCTCCGGAAGATAGGCCAAGGTTGTACCAATATCAATTACCGCCCCATTCTTGTCACCAAGCATATATGAATCCATGGAAAAATTCAGAAAGTCACGACCAACTTGAACTGCCGTCATATTAACGTTGTAGTGTGGCCTAAATTTGTTTTAACAAAAAGAATGTTAGTGCACTCCATTGGAAAACTCAAAATAAAACAAATGAAGTATAAATCATTAGCGAAAAAGAAAAGTCCACGTCAGAGAAGGAAACTACGTACTAGAGGTATCAGGGACATGAACATGTATGAGACGATACGAAGAACATGATACCCTAAATCTCCAACAAACTTGAACAATGTGCATAATGATCCTAATTTGTCTGAGCCATTAATATTCTTCGGAATAAAGATAACAGTATGATTACGATAAAGTTAAAAGTGCCAAAGATAGGTCAGTGTGAATCCAGGTCCACATGGGGATACAAAGGAAGTAAAATTAAAAGGATCAAAACTCTGAAAACCCTAAACCACGAGCAAAGCACTAAAACAATTGCATCAGAAGCATATCAGAGGCTTGGTTAGACAATGCAGTTATGTGACTGTAAAAACATGTCATCCTCCATAAGAGAAACTAAACCTCATAATTGCAACATGAAGGATAAGGTTCAGTATACCTCATAGAAGGAGAATAAGATGTGCAGTCACTCAACATCCCAAGACATTTTTAGCATATCAGTTAGAAACACTTGGGTGCAGCAACCACTCCCTAACCCACCTCCTTCCAATAAGGAAAAAAGAAGAAAAAGTAATACTCTGGTGGAGCAAATGTTCTCAGTTCTCTTCTTTTTTTTTTTTCTTTTTTTTTTTTTCCGGATGTGCGTGTGAGAGAGAGGGTTGGGTTTGGGTAGGGGGGAGGAAATTAAGGGAAAATGTTCATATACACCAACATCAGCATGAAGTCATTTAGCTCCAGCAAAAAAATGACCAGTAATCCTTGGCATAAAGACGAAATGACCAGACTACCGCTAGAAATTGAATAACTAAAATAGCAAATAAGCTAAATAACCAGAATAAGATTCTAAAGTCTACCCCTAGAAATTGAATAACTAAAATAGAAAATAAGCTAAATAACCATAGAAAGGCTCAAAAGGATCCAAAGACTGGATTCCTAAAACCGCTGCGTCTGAGACCAGAACTTCCCAACATTGCTTAGTCCTAAAAATGCTTTTTCTTGGTCACCATCAAAAGATCTAGCATCCTGATTTAAGCTTCAGGAGTAAATTCTGTACAATAATATAAGAAATGAAGTGAAAGCACATTTGTCAAGGCCTAATGCTTTTATATAGTTAATGCGGAACACGATAGGAGAAAATTTAGGAAAAAGAGTTATCAAACCAAACACAAGTGGAAGATCAAATACATTAGGATTCTACTTTATTTTAGATTGATTTGGACTATTTTACCTTGTCCTACCTTGGTTAGGACTACCTTATTCTATATAGATTAGGATCACCTTATCCTAGAAGGATTAGGATTAGATTAGCTAGTATAAATAGGTGGCTTTGTAGCCTATTTCAGACACCTTTCAATTTATCTTTCTTCAGAGATTGTTATTTTTCTCTAGCATCCTAGAGTTTTATTATTTTAATAATATCCTTGTAGCGAGGCATTTTCTAGAACGTATCTAGAATTGCTTTCGTTTTGCATCAATAGTTGAGACCTACAACACCCTAAGTTGGCTTCATTACATTCGATACATCAACAATTAGATAAAATCAAAAGGAACAACATTGTAATGGAAGTAAAATATTAGATGAGAATTGCATGCCAAAATCTGAGAGAAACTGCTGGAGCTTTTGAAGAAAGTTTATCTCTAAACATGAAAGCAAAATTAAACTAATAGATCCAGAAATCCTAAATCAATCTATTAATGGCTTTTCAGTCCTCTCTGGACATCTTCCTCCGGTTATTATGTAAAAGAATCAGAACTGAGAAAGTGATCAGATAACAATCATACTTGCAAACTACCATAAAAACCAGTTCAGATAAAAATTGCTAGGTCAACAAGAAAAAGAAACCATTATTAAGAGAAATTACATTCATAAAGAGAAATAGACATACTGGTTTGGGACCAATGGTGTTGTGTTGACTTTCGGTTGAACAACATGTCCGATGGCGAAAATACCGCCACCATTTACACCATCTAAACAATGTGCAAACATTTTTTTGACTCTCCCAGATGAAGCTAGCTGTGAAATCATTGATGAATTAGATTTTCCAAAACCAAGTATCCCATCAAGTGCGTCATCAGAAGAACCTAAATCCTCAAATTGACCAGCACCACAACTGCACAAGACATCAGAATTGGTGGATGAGCAACAAACATACACCATTTTACAGCTAATAGAGAACAAAACTAACTAACAAAAGATAGTATATCATGCCCTTTAAATTAATTACTTCTCCAACCCAATTCACAATCACAGTTATCAAGAATTCAGATCAGTAGAGCAAAACCAATGGTATATCAATATGAACGAAACGAAAAAAAAAATTAGGAAAAGTGGGTTCAATTTAATGAGGAATTAATTTCGATAACCAAGAAAGTTTTCCTTAGATGGATTGTCATAAGAAGTTTTACAAGAGGAAGAACCCAATGAATTTTCCATAAGACGTTCCTTGCATAGAATCCACAGAGTTAAAGCAGTCTCATCCACTGAGAGGAGCTTTGATGCAACAGCAAACAAATATCACAGAAGTATGTGAGTGTTACAAGCAGGATGGATCAGCGGATGGGGAGGGATTGAGATTATGATCCCAGCCTATGGGAAAATGTTGTCAGTTAATCAGGATAAAAGATAACAGGCACACAGGCACCTTCCAAAATGCATACCATTTAAATTGTCAAGATAAACAAAGAAGAAAATCAATTAAGCTCAACTCTGCAGGTGTAATACTTTCTTCTCAAGGTCAATTCTTAACAAAATTGTAAATTTAGCGATCATTTTGGTCACCAACATGAAGAAAGGCAGAAACCACCACAATGAAATTGATCAGTTGATTCTCTCAAATCTCCATAAAAGCTCAGCTTCAGCTAAGCGAATCTCAGTGGAAATTTGACTGAGGACATCAATGTTTATGTACTACTAATCCCTCAAAGTTTATCAGGGAAAAGAAAATAAAATAAAATAAAACAAAGAAGCTCTTTGGTTCCTTTCTCTCCTTCCATTTAGAAGCCCTTTGGTTCCTTTCTCTCCACCATGTCCAAAACATATAAGGAGTTACCGTATCCAGGTAGCAGAATAACTTTTCCTTTCCGTTATAAGCTCCAATTTGAGAAGTAATTGAAATAGTATATACTATATTGCACTATCCAGGACATCCGACAAAGACAAACCAAAACGACCAAAGTGAGCTTGAAACCCACAATGCAAAAGTAAATGATCGGTGGTTTCCTCATTCTTCCTGCATAAAACACAGTAATTGGCATATGTCTGCCCTCTTTTCCTCACATACTCTCATGGACCACCTCCCTTGCAAATTAAGTTAGCATTTTTAGTGCACAGGTCATCCACAGTGATATCAGCAGAACGTAGAATGTAATTACAACCCTATGACTTACTTTCCACTTCATCTTATCATTGTTGCAAAATGAATTTTTTAAGCAGCTTCAGACTTGCTTCCTTTCCCAGTCTTGGAGAGCCCTTCAAAAATCACAGTCCTTTGTTATTTTTCTTTCTTTTCTCTTTTTGTCCAAAAACCACCTTGAAATGGTGGGGGTTGGGCATAGACCCCTAACTACATGATTAAGATAATCATAACTGAGAGAAATCACAATTTTCTAAAACTGAGAAACCTAAAAGCAATAACTGAGAGAAATCACAATATTCTAAAACTGAGAAACCTGCAAGCTATTTTCTAAGATAAGGACATGATATCCCTTCTTGGAACTAAGCAGAGTTACAGAACTCATGCCAACCCCAATAACACTTTTGCTTTTCCTAGCTAATAAACCATATGAGCTTTAGTATTGTTGATAATACATTATCCTTCTCCATTATACTTGGGATTAATTACATTCCTTAGAACTACACATTATCAACAAAAATATAGCAGTATCATAAGAGATACTAAGAGGCCAAAGTATTACGATTTATCTCGTCATAATCCCCATAAGTCCAATCATCTCTAAAACTATATTCACGTTTAATATCATAAGAGCTACTAAAAGGCCAAAGTATTACGATTTATCTCGTCATAATCCCCACAAGTCCAATCATCTCTAAAACTATATTCACGTTTAAACATCTTCGCATCGACCACTTGGATGCAATCTGAAAACCTAGCAATAAGCCCTGGCTCCAGCAACCCATCTTTTTCAGCAAGAACAGCATTGCTTAAAGTAGTGCTCAAATGAGTTTCAGATATTGAGTTCCTCTAAGAAAATAACATTTGATATGATATTTTCACATCATTGTAGCATTTTCTGCTAACAAAATCTATGTACTGCTACAGGATGGTGCAAATCCAGGCTATGCCAATGGAAACACCTACTCAATGTAGTTATGTTATGTTATTTATAATTTCAGCCTGAGAAATGAAGCCTTTGGCTTTTCATATCCCTAAACGCAACTCTAAGGGAGTCAAGACAGCCGTTTGCTGCTGATACTAAAACAACTACACACCATGAAGTTCTAATTGTTGTCCCTGGGCTTAAATCATGACTAGCATTTGATGAATCTTACAGGGAGGCTTTTGCATCTATGGGCATCTAACTACCACATATGTTGACTTGATAAACCAAGGAAATAAACCTTAGGTAACACTTGCATTCCACTCTCACCATCGCATATGAGCTTAGACACCATTTAGAATGCGACTGTAAATCAAAGAAAACTTTCATAATGACACGGCTCAAGCTAACCTAACCTTGAAGTTGATAAAGTTTATATAATCCTCTTCACATTTGTTGCTTCTTAAATCAAATTATGGCCTGCATGAACTGAACATATCAGTACAGATAACAGCAAACCACAACATAAGAGAAGTAGCGTATAACATTGGCAAGCATTATAACATCATGTTCAGCCACCAAACCACCAGAACTAAATTGAAAAGAATTGTCCAGGAGGAAAGACCATTGTGTTCACTTATAAAAAGAATACCATTTAAACTTAATCTAGGGATGTTTGCCTTCCTGTGGTTTCCTGGAGGATATCAATGTGGCATGTCTCCGAAAACATAGGTGCACAAATAATTTCAGCCTTGAATATTCTTATATTCTTTTGAAAAAGGACCTTCTATTTCTAATTTTGAAATTACAAGTGAAGTAGTTAGAAGAATACTTTTGCAAACTAAACCTAATATGCAATAACATTTAGACATAAATTGACTACAAGTCTACAACTATCACGTACGGCTCACTGTAATTGGAAGAAAAGATACAAGTGTGATCCTCAAACTCCCACAGCAAATTCTAACAAAGAAAACATTCCTACCTACTCAAAGCACAAGAGACACTATGCGTTAGTTTCAAAGCACAACACTCTAATCCCATATAAGAGGTGTTACGAAACTCATGAAATTCATAATCTAACTTTTTATATAAACTTGCCCTCATCAGGCTTGAAGGACAAGACTAGGAACAATCTGGTTGAAGAAAAAGTGGGGGTGCCCTGATTGAGGACAAGGTGAGGGAGAACTACTCAATATAGCTTGGACATGTTAGAAGGCAACCGGTGGAGGCATACTGTCAAGATATAGAGGTTGTACATAATAAGAGGGGATAAAGGAAGACGTAAGAAGAGGTGGATGGAGACACTCAAAAGATATCTCGCGTGCATGGAGCTAACATAGGAGAACAAAATGGCGCCGTCATATCCACATAACTGACCTCAACTAGTAGAATAAAGGCTTGATTTGGTTTGGGTAGGTTTGCCATCATCAAGCTTGAACAAAATCTCCCAACTGCCTAAGATGGAACATATCAGGATTAAACTGAAACTGCTGATATGTATTGGTAGGATTTGATTTACTCATTACTCCTGTAGAACCGTAAAATTCTCCATTGGAGGAAATATGTTGGAGAACAGAAGAGGCAAAATACTATTCAGAGCCTTCTCCATCAAAGGGATAAATCATCAACGGACCTCACTTTCTGGAAAATGATGTACACACTGGCTACCAGAAGGTTTGTTGAATAGAATTAGATGCATCCGGAATACCTTTCACCCTTATAAACAATAAATCCAAGATAAGGATGGGTTGAAGAATTTAGGGCCAAGAAACTGAGGCATATTTATGTCCATGAACATTATAAAAGGCGATCTTTCGCAACTGAAAGTACATTAAGCAAGAGGTTCAATAATTCACCAACAATCTTTTCTCTCTCCAACAAAGTGCACATTGCATCAACCATAAACAGCATGTTCACACACCCCCCTGCACAACTCACCAGAGACCATTTCCATGACACTATCTTCTGTAAATGTAACCTCATCAAAAAGATTTCATACACTCCAGTTGGGTGACACAGCAATATAAAAACTGAGAGTCCAAGTAAGTCTTACTCCCCATTTAAAAAATCCAGTCATGAATAACTATTTTGGATGACAATTCTCAAGATTCTGAGCTTATGCACTTGGTATTGTATTCGGGAATGTAGTCCCTGAGAACGACTTATGCTTACCTTTAAGGGTTTCTTGGACAAAGGCATGGACAACATACGAGCTCATTGTTCATCTACAACTTGTTTTGCCACTGCAGTGCTGGCTGATTATGGTTTCACATTCTCCCATGATATGACTTCCTTCAGCTTCTGCCGGTCAGCTTGTTATAATCAAATGGTTTATTTCTCTTTAAACTCCAAGTTTCTCGTGAAAATCTTCTTTGTGCCTATATTATTTTTTCTTTTAAATTGCTCGAGGCCAAGTTGCTGTGGGGATCAAAGTGATGGATTACAGGAGAGTACCTCGGGTGGGGCAGAGGTGTTGCAGCAACACATGACACCTAGTGGTGGTAGACAACATATAAGCAGGAAGAAATGGCAAAGGAGTATTGCCTTTACTGGATTTGACAATAATTAAAATAAAATATGTTGAGTTTTTCGTGAAAATTCTATCAGGACCTGGCAAGCATCTTTGCCATTTGTGTAATTAAGCTTAAACCATCAACTCATGTAGCTATTACAACTGGTTACTGGTCAAGGGAGGTTGGATGATACAAAAAAAGAGAACAGGGTGTAATATGTTAGCAATACCAAAATTAAGTTGGAAAAGTAAATATTGCACAAAACTTTTGGTATTGGAATGAAATGCGAACATCTTAACACTACTCAAGAAGTCTTACATCGTGCTTTTACTTTATTATACTTTCCCAGGAGTGGGGGGTCTAAAGGTCCTCCTTTATAACACAAAAGCAAATAACGGATAGGTAACGTGTATAGTTCATTATATAAAAGGATGACCATGAGAAGCTGGAAAGTAGTAACTCTGAAACATACCCAAAAATAACACTACCATTTGCTGATTTGGTTTGGAGATCTCCAGAAACTCGATCATACTGCACCACGTCCTCAATAAAGTAGCCCAAGCTATAGCTACCATCTCCATAAACCTCTGTGTACAGGCAGGACTGATTTGTTCTACAAGTTGAAACTGTACCTCTAGTAATCTCTTTACAAAATTCTCGATCACAAGAGACCACACTGGAGGTTAGAGAATCCTTTGGGTCGTAGAGTGTAAGTTCCAGCTATTAAAGAGAAAGGTGAAACAAGAATCTTGTCAAAGCAACACTATTAACAGGTTGAAGAAATCTGAATAAAGAAATTAAGATACATACACCATGGTAACCTCTTCTAGGACATTCACGGCACTGAATGCAATTGACCCACATTATGTCACTTCCTGTATCTACTTGCACATAGTAATCCTTCGATGGTGTTCCAATTCCTATCTTAGCATAGTAAAGCCTACAATTCAAAGAGGAAAATAAAGTTAAAAACAGAAAGGAAATAAGCCTAATGATGCTTCACATAAATTTAATATAGGAATACACTACCATTTTATACATAGTCATACAATTTAGTGGAATTAATACATAGAAATGATCCAGAAACTCGTTAAATCACGGCAGACGCCCAAAAATAAGTGGAAAGGAAACACCAAGATTTTCATGATTGATTCAGCACTTAATTCTCCATCCGACGCACATGGTCTTGACAATGCATATCCTTGTATTCTTTCTTGCCAAAACATTGCAACAAAGAGGAATCCGGGGAGAAAAAAAAAAAAGGATAGACCATAAATATATTGATTCATATGAGAGCCTTTGCACATCAATATTTGAAAAGAAAATGACCACATAAGCAATCACATAGCACAATTATGTACAGCATTACAATGTTGTACCCTGTACTCGAAATCATATAAGCTTTTAAATCAATGCACAGGCACAAGAATAAGCAACGTGACTGTTCCATGCAATAACAGAATAAGATGCTTGGTGAATATCAATCTGTATCTATGTACCAACATATATTTATTGATGCATGAAACATTATATGCAGTTATGGAGTTATGGACATTAATAAAAATAAAACGAGATGAGGCCACTAATACATGTAAACCGCATGCATATACCAATGAGACTACAAAGATAGGTAACAACTAAAGAACAAGGTATAAAACCTCAATGCATCATCTATACAGAAACAGATGTACGAATATATAACTAGAATATATAAATTAAAAATTACACTGAGCGCCAGATTGATTTATACCTGCGCATTCTCAGGCATACCGTAACAAATAACATTGAAAATGTATTATCAGTTGGTCAGTTCCACATCACTTAAGACATACACGGAACAATATTAATATTGTGCAATGTACAACCGCTAGAGTGCAACATACAAACATCTGTAGGAATCTATACTAGTACTAAGTTGAAATTCATGCATGTTGCATTTACATGATACAGAAGGCAACAAGAGAGTAGCCAAGAGCAGTACAACTGCTAAAGCACAAAATACCACACATTTCTGCATAACTTACATGTAGTTATGTCTGTATACATGCATATGCATACAGACGCTTATATATATATATATATATATATATATATATATATATACACACGTATAGTGATGCATGAGCGCGTCCACAGGATGGAATTAAGTGAACGAAAGAGCACAAAGGAACACAACTGCATCAACTTACACAGCACACGAAGTACAACAACCAAAGCAAAGAGTACAGCAATTCTCTACGGAAACGCATTTCCAATGTCATTCATATAGCCGCATGAAAACGGCTACGCATCATCTATAGCGCAAGCAACAACAACAAAGGCACAAGGTACAACAGCTACACCACAAAGTACGACATCTAAAGCTCCAAGTACAACAACACTTCTGTACGAAAATTCTAAAAAATTATGCATACTTACAACTACAGCGACTAAAGATGACAAACTCACCCGACGGCGTCGGGACGGCCGGTGCCGCCAATTGGCAAGTCAACGCCGGCGGATATCTGGATGTGTCGAATGCTGTCGTGCGCACTTAGTGCGCTCAAAGTCAACGACCGGTTCAGACCGGCGAATTTGTATTTCACCGCCATTACTCCGCCGCCTTCAAAGCCAATCGCGGTTTCACACATCAAAAAGCAATTCACAACCAATAACAATAATAATATTGATAATAAAAAAAAGGAATTTGAATCGGAGAATTTTGGTCTCATTTTGGTGATGATTTCTAATTGTTTTTCTCTCTCTTTTTTTTTTTTTTTTAATAATTGTTGGATGATTAGTAGTAATAAATAAATACTGTATAAGGGAAAGTAGAATTTTATACTACTGTGTGTGTTTTTGGGTTTTGTCTGGTTATTTTTGGGTTAATAACACTTTTGCCCCCATTTAACATATGAGTAGCATTTTTGACAAATAAATAAATAACATATGAGTAGCATAACTATTTACAAAACAAATATTAGCGGCTAAATTGTTATACTACATATATATTAAAGGTAAAAAATGTGAATAACTGAAAAATAACTAAGGGAACCAATTCGTGAACACTAATATATAACTGAAAAATAACTAAAGGGAACCAATCAACACTTAAAAGTTGTGTACAATAGGTCAAATAATGACATGTTGTAATCAGAGGTTCTGAATTTGAATCACAATTTTGCCTACATCATGCCACAGAGAAAACAGGCTAAATATATGATAACGGGCTCTCTTCTTGCCTTTGGTTTGAAAGTTGCATTGGCACCAACTCTTAAGTACACCTATTGGCATTGACTGCATGGGATCGAAAGACTCGCAAGTAATCTTCGATCCAGCAGTCCATGTTAGTAGTGGCGGACCGAGGTAGGGACCAAGGGGAGCCCGGGCCCCCCAACCTCCAATAATTTGTTTATTATGTGTATTATTATTTTAAAATTATAATCGGCCCCCCATTTCTCTTTACCTTTTCCCCTTTTTCGTTTTTCCCACTCCCTTTTTTTCTTTTTTCTTTTTTTCTTTTTTCTTTCACTTTTTATCTTTTACCTATTTCCCTTTCCCTTTTTTTTTTGCATCTGGGGGGGGGCCGAAGCCGGATTAGGCGGAGATGGTCCTGATTGAGGATTCACCCACTCTATATTTCTCCACAAGCACTAAAAGTTGGTGAGGGAGATGATCCAATGAGTGACTGCCCAAACTTTGAGTAATCCCATAATTGGCAAGCCAGTCAGCGCACTTGTTTGCTTCACAATAAACATGAGAGACTTTGTAGTGTTCGTGCTGTGAGAGAATAGCTCTACAATCTTCTAATAGAGGCTTGAAAGGGCTGGCGCGAAGCTTGTTGCTATTGATCAGTTGGATCATCAACTGTGAATCAGATTCAACATAGAGATGTTGGATTTCCATTCTTTCAACTCGTCTAAGACCCTCCCAAAGAGCTATAAGCTCAGCAAAATTGTTGGTAGTAACTCCAAGGTTGATAGAAAAATCGTCAATCCACGTAGCATTTTCATCGCGGAAAATACCTCATGCACCTACCTGCCCCGATTGCCTTTAGCGCAGCCGTCAATATTGAGCTTAATTCCATGGGTAGGCTTGTCCCAGTAGATCGAGACTTCCTGATTATTAAGGATAGGGGCCTTCCGGTGGGCTTGCCAAGTCGAGGAAGCTTCATTAGCATGCTTTAAAATAAGAGAACATATTTGATGAACATTGTTTTGATGATTTCTTGAGAAAATGAACATATTTATAAGCTTCCAAATCCACCAGATAGTTGTAGCATAGATGTGACGCCATTGAAGTCCTTTAGTAATGCGTTTGCTGGAGATGTTATCGTTTATCCATTGGTCCCAAGGACAGCTCATAAATTTGACAAGATGTGTTCTTGCAAGAAACAGCTCTCAGATTTTCCTAGCAAAAGAACATTGCTTGAAGATGTGATCGATATCTTCTCTCACGGCCCCACATCTTTCACAATCAGCCCTGTCAACTAATCCTCTTTTAGCTAAGAGCTCCCTAGATGCGATACGTTGATGAACGATTTGCCAAATGAAAGATTTAATGTGTTGGGGGCATTCAAGTTTCCAAATAGCATTCCATCTGATGGTAGGCTTCTTGTAATAGAGATTGTAGAGGTCATAAGCCGATGAAACATAAAATTTTCCTTTTGGATCTCCACCCCAAGCAATAAAATCTTCACGATTAGAGTTAATTAAGACATTAACAGCTGCAATTTTTATGAGGAGAGAGGAAGGGAGAAAAAGATCAAATTTGCTCCAATCCCAAGTTTCATCCTCTTTGACATAGTGGGCAACAAGTAGATTCTTTCAGTCTCAGAGATCGGCTGAAGAATGTGATCTAGCAAAGGAGAATTCGTAACCCAAATGTCAATCCAGAGAAAATCAACAATTCCCTTTCCCCTTTTCTAACCTACCCATTTTTAACTTTCCCTCATTCCCTTCCTCTTTCCCCATAGAAAATCAACAATTCCCTCTCCACAAGTCACAAAACAAGCACAAGCCTCCATTCTTGAGCCAATGCTTCCTCTTTCCAATGGTGCACAACTTTTTTCCTTCTCAATTTTAATTTTCAGAATATACACACATAAATATGAAGTAGTAGATCAGAAAAAAAATTGTTTTATGTTTAATTTATTTATTTTTTGGTTAGATAGTTTTATGCATTATTCATTTTCTTAATTTCTTTTTCTGTTACTTGGCACTAATAAAATAGCTAAGTTAAATAATTTGCTCATACTTTTGAACATCAATTGAATATTATACTACTTAGATCTTCTCTCACTCTCTTGTTTTTGTTTGTTATCATTGTTATGACATAAAATGTTTAATTTGTGTCATAAACAAGAGCAAATATTTAAATATGAAATTTAGAGTTATTATATTATTTTCTTATGATGTATCCAAAATGAATATCAGTCCATATTCAAAAATATGTTTGAAATGATTATTTTGCTTACAATATCACCAAAAGCACCATAATAAGAAAACATAACCAAATTTTCTTTAATAAAATTATAAAAATTACTCAAAAAGCCTAAAACTATAAAAAATTCAATAAAAAACAACTATAAATTTTTTTTTAAAAAAAACTATAACTATAAAAATTTATCAAGAAAAAAACTAAAACTACAAAAATTTCTCATGAAAAAAAAACTAAAACTGTAAAAGTTTCTAAAAAACACAACCTAATTTTCTTAATTAAATTTCAACCCCCCTCCCCCCCAATACTAATTTCCTGGATTTGCCCTTGCATGTCAGTTGGGCTTCATACAGATACAAAATCACCCCTATAAGACAAGCCGAAAATGACGAGAATTGAGAAAAAGTAAGAATAAGATTATTTCTCCAGTAGAATCCAAAAGGTATTGAAAATAATAAATAATAAAAACTAAAATTTTCTTCATTTCAATGAAACTATGTAAATAGTTAAGTTCTTATATTTCAAGTGTTGAGTTGGCAAAGTGAATGTGTATAATAATGCCTAAATAGAATGTTATCAGTAAAAAGAATTTCAAGAAATAAATTTTGTTGTTGCAATTAGCTCAACTAAAGACAAAAATGAAAAGTAAATATTAACAAAATATTTGAAAGATGAAAAATATGCAACGATAGCTCAGTCAAAGGTCTCCATCAACAAGAACAAGCACAATTTATTTTTTAATTATCCTTGATATGGATTATGCAACAATATTTTATTCATATAGATTAGTAACACTTTATCTCGTAATGTATATGCAATGTAGCAATATAGCTCCTAGTATTTATTTGTACCATTTAACTCTTTAAGGATAATTATGTGTTTCATATCTTTGCATAATTACTTTGACTGTTATGTTTAGAGCTGGCAAATGGGCCAGCACGGCACGGCACGACCGAATCGTGGGTTAAGAAAAATGAGTCCGGCTCGGCACATATGTTTAGTGAGGTGAGCTGGGCTGGGCTTAATTCTTGAAATATGACCCAGCTCGGCCCATGATCCTGCTACTACGAGTCGCGAGCTGAGCTGGGCCAGCCTATTTGTTTTTTATTTATTTATGAATTTTGATAATTAGATTAATAACAAAAAAAACTTAACCTTAACCTTTACGAAAAAGTTAATTTAACGATTAACAAGACATAAGTTGATTGATAATATTATTATAAATGATAAAACATTACTTAACAAACCACAAGTTCACGAGACATAGATATGTTACTAATAAACATAAAAAACAAGCATTACATAAATGCCTGAAGAAAGTTGGTGGATAAGTGCTCCTTGTGCGGGTGCTAGGCCTGCTAGTGGTAATGGTGGCAGTGGTTGAGGATTGTAATAGTTTCTATATTTGATTGTTGAAATACAAGATTTCTTACAAGCGTTCCAGTTTTAAATTGACGACAAAATATATATTTATGTTCACAATAGTTACAAATTACATACCTATGTTTTTCAAAGTAAGCAAAATGATTCCAAACATCTGAGCTTATGGGCTGAGCTGGGCTCGAGCTGGGCCTATGCTGGGTTCGAGCTGGACTGAGCTGAGTTTATGGACTAAGCTGGACTGGGCTTGGGCACAAATGGGCTGGGTCAAAAAATATATGACCCAACTCGGTCCACCTATATGTGGTGGGCTGGGTCGAGTCGAGCCCACTTTCAATCGAGCTAAGTTGGGCCCGAAGTTTCGTGTGTTGAACTGAATTGGGCTTATATCGGCCCGGCCCAAATGCCACATCTAGTTATGTTCATTGACCTTTTCAAGGAGGGGTTCTAAATGATATAAAAAATGTTTAGGGATGAATCACTACGCTTCTTATATACTAAGGGGAAAAATTAAATTAATCATTTATTTTTAGCATATAGTGAGAGCTTGAGATTAAATATTTTTTAGGAAAAATTTCCCTAGCAGGCTTATTATTTATTGGAGTTTTATGAGACACCAAATTAGAAAAGTCATCTTATGAGTCCTAATATTCCACAAAAGTCATCATTTTGGACCCTCTCGTAATCTTTTCTTCAAATTCAAACAAAAAATCATGAAATTTATTTTTTTCCCTAGTAAAATTGTCTTCTAAATTTTTAAGTTGTTGTAGTCCCTTAAAAATGGTATGTACGTGTGTGATCACATGGCTATGTTTCATCACGTTTAGCAAAAAGATAATTGTAGGGACCACTTGAAACACTTATTATAAATACCAAAGACTCATAATATGACTGTTGAAATATTGTAGATTACTTTAAAATTTGAGTAAAATTTAGAGATGAATATTAAAATTTGTTTTACCTTTCTATCATGATTTTATAGAAGTTGGATAGAATGGCTTAATTGGAAGACATTTGCAACATCTTAAGGCTTGTATAAGAGAACTAAAGGTTGGGGGATCAATGGTGAAGTTATATAAGTATAGAGTCTTAAGTTTAATTATATATTAAGTGGAACCCTATTAAGCAAGCACATAGGGTTTTGGAAACAATAGTTTTTGTCACGTCCCGACCCAACCCCACCTAAAGGTTAAGTCTGGACCCGATAAACGAACGGAGTCTCCTTTGTACCGTGGACATTCTGGAGACCTGTAAACATTCAATAAAACTACAAAACAAAAAGAACACCCTTTCTAAATTAAAAACCCAGCTTCAAGGCCATCTGAGCCCGAAGCATTACCAATAGTTTAAAAATACATACAAGCATGTGTTCCACAACCATCTTCTTTACAAAAGACCGCTTATCATACCACTCTATGATAGCATTTGAACATACTTAGAAATTAAAGTCAACCATTATAACCATTGCAACCACAAACAAGCATGTAGTAAACTAAAAGTAGGAATATTAGTTATTACATGCCACGGATACATATTATACATTACATTCAATCTTACAACTAAACAATATATACATGAGTTCAAGGCTCCAAAATAGAACATAATAAACAACAAGCAAATTCTTCACATAACAGCAAGAACACAGCCACCTCAAGCACAAGAACACAACAACTAAGGCAATTGCTCCGCCTGTACCTCCTACTCCTCACCCTCAACTAAATTAAGCTAGGGTTCAACCTCAGCACCTCCTGAAATATGTTAACGAGGTATGAGCAACCACAATTGCCCAGTAAGGGATAAAGTCTACCCGGGGCGTGCAATGCAATAGTTAGGGCAAATAAGCAATAAAAGCAAGTAAAGGACAATTGAAATAGCAAGTAACCACACATATCAAAAGATACGATACACTTAACCCCAACACTCTAGAATTCTCTTATATTCGGTCACGAACCACAAACCTCGATCCACGAACCTCGACCAATGTGCCGGCATAAATCCCAATCACTCCAGTGGGTGTACTTCGGATGTATCCCGATAATCCTACGACCCAACATCCCTTGACAATCTCCGGACCAGGCGAGTGAGGGACTAGATCACGGAGATCGAATATCCACTGACAAGCCCGCTGCAGCCCAGCCGATACTCAATACATCTGCCCTTGACACTATGGTTGTGCAACTACTATGCAATGCACTTTATCAATGACAATACAGTAACAACAATGGAAGCAATAACATATAGGAGGAACAACAAAGTAGGTTGTCCTCAAAATAGTTAGAATAGAAGCATTAACATATAACAACTAAACAGATTATAAAGGGACATTAACATATTCCACATAGAACTTTACCAAAAGCTCAAGAATGTCTTGAAACACATTTAAACACCTAAGGAACCTTTACAAGGTCATAGAAGTGTGAGACAACCGATTTCCTACTTTATCCCCTTTGTAACTCAAACCGATTTCCTTCCAAACACAAGCTATTGTTCTAGGTTAGCGAGCGGGCTATACCACATTTCTAATTAACCAATAAGGCACCCCTAGGACCCTCAAAACTACCCAATTGCCCGCGATTACCATGAAAGCCCCGATTTTTCCCTTGTAAGTTTGTACTACAAGTACCTTAACCGGGACTCAACCGAGATTTAGCAAAGCATATCTAGCACCTAAATAGTCTAAGAATACTAAATGTGAGGGCCAAATTAACCCGGATTTGCATTAACCCCGAAATCCCTTTTTAAAAGTCGCCTATTTCACGTTTTAACTAAGTTTCGAGCAATTCAACGTCACGGGGCTATTAAACTATCTTTATTAACATCTAAGACACCTACTAGAAGCAATGAATCAATCCATATCGCACAATTTCATAAAATCCCAAAATTTTGTCACTATTCATACCCTACAATCAAATTATGGATTTCAACCGTTTAAGAAGCGAATCAATGGCATAAATGTGGGCTCTAGCACTTATATACAATGTATATTAGCATATTTGAGCATAGCATAAGTATTTGATAGCAAATCTACAAAATCAAGAAAAGTGTAACATTTTAGAAATGCAAAAATAACCATGCAAATCCCTCACCAATGCACGTAGAAGCTTGTAGGAAGGTAGAGAACCCTCTAAACCACTTGCACCTAGCTTGGCTTGGCTTGAAATGAAGAATTGAATAGTCAAAATCTCCTCCTTTGCAGACAAAGGGCTGTCGGGTTTCTTGGCACTATTTACTCCCTTGTTTATTTTTTATTTTCTCAACTTATGAGCTAAGTGTGATGTTTTGAGTATATAAGCCTAAGTGCATTATTTTAGTAAGAGTATGATGACTATAAAAATGATTCAAGCTAGCTCAATACAAGTCCAAAGGTGAAATTACGTGTTAGCTAGCTAAATTATGGAATTAGACTACGTAACACTATTAACTAGTTTCAATAAAACATTTTCTAAACGGGTGCTCTCAACCCTAATCGCTCAAATGAACATTTTTCTCATCCCTAAAACAATTACTATTATTTAAGAAAAATGCTAATTCGAAGTAATTAAGTGGTTGAAAAACGTGATAAATAGTAACCATATAAAGTAACAAGTAATGCACAGTGAAAATGAGCAAATAGTGGATGCAATAGTTAAAAGGTGTACTGTAGAATCTCAGGCGTCACACCCTCTCCTCCTTAAACTAATTACGCCCACACAATTCTTACATGAATCAACGAATAACTCTGGATAGCGATCTCGCATCTGATCTTCTCTCTCCCATGTGGCAGCCTCTAACCAGTGATGATCCCACAGAACTTTAACCATCAGGATGCTTTTAGTTCTGAGCTCCTGAACTTTACAATCAACGACTCAAAAAGGTTTTTCCGTATAAGTCAAAGTCTCATTGATCTCTAGCGGTTCTGGCTCAAGAACATGAGAAGGACCTGGCTGATATTTTCGAAACATAGACACATGGAAAACATCATGAATTCTAACCAAACTAGGAGGTAAAACTAATTGGTAAGCCAAAGTACCAACTTTCTCTTTGATTTCAAACG
Source organism: Ehretia macrophylla (assembly GCA_037974665.1). NCBI lineage: Eukaryota > Viridiplantae > Streptophyta > Magnoliopsida > Boraginales > Ehretiaceae > Ehretia > Ehretia macrophylla. Next base: position 14,032,835 of record CM075777.1, read on the forward strand.
GTCCAACATATCTCGGACTGAGTTTACCTCCCTTCCTATGCCGAATCAAACCTTTCTGAGGAGAGATTTTCATAAATACCCGATCACCCAAGGCAAATTCCAAATCTCGGCGACATCTATCTGTATAACTCTTCTGCCGACTCTGTGCTGTAAGCATTCTCCTTTCGATAAGCTCCGCATTATCAATCATTTTGTTCATCTCTAGCAATAGAGTAAGGTCAATAGTCTTCATCTCACCAACCTCATCCCAATAAAGAGGATTTCTGCACTTACACCCATAGAGTGCCTCATACGGCGCCATACCGATAGTAGCTTGATAGCTGTTATTATAAATGAATTCCGCAAGTGGCAAATACCTCTCCCAACTCTTACCGAAGTCCAGAATACAAGCTCGCAACATATCCTCGAGTATTAGGATAGTTCTCTCAGATTGACCATCCGTCTGAGGGTGATAAGAAGTACTAAAGCTCAAAGTTGTGCCCAAAGCTTTCTGAATCATCTCCCAGAACAGAGATGTGAATCTGGGATTTCTATCTAACACAATACTCTTGGGAATCCCATGAAGTCTGACAATATTCTCAAAATACAACTCAGCTAGCTTATCAAGAGAATCAGTTTTATTTGTAGCAATAAAGTGAGAAGTCTTGGTCAGTCTATCAACAACAACCCAAACTGAGTCATTACCCTTCTAAGATCTCAGTAAGTCTGACACGAAATCCATAGTAATGTGGTCCCATTTCCACTCCGGAATAGCCAAAGGTTGCAATAACCCTGCAGGTCTATGATGCTCAGCTTTAACTTTCTGATATGTAAGGTATCTGACAACATAGTCAACAATCTCTCTCTTCATGTTGTTATACCAGAAGTTCTGTTTCAGATCCCTGTACATTTTAGTACTGCTTGGATGGATAATATACTTAGAACTGTATGCCTCAGCAAGTATTTCTTTTTTTAAAGCTGGCTCACTCGGAATACAGATTCTACCATTGAATTTGAGAATGCCATCATCATGAAGTTTGAAGTCCGACTCTCTCCCTTTAGACTTTTTTAGGATTTTCAACAATTGTGGATCAGCCTGCTGAGCTTCTCTAATCATGGACAATAATAGAGATTGAATTTGCAAACTTGCAAATTGATTTCCATAATTTGAAGTTTTGGGCTTCCATAAACATAGTTCCTCCATGAATGCGCAATTCTTAATGATTAAACAATCAACTGTAGCCTTTCGGCTCAAAGCATCAGCAACAATATTGGCCTCACCTGGTAGATAATTAATAGTGCAGTTATAGTCCTCAAGTAATTCCAGCCAACGCCTCTGTCTCATGTTCAATTCTTTTTGTGAAAATAGATATTTCAGACTCTTATGATCTATAAAGATTTCAAATTTGTTACCCCAGAGATAGTGACGCCATTTCTTTAGTATAAAGATAATAGTCGCAAGCTCAAGATCGTGTGTCGGATAGTTGAACTCATAAGGTTTCAATTTCCTAGAGGCATATGCAATAATGTTTCCATTCTGCATCAATACACAACCCAAACCTTCCTTAGAAGCAACACTGTAGATTACCAGATTATCAATACCATTAGGCAAAGCAAGAATAGGAGTTGTGGTTAATTTTCTTCAATTCCTGGAAACTAGCCTCATATTTCTCATTCCAATCAAATACAGTTTTCTTCTGAGTAAGCTGAGTCAAAGGCCGGACAATTTTAGAGAAGTCCTTGACAAATCTTCAATAATACCCTGCTAAGCCAAGAAAACTACGGATCTGTGTAATAGTTTAAGGTCATTTCCAAACTAATACAACCTCAATATTCGCCGGATCAACAGAAATACCATCCTGCGAGATAATATGACCGAGAAAAGCAACTTGCTTCAACCATAATTCATATTTGCTGAACTTTGCAAACAATTTATGCTTTTGAAGGGTCTGTAATATAATCCTGAGATGTTCGTACTCAGCCTCGGATTTAGAATATACAAGAATATCATCAATAAAAATAACCACAAATTGGTCTAGATATGGATGGAATACCCTCTGCATTAAATCCATGAATGTGGCGGGATCATTAGTCAAACCAAACGGTAGAACAACAAACTCATAATGAGTTCTGAAAGCAATTTTAAGCACATCATCTTTCTTAATCCTCAACTGATAATAGCCTTGCCTCAGATCAAATTTAGAAAATACCCTGGCACCTTGCAACTGATCAAATAAATTTTCAATTAGAGGCAACAGATATTTATTTTTAACAGTTACCTGATTGAGTCCCTGATAATCAATACATAAACGAAGAGATCTGTCCTTCTTTTTAACAAATAAGACTGGTGCACCCCAAGGCGAAGAACTCGGCTGAATGAATCCCCTCAAGTAAGCCCTGCAACTGAACTTTTAATTCCTGTAATTCAGGTGGAGCCATTCTATACGGAGTTCTAGAGATAGGTATAGTATCTGGCAATAAGTCAATCACAAACTCTATCTCTCTATCAAGCGGCAACCCAGGTAACTCTTCAGGAAACACCCCTAGAAACTCACTCACAATAGGCACATCTTTCAGTTTTAGCTTATCCGTAGGTTGATTAATCAAATAGGCCAAATAAGCATCACAACCTTTAGTAAGCATTTTAGTCGCCTTAATAGAAAAAATTAAATGAGTACTCGTAGACTTACGACTACCGATAATCTCAATTACGGGTTGATTAGGCATTTCTAGCTTCACAAATTTTCTTCTACAATCTAGATAAGCATAATATTCACCCAACCAATCCATACCCAGAATTATTTCAAAATCCTTAAAAGGCAAGATAATCAGATCAACAGGAAGGACTCGACCCTCAATACACAATTCACAGGCTTTACACACAGAGTCAATAAAAATTTTAGTGCCCATAGGTGAACCTACCTCAATCTTATAAGGCAATTTATCAATTTTCAATGCAAAAGATTGTGCGCACATAGGTGTGATAAATGAGTGTGTAGCCCAGAATCAATTAAAACTGTAATTGATTTATTATTGAGAAGAAAATGACCTTCAACAACTGCAGTCGTATTAGGAAGCTCCTCTGCATCTAAGGCAAATACTCGGGCCTGTCCCCGTGAGGCTGATACTACAGCTGGTACCCTGGTCTGAGTACCCTGTCCAGATGTCTGACCTCTGGTGTTCTTGAATTTCAAGCAGTCCTTAACCCTGTGCTAGTCACTCCCGCAACCTGTACACCTATTCAATTTCCTCTAGCAATTCTTCTCAGTATGGTCCTGATGCTGACAAAAGCTGCACTGTTGGTGACGTCTTGCAGCAGTGCCTCCCGTAGGAGCTCTGTAAGAAGAGGTAGCTGAACTACCTTACTGAGATCGTGCTACAGCTGGACGAGACTGCCCCTGATTCTGACTCTGAACTGGTCGTGCCTGAGTCTGAGTAGGCCCGGTGTAACTCTGAGTCTGTCTCAGCTGTTGACTCTGACCAACTGAAACAGTCTGCCTCTGGAATCCCTGACTCTGAGTTTGATGTGGTCGTTTACGGCTGACTTGGTTCCCCAAACATATCTGCTTTGCGTTTCTCATATCTGGCAGCTATCCTGACTACTGCTGCATAAGTGGGATAATCCTGGGTAGACAGATTCAATAAAATATTGGGCCTCAGCCCTATAACGAACCTCTGAATCCTCTTATTCTCCGGCTGCACTAAGGCTGGCACATAGCGGGACAAGCGTGTGATAGCAGTGTCATACTGGTCAACTGTCATGTTGCCTTGTTTCAGATTGATAAACTCTTGCTATCGCCTTTCAATAGCTGTCTCTGTAATGAATTTCTCCTAAAACTCTCTAACAAACTCATCCTAAGTCTGTGGTACTGCCTCAGCCTCCCATTTGGATTTCACTGTATGCCACCATTGCTTGGCATCTCCCTCGAGCAAAAACTCAGCGCAAGCAACCCTTCTCGTGTCATTGTACTCGAGGCCAGTAAGAATCTTCTCCACTTTAATCAGCCATTGCTCAGCCAACATATCATCGGGCTCTCCGAAGAAGCTAGATGGACCCCGATTCAGGAATTTCTCAAGATAGTTGCTACCACCACCCACTGCTCTACCTTGACCATGACCCGGATTATCTGCAGGTACAAATCCTCTCTACATCTGCAATACCTGTGCTATTTGGCCTATTGCAGCAATTAATTGTGCATTGAGTGTCTGTTGATCTACTTCATCTTCTCCGGTATTCTGATTTTTGGTCTGACGGCGGGGCCCCATTCCGAATAACTAGAATGCAAAGTATTATGACAGGCATATATATATAATTCACAAGTAAATCACATAAGAAGAAGTTCAAATAAGTCAACGTAAAATTACATATAAGGTCACGCAAGCATTTTATACATAAAAGATCCAAATAAAACACTTAGTCATATTTTCCATTCTAAATCTTCACTTTATTCAATAATTCTTAAAAAAACTTTCACATTTCCTTTTCCAAGCTAGCATGCTCTTTATCAAGTCAATCTTTCACTTAGCCAATCAAAGAGTCACTGATTCACCCAATCACACAATCACATAATAGACCTCTAACCACAGACCGAGAAACCTATTTCAGCTCAAGCATTCTATAAGCTCTGATACCACCTAAATGTCACGCCCCGACCCAACCCCACGCTAAAGGTTAAGTCTGGACCTGACAAACGGACAGAGTCTCCCCTGTACCGTGGACATTCTGGAAACGTGCAAACATTCAATAAAGCCATAAAACAACAAGAACACCCTTTTTCTAAATTAAAAACCCAACTTCAAGGCCATCTGAGCCCTAAGCATTACCAACAGTTTAAAAATACATACAAGCATGCATTCCACAACCATCTTCTTTACAAAAGACCACTTATCATACCACTCTATGATAGCATTTGAACATACTTAGAAATTAAAGTCAACCATTATAACCCTTGCAACCACACACAAGCATGCAACAAACTAAAAGTAGGAATATTAGTTATTACATGCCACAGATACATATCATACAATACATTCAATCTTACAACTAAATAATATATACATGAGCTCAAGGCTCCAAAATAGAACATAATAAACAATAAGCAGATTCTTCACATAACAGCAAGAACACATCCACCTCAAGCACAAAAACACAGCAACTAAGGCAATTGTTCCGCCTGCACCTCCTGCTCCTCATCCTCAACTAAATCAAGCTGGGGTTCAACCTCAGCACCTCCTGAAACATGTTAGCGAGGTATGAGCAACCACAATTGCCCAGTGAGGGATAAAGTCTACCCGGGGCGTGCAATGCAACAGTTAGGGCAAATAAGTAATAAAAACAAGTAAAGGACAATTGAAATAGCAAGTAACCATACATATCAAAGGATACGATACACTTAACCCCAACACTCCATAATTCTCTTATCTTCGGTCATGAACCACGAACCTCGATCCACGAACCTCGACCAATGTGCTGGCATAAACCCCAAAAGGCACACCCCTAGGACCCTCGAAACTACCCAATTGCCCGTGATTACCATGGAAGCCCCGATTTCCCCCTTGTGAGTTTGTACTACAAGTACCCTAACCGTGACTCAACCGAGGTTTAGCAAAGCATATCTAGCACCTAAATAGCCTAAGAATACTAAATGTGAGGGCCAAATTAATCCGGATTTGCATTCACCCCAAAACTTCTTTTTAAAAGTCGCCTATTTCATGTTTTAACTAAGTTTTGAGCAATTCAACGTCACGGGACTATTAAACAATCTTTATAAACATCTAAGACACCTACTGGAAGCAATGAATCAAGTCATATCGCAAAATTTCACAAAACCCTAAAATTTCGTCACTATTCACACCCTACAATCACATTATGGATTTCAACCGTTTAATAAGTGAATCAATGGCATAAATGTGGTCTCTAGCACTTATATACAATGTATATTAGCATATTTGAGCATATCATAACCATTTGATAACAAATCTACAAAATCAAGAAAAGTATAACGTTTTAGAAATACAAAAACAACCATGCAAATCTCTCACCAATGCACGTAGAAGCTTGTAGAAAGGTAGAGAACCCTCTAAACCACTTGCACCTAGCTTGGCTTGGCTTGAAATGAAGAATTGAAGAGTCAAAATCTCATCATTTGCACATAAAGGGCTGTCGGGTTTCCTGGCACTATTCACTCCCTTGTTTTTTTTTTTCCTCAACTTATGAGCTAAGTGTGATGTTTTGAGTATATAAGCCTAAGTGCATTATTTTAGTGAGAGTATGATGACTATAAAAATGAGTCAAGCTAGCTTAATACAAGTCCAAAGGTTAAATTACGTGTTAGCTAGCTAAATTATGGAATTAGACTACGTAACACTATTAACTAGTTTCAATAAAACATTTTCTAAACGGATACTCTTAACCCTAATCGCTCAAATGAACATTTTTTTCATCCCTAAAACAATTAATATTATTTAAGAAAAATGCTAATTCGAAGTAATTAAGTGATTGAAAAACGTGATGAATAGTAACCATATAAAGTAACAAGTAATGCACAGTGAAAATGCGCAAATAGTGGATGCAACAGTTAAAAGGTGTACGGTAGAATCTCGGGCATCATAGTTTTTATGTAGGTATCTGTTTAATTATATATTGATATGTATCGATATCTTTATGACTGATTTAATTGTTGAACTTGCCAGTTATTTAAATCTCCAATCTAATTTTTCATTATGTCTCATTATATGTCAGCTATTGCATAAAACAAAACTTCTCTCAAAATACACATCTTAAATCTGCAGTCTAATTTTTCATTATGTCTCATTCTATGAAATGCCTCGCTACGAGTTTTATTAAACTAATAAAAATCTAGGATGCTAGAGAAAAATAACACTATCTAAAAAAGATAAATTGAAGGGTTTGTGTGAATAGGTTACAAATGCTCTTATTTATACTAACTAATCTAATCATAATCCACATAGGATAAGGTAGTCCTATTCTATATAGAATAAAATAAAAACATGACAAAAATTAAAATAAGACATAAAATAAAATAATGTTGACTCATGGGCCTAGTTAGACTCTTTTTTCTGGGTCTTAGCTCGATCAATCTGGTCCATTAATAAATCGGCATCTCATTCCCCATCAACCCCTCCCACCTGAGAAAAACTCGTCCTTGAGTTTAAGTCTGGATATGTATCCTCTTCCTCAAGAAAATATTCATATAACTCTGCTACATTGAAAGTATAGAAAATTCCCCAACTGTCAGGAAGATCAACCATAGAGGCATTGTTGTTGATCTCCTTTGCAATTTTGTATGACCCATATTTCTTGGAACTGAACTTGTTGTATATGCTAACTGCAAACCTACAAAAGAAATATACCATGACAGAATCCCCATCCCTAAACACCTTTGGGTGTCTGTGGTTGTCCGTTGTAGCTTTGTATTTAGCATTAGAGGCCTGAATGTGTTGTTTGACCCATTCTTGAATTTTCTACACTTGATGCTAAATAATGGTGTCTGGGAATTTAGGTAAACGAGCTAGATCTAATGCATGCTTCAGCACCTTTATATAAACAATGGCAAAAGGCAAAGCGCCAGTAGAACGATGTACATAATTATTATAGGCAAATTCAGACTGAAAATCTCATTACTTTGGCTTGTCTTGGCATATGTAGTGAATCAAATTTTCCAAGGTCTTGTTGGTGACTTTAGTATGGTCGTCCATTTGAGAATGCGCAATACTAAATTTCAAGTTGGCATCAAAACATTTCCACAAAGTAAGCCAAAAATGTGACAAGAATTTAGAATCACTGTCAGAAGTGATGGATTTAGGAACTTCATGCAGGCGTACCATTCCCTGAAAAAATAACCTCGCAGTATGTACTATATCTGATGTCTTCCCACAAAGAATAAAGTGTGTCATCTTGGAGAATTTGTCAGCAAGTACAAATACAGAATCAACTCATCTCTGAGTTCTTGGCAACTCCAATACAAAGTCCATGGACAAGTCTTCCCAAACATATTATGGAACAAGTAAGGACATATAGAGACCTATATTTTGTCTGACCTTTTTTTGTTTGACAAATTGGGTATTTTCGCACAAAATTTCCCACATATCTTTTCAATTGTGGCCAATAATACATTTCTTCTACACTGGCTATAGTTTTATCCCGACCTAGATGTCCACCTAATTCACCTCCATGCAAGTCATGAATAATTTTCTCATGCAAGGATGGCCTAGGAATACACAGTTGGTTACCTTTAAATAAAAATTAATGGTAGTCACTTGTGGTTTGCCTCTGTGTGTATTTTTGCCAAATACTACCAAAATCTTTGTCGTCTTCATACAACTCCTTCAAACAGTCAAACACCACAATTTCACCATTCAGTGTGACGAGTAGGCTGGCAAAACGACTTAAGGCATTTGCCATACAATTTACCTTACTTGTGTTTGATGACATATGATAACTGCTCCAAATAGGAAGCCAAACGTGCATGCATTTTATTCAGATGTCGTTGGCTCTTGAAGTGTTTAAGGACTTTGTGATTAGAACAAATAACAAATTCACACGAGATTAAATAGTGTTCTCATTCTCGTAGAGCCCAAATAATAGCATATAATTTCTGCTCGTATGTGGACCCTTTTCTACATGCTTCATTAAGTTTTTTACTATAGAAGGCGACAAGTCTACCTTCTTGAGATAACACTGCACCAATCCCCACTCTACTTGCATCACATTCTACCTCGAAAACTTTCTCAAAATCTGGTAAGACCAAGACAGGTGCAGTGGTCAATTTTTCTTTGATAATTGAAAAGCTTTTGTCAGCCTTTTCAGTCCACATAAATTTTTCTTTCTTCAAACATTCAGTAATTAGAGTTCCCAGGCTGCTGAAATTCTTAATAAACCTGCGATAAAATGTAGCTAAGCCATGAAAACTTCTTACCTCGTTAACAGTTTTAGTAGCTGGCCACTCCTGGATAGCACGAACCTTTTCAGCATCCACATGAATTCTTTCAGCGCTTACTATGAATCCCAAGTTTGACCCAAAAAAAAAAAATAATGAATCCCAAGAATACCAAGCGATCCGTCAAGAAGTGACACTTATTTAAATTTGTAAATAATTTATTTTCTTGCAATGTACTTAGGATCTGGCACAGATGTTTGAGGTGCTCTTCTTTGTTGTGACTATATATTATCATCGAAATAAACAATAACAAAATTTCTTATGATGGGCTTCAATACCTGGTTTATTAGCTGTATGAAAGTGCTCAAAGTATTTTGGACACCAAAAGACATCACTAATCATTCATACAATCTTTCTCGTGTTTTGAAGGTTGTTTTCTACTCATCCCCAAGCCTAATACGAATTTGATGATATCCACTATGAAGGCCAATTTTGGAAAACTCTGCAGATCCCTGTAGTTGATCCAGCAATCTTCCAACTGAGGTATAAGGAAATGATATTTCACGATGATTTTATTAATGGATTTGCTGTAAAAGACACATTCTTCAACTCTTATCCTTCTTTGGTATTAGTAATGGAGGCACAACACATGGGCTCATACTTTCATGGATATACCCCTTTTATAATAATTCTTCAACCTTTTCCCAAAGTATCTCGTTTTCTTTGGGACCCATTCAGTAGTGGGGAAAGTTTGGTAGACTTGCACCTGGAATAAGATCGAAGTGGTGTTGGATATCTCACATAGGCGACAATCCTTTTGACAAATCTTCAGAGACAACCTCTTTAAATTCTTGCAAAAGGGACTAAACCTCCTTTGGAATATTTTCTTTTGTACGCTCTTCCGCCTTGACAACAAGTGCATAAGTTTCACCCATCTCTTTAGTATCCTTGATAAATGTATCTGCAGATTTTGCAATGATGAGGAAGGATTTGTCTTCTTCCTTGGCTTGTGGAACGTGTTCCTTATTGTTGGGAATGATGGCAATTTTCTTTTAATTCCACCAAAAGATATAGATATTTGATCGTCCTTTATGGGTTTTATTGACGTCATATTGGCAAGGGCTCCCAAAAAGTATGTGATAGGCATCCATGTCAATTATGTCATAAACGACCCCTACCTTATACAACTTCCCAATAGAGATTGGGACTTTGCAAATCTCATTAACCTTGATCGACGAATCTTTTTCACCTAACCAATTTCATATGTTGTGGGGTGTGGCTTTATGCTTAACTTGAGGCAGTGTACAAGAGCACTTAACACAATATTTTTCCAACTCCAATTGTCAATAATTAAATTACATATCTTTTGTTGAATACTACAATGTGAATGAAAAATACGTTTGTGTTTTGTCGAGTCTTTCTGCTTCAACGTGTATAATAGTTTCTTAATGACAAAAGTTACCCTCTCATCACAATCTACCAAATTGACAAACGTGCATGCGCGATACTCACTAGAGTGATGTCTTGGTTCCCCATATTTAAAACATTTTTCAATTGTAGGCCTTGCATACGGATTACCCAAATTTGTTTTGTTATTTGCGTTGGATGTTGGATGTGTGGTATGAATAACTCCTTGGGTCGTGATTTATGGTTTGGTTGTTTTCTAGCACGATTTACTTTCTTTTATTGGAAGATTGATATTGGGAACTTGATGGGGTTTGGCGGGCTTATAGTGGTACTCGAGTTAAGAGAGCTTTTGCTTTAAGTGCCATGTCATGTGCTTCATTAATTGACCAAATGGGTGTTAGTGACATCTTAAAACAAAAATAACACACAAACACACAAACACACATACACATACACGGCTGAGCAAGAGAATAAAGGAAAATAAAGAAGAAGAAGAAAGAGAAATGAAGATAGACTTGGATTCTTGCTAGTTCATCACTTGTTCTTCCATTTAAGCATCATCAAGGTGAGGGGTCTAAACTCTTTTCAAGGTTTTTCAAAGTTTATAACATAATACTTGCTTATATTGCTATACATGAGAAGATACATCATAGAACTTGCTAGAATATGTGATTTGAAACTATATTGCGCACTGTTTTTGTATGGACGAGTTGCTATAGTAAACGTGGATGGATGAGGCTGATTTTCAGATATGTTGTGCTTAAGAGGTAATGGAACAACTTTTATTTTGGATGCATGTCTTAGTTTGAGGTTAAGATGGACTTTTAGGCCATGTAATTGTGGAATACATATTTTTTAGGCTTTGTCTGCGCAGTAATTTTGCATTGGTTATTTGAGTAATCTAATGCTGTTGAAAATACCTGATTTTTGACTATAATGTACTAGACTCATAGTAGAACGAAGTTTGTGTTGGGAATTTGTTGAGATTAAGTGGTTAAGTTGCTCTATTAGACTCATTTCCGTGAGGTTAATGTAATTATGCAAAGCTGAACTCATTTCTGCGCATTGATCTTTCATGTTCGATTTGAGGTATCAAATGTTGTTGGATTGATCTGAGTTTTGGATATTTTGTGCAAAACTCATATTGGAACAAGTTTTGTGTCTAGTGCTTGTTCAGATTTTGTGGTTAAAGGGCTCGTTTGAGGTCATTATAGTAAGGTGCTGATTCCCTCGGAGATGCTGGACAGATTTGCGCAATAATGTTCTAGAGGTTATAACTTTGTGAATTTGACTCGGAATTAAGCTCTGTTTGATTCTATCATTATCTACACTCGATGAACTATGTCTTGGAGAAACTTTCAAAATTTTTGGAGGTTTTTAGATAGGCTAAACGAACTGAGAACAATAGGTATATGTAGTGTTTTGACATAAACTTGATACCATTGCTTGGATGATGGCTTTTATTGGACTAGTTGATTTTATTGTGTTGATTGAATTAAGACATGAAGGTTATGAGGTGCATCTACCTATGTGTGTATGAATAATGTGAGTTTTGCACATGATTTGAAGTATGGAAAGTAGTGTAAGCAACTAAAGGTGACAAGCTTTGGAGATTGACCCTATGTGTGTTGTAGTTGTCTAGCTTATGGGCTATACTTGATTCTAGGGTGGAATTGCACTTAGATGATAGATGGAGCATGTTAAGTGGTTGTATTGGAGTTGTAGTTGGGGAGGTAAGATTGTATAAGAGTATTTGTGTTGGAAGAAAAAAGAAAAATGGAGTTAGAACATAAAATTTCGTAGTTGGTGTTGCTTTGGTTGAGGTAGCAGGTTAAGGAGCCCTCGCCTGACTCACTATTTCAACATTCTCTAGACAAGCCGAACGAAGGAGCCAGGCAAGTCCCTCGCCCAAACTCCCCTGTTTTCTTTCATTATTTTGGCTTCTTTGTGTTGGTTTAAAATGAGGTTTTGATGTCTAATTGCTAGTACATTTAATGGGTATTCTGTGGGTTATTTATGGCATTATAAGTGTGTCTCTAAATGTTATTCTTGCATTATATATGGAGTCATATTTCATTGAAAATCACTCGATAAGTCTTGAACTTTCTTTATGCTTACATGATATACCATATAATAAAATGCCTTTATATGCTTATATATTTGGAGGCAACCTACTTTGTTGCCCTTCATATTGTATATTACATGTTCAAATGCAAATTGATATGTTTACATGCCATTATATATTACATGTTGAATACATATATGTTCATATGTGCGAGAACTAAGTGTTATGCGGGGCAAAGTGCTACGTAAAGAAGCGGTGGGAGCCACCTCTTGAGCCCATAGGAGCCACCTCTAGAGTCTTGCACATATCATGCTCGTACCTGTTCAAATATTTAAGGGTTGTAATGTTTTTGGGCATGGTAGCGTTCGTTTCCTCTGGGCGGCATCGGGCTTGCCAAGTATGGTCTCGACTACCATTGTTTCTCATTCCCTCTCTCGCTTGGGCTTGTGTTCCTTAGAGAGTTGGGTCGTAGGATTTGGGGTACATCTGGAGTATCCCCTGTTAGCCTAAAAGGCTTCTAAATCTTGGTTTTGATGATCACAAATCATAAATGTGTTTAATAAGTTTGTTCAATGTGCAAAAGCAATGATGAATCAAGTTTGACTCTGACTTCAAGATTATCGAACTAAAGAAGGAATAAGAACATCTATCAACTTAAGGAGAAGATTCAAAGCATGAAGATGGAGTTATAAGGATGGAGACAGAAGTCATAAGGGGTACCGATTGGGACTTGACTGGGGTTTTTAGGGCTTGCAAAAAGTATATGCTCAATAGTGATTCTCAAACAACGTTTTTGAAATGTGTGTTTTTGTACCTTACATAATTTGTTCAAAATAATCTTTTTAAAAGAACCCAACCCTAACAGTCTTGGTTTCATCGGACGACCCCTCGGAGACCGGTCGACTGGTGGCCAAAGGGTCGTCCGCCCGAGACCCGTTCACCGAACGAGGGTCTCTCGACTGGTCGACCGGCGAACAGGGGTCGATCGGTCGGGCCAAAAATGTTGATTCAAAAAATAGCCGTTTGTGAACGTTGGGAGCATTAATTACACCATTTTTTCAGCTCTATTAAGTGCACTCAACTGCAACATTTGAAGGTATTGTTTCAAAGCAATTACACTTGAGTTCTTTCATGATCTTAATCTTTGAATCATCATTGAGCTATACTTGAGCAAGAAATTGTGAGTAATATTGTGAGAAAACATTCATTGTATTCATCTACCCTAAAAAGAGGGCTTTTTTGTGATTCTCAAACAGTTATCAAAAGAGAGAGTTAAACACTTTGAAATAAAGGATTTCCTTGTCAAATGTATTGAAGTGAAAGCTTTGTATTGAAAAGAGTTATTTTTCTATTATAAAGTTTGAACTACCATTGTAGTTGGTTTGTGGATTCACCAACATTTGAAGAGCCACCATAGTGAATATTGTTGAAATCCTAAGCGGGGAGCTTAGGTCGTGGACTTAGGCGGGGGCCGAACCACGCTAAAATCGCGATTTGCAATCTCTTTCTCTCAACTCTCTCTTTGCATCACTTTCTGCACACCAAGTGTTTGATAAATTGTCTCACTCACATTTTATATTGCTAGAGTGCATTTCTATTTAGGATTGTTTTTTATTAATCATTGCTAGAATATTGATTAATCGAAAAAGTAATACTATTGCCTATATAACCTAATTCACCCCCTATTAGGTTTAATTAAGGGACAACAAGTGGTATCAAGAGCTAGGACTTTGCATATAGCTTAACATCTAGCAAAGAAAAGATAAATGGCAAACAATACTACTTCTCCTTATTTTGAAGGTTACTCTACTAATAGGCCTCCATTGTTTATAGGTACAAATTTCAATTATTGGAAAAACAAGATGGAGACATACATACAATCCGTTGACTATGCTCTATGATCACTAGTGGAAGATGGTCCTTATGTTCCAATGAAGGAGGTAACGGTTAAAGATGCCCCAAGTACAAGTGGAGTTGAGAAAGTCAAAACCGTTCAAGTTCCCAAGGAAATGAAATAGTTCAATGATCAAGACATTAGTATGATGACTAAGAACTCAAGAGCCAAGAACATTCTCTATTGCGCTCTAAACGAAACCGAGTATAGTCGTGTGAGTCAATGTGAAACTGCACACGAGATTTGGAAGATGCTACACATGTCTTATCAAGGAACACCTCAAGTGAAGAATACCAAAATTGATTTTCACATTCATGAGTATGAATTGTTTCGTATGAAGGCCGGGGAATCACTAAATGAAATGCATCAAAGATTCTCCACAATCGTAAACAACTTAAGTGCTCTTGGGAAGAAGTATCCAAATGAAGAACTTAACCGGAAAATTCTTATGGCTCTTCCAAAAGAATACAAACCAAATGTGACATCTATTAGAGAATCAACCGATCTCTCCACGATTATGGTGCATGAGCTCATTTGCAATCTTGAAACGGAGGAACTTGTATTAAATCAAGAAAAAATACGAGATGAAGAAGAAAAGAAGACAAGGAAATTACTTGCTTTCATTGCTCAATCTCAATCAAGTGATGAAGACAAAGATAATAGCGATCATGATGAACTTGCACTTCTTGCAAAGAATTTTAAGAAGTTCTTGAAATACAAAAAGATGAAGAGAGAAGAGCCCATCAACAACAAAGTCAAGAGAAGATTCAAAGAAAAGTTAGAGCAAAGAAGAGATAAAATGCTTCAATTGTGACAAACCGGGACACATCAAAGCAAAATGTCCAAAATTGATCAAAGGAAAGCAAAAGGTAATGAAGGCGTGCGTTGAGGATGATGTATCAATCGGTGATGAAAGTGGAAGCGAAACCGAAGTGGCCAATTTTGTGTGCTTCATGGCTAGAGATGATGAGGTAACTTCTTCATCTTGTGATGAATCTTCTTCTTTGTCTTCTAATGATGAACGTACATTTGAAGAACTAACAAATGAATTTTCAAAACTACATGATAGCTTTCTTCTTGCACATTCAAAAGTAAAGAATCTTCAAAAGGAAATTAAGGAACTTAGAGATGAAAATAATACTCTTACCAAAGAAATGTGTGAATATTATCATTTAAAGTCCAAAAATGAATTAGAAATCAAAGATTTTGAAAAACAAGTTCTTGGCCTACAAAATGATCTAGCTAGATTTTCAAAAGGAACAAAGGCCTTGGATAAAATTCTTGGTTCTCAAAAATCACCACTCGACAAGGGTGGAATTGGCTATGAGCCATTTTTTAAACCAAAATCTTCAAAACCATCTTTGTAAAAGCTTCTCAATCCTCAATTGTCCATCCACCATTAAAAGAATCACAAAAAGTACAATTTGACAAAAAAGGAATTGGCTATAAGCTATATCAAAAAGGGTTACAAATTTATTTTGTCAAAGCATCATCCTCTTGGAATGAAGCCTCAACATCAAGAGGATTGTTTAAAAGATGCACTTATTGTGAGAAGATTGGTCACAATGCATCACGATGTAGATTTAGAAACATGGTGGGAAGAGATTCTTATATTCCTTTATGGCTTAGACCCAAATGGGTTGTTAGATGTATTAGGACTTCGTACTAACACAAAATAACCCAATAGAACATTGGGGACCAAAATGAACTTGATTTGTTTCTATAAATGATAGGTTGCTCTAAAGGTGAAATATGAAGATACTTGGGTTATTGATAGTGGGTGCTCAAGGCATATGACGGGAGATGCATCTTTCTTTTATGAGATTGACAGAAACTTCAAAAGTAAAGTTAGCTATGGAGGAAATGAAGCAGACAAAGTCATTGGTAAGGGTTGCATAGGAGATATAAACTCTCTTTCTATTCATGATGTCTTGTATGTTAAAGGTCTTAAACATAATTTACTAAGTGTAAGTCAATTTTGTGATAATGGATTTAGAGTTGAATTTCTATCTACTTGTTGCAAGGTGTATGATAAAGATGATAAAGTAATATTTGTTGGAAATAGATGTGATAATGTATATGTAATCAATCTTCATGAATTGAAGTGCCAAAATGTGACATACTTAGTTACCATTAATGAAGATTCATGGTTATGTCATAGAAGACTTAGTCATGCTAATATGGATTTACTTGTTAAGCTTTTGAGAAAAGAACTTGTCATAGGTCTTCCTAAGACTAGATTTCAAAAAGACCATCTATGTAATGCATGTCAATTTGGAAAACAACATAAGACATCATTCAAAACAATTAGCAAGGTAACCACATCAAGAGCTTTACAAAAATTACATATGGATCTATTTGGTCCAATGGATGTGGCAAGTCTAGGTGGATCTAGATATGTCTATGTTATTATAGATGATTACACTAGATTCACATGGGTAAGACCTCTTGCACATAAAAATGATGCCTTCAATGAATTTGCTAAACTTTGTAACAAAGTGCAAAATGAGAAAGGCTATTACATAAATTGCATTCATAGTGATCAAGGCACCGAATTTATAAATGCATCTTTTATGGATTATTGTGAAGAACGTGGCATTGAACATAATTTTTCGGCTCCTAGAACTCCTCAACAAAATGGGGTAGTAGAAAGGAAGAATCGAACATTACAAGAAATGGCAAGAACAATGTTGAAAGAAAACAACTTGCCAACATACTTTTGGGGTGAAGTTGTAAATACCGCATGTTATGTGTTCAATCGTGTGCTAATTAGACCTTTTTTAAAGAAAACACCTTATGAATTATGGAAAGGTAGAGCACCAAATGTATCACATTTTAAAGTGTTTAGTTGTAAGTGTTTCATCCTTAATACAAAAGAACATCTTGGCAAATTTGATTCGAAATCGGATGAAGGACTTTTTATGGGTTACTCTTCAAGAAGTAAAGCTTATAGAGTCTTTAACAAAATAAACATGCTTATCGAAGAGTCTATGCATGTGGATTTTGATGAAACTAATCATTTCGCTCCGAAAAAGAATGATGATGATGTAGGTATTTCCGAAGTTGACACTCAAATCTTATCTACAACCATCGGCAATGAGGGAATCTCAAGAGATCCAAATGAGACAAATATTGAAGAAGGTCAAACCTCAAAGGATGGTGAAACTCTAGAAAATCCACAAGGAAATGTACAACCAATGCAAAATGACCAAGAAGTGACAACAAATGATGATCTACCAAAATGTTGGAAGTTTATAAGAGATCACCCAAATGACCAAATTCTTGGTGATCCTTCAAAGGGAGTAAGAACTCGCTCTAATCTAAATGCATATTGTGAACATATTGTTTTTCTTTCTCAAGTAGAGCCTAAAAATGTTAAAGAAGCTTTAGATCATGAAGATTGGATAGTTGCCATGCAAGAAGAATTAAATCAATTTAAAAGAAGTAAAGTGTGGCATCTAGTTGAAAAACCTAAGGACTATCCTATAATTGGTACAAAATGGATTTTTAGAAATAAGTTAGATGAATCTGGGATTGTAACTAGGAACAAAGCTAGACTAGTGGCTCAAGGATATAATCAAGAAAAAGGGATATATTATGATGAGACTTTTGCTCCAGTGGCTAGACTTGAATCCATTCGTATGCTTCTTGCTTTTGCATGTTTTATGAACTTTAAATTATATCAAATGGATATAAAAAGTGCCTTTGTAAATGGCTATCTTAAGGAAGAAGTATATGTGAAACAACCACCCGGATTTGAGGACACTAACTTGCCAAATCATGTATATAAACTAGATAAGGCATTATATGGCCTTAAGTAAGCACCTAGAGCATGATATAATAGGCTTAGCAACTATTTGCTTAAAAAAGGGTTCACTAGAGGCAAATTAGATTCCACTCTCTTTGTCAAAATAAAAGGCAAAGATATATTGCTTGTACAAATTTATGTTGATGATATAATTTTTGGTGCTACTAATGAATCTCTTTGTGAGTATTTCTCTAAGTGTATGCACAAGGAATTTGAGATGAGTATGATGGGAGAATTGAATTTCTTTCTCGGACTCCAAATCAAGCAAACGCAAGAGGGTACTTTCATCAATCAAGCCAAGTACACTAGAGAACTTATCAAAAAATCCGGACTTGAGTCAGCAAAAGAAATGAGTACACCAATGTCAACATCAATCAAGCTTGACAAAGATGAGGAAGGTAACAAGGTAGATGAAAAGCAATATCGAGATATGATCGGAAGGCTTCTTTATTTAACTGCTTCTAGACCCGATATTATATTTGCTGTGTGCTTATGTGCTCGTTTTCAATTATGTCCTAAAGAGTCTCACTTAAATGCTGTAAAAAGAATCATTAGATATCTTAAGAGGACTATAGATTTAGGATTATGGTATCCAAAAGACACCTCATTTGAATAGGTAGGATATTCATATGCGGATTATGCAGGAGATCGTGTAGACAGAAAAAGTACTAGTGGATGCTGTCAATTTCTGGGACATTCATTAATCTCTTGGTCTAGTAAAAAATAAAATAGTGTAGCTCTCTCTACGGCTAAAGCTGAATATGTATCTGCTGAAAATTGTATGGCACAAATTCTTTGGATGAAACAAAATTTGCTTGATTATGGTCTTGTGTACGATAGTGTGCCTATTAAATGTGATAATACAAGTGCCATTAATCTCACTAAAAATCCCATTCAACACTCCAGAACAAAACATATTGAAATTAGACATCATTTTATTCGCGATCATGTTCAAAAAGGAGATGTTGTGCTCAACTTTGTTGATTCTGTGAATCAATTAGCTGATATTTTTACCAAACCATTGCATGAGACTCAATTTTGTGTGATAAGAAGAGAGTTAGGTATACTTAAAATGTGTTGAAAAGTGTAACTTGAAGTTTTTTTTTGGTGTATTGCAATTTCTGACAGAAAGTGCACCACCGGAAGAGGGGTCTTCCACCGGTCGACCGATGAAGCACACTCTCGTCCAGTGAACGTGCCTCAGGCGGACGAGGGTATGACACCAGACGACCGGCGTGTTCACCCTCGTCCGGTCGCGGCACTGACATGCAAAAGGTTTAAAACTTCAAAATTCATCTTCAAACCACAATTCTTCTTCATTCACAACTCTTCAACTCTTCAAATTCTCTCCCACTTCAATTCCACTACTTTGCATTGTCTTCTATTATCTTCAAAATCTCATCCTTACATCTTAAACAAAAAGGCCAAACTCCCAAGCTTCACAACTCATCCAATTTTCTTTCAAAACTTTTCCAAAACTCTTTAGCAATCTTTGTTGCACCCCAAGTGCTCGACAAAATTCCTCAACCAAACTTTATTGCCAATTCTCTTGCATACTCATGGCATCATCGTCTCGACAAGCATCTAAGAGACAAAGGACTACATTTAGGCCACATACCGTTGATCCCTGGGATCTAATGTACATGATCGCACCAGGAGATTTTTCTAAAAAGGATATTTTATGGGGTAAATGCATTGATCCTTCAGACTTTTTAGATTCCACTCGTCCCCATAAACTGCTTTGTCATCAACAATGGCTTCCCTTGTTTGGACTCAAGGACATCAACTGTGATCTATAGGTTCGTGAATTCTATGCCTATGCAGTAGAAGGTGAACAAGCCGGTGTCGAGGGATAAAGAGTAGAGTAAATGGTGTTAACATATTTGTAAGTGAACAGGACGTGGCTAACCTATTTGGTATTCCACATCGTGGTCTCATACTCTACACCGCTGTTAACTTACCAAGTGAACTCCACATAGACGCTTTCAAGGAGATGTGTACTACACTATGGGAAGGGATGGGGAAGTTGGAAGAGTTTATGCCCAAGAGAGATCAACTCTGTGCTGAGAAACATTTGCTCCTCTATATCCTCAATCAATCTATCATGCCTCGCAATATAAAAGACGGGACCATTCTATCCTTCACGGGTTATGTGCTGCACCTAATGTACAAGAAGGTAAAAATCAACCTTTCATACATTATACTTAGTCATATGCTGGCCTTTAAGAAGATATCTCTGCTCTATAGGATGATCTTGTGTCATCTGTTCCGTTTTAGAGGTCTCGATCGTATTGGTCAATTTGAACCCTTAAATGACTCCACCTATCTCCTTGACAAGTATTGCCTAGATAGACAGACCATGGCTCGTGAAAACAATGACATTGTCTACATTCAGCAACGTCAATTCCACAAGGTTTAATCTAAAGTAGTTGATGATCTAGAGAACTATGACCTTGGAGAAGAGGGTGATAAAAGTGAGGCTACAAGTGAGAGTGATGAAGGATATCCCGTAGGCAGAGATGCTAATATTGGTCTTTCCCGGGTTGATATTGGTGGTGCTAGTTCGTCCACAAAAAGCAGACTCCGACCAGTCACTCTTGAAGAAGTCAATACCAAAGTTGATAATCTTACTTCAAAAGTTGATCAGTTATTCTTGACTGTTGGTGAAGTCAAGACCAAAATGAAAGGCATGAACAAGATGTTTAAGAAGCTCTATGAGAAATTCATGAAGGATTAAGCCAGTTGCCATGTGATGCTTAGGATGCTTCCCTTTCCCCTTTCTCATTAAACTTTGCAATTTTCTTTTTCCAACAATCATGTTTTACTTCATGCATTCTTTTGATACTTTGTTTTTTATATTTCAACTCCATTGCTTTAGTAGTTTTTTCCTTTCTATGACTTTGTGACTTTGTGTCAAGTGTTTGGTGTTCAAGTATAGACATGCTTTTCTTTACTTGCTAATGTTGTGTGTATGTTTTTTTTTTTTTTGTTAATGACAAAAAGGGGGAGATAAATACCAAAAAATAATATAAGTATATCTAAAAAGAACTCATACATTAAGGGGGAGTTGTTATGTATGCACCTGTTGAGGGGGAGTTTTTGAACAAACTTATATCTTAGGTTCAAACAAACTCAAATTGCACAAAATTCTAAATACTCTCTCAAACTCATTATGCTTACATTGTTATTATTTGAGATAAGTTTTGTCATCATAAAAAATGGAGAGATTGTTAGCCTAAAAGGCTTCTAAATCTTGGTTTTGATGATCACAAATCATAAATGTGTTTAATGAGTTTGTTCAGTGTGCAAAAGCAAGGATGAATCAAGTTTGACTCCGACTTCAAGATTATCGAACTAAAGAAGGAAGAAGAACATCCATCAACTTAAGGAAAAGATTCGAAGAATGAAGATGGAGTTATAAGGATGGAGACGAAAGTCATAAGGGGTACCAGTTGGGACTTGACTGGGGTTTTTGGGGCTTGCAAAAAGTATATACTCAATAGTGATTCTCAAACAACGTTTTTGAAATGTGTGTTTTTGTACCTTACAAAATTTGTTTAAAAGAATCTTTTTAAAAGAACCCAACCCTGACAGTCTTGGTTTCACCGAACGACCCCTCGGAGACCGGTCGACCGGTGGCCAAAGGGTCGTCTGCCCGAGACCCGTTCACCGGACGAGGGTCTCTCGACCGGTCGATCGGCGAACAAGGGTCGTCCGCCCGAGACCGGTTCACCGGACGAGGGTCTCTCGACCAGTCGACCGGCTAACAGGGGTCGACCGGTCAGGCCAAAAATGCTGATTCAAAAAATAGCCATTTGTGAACGTTGGGAGCATTAATTACACCATTTTTTCAGCTCTATTAAGTTCTCTCAACTGCAACATTTGAAGGTATTGATTCAAAGCAATTACACTTGAGTTCTTTCATGATCTTAATCTTTGAATCATCATTGAGCTATACTTGAGCAAGAAATTGTGAGTAATATTGTGAGAAAACATTCATTGTATTCATCTACCCTAAAAAGAGGGCTTTTTTGTGATTCTCAAACACTTATCAAAAGAGAGAGTTAAACATTTTGAAATGAAGGATTTCCTTGTCAAAGGTGTTGAAGTGAAAGCTTTGTATTGAGAAGAGTTGTTTTTTCTATTATAAAGCTTGAACTACCATTGTAGCTGGTTTGTGGACTCACCAACATTTGAAGAGCCACCATAGTGAAGATTGTTGAAATCCTAAGCGGGGAGCTTAGGTCGTGGACTTAGGCAGGGGCCAAACTACGCTAAAATCGCGATTTGCAATCTCTTTCTCTCAACTCTCTCTTTGCATTACTTTCTGCACACCAAGTGTTTGATAAATTGTCTCACTCACATTTTATATTGCTAGAGTGCATTTCTGTTTAAGATTGTTTTTGATTAATCATTGCTAGAATATTGACTAATCGAAAAAGTAGTACTATTGCCTATATAACCTAATTCACCCCCCTCTCCCCCCTCTCCCCCCTCTTAGGTTTAATTAAGGGGCAACACCCCCCTTTGGCATGTTTTGGGGAAGATGTTGACAGATGATTCGAGATTGGCCATCTCTAGCAATGTATCCTTTTAATATATATATGGTACCTACTCTCGCTTGGGCCTATTATTAGTCCTTGATAACCTAAGAGGGGGGTGAATTAGGTTGTTTGGTAAGGTTAAGCAATTTAAAAAATTCTTGATGCGGAAATAATGTCTAATGACAGATAATAATACTCTAGAAGTTCTTGTAGGCAATTTATCAAACACTTAGTGAGCACACAAGTATATAACACTAGATAAGCAAAGAGAATTTCAAAAATAAATTCCAAATAGATAACTCAACAATTTTCAAACAGTTAATATGAGCAATATCCACACGAAGGTAAATGACTTGAAAATAACGAGAGTAGAGTAAGAGAAATCAAACAAAATGATTTTCAAGTGGTTCGCACTCCCGGAGGCCTAGTCCACCACCTAAGATCTTCCCTTCCCTTAGAATTTACCAACTCTTCACTAAGATGCTTCTTCAAATGTTGGTGAAGCAAAAACCAACTACAATTACTCTTAAGTCCACAAGAGTTACACAAGCTCCTTCAAGTGTAGGTGAAGCTTAACCTACTATCCTCTCTTCCTTTGAGTCCACAAAGGATTACAATACTTCTTCTCACAATGATTATCTCAATCTATGTGAAAGAGTGTATTACAAAGATTGTGTGATAATATGAATGACAATTGTAACTCCTATTTGAGTTTGATATTACAATTGAAGAATACTTTGAATGCTCAAAGATATGAAAATGATAGCTCAAGATTTCTCAATGAAAATCATGTGAAATGCTCTTTGAATTAGCTTAGAAATCTGAAGATTAAGGCTTGGAGTTGTGTTTGAGATGGTGAGAGAGCATAGCTTAAAAAGAAGAAAAAGTTAGACACAAAATGGATATAATGCAAAAATCCCGGATTTTCCCGTTAAGCCATCCGGTCGTTGAGCCCTTCATCCGATCGATCGGATGGGGCAGGTAACGCCCAGACCAAAGCTCTCTGCTGGGCGTTGTGGCCTTTATTCGGTCGATCGGATGAAGCTAGTAACGCCCAAATGCTTAAAATGCTGAAAAGTGACCTTTTTGAGCCCCAAAACAATTTGTTAAATAATAAAGCATTTGGACACTTTTGATGACACTTATAAAAAAGTATTTCTAGCATTTTTAACATCTCAAAACATTTTTAAAAACTCTTTAAAAAGATATAGAACAATTTTTATACCACAAGAGTTTGAAATCCAAAAAGTTTTGTTTTTCAAAAAATGAGTTTGTAATGACATTTTGAAAATATATGTTCAAAGGATATTTTGCAAATAAAATTTTTATGAAAAACATTTTCGAGACATTATGAGCTACATAAGTCATACTTAGGCAAACAACATTTTATTAGCCGGTACCCCTTATGTCGCCACGTCTCCTTCCTTGTAACTCTCTTTTTATCGACGAGTCTTCAACTTTATTTCTCCGGGTCTTCATTACTTGATTCCTTATGAGAGACTTCATTTGAATGAGACAGGATATTGTGTGATGACCCAGACCTAGCATATAGTATGCAGTACATATTCGCATATATTTATGTGTTACTTTAAAAGTTTATTTATTATTAGTGAATAACTTAATTCAATGCATTCATTAATTGCACTATTTGTTATATTTTTGAAATACGTGCATATAGAGTTTAGTAAAATTAAATAGGGTAACTATTTTAATATTAAAATTATTATATTTTATTATTTTGTATTTAAGTGTTAGATTTCATTATTATTATTATTTTTTTTTTCATTAATTGCTTAAATAACTCTAAGTTTGGAAATGAAAATTTTCTGCTTCTTTTTCTGAATTTTATATTTTTTTCTTACTTACTTATCATTTATGTGTCATACGTTCATTGACTTTGCGTACATAGCATTTCGTGAACGTTGAATAAAAATTTGATTAGTGTTCTCAAATAAATAGTATTTTCAGCTTTTAATTTAACATTTCAATAACTCATTTGCTTATTATTTGATCTAATTACAACTATTTGACCCAAATACCCAACCCATTGACCAAACCCATTGACCTTGTCATCTTTTCTTTTATAAGCTAAACCAAGCAAGGAAAAAAAAACAAAAGAGGGAAAAAATGGCCTTAGGGCCAATTTTCATGAGAAAAAAAAAAGAAGAGAAAATGTCCTCAAATCTTGCCAATTGGATCTTCTAGCTTGGTCTTGGAGGTAGATTGAGGTATCCTAGAGTACTACAAAGCTCCTACAACTTGGTATGTGAGAGAGATTTCATGTTATATGCATTTAAATTTCTAGGGTTTAAACTTGAATTTTTACAATTGTTGATTATTGCTATATCCTTGCTCATAGATGCTTGTAGTACCTCTTATTGATGTTGTAGAATACTCTTTTGAAGTTAGTTGATATCTTGAATGGCTAGAATGGTGAATGTTACATTGTAGAAGGTGATGAATAGTAAAAAACGTGAATAGTAAAATCTTTGTATTCTAGCTTAATTTGTTGCTATATACATGTGATTTAGGAGTTATTAAACCTAGATTAGAGCCTTGAATGGGTTGGAAATGCTTGAAATGCAAGATCAATTAGTTAAAGTTCATTTAATGGGGCACTATTCACTCAGGCCCTTTAAATCTTACTCAAAACCTTAATTTAATGATAGATATGTGATGTTGGGTTGATAAAACGGTACCACGTTAAAATTTATCGAATTCTGAGGACGTCGATTTTTATGCCTCTTTGTATGCGCCCATTAGAATTAATACAATTAGTGCCTTAAATACTAGTTTAATGTTTGGTTTAGGTTCCATAAATGTAGTTGAGGATAGTTAGATACTTTAGTTAACTAAACTTTGGCTAAAACTAGTTTCGGCATATTGAACTTAAAGGAGAAAATGGAGATTTTAGGCCTCATACTTAACTTTAGCTTGTTTATTGTGTTATATTTGTTGTAGAGACTAAGAGATTCATGTTAGTTAAAGCTGAAAATTGAGGTTTAAGTGTTAGTGTATATTATGTTGCTTTATTATTTTGGTTACTAGTTCATAACCGAGTTGTGTTTCTTGTTCAAATAAGATAATTAGCTTGAATGTCATACTACCTACATGAAAATGATTGTTTAACTATAAATGCATGTGATTTAGATCTAATATTTATCTTGAATGCTAATTTGATTGGAAATGAAGACAAGTGTTTTGGTGTAGCATCTATTCTTTAAGCTTATGATTTAATTTTAGATTGAAGAGTTAGTTTAATTGTGTAGTGGTTTAGTTAGAATGTAAGTTAATTGTGAAGTGATTATTTATTGGCTTGTTAAATGTTATCTTTAACTTGAGTCTGCTATGAATGTGAGATGAAAATTTTCTTATTTTAAGTTGCTGTCAAGTTCTTATTTTTTTTTTAGGTTTGCTTCAAAGTAGACAAAAGTGGTAATGTGTTCTTTTACATATCTAGCTTGAGTATTAGAGTTCATAATGTTGTAGTAGTGTTCTTTTGCTAGCATTTGAAGTTTTTATGGTAGTTTATTGATAGAATAAAGTTTAGTTAGTTAAATGTAAAATGGTAGACAAAGTGTTTGTTTAAATGCATGAATGAAGTTTATATGTTAGAAACATGCTTAATATGACTTATGAGCAAGGAATCAACAAAGAATTTCAAGTAGTTTTGCTTAAATGAATTCAACCCCTTTGTGTTTCTTTTGAATTCTTGAGACTTTGATGACTAGTTAGGCTTAGAAGTTGTTGATTAATAGCTCTTAGGAGTGTTAGAGTCCAAAACATGTTAGTCAAGCAAGAAAATAGCAAAAGGACTCAAGTGTGCTTGTGTGTATGTGTTCTGTTTGGATCAGTGCACTGTACCCGACTTTTGGAGCCTTTCGGACATAGCAAACATGCTCAAAAATTAACCAAATTTGTACAGCAGCTAGATTAGGTAGTTTAGATCAAATGTTGATTTCTAGGGCTAAGGCTAATTCTAATGTTTTAGGCCTCCGATTTAGCCATTTTCGAAATGTGTCTAGGAAAAATCGTTGGTGCAGGGTAGTTTAGAGTAGTTGCACGGAAAAGGGTATAACTTATGGAATTAACTCGGAATTAGGCACCGTTTGATTCTAAAATCATCTACACTCGAAGAGCTACGTTTCTACACAAAAATTAGTCAGTTTGGAGGTCAATAGCATTTGTAACTGAATTGACTAAGATAAGCTTCTGTTAAGAGATTTGTTGGATTATTTGAGAATTTCTTGAACTTGTAGCATAGCTAGATAGTTGAATTGGTATACATGTTATAATTGTTATATTTAGTATTTCTTGAGTTATAAATTGATACGTGGGTAAGGTTAGCCTACTTTGCTAACCTCCCGACTTTTTATTTACTTGCTATCTTGAGATCTCAAATGTGTATGGAGTAAACATGCTTATATCTTGTTATATTGTTTATATTGCTTGTAAATTGTATTGTATGTGTGAAGTTATGATTATGATTGGAATACTTGGCTACTTGAGTGATTACTTGGATTATGTGTTAAATTAAAGTATAAAATGTGATTATGGCATGCAAGATAACTTGTTTAGAAATAGTTGAGTTGTCTTAAGTTAAATAAAGTTGTTGTATTTAGGTAAGGGTCTTGAGTGGTAATTAAAGAAGATTTGGTGCAATTGGAATGGATTCTTGGCTTTTCTAAGGTGAGGGAGTCTTTAACCCTTTTGTGCATCTTAGTTTATTTAATTGTTTTTAGATTATATGATTTAACTAATTGATAAAGTTTTCATGTACCATTTATTTGTTATCTCGTGATTACTCATGTTTGTTTGATATTATCTCGTGAATTCTTGAATTCGTGTCGGGTTGCGCAACCTTTTCGGACATGGTAGCGTCGAGAAACACGGGCGGCGTCGGGCTTGCTGTGCTCCCTCGACTACCATGGTGCCTATTCCCTTTCTCGCTGAGGCATACTCCACTATCCCATAGGTGTGGTTCACCTGCTGGGCATGGACCTACCTTGGGAGAAAGGGTCGTAGGATCGGGATACATCCGGAGTATTCCAATTGTTGGTGTTTGGGGGTTTGCCAGCATGTTCGTGATGCTCGATGCTCGTGGTTCGTGGTTCATGAGTAAAGACTTGGAAGTGGAACCATATCCTTTTTAAAAGTGATTAATTGCTTGGCTTATTATCTTGTTGGTTTACGTGGCTTATACATGTTATCTTGTATTTGCATATCATATTGCACGTTGGTATATTGCATCACCTCCCTCGCTGGGCAACTTTGTTGCTCACTCCTCATTTAATATGTTTCAGGAGAAGTTGAGGTAGTCCTCCAGCTAGTAGCGGTAGTAGAAGAGGAGGAAGTGCTAGTTAAGCAATTTCCGTGACTTCTTGTGTGATAAGGTTGTCTAAAATGTGAAGCTTGCGTGGAGTTGTTGTTGATTGCCTTTTTGTGACCTTGGGGTCTTGAGTATATTTGGTGAATGTAATAATTTGTAATCTTGTATGTTGGATATAAAGTGGAATGACATGTAATAATCCATAGTAAACTTATTCTTTTGCATGCTTGTGTGATTAACAAACTTGGAAGTAGAACTTGGCTATTGTTGTATCTAACTGCCTATGGTTAAAATTAGAAATGCTTTGCTTGCTTGTGTGTTATATGTAATTGTTGTTCCAAGGCTTGGATGGCCTTGAACCTTTGAATTTTAAGTATAAAAGCTTGTTTTAGTATATTGTGGCTATTTTGAGCATTTACAGGTTTGAAAAATGTCCCCGGTACAGAGGAAACTCTGTCCGTTTTTCCTAAAATTTTGAGACTGGGTTGGAATTGGGTTGAGAATAGCTTAGTTATTAGAGCCTCCGGTCTCGTGAGGGATCGGGACGTTACATATTGGATTACCATGTGGGCTATGATATAATTTGTGATTGGGCTTTGATTTTTGTCCAATAGTTTGAAGTTAGCCTTTGATCCTTTTGAATGAACAAGTTGATGTGGGTTTTGCTTGAGATAATTTGATGTATTGAAAAACTTACCCAAGATACAAATAAGAATTTTAAATCAAAATTAAGATATTTTGTTATTATCAAAATAAAGATTATAAGCTTTTTAGGCCAACACCTATGTTCGTTGGAGAGTAGGGTTTATGGTTAGTTCCTGTTTCTTATTAAATGTTCAAGATTATGTGTTACTTATTCATAAGTTATGCTCATTATTATGTGAAGTATATGACTTATTTGCGAACTTATGTGCATGACATGGTTTTCTCCAAACATTTTTAAATGATAAAATGTTTACGAAAACCTTTCCCAATTCCTCTCTCACTGAGCTTGGTGTAGCTCACCCCTTTTTCTCCATCATTACAGGTTGTTCGAGATAGAAGCTTAGAAGTAGACAACCGCAAATGGAATTTGTATGTAATGGTTGTATGTGAGGGAAATGTGTATATGATAATAGTGATGAAGTTTGTATACCATGTATTATTTGAATTGATGTAATAGTTAGATGTTGTATTTAGGCCATTTCGGATTCGAAAGACATAATGTAAATGCAATTTTTTGTAACTTGGGTTTTAGTATAGAGATAATTTTTTTTGTAGGGTCCCTTTATCTATCTAATTCATTCTAGTACTCTTGGGAAGTAGTTTTAGTAGCTTTGATGTATTGTTTTGTGGATGATAGTGCTCGGGCTAATGTAATGTGCCTTAGCGGACTTAGGAGGAGTGATCTTTTTAAACCCGTGACATCACGATCCCAAGATTGTAAGTTTGGTTATTATTCTCCTTCTTGTGGTATCAGAGGTTGTATTACCGAAATAGGGTCGTGACAGTATCCTACCAAGGGGGCATTTGAGGTGCTGGAAGTGAAGGTTAAACATGAACTCTATGAGATTCGCGATATCCTTGCCAACTTAAACCTCAATGCCAACAAGAATTGCGAAGATGGCGAAGCTAACTGTGCCATAGAAGGTGCCTATGTTCAACCTATCAGTTAACGAATTCTTGATGTTCAGGACAGACAATCTATCTATGAGGGCAGACTTGAAGATGAACTTGTTCACTTAATAGTCTCCATTGCAACAGGCTCTATTGTGAACAGGACTATAGGAGAGTGTACCCTCAATGACAAATTGCACCCCAAGTAATTGATGATGTGTAAGTAAGAGATTTATCAGGACTCTCAATTTGTACAAAGAAGGGGACACAATTTTGGGGGATATCAAAATTTTTATCTGACACAAAGAGTGGGGCGCGACTTTGACGATTATCGTCTCAAAGTTGATTTCCTTAATTTAAGCGGTAATCTCAATATTGAAGTCTTCCTAGATTGGTGCTACAAAGTAGAAAAAAAAATTCGATATCATAGATGTGTTTGATGATAAGATGGTGAAGTTGTTGTGTCCCCATCACAATAGAAGCCAAAACAACGTCCTTTCCTTTCATATATGACAAAAGAACATCTAGCTCCCAAGATGTGCCTTGCATTATGAAAGTCAAAGACTACGCATAGAACCAAGAATCCAACCCAGTGAATGGGTTAGCATTGACCCCATATTGAAGTCAGGAACCATTACACAACCTCCGTACCCAGGGATAGAGAAACAACATATGTTTCATTGTTTTAAAAGCATCATCATGTAATTTGCATGTGGATCATAGGCAACTTCCTTTTGAATCTATTTTCTTCGGAAGGATGACCATTCCTATAAGCTTTTTACAAAAACATTCTTAATTTTGTTGGTACTTTGAGGCTTCAAATAAGTTCTCAGAGGTATTTAGGAGTCTTATAAAATCTGCTTCCTTTTACATGTCTAGTGAGAGAATTAAGCCTCAATACACACCTAACACTATAATACCTTGTGTTAACATTGTAAGCTCCATTAGTGGTGAAGGAATGTGTCTTTAATGTAGGTAGTTGGATGTCCTTTAAGTGGAGGAAATATGCCTCTTATCTCTAGTACAATGGCCCCCCATTTTTCTTTTTGATTCAAAGGAGACCTAAGTCATACAACATATATCTAAATGTTACCCACAAAAATTGATATCGCAACCTCTTGCACTTATAACGAGGAGCATACCACAAGACCAAAAGCTATCAGGTCAGACAGACACTTTAGTAATGTCACGAAACGTAAAGCCTCTCAATAGATCTACAATTGGCAAGCCAGGCATTTATCAAACTGTTGATTGATTCTCATTGCCAATCATCCACTTAGCATGTTGTTTTAGAAGATCTCTATTCTTGAGAAGATTCTCCCAACTCCAAGAAGCATTCTTTTTAAATGTTGCATTCCAGAACTCAACATTGTGAAAATAGATGCCTTGAAGAGTTTTAAGCAATATATAAGAGGGATTATGAAGAATTCCCCAATGCCTAGGTAGCCATAAGGGAAAGATTATGAGCTATAAACAAGATTCGTGAAGCTAAGCACGGAAAATCCATATAAATTACTAGATGATTCTAGTCTCTCTTTTAGAGTGTAGTGTCTTTGAAGCAATCCCACAATCTCTTTCACACTCAGTGAAGATATCTCATCTGAACTAATGAACCCCTTTTCTTTCCATCTTTTGCCCACTAGAAAATAGCAATCTTAGTACATAGATGTTTACAAATTGGTTGAGATAAAAGAAAATTTGACATTACATAGGGGAATGAATTATAGAACTGCTATGATACGCACTATTTTTCTCAGATTCAAATAGGAGATTACTTTTTCAGCTATATTTGTTGATGTTTGCATGATACTCTAGCCTGTATATTTAGATACTAGTGTCGTTTGTGAGTTTGGGACTAAGATGGAGTTTTTACCCCACTTGAAGGTTCACCAACTTTAGCTCTCTTTGTAAGGCTTGTGAGCTTGCCCTGTTTCAATGTAGCTCCTTTGATTGTTTAATTGTTTGTTCGTTTGGGGATCTATCATTAAACGGTCCTAAACCCATTAGTGAAGATCATAGCATGAAACTGTCAGAGATTAGGGTCGTTTCTCACAGTTAATAACCTTAAATCGTATGGGTAAAAATGATTAATTAGAGCTATAACTTAAGTTAAAACACTACCTTATAAATCATCATACTTATATCACGTTTCACACTAACGTACAAAATCACAATTGCACTATTTAGAACCTAAAATCCTCAACGAGGGTGTGTACTCTCAAGACCAACGAAACCGTAAAGGTTATTCGTACATTGCACCGCAAGAATTTAGAATCGACTCATACAAGTTCAATAACTTTTGTCCGCAAGATATAATACTTTATTCCGTACATCACTTGAGTCCTATTTTTTCTACTAGTAAGTGGCCATTGAATCCGTTTAGTCACGCTTCAGCCCAGAACTTCAAACCACAAACGAGACTAAAGTCATATCATGTCTCACACCAATGTCAGCACATTAGAATTAAATTTGTTGTTCAGGGATGAAGCTATTAGTCCCTGACAGGTGGAATCAAAATGGGTGAAGAAATTCTTCAAGATTTTGCAACAAAATGCTACTTTAACATTGAAAAAACTAATACAAATGTGACTATCACAAGCAATAAAGACAGTAACTTTTTACTCAGGTACATTGACTGCGTGTGAATATATGATATACGAGACAAATAGTTGATAAACCTAGTAACATAGTTAAGAACAGAAAATAATCAAAGCTTAAGCAAGGAAGCAAACTGCTCAAACAGAGCAAGAACAACAGCTTTGACAGATGACTTAGAGCAAAAGATGGTAAGGAAAAGAAAGTTTTAAGGTGATAGAGAACTAGTATTTCTTAATCCTCCCTAAAATAAATTACTCGTGTTAAACATAAATAGCGGCTGTGCAATAGGAAAACAGCAGCAAAAACAACAACAATTACTATGTTCTTTACAAGTATAATGCAATGATCATTTGATGATCTCACACTTGCAAGGATTGCTTGCTTTCTTTAATCTTTCCATGTATCCTCTTGATCAGGAAATTTAACAATGGACTAACCTATTAAAGATGTTTTACAAGAAAGCCTTTTGAGTTTGCAAAAGAATTGGTTTTGAAGTAAGGTTAATTGTGTTCTGATTAAAAATGAATCTGTAGCAGATATGCTACTTAGAGTATTCCTATCAGCAAAGAAAAGAAAAAGTGGCACGCCGCGTAGCATACCCTCTGGGAAGGCTTTAAGAATATCTTTGGGGTTTCGCTCCTTCATTTGCCAAGAAATCAACACGGACATTTCACCCTGGGAATGTGTGCTCGAAGGAGATTTGCCTTCAACTGGTAAGAGTGCTCATCCCAATACTTAAATTTAACAACCGCCATTGAGGGTCTTATTAGCAACTCCATCAGCACCATTGATTTTCAGAAGATACAGCTCCTAAAGAAAGTGAGTGACAAATGTTCAGTGAAAAATTGAAGAATTGACATTTTTGGAAGAGAACAGAGAAAGGAAAATAAGGAAAATGAGGATATAGTCCCAAAATAATCTTAAGGTAACTTTCCTCCTATAAGAACAAGGTACCACAAGTATAAGCATTACGTGATGTTGGCATGTACTACAAGCTTCTCAAGCATCGTGAGCTAATATGATGTACCAAATATTAAGCAAACTGAATTAACTTCGAAAATGAAAAATTAAGACGGTTTAAACTCCAAACCTTCCCCCTTTTCTTTATTGGTAAGTCAAGTTTAAGCACTAAGCTACAACTTGAACATAGAAACCAAGGTCGTATTAGTGATGGTTATAAACACATACGATAGAGATAAATATCAAACACCTAGATATGTCGATAAGAGAAGCTGCAAAGATGCTTCTGAGTTTCAACTCTAGTATCAGACACTTTTGAGAATGAACAATACGGTTTAGCCCTAAAATAATTTAGTTAAAAAGGTGAATTTGTAATTTCCAGAAATTGTGCATTTCCAGAGTATGGGAAAGAATGATATACTCTCGTGCAACCAAACAAGACAAAGTCTTGTCAATCAGTAGTATTTTGGTACATGGATTTACCAAAACTTCCAAAAAGTTTTGACATGTGATGCAATCTACCTAAATGTCATGCCTATGAGTCCAGGAATGTTTCCTTTGTTCCAGCTTCTTCATTTCAAATTTTCTGCAAGTTCACCTATTTCTAGGCCCTCTTTATAGCAACCACATTTTCAGATCAAGAACTGCATTAAGTACAACCAAATTTTACTAGCTAAGCTACTTAAAATCTCTGCGGGAAGGAAAATACAAATACTGAGTCAACATATTTCCATGAAAACATATACCACCATATTTCAAGGATAAATGTCAATATGTAGATAACTAAGAGAAGTAGGACGAGTTTCAAGTGGCAAAGTATATTGGTCTCATAGGGACTACGACTAGTAATCCTACTTATGGAACTTTGATAAGTAGATGCAGCCACAAGTAGAGTCCTCAATTAGAAATATGATTAATTGAATTAAACCACATGCTCCACCGCTTGTGCGGGTCCCCGTCAATTCCTTTGAGCATGTAAGATGTGATATCTATGGTGAAAATTCAGTCAACATCAGAAAACTCCTCCTTCCATATTAGTCCCAGGACCAGCAAGAGGCCTCAAGAGATGATTAACATATGGTAGCTAAAACATTTCAAATCTTCAAATTATTTCGAATCATGGAAACACCTCTTACAAAATGCACGGTAAGATTGTGTATCATAGACCCTCCAAACCTTGTGCACAGCGAGAGTTTCATGCATCAAATTGCCTTTTTTTAATACCTCATAACCTTGTGGCCAATTCCAATTTTTAATCTTTTTTTTCTATAGCAAAAGAGAGATGTATTCATATGATGCCAAGAAGGTGCAAGCCATTCGTAGAAAAACAAGCATATATATACTAAATGCGTGCATATATTCAAGAAGATTTACACAAGCATTGTTACTAGGAAACAGAGCCTTAAACCACAAAAACCATGTGATTGGAAATGCATAGTGGAAGATTCAAAATTGACAATCACTATCTTGGTTATATATATTGTACTCTTAAGAGGAAGAAAATGAGAGAAAATGGCTTATTATTCTGCCTTTACTAAAAACACTCTCCCTCAATCCAATACATACATGTCATATGTACCACCTTATTACAAATATACTCAACCCGAGGAATGTGAACGATTTGTGAACAAATAAGCTTGTTGAATGGTTTATCATAAAAATTGAAATAAGAAGTAGCAGTCTCTTTTGCCAACATATCTGACAAAACTATAGTCAACCTTAATGTGCAGTAGATTTGCTCGCGAAATGCTAGATCTGACGCGATATAGATTGTTGCTTGATTATCACAAATTAGCTTCATAGAATGAAAGCAATTTGTTGCAATCTTAGGTACAAAATGTTTTACCTATATACACAAGTGTCTAAACCCATAACATGATATATGATTCACACTGTATTGAACCGTCACATCTTTTTTCTTGCATTTCCATGAGATTATGTTTCCATCAACAAAGACACAATATCTAGAGATGAGTGAGTCTATTAAACAGACAAATCTGCAATTCGCACCAGAAAAGCCAATGATTTTAGTATGTTCTAGATTGTCATACAATAACCCTTTCAAAATCACTCTTAATACACCAAAAATACTAAGAACAACCCCCTAATGATTATCCCATGAAGAATACTAAAACTAACTACACTCGCAACAAATGAAATATTTGGACAAGCTAACTCTGAGGTAGTTAAAATTTTCCACTAAGCTATTCTACCTACTTGGGTTTGACATCAGTTTCCCTCTATTCGGTGCAATTTTCACATTCGCATCCATCCTTGAATTACATAGTTATGCACCAAGCATCCCAACCTCAATTAATCCATCTAGGGTATACTTGCACTAAGAGATAAACAAGATGCGATTTGATTGTGCAAATTCAATCTAGAGGAAGTAGCACAGTTGTCCCAAGTCCTTGGTCAGAAATCACCGGGGCAAAAAGGCCTTCAAATCTGTTCCAAAAATTGAATTTTCCATTAGATAACTCACTTGAAGCATTTCATATAAACTTTGCCGCCCTAAGTCTGCCTAAGGTTCTTCAGGGGCATTTACAAAAAACTTAGTCCTAGGGGTTCTAGACTATTCATCAATGAGTAGCCAGAGGATGGGCCTACGCCCATCGTGACTTAGGTTTTTAGCATGACTATGGCACTATTACTCCCAAACGTTTGATAGGTCTTCAAATCTTTAGGGTTAAACAATCAGAGTCTCTCTTTGCGAATCTTTTTTTTAATAGCGTTGTTAAGGTCTACACATCGCTTAGTGCATGGATGTAATCTTGGTGGAAGGCACAATATTTCTTCTTCTAGGTATATTCTAGGCAGGGCGTTCTTACATAGGCAGGCCTTCCCATATGCTAGAGTATGTGCCCCAACTAGCATTGACCAAGGTGTAGAATGAGAACATACCTTGACAGCCTCAACTAGGTAGACCGACTTTTCTCTGGTAGAGCCATCTAAAATATCATGTCTATCATAGTTCTGGGTAGCCCTAGAGAGGGCAGGACTAAACGTCTTGTTTGGCCTGTCAACTTTTTTGTCTTAATGAAGAAGAGATTCTATACCAATGGACAATCATTCCTTAAAAGGGAGTAGCTCCAAAACCGCTAAGAATCCCTTGTCAACGTGAAGGCTCCTCAAGATCCACGTAGTGGCCCGATCCAAAGAGGCGCTTGAGGGCCTAACCCTTCTAAAAGGGCTTTTCCTCTTTAGTAAGGTACAACATCTATTTCACAACGGAGTTGACAATCCCTTTGTTCGGGAGGTATGACTACGAGGACGATGGCTCATTGGAGTCTGTCCTAGAAGCTGAAAGAAACACACCTACTAACATACTCTCCAGTTTCTGGTTAAGGTTCTGTAGCAAACTAGTGATATTCCTAAGCTCTTGTATGGCGCAAGCTTGATCATGATCTCTCTCAACTACGAGATATGGGTTGTTGAGGTCTTCTAAGGCCTGCTCAAGGATCCTTATATGGGCTAGGAATCGGGCCCTTTTCCCCTGTTTCTTCTCAACAGGGGTGTCATTAGTTTATCTTAAAAGTGATAACACATTTTTAAAATGAAGACTTCTTGTTTCATTCCTCATAAATCGCACCAATTAATGATGACAAAAATTGGACTGGTAATGATTTCTCTCAACTACGAGCAGTGGTGGAGCCAAGCATAGGGGGTCAAAGTGGACACTACAGTGGTGAAATCAGTAACCATGGGTCAAACACTCATTTATCCATAATTTTTATTATAAAAAAAGTTGTTGGCTTTATGGCTAAAATCATGTTCTTTATGATGAACCAATATTTAACTTAAACATATTATAGCATAAACGAAGTCTTAAAAATATGACTCGCCCTCGTATAATGCACTTTATAGCCAATTATAAAAAAACAAGACTAAAGCATATATGGAGTGTTCAAGGTGTGACCCCTCCTCAATATAGTAATGATATAACATATAAAAGAGAAAAAAATAAATAAATATAGTCATTGTAAATAAACTAAGTCCCTTTCATTCAATGTAGAGGAAATTGTTGCTGAAAAATTGATTTTCTTTTGAAAAAATTATCCATGTCCTATTCAAAAAATAACAAATTAGAAATCTAATTCAAGGTAAAATTAAAAAAGTTCAAAGTATATCATGTATAAATTAAAACAATACCCCAATGGCAGTCCCAGGGAGGGACCAGGGGAGCCCGGGTCCCCCCAACCTCTAGCCAAAAAAAAAAAATTGAGTACAAATTTTTTCTAAAAATCCATTTGGCCCCCCCCAACGTCAAACAGCCGACCAAATTTTTTAATGATTAATGTATGTGTATATATAGCTAAATAGAATTTTTTACACTCATTTATGTTTAAAATATTTGTTATCATTATTCTTTCTAAAAAACACATAACCAAATTTTCTTAATTAAATTTCGGCACCCCCAATACTAATTTCCTGGATCCGCCCCTGCAATACCCTGTACATAAAAATAATAAGAAAATGGGTTGTTGTACACGCATTAGAAAATGGCCTTCGAAAGCTCCAAAACTGATTTGCATCATTCAGATTATAGAAGCTTGAGCCCCGAACTTGCTCACTAAATTTTAGCTCCATCGAACAAGAAATGACTGTTCATTCGTATGTTTGATGAAGATTGTATAGTTTTTCCATATATTTTACTCTCCTTTTTATATTTTCTCTTGTTTTCTCACTCTCTTCACTCAATATACTTACAGAACATATAATTCTCAACATGAGAAAACAAGAGAAAAGAATTATTGGTCGAAAATAAAAATAAAGCGCATCCAATCACTTATCATTGTTTTGACACTAAAACATAAAAATAAAAAAATAAAATAAAATAAAATAATATTTTTTTCAGCTCAGTGTGTGCAAATACCCTGAACAAGCTTTAGCTCCGCCATTGACTACGAGGTATGGGTTGTTGAGGTCTTCTAAAACCTGCTTAAGATCCTTATGTGGGACAGGAATCAGGCCCTTTTCCCCTATTTCCTTCTCAACGAGGGTGTCATCAGTTTATCTTAAGAGTGATAACACATTTTTAGAATGAAGACTTGTTTCATTCCCCACAAATCGTACCAATTAATGATGAAAAAAATTGTTCGATCCACATGCACAATTAGCTCATCTACACAATTTAGTTTTCGACTTGGCTTCAGGGTATTAAGGTGCAAGATAAAGACAATGAGATCACAAGGATATTTAGGGGAAAACTCTAACTCTCAAGTCAATTCAGGTGAGATGAGGGCTTCAGTTACTAAATAATAATGTGAATATAGATGGCTTTTAGGTACACCAATCATATGTTGATAATTTAATGTGAAAGTAAAGATTGCAAACAAAAAAGCGAGAGAGATTTAGTACCTTTTCCCAATAAGGAAGGACTTGTATTTGCAACCCATCAAGAACCCCTTGCCTTCTCAGTGATTAACGCACATCACTTTCTAATGAATATCTATTATGACTTTTTAGGGGTTCATGGGATCATCATGGTAAGAATATGGTGTGAATCATGAGTCGAGTACACGTCTGGCAAAAACAAGAATCACTTGAATTGTTTTTGGAATTCGACATCAGGAAGAGCTCGCACCATCAACCAACTGTTATCTCATGGTTGGCCTCGTCCTCGGGCGTCATATTGATAAGAGCCTTTTTAGATCAGTGGAGTATTTTTCCCCATCACCAACCTTAGAGGTATCCAAAATCAATAAAAGAAACGAGATGATAATCAAGTGGTATGCAACCACCTACGCTAATAAGAGAAAAGGTACAATAATATTATGCCCTCAAGAAATTCCGACAGCACATTGCCAGATTAAAATAGCATGAGAAGACCAAAACAGGACTCCACTTTGACTGTTTTGGCTCTAAACAAAATTAAAAAGGTCAACAAACATAGACTATGGTCAAACAAAAAGGCAAGGATGACAAAAAGCGACTAGGGGTTGTAGAATACTAACCAGACCACAAGCAATATAGGTGGCGCATGTGACTCACAAGACTATGACTAATGGCGCATGGTGCCACGCACTCAGCCAACGACTCACTATCTAGTGACAATCAACGTAGCTTCTCACTCTGAGTCAAATGGTACTTCCCACATTGCAAGTAGACTGTTGATGTTGCAAAAATCTAGAAGAGGTAGTACATGGAGGTTTAGCTTCTTGGAGTTTCGTGATGGCAAACAACAAAATTGGTGCTGTCTGTCGAGTTCACCTAGTCCATGGGAATGCACTGGTGCCTTCAGAGTTTCAAGTTGACCTTTAGACGGTGGAAATCAACCGCAACCAGATGTGACAACTAGTTCCAATTTTTTTTTTTTTCACTGCAGAAGAGAATTGGGAAAGAATTGCTAAGTGCTCTGTGTAAGCGCTAACATCTATTTATTCTCTCAGCCCACTTTCGAGCCTGCTCAGTAAGTTTAACAAGAAGCATATTGAGACAAGTATCTTTAAGGATAACATACATATGTACATACGTTTTTGTGTCTTTGCTCTTCGATAAGCTTGAGACAAGTATCTTTAAGGATAACATATATATGTACATATGTTTGTGTCTTTGCTCTTCGATAGGCCCATACACTTGTAAATGTCTTTCATTTAACAAGTTAGGATACAAAAGCACTCAATACACCATCTAACAAACCTTACACTAGCTTATTTAACAATTAACCTTAGTTATTGAGATTTGTAGACCCCTTAAAATGTGGTGCAGTCCATTAGTCGAGGGAATGAAGATATAAAAAAACTAGTCATAAAACTGATTATCATTTAGAGGAGCGAACTACTCCCAGATTGTTTAATAAGACAAAATGGGTCCAATGGTGTAACCAGAAATTTTCCTCTTTCGTTTTTGGGCTGGGGTGCTCAAAAGCTTCCAAGAACTTGAAGTCTTCGAAAGAATAAGGCACCAATTGGAAGGAAAATATGCAAAACAATTGAAAGCCAATTTGACATTGGGACAATGAAGTAGAAAACAAAATTATGTGAATTTTACTTTGCTTCAGAAAAATTGAAACTCAAGACTTAAATCTTCGGACTATACACTTAGGAAGTTTTATAAGTAAAAGAAACAAAGATCTTTTATGCATTAATTTTTCCCAAGAATTTACTTTTCCTTTGTATTACAAGAACAAATGTAGAACATACAAATATTGGTAGATATTGTTGAAATATTATATTACTTTAATTCCATAATTTTAGGCTTGTTGTAAGGAGCAATTTGCTCCATGAATTTAGGCTTGTTGTAAGGAGCAATTTGCTCCATGAATTAGGGAGCAATTTGCTCCATGAATTAGGGAGCAATTTGCTCCATAAATTGCTCCATAAATTAGGGAATATTGTCTACACCTTTAGGCCTATATAAACCACAATGTAGAAACACAAATTGTATCATCAATTAATTACATTGTTTCACATTACTTTCTTCTTGGTATCTAAAGCCAACAATATACACACACCAAAAAAAAAAAAAAAAAACAAAAAAAAAAAAAAACAAAAAACAAAAACAAAAAAAAAAATCTGTTCATCCTTTTTTTTTTTTTCCTCCACAGCCATCCAAATTCAGATTTCTTACCACAATGACCAAAATCCACTTTATATTCTCTTTTTTGTCTGATTATTTCATGATTTTTTGTCGGTTTAAGCCCTTTTCTTCTCTGATGTGGTGAGAAATAGCCACTTTACTCCTTAGTTGCCTATTGTAAAGGTTGCCAAGTGTCCGGCTGCTTCCATCATCGTCGTTTATTAATGGCACCTACTGATAAGATAGAAAATCAGTCTACCACTGTGACTCGTGTAGATCTCTCTCGGGAACCTAATACCCCTACACAACGGGTCACTAGTGTATTACTGAATGGGAAAAATTTTCATCCTTGGTCCCGTTCGTTCCGTCTTTATCTTGGTGGAAAACGAAAAATTGGATGGATTTTAGGCAAGGAGAAAAAGCCGAAAGAAACTGATCCTGATTATGCTCACTGGGATGCAGACAATTGTATTATTTTGGGTTGGATGTTCAATTCCATGGAGACTCAGATTTATAATATGTTTATGTATCACGAGACAGTTCATGATCTATGGACTGCCCTGACAAAGATGTATGCCCATGCACGTCATGATTCTCGAATCTTCGAGCTTTACCGGGAAATTTCTCACGCTTCTCAGGCTACTTTAGGACTATCTGTTGCGGATTATTTTGGGTACCTCCAAACTAGATGGGAAGAGCTAGCCCAATATGAACCTTTGAGTGACTTCCCGAATGATGCTGAGGTTGAGTCTAAACGTCTTGATCATCGTCGGACTTATCAGTTCTTGATGGGTTTAAAACCTGAATTCGAGAATCTTCGAACACAGATTTTAAATACATCTCCTTTTCCATCTCTATATGAGGCATTTGCAACTGTGGATGGTGATGAACGAAGACGTCTACTTCTTGCACCCAAGCCCACTCCTTCTATTCCGGACCAGATGGCATTTGCTGCTCCTTCCAGTTTTCGGCAAACCAGTACCCGTCCTTATTGCCAACATTGTCGGAAGATTGGTCACCTCATTGACCGATGTTTTATTCTACATCCTGAATTGAAACAACAATACTCTAACAACCGTGGTGGTGGACAAAAGAAAGGAGCTCCTCGTATTGGGGTTGTAGCCGAATCAGCACCCCCTTCAGCCTCAACAGAATTAGTCTTGGCCCAACCGGATTATAGTCAGCTTCAAGCTCAGATTGCTCAACTTCAACTCCACCTGGGCCTCACTTCACCATCTGGCTCCACGGCTACCCTTGCTACAGGTACTCCTACCGCACTTCATGGTAAGTTAGGCCAACCATCTTGGATTCTGGATTCCGGGGCCAATAATCATATGACTGGTGAGCTTTCTGTTTTTTCTTCTCCTGTCACTTCCATAAATCAATCGGTTCAAATTGCCGATGGAACATCTATTCATATCCGTTGTCAAGGAGATGCCTGTTTATCCTCAGATATTACTCTTCGCTCTGTTTACTATGTCCCCAACTTTGCTTATAATCTATTGTCTGTCAGTCGTCTTGCCAAGAGTTTTCACTGTGCAGTTGTCTTCTTGCCTGACCGTTGCTTCTTGCAGGACCTGACTTCGAAGAAGATTTTTGGCAGGGGATATGAGCACGATGGACTTTACTATTTTGGAGAACTTCCAACCTCTACAGTACCCTCGTCAAGTCTGCATGCTTCTGTGTCTCCAGTTTTTGACACTCCTATTGGTTCTGTCCAAAATTTAGATTTGTGGCATGCTCGTCTAGGACATGCAAACTTTCAATATTTATGTTTGTTATTTCCACTTTTTAAAAAAGCATGCAAGGATTTTAAGTTTAATTGTGTGACTTGCGAATTGTCAAAACACACTCGTACTACATATATTCCTCGCATGCATCGAGCTTCATGTGCTTTTGATCTGGTTCACTCTGATATTTGGGGTCCCTCTCCTGTCACGGCCCTCTCTGACCGTCGTTACTATGTGACATTCATAGATGATTATAGTCGGTGTACTTGGGTCTACCTAATGAAGAAAAAATCTGAAGTTTTCACTCATTTCACTCACTTCCTTCAAATGGTGAAAACTCAATTCCACACTGTTGTCCGGAATATTAGGTCTGATAATGGTAGAGAATACCTAACCAATGACTTTCGGGCCGAACTCAATAAAAAAGGGATTCTTCAACAACTTACCTGCCCTTACACACCTGAACAGAATGGTGTGGCAGAACGAAAGAACCGCCACATTATGTCTATGGTCCGATGTCTTCTATCTGGTATGAATGTCCCGAAATATTTCTGGCACCTAACTGTACTCACCGCTACATATATCATCAATCGTACCCCTAGTCGTGTCCTCCAAGGTCAAACACCCTTGCATATTCTCCGACCAAATACTGTTCTATTTCCTCTTCTCCCACGAGTCTTTGGTTGTACATGCTTTGTTCAAAATCGCAGCCCGACCCGCACTAAGCTAGATGATAAAGCTATACGTTGTGTCTTTCTTGGATATTCTTCCATGTCTAAAGGATATAGGTGCTATGATCCTGTGACTCGCCACTTTTACCACTCGATGGATGTCACATTCCTTGAGACTATCCCTTTCTTCTCTGCTTCTTCCTTAGAGCAACTTCCTGAGGTACTTTCTGCAGAGGACCCTCCTTTACCTCGTCCAGTTCCTATTCTTGACACATCTCAGCCTACTACTGAACTACCATCTAGCTCCAATAATACTCTCTCATCCGGTTCCTCTCCAGTTCCTTTACAAGTTTACTCTCGGCGTCCTCGTGCTCCAACTCCACTGCCAGATTCTTCTCCGGATTCAGGTAACCCTCATTCTCCCTTGGTCTCTGAACCTGCACCTTCTCGTTACCCCACTCGTGAACGGCATCCCCCTTCCCGTTATTTACCTTCATGTAGTACTAATCATCCTATTGCCAAGTTTGTGTCATTTCAGGGTCTCTCCGATCAGTATAAATCTTTCCTTAGTCAGGTTGATTTAGTCTCTATTCCTCGCTCCGTCCATGAGGCTCTCCAGCATCCTTTATGGGTGACTGCTATGAAAACAGAGATGGATGCCCTGCAACAGAATCAGACGTGGGAGTTGGTTGATCTTCCAGTTGGTGAACGGACAGTTGGGTGCAAGTGGGTGTTTAGTGTGAAATATCTTGCTGACGGCACCATTGATCGGTATAAGGCACGTCTTGTCGCTAAAGGGTTTACTCAAGTACCAGGCAAGGACTTTGGTGCCACATTTGCTCCTGTTGCCAAATTAACTACTGTTCGACTCCTGGTCTCCTTGGCCGCTTCTCATTCTTGGCCTCTTCACCAATTGGATGTGAAAAATGCATTTCTTAATGGTGATCTTTCTGAGACTATTTACATGGATCCTCCACCAGGTTTTCGGGCTCAGGGGGAGTATTCTGGGAAAGTTTGTCGCCTTCGTAAATCTCTCTATGGGCTTAAACAATCCCCTCGAGCTTGGTTCAATCGTTTTAGTGAGGTGGTCCTTACTATGGGGTTTATTCGGTGTCATTCAGATCATACGTGCTTTGTTCGACGTCACCCTCAGGGTAGATGCATTATTATCTCAGTTTATGTGGACGATATTATCATTACTGGAGATGACACTCAAGGAATTGTCCAAGTGAAGCAAGATCTTGGGACAATCTTTGACATTAAAGATTTGGGTATGCTCCGATACTTTCTTGGTATTGAGGTAGCTCGAAATTGCCAGGGTATATCTTTATCACAAAGAAAGTATGCATTGGATCTTCTTCAAGATACAGGTATGCTAGGTTGTCGACCTGCCTCTACTCCTATGGACCCTAATCTTAAATTGACAGCAG
The DNA here is from genome assembly GCA_037974665.1 of Ehretia macrophylla. NCBI lineage: Eukaryota > Viridiplantae > Streptophyta > Magnoliopsida > Boraginales > Ehretiaceae > Ehretia > Ehretia macrophylla. Next base: position 14,077,267 of record CM075777.1, read on the forward strand.
AATCAGGGGAATTGTTAGTTGAGCCATCAATATATCAAAGACTTGTGGGTCGGCTTATCTACTTGACTAACACAAGGCCTGACCTTACCTATGCAGTGAGTATGGTAAGTCAATTCATGCATGCACCTCGTACCTCTCATCTGGATGCTGTTTATCATATCCTCCGGTATCTTAAATCTTCTCCTGGTCTTGGTCTCTTCTATGCAACGGGTGTACAAGAAGGATTGTCTTGTTACACAGATGCTGATTATGCAGGGTCAAAGACTGATAGGCGTTCTACCTCGGGGATGTGTACTTTTCGTGGTAATCACCTTATCTCATGGAAAAGTAAAAAGCAAGCAGTTGTTTCGCGATCTTCTGCTGAAGCTGAGTACCGTGCTATGGCCCAAGGAACATGTGAACTTCTTTGGTTACGTTATCTTCTGACTGAGTTGGGGTTTTCGGTAACAGACTCGTCTACCTTGTTCTGTGATAATAAATCTGCGATTATGTTGTCCTCTGACTCAGTCCTTCATGAAAGGACAAAACACATCGAGGTTGATATTCATTTCATTCGAGAGAAAGTTCGCTCAGGGATGATCACACCTTGTTTTGTTACATCATCCGAGCAGGCTGCTGATATGTTCACTAAGTCAATTGGACCGTCACTTCTCCAATCAGCTCTTGTCAAGCTCAGGCTCATTGATATCTTCGCCCCAGCTTGAGGGGGAGTGTTGAAATATTATATTACTTTAATTCCATAATTTTAGGCTTGTTGTAAGGAGCAATTTGCTCCATGAATTTAGGCTTGTTGTAAGGAGCAATTTGCTCCATGAATTAGGGAGCAATTTGCTCCATGAATTAGGGAGCAATTTGCTCCATAAATTGCTCCATAAATTAGGGAATATTGTCTACACCTTTAGGCCTATATAAACCACAATGTAGAAACACAAATTGTATCATCAATGAATTACATTGTTTCACATTACTTTCTTCTGATATCAAATTAGTACCAATAGGAGCCAACCATTGAGTTTAATGATGCATATTGAGCTATATTATAAATCCTAGTGTTTCTTGGATGTAAGCCTGTATAGAGGTAAAACTCAAAACATACAACATAATCTCCAAAATAAACAAGACTCCGCTTGAATGTGGACTACAACATTTGAGAAATCAAATTATTACGAACTTTATGTTCTAAACCTACTGCATTTTTTTTTCTTTTCATTTTCAGAAAAGAAGGGTGGCCAAAAATAAAGGAAACAAAAGAACTACGACCTCGAGGCAGCTTTCCAAAATTTTGGGGAGCCCTAAGAATGGCAATTGGGCAGGTGGGAGTAGGGAAACCGATCTCAGCTCTTTGCTCTGTCACAGGAAAGGTTACTCACCTCCATTCTTGTTCCCACCTCTTCGTCACCTGACCCCCACACCTACCCAGTCTTTAAGTCCCATTTGGGCATGAGGACAACTTCACAAAGAAATCATGCACAGGCAACATAATCGAATAATTATTAAATGAGATATTAAATAATCATTAAATGATATATTAATGTATATTACATAATTATTAAATGATATATTAATGTATATTACATTGTTAGGAAAATGTACAACAAATACACATTTTTTAAATTGCACTAAATCATAGCACATCCTACATCAGACCACTCTTAAAAGTAAGGAGTAGATGTTTCATTCACATGGATAACAGCAAATAGGGTTGAAACCCATATTCGATGAACATCCAACCCGATTATAAATCGGACTTTGAAACCAATTGGATATCTGATATGATGTTACTTTTTTAAGGGTTTACCATCATATACTCATATAAGTTTTGGTAATAGAACTTTAAAAAAATCAAAACTCAAACCCGATCACTATATATCCATATACATATATAAAATTTAATTTACTCAATAATTTAATAGGCATAATTTGGGTCACAACAAGACCTTGTAGAAAGGACCTGGGCCGCGTAAAGGCTAGGGCCAAGGCCACAACCCGTGCCTAGCTGAAGGTCCACGAAAGTTGGGCCAAGCCGCAATTCAATATCAGTCTACAAAACGAAGAGTTGTGGACAAAGGCAGCATCACGATCAATTAGCTGAACATTGCAAAGGACCCCAAAAATTGAAGATCTTTCAGAGGGAAGGCAAGATTAGCAATTGGTACCGAGCCTAAGATGAAGGGCTAGACACATTGGCAGAGTCTAGGAAATGAAGGCCGCAATTCAATATCAATCTTCCAGTGCTGAAGGTCTGGCCTTTAGCCCATAAAAGGGAGAACCCTCGCCATCTCTAGGGCATGAAGCAATCATCAACTTAAACACAATACACGAATATCTGATCCCAAAAAAAATAAAAAATAAAATAAAAAACTTGAGCCCTTTCACAATACCACCATCACCCTTGGATCCAACAACTCGTCAAGGTCATGACAGGGATCTCGTGGAGACCTTTAATCCCCCCGCAATCTTAACTATAGATTATAAGGATCCACAATTTGGCACCATTTGTGGGAACTTGATAGAATCACCTACCTCTGAGGACCACTCCAACAACTAAACTCATCTTATATGGCAGAAGACGAAATCTCTAACACTAACCAAGCTCGACTGAATGCCATGCAAACCCTCATGGAAGCACAACTCCAGGGAAGCAAAAGCGGCTCGCGACGCAGCTCGTAGGGAAAGCGCCAAATTGAGGGAAAAATTGAAGACTTTCTTAGCCAAAACAACTAGGGAATGCTCCCGGTTGCAATTCCTTGCTGAATTTACCGAAAGAAGGCCGGCCTCGATGCCCAAACACACTACTATCTATGTGTGTGCCCTCAAACCAGACTACCACTGCAACGATTCACCATTCTAAGAGGTGATCACCTTAGCAGAAATGTCGACTAAGTTCCACATGCCCCTCTGCAAGTTGTACAATGGAGAGTCTTGACCCAAATGAGCACATAGTTCATTTTTGGCAGGAAATGCTAGTCATCAATATGTGACCACACCTAAGAAAGACATGTATGTGTAAGTGCTTTGGAACTAGCCTCATGGGTTCAGCATTAACTTGGTTCGTCAACCTTTCCTTCCGAAGCATCTGGTCGCTTTCGCAATTAATGTTGAGATTTGTACCAATTCGCAACCAATAAGACAGACACCCACAATCCCCTCACACAACACGAGGTAGAAAGGAAAGAGAAAGTAAAAAACCAATGCTACGACTCACCAGTAGACCACTTGTGATGCTCCAAAGAGGTGCTCCAAACCAGTCAAGATGGAGGTAGTGGCGCAAGAGGGAAGAAATAGGAGGTATGAAGAAAAGAGTCAGGTAAGAGCTAGGTGGAGGCAAGAGGTAGTGGACGCAAGTATCAAGGATTAAGAGATGTGGCATAGCCCCAGTGAAAGCCAACCCAACAATCACGACCTTTGAACTGGCATGTCAAATACATGCAACTTTTCAACATCCAGAGGCACACGCAACTGGCGGGAACGCGCCGCCTACATACGTGGAGCTCATAGGACAATTTAACCCATGAACAATGCCTTGGCCCACCCACTCCTCAGCCTAAAAATTTGTTCAACCTAAGAAGTGGGGGACAAACTATAGCCACATAATTTGGGCCATACTAGGATCTTTGGCAGAAAGACTTGGCCTGTATAAAGGCAAAGGCCAAGTCCTTAACCTGTACCTAGTTGAAGGTCCACAGAAGCTAGGCCAGGCTACAGTCTGGTATCGACCCACGAAAGGAAAAACTGTGGATAAAGCCGATACTATGGTCAATTAGCTAGAACCTTGCGAGAAATCCCAAGACTAGAGAATCTTCCGAAGGGAAGGCACAATTCATGAGGCCGGTACCGAGCCTAAGATTGAAGGTCAGATCCATTGGGCAGATTTTGGTTAGTAGAGTCCGCAATTAAGCCGAATCAACAAAGGGTTTACTGGTGCTGAAGGTCCAACCTTCAACCTATAAAAGGGAATCGATTTGACGATTTTATGGATTCCTTTGTCAAACCCTCGTGATCTCCAAGGCATGAAAAAATCATTAGCTTAAACACAATACACGAACATCCGCCCCCCAAAAACCTTGAGCCCTCTCACACCACCAACACCACCCTTGAATTCAATGACCAATTAAGGCCCACCACAAAAGGAATCTCGAATGGACCTCAAAACTCCTCGCGCTCTTGATTGAAAATTATGAGTGTCTCCCAATCCATACAAGTATATCAATGGCCCAAAAGATAAAATGATGGCAAAGAGTCAATATTTCTCATGTGTTATAATGATAGCAATGGGTCAAAATTTGTCAGTTGTGCAATACATGTATTTAACCAACAAACCCAAGTATACCAATGGCCCAAAAGATAAAATGATAGCAAAAGGTCAATATTTCTCATGTGTTATAATGATAGCAATGGGTCAATATTTGTCAGTTGTGCAATACATGTATTTAACCAACAAACCCTCTTCTTCACTTTGCTAGACAACATCAGAAGCTATACTTCACAAATCGTAGGTTATTAAATTATTATTCATAAATTTTGGATTTATGAAATATAAGAAAATCCATAAATAATGAAAAGAAATTGATACATATGTGCATCCTGCATTGGAAGTTTTACTTTTTTGTATGCATTCCTCTTATTATGTTTGTTATGTTTTGACCTTGTGGCTAGAATTATGATTATTTTTTGAACTTGTTTTCACTATCTGGTTCGGATACTCATGGATATCAATTAATATTTTATTATATTCGATTTTGGTAAACAAATTTTAAACCATTAGGGTTCAAATTCAAATTTGGTAAATAAAATTATATTCAGATTCAAGTCAGGGTTTTAAAATTTGATGAGTATCCGACCCATTATCATTCTTAATCATTTGCTAGTGAATAACTAACTCAAGAGAAAAAAGAAACTAACTTACAATATTCAGAAAAATGTTTTAAGAAATCAATGAAAGTCAAATTGTTATAATTATTTTCATTTCATAACTACCTGCTGGCACAGATTAAAGCCTTCAAAGTATTGAGTGAAACCTACTAAGATGAGAATTATTCAACCTTCCACTAGTACCACATTCACTCATACGGAATGGTGGACACATTGGAATATCTAAAATGTCATCCTTTTGGAAAATTAAATACTTCTCACCAATTGTCCCCTACCAACCCAACTTTTTTTTTTTCAGCTAGCTTTTTATGCTTCTCCAACATATTCATATCTATTTAAGAGTACAACTATAATACCAATAGTATGTGCAAAGCTTTATTCAAAAATCGATATTAAAGACTCTTGAAAAATTTAAACACTAGCAAACAATAAGAAAATGATAACATTAAAAAATTCATCAAAAATTTTATGAGGAAAAATGAAAAATGAAAGAACATCTTACAGGAATCTTGAGAACTGGGTTGTAAGAGCGTTGAGCTTGTTGGCGATGTTCTATAATTTTGAACTTGGGGTTTTGCAAGTATCTAGACAACTAAAATTAATTTCGCACAAAGGTGGGCAGGGAATGCAGGGTGAGAGTGCAAGGTAGAGAATGCCTATACCCACACCTCGCCCCACAACTAGGTGGGAAGTAAAAAGCAAATCCCCACTACCACCCCACACCTCCGCATTCCTAATTTTCTGCCTCAACAGCCTACCCGTTAGGGAAGAAAGCAGGACAAGTCCCTCCAAAATCCATCCTCATTCCAGAAAGCCCCGACCCTTACAACCCCTTTCCCTTAGCTTGAAGATTATCTAAGGCTTAAGAAATCATGATTTTATAAAATAAGAATATTCAATTTTGCTTCACAGCATTCTACTTCAAATAAAAATCACTATAAACTTAATAACATCGAATTGTGTTGGCGTGGACCCTTCTTCATGAGACAATGATGATGAAGACAGGAACTCTTAAATTCCTGAAGTAGGCCACAAGGCGGAATGTATAGGAGCTTCTTGATTTTGCTGGTAAAGAAATGTATAAAGAGCTCGAAAGCAATTGCTTGGGCCTTGAGACAGAAGGCTTAGTAGAAGAAATTACAAGAACTGAAGCAATAGAAAGGTATCTGCCTCCAGAAATGGTAGACAACATGGAGCAGAGAGCAGCGAGGATAGACTTGTCTTCAGAAGGATCTCACCCAGCATATAAGCACCACTATATAAGCTCTGCACGAGTAACATGAAAACAATTATCAGTATGCGGATAGGGAGGCCGTTTGACAAAACAGTTAAGAAAGAGATGAGATTGTAAGGTAAACGAATAGATGGAAGGAAATATAATAGCCCCGGATAGTTACAGGTAGACATGATGGAAGAAGCAGAAGCTGACTTGGGAAAGTGATATGAACTCGTTGTGACAAAAATACCATTGGATATAACATTAAAAATAAGGAAGGCAGTATTTACAAAGAGAGTAAAAGACAGTAAAGTTTGAGTAGCGCTAACTTCACGATGAGAAAGTTGAAAGGTCGCTTGGCTGATCCACAATCCAAATATGTTTCTTATTGATAGAGGAATAGAACTGCCCAAGTGTATACAGCTTATACCTGACAGTTCAGGCTAACATCATAGTTATAAGTTTAGCTTTCCACAACATAACCATTTCTAATTAATCCATTCATAGTTTGTTGACCCTCTAAGAGCCCCATCCAACAATCGGCTACTATATAAAAAATTCAAGCACATGAGTACCTTGTCTACCACACATCTGGAAATTATGATACAAATTCAAAGTTCATGCAAATCCTAATAGAAAAACCCGATTACTCTTTTATGCTACACAAGCTACTCTTCACTCTAGGAAAAGAATTATAGTTCAAATGTCTGATCTCAAGTTCGTAGATTGATCCTCTATGTGATTGCTCAAATTAATGCCCCCATATACAGACTAACAATCATGTCAAACGTGGTGCAGGCACCCACAAACAATTGAAATTATGGATGAAGCCAGAACCACGAAAGTAATGGTTCATAGTTAAAATATATACTAAATTGTAACTATCATAAAGCACATGCACCACTATTGTTTCAATGGATGTGACAGGTGGAGATACTGGACAAACAAGCATATATGTACACAGAATTAGTACAACGAATTCAGAACCCAATAATGGTTATGAGAATAACCTTATATTTAGGCAAGAAATCAACATTGAACATCTACAATAACATAACTAAGGTACTACAGTCCTATTATCCTTGTGCATACTTTTCAATAGCCAACAATCCAGCCCTAAACTCAGTAGTTCTTAGATCATATCTTCCACAATCGAATTGGAAGATGTCAAGCTCAACCTACCAAAAGAGAACAAGGCAGTGACCTCCATACGCTATCAAAAGTACAGTTGTGTGACTAACATTACCACCTCCACCATAAGGACACATGTTCACTTACCTAATAGCCACTTTAACATGACCAAATCCAATGGTGATACAATATTACCATACTCCATAGGAAGCCTACACTGTAAGACTCTGATTGTTTATACATCTGCATAATCTCCTTAATCTCCCTTAATTTGTTACAATAAGTAGCCACTCTAGGATCATCCCCACGATATTATGATTCCATCATATTGTTTCAATACTCCATCACAAGACAATCTGTCCATGCAAGATAAACCAAACCAAGTCTTATTCCACTAAGTGGGGTCAGCTATAAAGATCTAATAACGCCGTCCATTCCTGTCAATAATCGTCTCCTCCGTTAGCTACATAGACACGAGGCCTCGTCTAACTGTCTCTATCCAACTCATTTTAGGTCTTCCTCTGCTAATCTTACAGTTTAGAATAGAAAGAGGATGATGCGCAGAAGCAGAATTTTTCTCTTTTTCTTTTGGTTGGTAAGGGTCACCCCCAACCCTTCCAAAGAAACAAAGAAAGAAACTGAGAGAAGAGATAGAGGACGCAGGTAAATGTGGTGAAGCAGGGTGCTTGGATCATGAAAAACCATCTTCAGAATTTTCTTAAGATTAAGACATTCCTTGAGCACAATGATGACTCAGCAAAATAACTCTGGAATCTTTTATCATTACATTTACAGCACAAAGTGAACATCCAAAATGATTAAAACTCCAGGACCATTTGGATAGCCATATATTATTGCAAGTATAAACTGAAACTCGTGCAAACTGAAAACCATCTTATCTGATATACGAAAATTGGAAAGAAAATGAGGATAAAAGACTAGATTTCCTGACCTCTCTCATTCTCCTTTCCAGTCTATCAATTCACCACACGGGGCATGTAACTTCACTGCTCGTTCCTCCGCTTCGGTGTCATTCACAACACCTCTGCATCTTGGGAATCCACAGTAACAAGAGAGTTGTTCATCAATTGAAAAGAATCTGCAACGTCAACGAGAAAGATTAGAACATATTCAGAGGAGACTGTTAAAGGTAACTTGGAGGAAACCAACCTGTAGTCATATGACAATTCTTCCCACTGCTTAATATCTCTTTTGGCAAATATGATTATGTGTTTATCACCATTCACACTTAAAACTCTTGAATAGCAATTTGGCTGCGGAAACATGGAAGAGTTAGTAAATATGAAGACGAGGGTATACAGCATAAAATTAATAATAATTTAAATCAACAGTAAATAATGGTATTTTAGGATGGACCGACCTTTCCTGAATGTGGTTAGAGAGAAATTTAATTAACTAAAAGCATCTAGACATTATTTCCACATTCCTTACACGGGGAAAACACACAACTTTGTGACAATGTAAGTTCAATAGTTAATCCCTAGCCAACAAATCACAAAGAATTATCTGAGATGTTATTAGAGGCGTTTATGCTTAATGTACATGGCATCCTTAGAATCACCCCAACCCAACAAAGCCCAAAAGGCATTGAATGGAATTATTTGAATAATTCTATACCACCTCCTCAACTCTGAATTACAAAGAAAACCACTAAAATTTTTATTTCCAATACTGATTCAGGACCTATCAAACTTTGCAACCATCCAACAAGCATAAAAAGGAGAAAAAAGGAGGGGAAAAAATCAGGTCAGCAAAATATATTTTTTTTCTACGACATAAAGTGACAACATTTGAGAGAACACAAGAAAAAATATCAACATCAGATGGCAAAAGATGTTAACACCAGTTTTCCATTCTTCCATCAAATATTTCACAGAGAAACCAACTACTAGTGGGAGGCACAGGAGAAAAGAGACTCAATAAGACACAACACAACCATTTCTCGATATTCTTGTCAGTTTGAAAATGAAGAACACTCCAAGATCTGGATCATATGGGACCTCTTAGATTAGGAAAAGAGATGGAAAACAAACTTAGCATGAATAATTCAGCAGAAAGAGCCAATACATGACCAAAGTAACAAACTTAAGTAACTCGAATCGCTAAGAGGATACATACTTCACATGAATGATTGATTAGATGAGCAATGCTTCCGGCCCTCGTGGCATCAATAACACGCTCATCATCGATTCTGAACATGTAGGTTCCAGCACCCTACACAAGATGTCAATGAAATAAATAAATGAGTCAAACAAACTGGTGTTCTTTAAACGCATACGTGTTAATGGGTGTACCAGAACAATTGGCACTTACCACCAACGAATTGTATATCAAATGCTCTCTTCTGTCAGCTACTGGAGGTCTCACGAGTTCACCAGTATATTCAATCACCTACGTAACAATATTATAATTCAGGCGATATAGATATCAAAAATAAAAAGAAAAATCAATTGAAATGAAATCAGTTACCATGTCTCCAGCTCTATGCGGAAGTTTGGCAAAGATTCCAAATCCATGTATTCTAGATTTCCCTAACGACAAAAATTTAAGGAAATTTAAATAAGTATAATATCAATGGCTCTAAAAATACTTGATATGAGAAAAAAAAAATTGTGAAAAGAACATGTGTTCATCTGATTAATGAATACAACGTGCAAAAAAGCTGAATCTTTAAACTTAGAATAATGAAGTCCGCATTTCTACATCCAGCAACCGTGGGGGAAGAGCAAAGAGATATTACAAGTAGCCAAATGTATAACACAGAAACACAAAAGATAAAACCCATAGATACGATAGTACAAAAATACTACAAAGATCATATAGATTACTGCCAGAATTGAATCAAAGATGTGCAAAAGGAAAGGAAGCAGGATATACAATCTCAAAGAATTCATTCAAAAGGACCAAAGGCAGAGCAAGAACCTAACAAACGGGAATGCACAAGAAAATACACAAAAGGTACATCAATTAAGGCATGTCTTTTTTTGAGAAGTGCATTAAGGTATGTTATTTCTCTTCTTCCTTTAGTTTTTCTTTCCAGCTAAAGATATGAGTATCAGCTTCTATCATCAATCTAAGCAGCAAATGAAGAAATAGGGATAGAGAGAGAATTTTGAAGAAGTAATTTGATTCTTATTGCTTGAATGAATATCTGTTACATATTACATATATATATTAGTTGCAGCTTGCTAACTATCTTCTCTAACTAACTGACTGTCAGATTAGTTGTATAACTAACTGAATCAGTCTCTGACTAACTAACAGCTGGCTAATCTTGCTAAGCAAGTTTACTAAGCTACTGTTGTTTCTACTGAGATATTGGACTGACCACTATCCTTATCATCCCCCTTCAAACTGAGTGTGGCCTTGTCCATAGGAAGTTTGCCTTTTGAGTCTGAGAAACTGTGCTTTAGATAAGGACTTGGTAAAGATATCTGCAATCTGTTCTTGGGTTGGGATGTAGGATACTTTGAGTGCATTAGTCACCACTTGATCCTTGATGAAGTGATAGTCAATGGGTATATGCTCGGTCCTGCCATGATAGATAGGATTTGCTGCCAAGCCCAAAGCAGACTGGTTGTCACAATATAGTATTGGAGTAGGATGTGGTAGATGTAGATCTTTCAGAAGGTAGGTTAACCACATGACTTTAGCTGTAGTACAGGCCATGGCTCTATACTCTGCTTCTATAGATGACCTGGCCATAGTTGGTTGTTTCTTGGAGCACCATGGGACTAAATTTGAGCCCAAATAAACACAGTAGCCAGTGGTGGATTTTCTGTCATTGATATCACTTGCCCAATCTGAGTCTAAGAAGGCAGTTAATGAATTTACCAGGTCTAAACTGAATGCCTTCACTGATAGTGAATTTGACATATCTCAGTGTCTTTTTCAGACTTAGAAAATCTGCTTCAATTGGATTATGCATGTGTTGGCATAGGTTGTTTACAACAAATTGCAAATCAGGTCTTGTTAGAGTTAGGTACTGTAGTGCTCCAACTATACTCCTGTATTGTGTAGGATTAGAATAAGGGTGAAGAGAGGCAGGAGTTTGATTGTGAGGCTTAGAGAAGGTAGGAGTGGGAGAGGGATTGCATTCTAACATTCCTGCTTTTTTGAGTAAATCATATGCATACTGTTGTTGATGAAACAGAATGTGACTGGAATATCTCTGCACTTGAATGCCTAGAAAGTAAGTTAAGAGACCTAGATCTTTCATTGCAAACTGAGTACTCATGTGAGTGATTAGAGTAGAAATGGCTGAAGGGGAGTTTCCTGTGATGACTATGTCATCAACATAGACTAGTACTATGAGAGTAGTTGTAGAAGTGTGAGAGACAAAGAGGCTAGTATCAGCTTTGCTGCATATAAAACCTTGATTTTGTAGGAAAGTAGAAAGCAATTGATACCAAGCCCTTGGAGCTTGTTTAATACCATAAAGGGACTTTTGCAACTTGCAGACATAGGAGGGGTGGGAAGGGTCTACAAAACCAGGGGGTTGACTGATATAAACCTCCTCATGTAAGGTGCCATGAAGAAAGGCATTAGAGACATCTAGTTGCCTAAGAGGCCACTGAAACTGAACAGCCACGGTTAGGACAATCCTAATGGTTTGGGATTTGACTACTGGGCTAAAAGTTTCATTGTAATCTAAGCCACGTTCTTGGTGGTAGCCCTTAGCCACTAGCCTTGGCTAGGGTTTGCAACTTGCGAAAAATTAGGATTTTAATGAGAAGAAGTTGAAATTCTGCTAGAAAATGTAGCAGAGAAGACTTGACCTAGTGTGCGGAAGCTTCGCAAGTAGCTTTAATGGAGATCTCAAGCTTTGTAAGGAGCTTTAATGGAGATCTCTCAGCTGCAAAAATAAAAAGATTACAGGTCATTGATTCTTATTGCTTGAATGAATATTTGTTACATATTACATGTATATACAGTTGCGGCTTGCTAACTATCTTCTCTAACTAACTGACTGTCAGATTAGTTGTATAACTAACTGAATCAGTCCCTGAATAACTAACAGCTGGCTAATCTTGCTAAGCAAGTTTACTAAGCTACTGCTGTTTCTACTGAGATATTGGACTGACCACTATCCTTATCAGCAAACATCACGATACATCAACAACATTAGAAAACGCAAAACTTGACAAACAAGAATAAGGGTGTACTAAATTACTAGAAGAAAGTTGCACAGATAGTCTGCTTATTGTCAAGTAGCTTGGCAATGCTCAAGATTATATGCACTAAATGAACACACAAGATACCAATATATATGTATTCAATGTACACAAACGATACCAAAATATATGCATCTATTGTGCATAAGTAATTCTTTAAAGCAACATGGCTTACCAAATGCCAGCCTCTTTCTAAAGGTTTCTCTCATGTATTTATATTTTTCAGCCACTGAAAGGATGCTCATTGATGCATCAAGATGAGAGTTTCTCATATTTCGGAGGCCAACCAAAGTTTTAGAATCAGTAAATGCATCGGCAGACAGCGTATTCCACAAGGGCCCATGTTGGGTGTTGCCACCAACCAAGTATGGCATATTCTCCACATATAATCGTTTCAAAGAAGCAGCAGCAAGGGCTTCAGGTTCTTTCCTCCCTCTTCTTCCAGCATAATTATAAGGCTCTATCCAGAAGAGGACGAAAAGGGATCAGAAATCTAAAAAGAGCATAGAATAGTCATCTATTCTACATTTGAATATTGAAGTTTGAATCTATTCTACGTTTGAACCAAACAGCCAAAGAATACACAAGACAAAACCCTGCCCCTCAGATGCTAACCATATGCATAATTCCAGAGAGATGAGAACAAGAAAAATGAACGGTCAAAACATAATACAAAAGAATATAACAAGACCAATATCTGATGTTTCTCTTAACTGTAACATCAAGCCCGAACACCCTCTTCTCTTACAATGAGTTGTGATATTGAAAATATTCACCTAATTATGATACACTCTGAAAAAAATCCAGTCTAGCTCAATCATCAAAGAGTCCCTGAATCAAGTATTAATGTACCATTGTGTGAGTCGGTGTAATTATATCAGTACATCCTATGAGAACCTTGCCGACTAGCAGGGAAAGAGGGTGACCGTTAATCAAATTAATGATCAACTTCCAAGAGAGGAGCATATGATAAAGCAGAATAATGAAGCCTGGTAAAAGACAGTTAACCACACTCATGGAGTCGAGCCACAAATTAGACACTTGTGCTTCTACATGCATAAGTTAATAGACATGGTTACACTAAATAGGGGGAATTGACAAGAAAAAAGCCCCATAGGTGTGGAAAAGCCACCATTGTTTATATCCGATACAACCATGACAACAACATTCTGATCATTTTGTCCAGTTGTGTTTTGCTTAATCTTGAAAGAAAAGCCACCACTGTTTATATCCAATACAACCATGACAACAACATTCCACCATTGTTATCATTTTATCAGGTTGTGTTGCATCACTATGCAAAAAAAAAACCAACTTGTTATAGTTTTTATGCCGTGGGTGTTTTTGATTTAAAAAACTCAAAAAAGGCAATTTAAGACCAGAAGAAGGAATAAGGAAAACATGTTACCAATAATTCCACACCTCAATGTCTGAGGAATATATACATGTGTAAGAAATATATCTAAATCTCTTTCAGTCCTACTCAAACCATTAAATAGAAAAATGCCAGGAACAAGTAGAAGAGAAAACGAAAAGGGAAATAAACAAATAAAAAACCATGATCCACTTAAGTGAAAAGGAAAAGGCAACAAAGAGCAAAAACAAGCAAAAACAAGCAAAAATTTCCCTTCTCTTCCCCATCGGGGAAAAAATAAAAGGATAAGTATATGGGTGTCTCTCTGTTCTGTGTGTGTGCATGTGTGTGTGTATGTGAGAGAGAGACAGAGAGACAGCGAAAGAGAGAAGAAGAAGAAGAAGAAGAAGCAGACAAACACATCAAGAATTATGAATGACATGCAGAAGCAGCAAGTCAGTGAAAGGCTCAGATATACCACTACGAGCACAGCCAGAAGGATTTGATGGAGGAGCGTAGTCTGGATTTTCACAGGCTTTTTGTCCAATTCTTTCATTTACAACTAAACGATCTTTAGATAAGGGCCTGTGCCTTTTGCAGAAGGAAAGAAGCCCAATGCACTGATCCTCCTCATCCTCTTCGAAGGACATCAGATGCAGTCTATCCTCATCCTCAAGCTATGAAGAAAATACGAAAGATTGAATTCTGTCATATACAAATAAAATGTGTATATATGAGGGATATTCATTAATGAAGAAATGAAAAATACCTCAACACAAAAGCCTGCAGCACGTGCACACAGTGGATGATATGCAACACGACAAGTACTGTTGGAGCACTGCATATATCCATTACAAAATGTGTGAAACAGAAAAAATTATTTGGAAAGCAATTAACTAAAGTCAATGATTCCTTCAAGAAAGATAAATCTCTGAAAACACGTCACATATACCAGTGAAATCCCAAGAAACATAACTATAAAATACAACACAATCTATATACTAAATTTTGCTGATTAATGGACATCATTAGCTGACCTTATTTTGTGGCCACAAACATCACATTTCATTTCCAGGAAAGAAAAAAAAAAAAAAAAAAAAAAGAAGATACAGACTAAGAGGCCGAGAAAGAAAGGAAAAAAATCACTTTCCTAGAAAAGCTTAGCAGTGTTATCCATTTATGTCCTAATCACTTGAGCTATTGAAATTCCATTTCTTAACTATTCATAAGAAATTGTCATGTGAGCAGTGCGTGATGCAAACCCTTTAACTTTAAACTTGTTAGCAGCATCTGAAAATGAATCGGATGCTAGCGTAGAAACACAACATGCTTGATTGTTAGGGATTTCTTGATTCGTGGACTTTGGCATTATGAAGTTGTTAGTAAAATCTAGCAGATGCAATTTGCTTTACTTGAAATTGGATTGACTAGGCACAGTGAAAGAAAGACTTTCAGGGACTTCATAAAGGTTAAGAAACCAGCAAGGGACATATGGAAAATAGCTCTTGTAGGACTCATACGGACAATACATGTAAACAGATCAAAGTTGTGAAGCTATTTTTATACCAAAATGAAATTTGTTTCAAATCTGTATATGCGGTGAAAAGAAGATGCAAACAGAGACTTTAAGCAGTATTAAAATTTTGAGTTATTTAATAGCGAAAGAAGATGCACAATTTCAGTCGTTCTCCTTTAAGTGAGAGTACACAAATGGGTAAAAGCATACCAACAAACATATAAGTTAACATTGAATATTGTAAATAAAAAAGAAATAATTAAAGGTAAAAGTCAAATGCTTGGCATGAAATTCAATAGTAAGCAAGAATACAAGCTAACCTGTATACAAGCCCCATAAGAGACACCACATATGCTACACAATAGCTTCCAGCGGTCCTTGTACAACAGAAAACATAACACAACAATTAGTATATATGTAAATAAGCATTTTGCTTGACAGGAATCAACTAAACATATAGTAAAACCATATCAAACACTTCTTTACATTCTTTTTTCCAATAGAAACAATCCAGTACTGGTTCCTATAATTCACAGAGCTCATCAATCAAGTAAAGGCTTCAAAAAAAGGCTAGTCCAATCATCATTGAAAGTTTTATACCTTATTGATTCTATTCAGTCCATCAATGGGTTCCATTCTCTTGATATCTGATAAGCAAGTTTCTGCAGCATAGTGGCTAAGTTAACAAGTCAAATTATATGAGAGAAATTAGTTATTAACCTAAACATACAGAAGGAAACCTGGTATCCACATGGCACAGGCAAGATGAGCCCATCGACCATCTGTCGTAGGCTTCATAGCACCTCCTAAAGAGGATCAAGATACAAAGGGAATTAATTCAGATTTTATTCTTCTTCGGCCCAACTCAATCAACGAGATCAATTCTTCTTATAAACAAAAAGAAATTGAAAGAACAGGTGTAAAAGAAAAGATAATAGAAGCAAAGTACCTATGAAAGGACAAAGGCAGCAAGGAGGAGGAACTTCAGGAGCCCCTGGACGACATAAGTTGCATAACCAAACTACTCCATCTACAGGCTCTAACTCACCATAGCATCTAGCATGAACCTGCATGAGCATCATGCACAATATATCAGGGAGTGAAGAAAAGAAAAGGAAACAGTATCCAGAACTCTCAAATCCAAAAATTTAAAGAATGAAGAATGAAAAATTGAATAAATATAATAGTAAAAGACAACTCGTTACAAGAATATTCGACGATCTTTTAAGCCGCTACTGACCCAACATCCAGTAATTGTTGATTTCTCATTAAAAAATTGTTTGTTTTCATTTTTTATTATGTGTTTGGGGGGTGGGGCCTACCATCTACTTAATCGCAATGGTTGTTTGTGTAGTTCACTTTCCTCGTCATTAATATTGATCTTACATTAGAATTCTGAATCATTACTAAACTAATCTATCAGCTGTGAGAAAAAGTACACCGAATGACATTGAATCAGATAGATATGAAAAATGAAATCACACAATCAGCATACACCATCCATATGATGAATTCCGCACGTTGACTACCAAAAACTATGATGAAGGATGACTCCCGAGAGAAATTATTCACACATCAGGAAAACTATGTGTAATAGATTCCAGGTGCACTCCAAACACATAAGTATCAAAGTTTCATTTTCCTTATCACCTGATGATGACAAAAGCTTCATTAAGAAGTTAAATTATAAGTCTGTGCTCATAGAGTAGAACACATCCTGATGATGCAGATGCAGTCAAGTTATAGGAGAAAAAGACAAACTTAGACTTACCATCATTCTGCACTTATCACACTGCAAAAACAAATTATTCTCGTATTCCTGGAATCAGAAAATCTATATCAGTAGAGCCCAATACTCTAATCTGAATAAGAACAAAGAAGATGACTAACAGAAGAGAGGACTACATGCAAGAACATTTGGAATTACAACATTAGCTGTGACTGAAAACAGATGTAGCTTTTTACCTCATCCATATGGCAAACATTGCACTTGTCAAGGTCTTTCCATTTAACACGAACAGCTCTATAACCAGAAGGAAGATCTTGATGTCTTAAAGATATCAACTTTGATGCTTTGGATGAAAGTTTGGACTTTGATAAGTTCTGTAAATACCGCAGGAACTAATGTTGAGCAAAAGAAAGATATTTCAAGTATAAGAGCATGAATTGTGAAGGGATGGCTCCACAAATACGGAAGGCACAGCAACAAGTGATTATGAAAATCAAAATAATCACATTTCAAGTACAGTTTATACATATAACTTCTAAGTTTGTCCCATGATCACCTAAACACATTGCATATTAACGGAAAAACATAAAAACATTCTCATATGAGTTCTAAGTTTGTCCTATTTGTGCTGCTTCCTACAAATTCCTTACTCTGCCAATTCCTACATATCTCCCTACTCATAAAAACATTTGGTCATGATCTTTTCCTTGTTTCAAGAAATTTAAAGAGCACATTCAGCCTCTTCCCTATCCAAGGATATGACCTATGTATCTCTCTCGTCCTGCAACTAGGACAAAATTTTCTATTTGACACCAATTTCACTATTGATAACTTTTTTACTTTCCTTGGTTCCTATTCCAATTCTACCTTATACTCTGTAAGTGTACTGACGGGCTCAGCAACCCCCTAACATTTTTGTGACTACCCAAGAGTATTGAACAAAGCCCTAGTTCTGACTAAACCAACCCCTCAAACTTTGTCTAATCTTAGGAGAGAAAAGATATCATCAGGAAAAGACCCCCCAAAGACTGAACCTAGAAGCATACTAGAGAATGTGCTTAACAGAAAGAGAAAAAGGAAATATTAGTTCAGACCATAATGTCCATAAAAATTAAACTTTCAGTTCTTAGGCTTTTAATCTATCTATGATTTTTATATTTTGTAAATTAGATTAAAATCTTTGGCAAAAGGTCCAAATGGTGCTTAGCAAATTATAATCAGTTATCGAGAAAAGTGTGCAGTCATCTTCACTAATTAGCCTGTGTCACATGGTGGCCTGCTAAGAGGAATTCCTACTCCAAGTCAAATGAAACTTATACAATTTAAACAAATAAGAAAAGATGGTCGCATAAGTTTCACCACTACCTATACGACTTTATCTTTTATTTATCCCTTTGTCTACTCATCATACTGGAAAAAGAAACTGTCCACATTACCCACTTCCACTGCCATATCTTGGGGAAGGACGATGCACACAAGCATTGTCTTCACTTTCACTATTTTTACATATATGATATAATAGAAACATTTACGCATGTTACACTTCTTAGTTAAACATTTACGCATGTTAAACTTTAAGTAGAAGATATCAGAACATATGAAAGGGATATATCTCAAAATACACAGAGAGAAATAACAAAAAAAAAGGTTATTACTTTCAATTCCGCAATTTCAAATGAGCTTTCTAGTCTTCCCTCTTTGCCATCATTGCCCATGCACTCATCATCTGAGCCAGCAATGCCTTCATCTTCTCCATTTCCACTATCATAATTATCAGGATCAAGGCCATGGTGTAAGCGTAACATTCTTTTTGGGATCCTCTGTTCACTAAGATATCTGGCAGAATGACAAAATACTTGTGTCAAGTCATTGACCAATGCCAACTCTCATCCAAAAGAATTAAAAATATATATAATTTTGGAAAACAGAAACATCCCTCCCCTTCAACCAAAATGATCCCAACAAACTCTTATCATGGGTTAGCTATCCACTTTCATTTCCAACATAAATGTCCCAAAAAGCAGCAGTTTCATGACTCCAAAAACATGGTCAAGCTAGAGTACTACTCATCCATCATATGTAGTCTACTAATGCCCAGTAAGGGACAAAACACAAGCAGCTGAAGCTATATACAAGCATATAACTCCAAAAATGTAAAGAACCCACGCAAATATTAGGGGATAATATGCATAGAAATCAGTCATGAGTCAATTAGACATATACAGCTATATCCAGGATAAAAGGGGAAAAAGCAACAAGGTAACTTAGGAAGAACAAATGCTCACAAAAACCCGAAACACGACTAGCTAAAACTTCAGTTTTAAAAAGTAACAATCACAAAACCAAACGCCTGTAAGATAAAAGCTTATTTCTCAAGTTAGTCATATACGTCCAACAATCCCATATCATAAACAGGATTTACTCATCAGATTGTCCATATGAATGTGCAATTTGCGTGGATCCTTCCTCTCTCCCACGACATTTCTCTCCTATCAACCATGATGCAAGCAGAGTTTCTGTAAGGCCAGGACTCAGGAGATATTATTCACTATCTATTGTAATCCAGTTCCCTCTATTTGTTGCTCTAGTATTAAAATTTGAAATGAATGTGAATCAGTGCATTGTCACAATGCCACCAGCCAAAACTTAAGTAAGAGAAGATTGAATGTATAGCTCTAAATTATCTCCGAACTCAATAACAATATAGGCCTTATCAAGAAAGAAAAGGCTGGTTAACAAGATAGCAGAGATATCAACAAACAGAGAAGGCTCACATTTTGGCTTCCTCCAAGCTTCGAACAAAATTGGACCTTTTACATTTCTGATGGAAGGAAGAAAGAAGTCCTCTAAGAAACGGAATAACTTGTTTTGTCTTAACCCTGAATATCAGACCATCATATGATAGCATTAGACAACAAATATGGTAAAACGATCACTATATTGAACTACAAGCAGTATTAAGCATGTTTATTATGATCTTCATTTCTCAAAAAACAATGTTTATTATGATCTTAAATAGAATAAAGAAATGTCATTAATTTTCCCTAGGTACTTTACCAACCACACACCTAGCAAAATCATGGGTGCCAAAAAATTGTACTAGAACTGATTTTCCTCCTGAAGCTTTGTTTAAACCCTTGCGTTGACCAACAAGAGAATCATCCAAAACAATCGCGGGCCACATAGCATGACCTGCATCAGTAAATCGAAATGAGATTGTTGAAAAAAGCAAAACAACATAACAGGAGGAAAGAATAAAATGACATTCAAAACAGGGAGTAGACATGCCACAAACAAAATGCCAATGTCTGGAATCACAGGGATATAACAAAAGAAGATGCTGAAAGTAAACATGCACTCCAAAAGAGGGAGTAGCTTTCTACGTAATATCTAAATTGTAAAAATCAAATCCCAATAGTAGATGCATAACTTGATCTCCCTGTAAGAGCTGCACTTCTTTATTGCTTACTCACCTAAAAGGGGAACTGATGCTGGTTCTCCGATGATTTAATCTGAATAATGGTTAACATAGTAGATCCCCAGAGAAAACCAGCTATGATTAGCCACAAACAAATGCAAATGGAAAGTCATATCCATTACCCATACAACAGAACCTTTTCCTTTACAAAACCCCAAATTCCTGTTCCCTAGAAATGGAACCCACAACCAATTGTATGGGAAGCTGCCCATTAAACCACTTGGGCTTCATCCAATCCTAGTTTAATTGTGATTTTCCAGTCTAAGAAAAAAGTTCTGCAGGCGTGTCACTTCTACTTTCTACATTTTTTATGTTCCACCTACTAACAATTATGGTAATCGATGCCACTGTGCGCCAAGAGATGCACCCATCAAGTGGGAATGTATAAGCATCTTCCCCAAGTGATGTAATCTAAAACTTAAATTGAAAAAAGCGTGAGATCTCGAATCAGCCTCATTAGTCCCAAATATGAAATACGAGTTAATCCCCCTATTTCCTTAACAATATGTTTCAACCAAGTGATAAAATACAGTCTCAACGTAGGTCCATAAACCCCATAAACCAAATCAAGGTCATTACCAAGTAGATGCAAGGACTACCTTGCGATAACATGGCATCACAAACTCTTTAATTGCCATTACCACAACATTTGCAGCCCCTCACAACAAAAGCCAGCAAGGCAAAGAAAGATTATGGCTTTACCAGCATAAGCTAATTATTATATCTTTATGGAGGAATAACTCTGCCACTTTCCATAAGTCTACCAAGCAATATTAACCTTTTCTTGAAAGGAACCCACCGGAAGTCTAGCCATAATCAAGAAACCACAGGAATGGCAAGTATTCTACCGAAATAAGCCTATCATATGCCAGAAAAGCATCAAATCCATCTATGGTCTAATACATGTCTCCTCTCATTAATTACATACATTACATGCAGAAACAACATTAGTAACAGTCATTTACTGCTTCAGTACAATATACACACTACGAACAACACAACAGATAATCTCATAATTCTATTTAAAACATGATCACAACATAAATACCAGTAAGTTTTGCCCATATAATATCCCCAGGCTCAAACTCTTGACTATCATCCAAGCTAGCAGCCAATACCACCAGCTCATTAACATCAAGTCCATCAGCATCCGAACTTCTATCGCTGCAACTCAATTTCAAACATTGCATCTCTTCCGGTGAGATGTAAAATTTGACTCGTTCATTCTCTAAAATGAGATGCTCCTCATCACCATCCTCGTACTCCACCTACATTATACTCAATGCATTACCAACTGCTCGTGTCTCAAATGTCAGCATATACACATATATGTATGTCTTCATATAAAATGTACACTACAACACATCAGTGATTAAATAAGTTACAATGCATACAGAAATATATGAAATACATATACGTGTGTTTGTGTAGTGGAAATTAACAATTCTTCTTGCAGGCACACAAATATGAACATGAAGACAATGAAAAAAGCAAGTACTTGATGCCGTCCAGACTCAGAATTGTAGTCAATAACACGACCAGAATACCAATCTGCATCCAACGGCCAATACACCTGTTCATGGATCACAAACATTCTCAAATTACAATGCCACAAAATATATACAAATGCAGACACATACATGACCCCATTTTGATAAACATCTTTACCTTGCATTGTAGTCCAATAAATTTTCTGGGATCAACCCCATCAAATCTCAACCTACATTCAGCAAAAACACAAAAATTCACCCAATATTATCATAAAAACATTAATTACCACAAAATCCAAAAATAAAATAAAAAATGAAATGCATACCAAACCCATTGTTTAGTACGGAGAGACCCTGAATTCTTCTGTTGCATTTGATTCTCCACACCATCACTACTTTTCCGCTTCCTATAATTAATTTTACTATCAGAATTTTCACATTGGTTGCTACTTTTAATATAGTTGTTCCGGTTTTCTCTTAGACGAGACCCATTCAAATCCTTCAGTGTATCCGAACTAACCCCTAAATTCACCAGCTCGTAATTGCCCATCTTCTTCTTCTTCTTCTTCTTCTTATTCTTCTTATTCTTCTTATTTCCTTCTCCTTCTAACTCTTCATCTTTTTCTTTGCCCTCAGAATTATCGGAATTTCCATCGAATGCCATCCTCCTCTTCTTCTTCTTCTTCTCTTTTCCGATTGGTTTACCATCCTCTACCTCTTCTTCTTCAAATACTTCCTCTTCTTCGCCCTCGGACTTCTCCGAAATTGCAATTCTACCCCTTTTCCTCTTCTCCTTTTTCTTTCTTAAAATTACATTACAATCCTCTATCTCTTCTTCACATTTTTCATGTACTTTACCGTCAGATTTCAACGAATTTACAATTTTACCCTTCTTCCTCTTCTCCTTCTTTTTCTTCCTATTTACAATTAACTTATTTTCAATTTCTGCTACCTCAACTTCTTCTTCTTTCACCTCAAAACTCTCCGAATTTAAAGAATTCAACCGCGCAATCAACATATCGAAAAAAGACGGCTTTCTCTTACGGCGGCGAGTGTACACTTGCGTAACAGGCGGTGACATTGCCGAAGACAACTGCTGTCGCAGAGGCGGCAGCGCCAAAGACAACGAATGATTACTGTTAGTATTATTATTATTCGGTTTCGAATGATCGGGGCCGTTGAAATGACTGACCATTTGGTGATGCTTACGGTTAGGGGGCTTAACCTTTTTCGATCCCGCAACGGTGACGCACGGCGACGTGGCGGAGTACACCTCGCATAACGGAACGTACCGTAACGGCGTCTCGCCCCGTTCCGAGTCGACGTTGGCGTCCTCTTCGACTTCGCATTCGACGACTTCGACGTCGTCGTCTTCCGGTGATTTGTTCATTGAATTAGTCGATGGAAATGCCATCAGAGATTGAATTGGGAATCGAATTCGATTACGTACTCTCTATGTTTCAATGGAATTGGAACGAATTGAAGATTGGATAATTTGGGAGTAAATTAGGGTTTTGAGGGAAGGGCGGGACAAGGGAGATTTTGGAGGGAGGTTTTTGGGGGTAATGGGAAAAATTGGTTTCCCGCCGGGAGGGGAGGGAGAGAGAAATTGAGAATACCGAGTGAGCTTGTTAGGGAGTTAATTTTAATGGGGAAAGTCATGCTCCACTCCGTTTTTATTTTGCTTTTCTTTTTTCTTTTTTTCTTTGAGTGAATTTCGTATTTTGGTGGCGAATGTAAGTTCTGCCGTCACCAATTTTATTTGTTGACGTTTGCGGTTCACTGTTACGTTATGTATTATGTAAATGACGGATAATATGGGTAATAGATTTTCATGAATGATGTTAGTTGAAGGGATTTTAAAGCGGGAATAAGTTTTATTATCATATTGAAGTTCATTGTTCGTTCTCAAGTTTTTTATATTAATGACAAAGATCAACGAGTAATAGATGTTTATGAGTGATGTAAGTTAAAATAATTACAAGGTGATTCATAATTCGAGCAATAATAATCGTTGTTGAATTTACTTATTGTTGACGTTCACTGTTGGTGGTACCAAGGCAACAGAGAGATCTCCCTTAAGTGTTCTTGGCTAATAGGAGTAAAAAGACAATTGATGAAATTTACTATCGTCACTCGTATGGGTTGAGTTTTGTCATTTGTTGTTACTTTGTGTCCCGCAAAAAACAGTGAAGATTAATAAATAACTAATTTCCGTGTGTGAAGTCCTTTGACATATAATTAAAAGGATTTCAAAAAGTAAATTAGTTACAAGATTGATAATAGTTATGTAAAAAAATTGAAACCTTTTTAAATAATGTTTGTCCTTTAAATCTATTATACTTACAAGGTCAACAAACAATTAGGACTTTTTCTCTCATCCATTTTCTCTCTAGGTCTAAACTATACTATTTAAGGTGATATTATATCTTTTACAGGTCCTCATATATTATTTAATACATGTACGAATTACTCCGTAATATTATTACCAACAAGAAATCGAAGGTAACTTTGCATATATTATTAAGTATTTGATGAAAAGGTGTTACCAATAAAGTAGTGAAATAACAATGTGCTCCTGATGCTGCTAATTAATTTTTCAGAAAACACGTAATTTCACAATCTATTCCTAGATATCACAATGAATGCGTCAAAGCTGTATTTATATATGAATCATTACAAAGTGAAATAATTTTGGACCTTTTATTTTTATTTTTTGATTACGCGGGAATCAAGTTGGCAGAGCCCGCTATCGAAGATCGACAGAGCCCGACCACCTTCTGGTAAGTCGTCAAGTATAGCAATACATCTCAATACATGCACCAGTTCAGTCAAAAGTACCCAGAGCAGGTTGCATGAATCGAATTCGGAACACTGCATTCGACACTCGTTCATTACCGTTGGATTGTCCCTTGAGGACAACCTTATCTATGAAGGATTTGATCACAAGACTAATGGCATTATATATCGCAACCAGCAATTCTTTTAGCTGAAAATATTACAAAGTGCTCTATAATGGGTGTGACAACAACTACAGTAATGACATTATCTATCAAAACCAACAACTATTTTAGCTAAAAATATTATAAAGTGCTCTATAATGGGCATGACAACAACTACTAACGAACGTTGTTCATGTTAAGGCTCATCATTTGACGTCACGTAGTGTGTAATAGCGATAGTAAAGTAGTTGGTCCGAGAGGATGGGAGGACCCAAAGGCCAATATACTATGTCAGTAAGGTGTTCCAAGGAGAGGAAACAAGGTACCCACCAATCGAAAAGGTCACTCTGGCCCTGATAACAGCCTCGAGAAAACTGAAGCATTACTTCGATGCATATACGATCCGTGCAATGATAAACCTACCCTTTAGGCAGGTCATGCATCGACCAGAAATATCAGAAGGTTGCTGAAATGGGCGGTGGAGTTGATTCAGTCCGACATCGAATACCATCCAATGACGGCAATTAAGGCGCAAACACTCACGGACTTCATAGTCCAGTGCACTGGAAGAGTCTATGAAGAGGCAGACCCAACCTGGCAAATACAGGTTGTCGGATCTTCCAGCAGGCAAGGAAGTAGAGCCGGAGAGGTGTTCACAAATCCAAAAAGGGATGAGATGTTGTATTCCCTAAAGTTTGGTTTCCCCGCCTCAAACAATGGAGCAGAATACGAGGCGTTAGTGGCTGGGCTAAAAATTGTGACTCCACTTGGAGCTCGAGTTGTAGAAGTGAAAATAGATTCACAGCTGGTTGAGCACCAAGTCCTCAGGGAGTACGAGGCCAAGAAGTCCACCATGGCGGCATACCTATCTCAAGTAAAGGACCTCATTTCAGGACTCAACCGCTTCAGCATATCCCAAGTCCTATGCAGAGAGAATAAGAAAGTAAATGCGTTTTCTAGACTTGCACTGAACACTGCCGAAGGAGCAATAGTTCAGCTTGAGGAGGTCGAGAAGCCCAGTATCTCGATTAAAGGTAAGCAAATAGCAGTGATCTACAAAGAGGACTTTTGGACCCGACCCATCTTCAAGTACCACAAAGAATGAACGTTCCCCAAGAGCAAAAAAGAAGCTAGAAAAATTGAACATCAAGCTTCCCAATTCACACTTATTGGAGATCAACTGTACAAAAGGTCCTTCACCTGGCCACTACTCAAATGTGTGGACAAGGAATAAGGCATATATGTACTTCGGGAAGTTCACGAAGGCATATGTGGAAATCACCTCGGACATAAAGCTTTAGCTCGGCAATTATTGAGGCAAGGTTACTACTGGCCCACTATCCATGAGGATTCACGAGACTTTGTGCGACGATGTGACAAGTGCCAAAGGTTCTAAAAAATCACAAGGCTGCCAGCAACCGACCTCACTTGCATTACAAGTCCATGGTCGTTCGCTCAATAGGGGCTTGATATCATAGGCAAACTACCAGTCAACGTCAGTCAAAATAAATATATCTCCGTGGCAGTCGACTACTTCACCAAATGGGTAGAAGCTGAGCCGACCTCGACCATAACAGACAGGGCGACTTGGAAATTCCTATGGAAATTAGTTGTCTGTAGGTTCGGGATCCCACGAGCTGTAATCACTGACCACGACACTCAGTTCGACTATACTTACTTCAAAAAGCACTGTTAGGACCTAGGCATATCATTAAGATTTGCATCAGTAGTTCATCCCCAAACAAATGGCCAAGTAGAAGTCATTAACTAAGCTATTTTGCAAGGATTGAGAAATAAACTGGATGACGCCAAGGGCCTTTGGGCCGAGCTGCTCCCTGAGGTATTGTGGTTGATGAAGACGACCCCAAGCTTCGCAACAAGAGAGACTAATTTATGCCTCACATTTGGGACAGAGGCGGTGCTACTAGTGGAAGTAGGCTCACTGACCCTTAGGACCCTGAGCTTTGATGAGCAGACAAATAATCTGGTCCTGAGGGAAGACCTCAACCTAGCAAAAGAGTTTCGACAAAAGGCACAGATCAGAATGATAAAGAGCAAAAGGGCCACAGAACGAAGCTACACTAAACTTGTTTGCCCTCGTCGTCTACAAAAATAGGACTTAGTCTTTAGAAAGGCAAGCTTCCGACCTGACCCTACCTAGGAAAAACTTGGGCCACGTTAGGAAGACCCTTACAAAGTTGAGGAAGAATTGATGCCAGGAACTTACAAGTTAGCAGAAATCGAGGGGAAAGTGCTTAAAAATGCTTGGCATGTCAAGCATCTTAAGAAATATTTTGTATAAGCTTGATTTAAATCATCAATGAAATACAATGCTCTTTCCCATTTGCAAAGTCTGTATGAAGTTTTTGTTTCCACAAATGCACCTCTAGGTCAGTATGAACTAAGAGAGTAGCAGGTTAAAACAAGCAGGTTACAAGTCACTTAGACAAGACTTGAGGTCGAAGGCCTTAAGAACTCGACTTCCCTAAATCGCTAAGGAGCTTCTAAGTTAAACAAGCCAATAAGCGATAAAGGTTGAGAAAAGCCTAAAAGCAACTGGTAGTTGCGCAAAAGTGATCACAAAAATAAAGGCCAATGACTAGCCTCAACAATCATGCATGAAAAAATAAAACATACGTACAAGAAAGACCTCAATGAGGCATGAGAAATCACAAGTCTTGTTAAGGCAAAGATTTCCATACAGGAAGTCCTAAAAAAGGCATAAGAAATGGCAAGTTCTGATGGATAAAGATTTCTTAAAAATCAAAAAGTTAACTTTTATAAAATAGAGTTGGCAATTACAAAAATAGGTCCATAAACGACCCCAAGAAGTTACATCAAAAGCAAAAAAAAAAGGCCGCAAGCTACCCTAACTAACATCTACAAAGCCCTCATCACCATCTTCTGATTCAGAGTAAGACTCACGAGTGAGCCAGAAAAAGTCAATGTTGACACCTTGAGCCTTGGCAAGCTTTTTAGCTCGAGCTTGAGCTATCTCCCTAGCCTCGGCAGCACCTCGAGCTCTTGCCTTTGCATAATCGTCCTTAAAATGCTGGCGAAGCCGAGGACTCTTCTTGTATGCTTCAACGGCCTCTTGAGCTCGGGCAAGTGCATTCGCTAGTATTGTACTCAGAACTATGGTTATCACATCCATAGACTATATAGTAGCAGCCTGCCTAGCCTCAACATTCTTCATAATGGCGTCCAGTTTTTCCAGCTCAGTCTTGATGGCTGTGATTTTAGATCCATGCTGCTCCTTCAGGCCCGCAATCTCCTTTTTCCTTGGCCTTCTTGTACTCAGCATAGCTCCGAATGTGAGCCTTCTTCTCATGATATCGCTCAGCAAGGTCATCAAAGATCTCTGAGGCCTTTACAACATAGCAAATGACATCATAGAATGTTTGAGTTTCCTGGCAAAAGGAAATGAAAGAGGTCAGGAAAGTAGAAAGGTAGAAACTGAGGGATCAAAGGAAGATAGTAAAAGTTTACCTGCTGAAAGCAGTATGTGGTAGTATACCTCAGGGTGGAAGAGTTGACCAACTTAGAGGACTCTTTCAAGATCCGCTCAAAATTAGGATCTCTCATAAAAGCAAGATCAGGACCCACTTCAACTCGAATCCCAAGACTAGGTCAGGAAGATAAATGACATTCCTCGTCAGGTGAAGGCACACCCTGTTGTCTTTCGGGAACGACAATCTCTTCTGGAACCTTTAAAGGTGTGGGCCCTCTTGTTTCGTTGATGACATATGGGGGAGGTGTGACGCCCTGACTTATAACTGGGAACACGTCCCCGACCTCATATTCTTCTACATCCGATTCAATCTTTTGCCTCTTTGAAGGCTCAACATGCATTTTTCCTTTGCGCTTGGCCTTGGCCTTCCTGCGAACTTCTTTCTCAGCAAGGATTTAGGCCTAGGTTTTATCGGCTAAGTCCATTCCCGAGAATAAAAACATGGGTTAGTCCAAAGAATTGCAGAAATAATAAAAACAAAGCAAAAACTCCAAGGTACTCAACCTCCCTATTGTTAGCATCAGTAGCTGGCGGAAGGTCCAAAGTGCCTGTTCCATTTTGCGGAACAACTCAAGAAGGGCTCGAACCACTCACCTTAGCTTGAGGGGCATTAGCTCAAGGCGCTTGAGAGCGATTGCCATAAAGACCCGAGCCAATGACACTGTCAAGCTTAAGGTAAGTCGTGTCGTTAGGCCTACAACCCTCAAAGGCCATGGATGTTCTCTCTTCCTCGGGAGTTAATACCCCAACCATAGGGTAGAGAGATTTAAGAAGACGCCACACCGACCTCACACCCCACTCCTCACTCAATTTAATAAAGAAATATTTGGTGCGCCACCCTTTGTTAGACGAATGGCACATCTTAAAGAGGTTTTTTATTAGGTCGAGCGCATAAATAATATCAGCCCGCTCCTTCATAAACCTTTAATTGGTAAAAATAGAAAAAAAGATTGGGAGTGGGCTCGAAACCTAACTTCTTGATGTGCATATAAAATGCAACCATCATTCGCCAACTATTTGGGATCACTTGACCCGGAATGAGTTCGACTATGTTCAGAATGGCTCTAATGAAAGGAGGAATGGGAAGAGAAAGAAACTTAAAGATGTAGATGTAAAAGGTCACATCTCCCCAACCTGGCTTGCAAGCCTTCTCCTCTGCGTCAAGGACACGGACAGTAAACTTAGGAGGGAGACCCCTTTGTCACTTAGTCTCGGCCTGAGCTCGTAGGTGGCATCGTAATATCGTCGCAAAGCGGCAAAACATATCTCACCAGGCACAACAGACTCAGACCCATTAGACCTTCTAGCGGGAACAGGGCTCGATGATGCAGCAATAGGGTCACTTGAGGTCCCCGCCGCCTCTACGGGTGGATTAAAATCACCTACAGGAAAGAGTTCGACAAGTACTATCCTAAAAGAATAGGGGTCAGGGACATCGCTACCTGGGGGCACGACACTAAACGGAGTAGCCACCACTGGCATAAGCCTAGGAGAGACTCTCGTAAGATTTCTCACGACAAGCTTCACGGGATTTCTCTCAACGAACATCTCGGAACTAGAGAAATACCCATCACTTTCACCATTCCCCCCACCATAAGAATGAGTGGATTGATTATGAGAGTCAAAGTTACTACTACCCATTTCGAAGGAAAAAAGAAAATGGAGAAGAAAAGAAAAGTGGGAGCAGAGATGACGTACCTAGAAGGCAAAAAACCTTAGGAAAAGAGGAATACTTGAGACTCCAACGGCTGCCTAAGGATCAAAAAAAAGAAAAAGCCCACGAGGAAAGAATGGAGAACCTTTTTAAAGAAAGAAAGTAGAGAGAAGATGCTTGGTTAAAAGTGATTTAAAAATGAGCCCAAAAGAGCACTATTTATAACCAAAGGAGCGGGAAAATAAAAAGTCACCTCGGTCACCAAGGGTTACCACGTCTCTCAAAAGTCGTGTAACTAACGCACTAATCAAAGAACGACACGTGGCAGAGAATTTAATGATCTGTCAGGAGACGAGGTCGGGTATGGTTTACAAACAACTATTCCTCGACCAATCTTCGTTTGATCAATAAATCGAGGAGCAGTTGATAAGGGAATAAATACTAACCTCAAGCTAAAAGACCAACATGCCCACCAACCTGTGCTAAATTAAGAGGGCAGGTCGGGTCTCCCATGCGGAGCTCGACCTCCAAACCTCGACCCGAAGACATCCCATGAGACTCAACCCGATGCTGTCCCAAATTACATATCGACCCGACAATATCCCGCTGAGGTCAAGATATTCTAACAGAATAACAAAAAGAATGCCAACTCATCCCAAAAATCCTAGAGGTGCTAGATTCTTTCATATCCCAAAGGCATGAAATGACGAACACATCCTTCAGGGAAGATACCTAATTCATTATAGTAAAATTATATACATTTCTCCTTCTTCGTAAAGCACCCTACTAACTTAGGCATTGGAGTGCTTACGCAGGGTACCACCCCTACAGTTCTTTCTTATCTTGCAGGTTTTGGAAGTTATCCCCGGGCCACTTTCTAAACCCAATTTCTTACCTTAACATTAGTAAATGTTCAAGTAAGGTTGACACCAAATAAATAATAATAATAAAATAATTGTTCCAACACTATAATTGTTAAGGTAAAACTTTGACTACCCCAAGCTGCTTATTGGGCTGGACCTGAACTTGCAAAACAAATGAACCAAGGGGGGTGCCCACAGTGCCCACTCCGATGCTCAAGTCAGTTAACGGTAGAAATAAGCTCATAAGCAGTAGGTGAAGGATGTTTTTTTTGTATACCTCGTGCTATTGGATTGCTTCATATTTATACCCGTGGCCGGGTAGTTTCCCAGATGAGGGAGAACTCTTCAAGATCTGGATTTCTGAGAGTCCTCATTTGCTAAGTAATTCACCCCGATCATCTTTCCTACGAGTCCCTTCCTATCCGGACTTCTCAAGCTTATCCTTATCACCACAACTTCCCTGTGCGCGTGTCCGCCTCATTATCTCGACAGATCCGGGGCTCAGAGAATGCCGGGGCTGTTCTTTATTGAAGAAACTCTTCAAGGTCGGGGGATTGTTATACTAGTGGGGCTCTTCATCTTCCTCAACGGTTACTAGCCGTTACAACCGCCATCTGTACACGCCTTTCCAACTCAAATATTTTCCCACAGGCATGTCTCTCGCAACTCACACCTCCACTTCCCACGATCCTACGTGGGTCGCCTTACCAGCATGTGAGGCCCTGTGGGGTCTTTTATAAAGGGATCCCCCAAGACTTGTACCACATATGCATTCTGTTTTCCATACTCCTTATTTTTTTCTATTTCTTTGCTCCTCCATGCTTATCACGCCCTATGTGAACTTCCATTCACTGCTTAGGTACGCTCATTTATCCCTTTTTTCAACATGGATAGGTCTCCCCAGTCAAGTGTCGCCGGCGAGTCCAGTGATGGTCGCTGTTACTCAAATTTCTCATAGTCCTCCTCCCACTAGGGGTGTTAAAAATAGCTCCAAGAGATCTAGGTCTACGTCGTCTCTCCACCGCCCTTCCGCGACACCACCGGGTCCTGCTAGAATTGATGACCTTTTAGTTTTCGGTGTCGAGTATAAGATCTGCACCACTCTTAGGAAGTCTATTTCCCACCTTAAGGGCATTGGAGCCATTCCCCATGACTTCGAGGTCCGCATTCCAAATGATAGTAAGTTGGCGTCCGCTTGTGGGCCTGGAAAATGAGAGGTTACCTTTTACTATGAGCAGCTCCTTATAGGCCACCTGCGCCTTCCCCCTTATCTGGTGGAAATTTTCAACTACCTTTAAATCAGTCCTGCCCAGGTTATTCCTAACAACTAGAAGCTGATGGTAGGTTTCTATGTTTTATTGAAGGAGTTGGGTTATACGCCCACCTATAAGCTCTTCCTTTTCTACCATCAGCTTAAAACCATTGACAAATCCTCAAGCTGGCACTATTTTTTTGCCCGCCATCATCCCCTAATCATTGATGTCCCTGATAATTCCAAGAACTGGAGCAACAAGTTTTTCTTTGTGAAATCCCCCACGGGATGGGAGGTCCGGGGCATCTGGGTTATCCCTCCTACAATAGCCAAATACCCTCATACCCTTAACGAGAATGAGAAATCAGTTATCGAGGAGCTTAAAAGAGTCATCCCCGTTAGATGTGATGTTCTTCTAACCTCCAAGAGGATAGCCGCTAGTGGCTTGTTTTCGCGACCCACAGCGCCAATGGTCGGAGCTCCTCCTTTACCCCTCACGAACCGTAATACCAGGGCTAGGGGGAAGGCCTTGTTAGGAATAATGCCCAAAAGCCAATAAATTGTATTTTTGGAATTATGGATAATGTGTTATTTAATTTATTAATTCATTTAATATGAGCAGTTTATTTATTTATTACAAATATTTTGATTAAATAAATAAAATCCTTAGAATACTATTTATAGATTCCATCCTTAGGAGTAAGGATATGAGTAACGAAATCTATAATCATAAATATATTCTAAAAGTTGTCCCCGATCAAAGGGTAAACTAATTGGGCGTTAGTTTATCCGGATAGATCAGATTACAGTTTACTAACCAAATTATATGAGATATCAGTTTGGGCGATTTGTCTCATATCATTGTAGTAGATGTATAAGTACTTATTGTGAATAAGTTACTGGACTTGACAACCGATGCAATGAATTACATGGAATGTCAATAGTTCGTTGTATCATGTAATTATACAATTAATCCTCAGACCTGAGACACTACGATTATCTCATGATTATGAATGTCATGATTTGCTGGTGCAAATAAGCTAGTTCTAATCATGGATTAGACAATGTATTCAATGGTTGTGATTTATTCCGTCATGCAGAAATGTATGTGTAGATACGGAAACTGTCAATTGGGTGTCCTATGCAATCTGATTAATTGAGTGACTTGAAATCCTTGGCCAATGTGGAATAGTGGAAGTCGTTTCATGAATTATCCATTAGTCACTAATTAATTGGGTTTTGACATATGGTCGAGTAAGAGAGTTTGACAACCCAAGCCATGACTCTGGCTCGATCGGGATAATTGAGACAATAGGATTTGATTGCATATAAATTACTATTTGGGTTCGCATGCTTGCACTTCATATTTAATTGGGTAATCGCGATATACTGTTAGGTGTTACTCGCGATTTGCGAATTAATTAGAAAGAGTTATAATTTAATTAATTAGTGGAATTAATTATTCGCTACCGATTAATTATGAACCCGAAAGATCACACACGAATAGAATTTGCAGATTAATTGGATTAGATAAAATATTAAATTAAATTTAGGATCCTTCTAAATATTAATTTAATTGGGCTCGTAGTAATTAGATAGTAATCTGATTATTATGGAGCCCAGGATTGGTAAGTTTAAGACCAGCCCACTTATGGCTTAGGTCATATGTGTTTCCTATATATAGAACTATTCTAACAAATAAATAACTAGCACAATTTTATCAGTCAGAAAAATATATAAGAATTTTCTAGAAACCTAGGGGGTAGAAATCCAATTAGCAAGCGCGGATTATGTGTTGATCAATCTTGGAGGCTTCACATGTGGGGAGCTTGATTTAGATTCTACATCGAACTACTCTTCAAAAGGTAATCCTAGAACTATTGCAGGTTTAATTTAATTAGATTAAATTATTATCTGATTTAGATCTGCATAATTAAACATGGACGGATACATAATTAATTTTTTCCGATGCACAATTATTTAAATTGTCATGTATATTTCCTATAGTGGTATCAAAGACACCATTCATGTTTGTTATGTGATTTAGCGTTTATGGCACAATTTCCTATATCTCTTATGTTTAAAATTAAAGTTGTTTAATTTTATAATAGCCTAATAAAAATTATTCTTCCCTGTTAAGAAAAACTTTCATAAGATATTATTATAGAAAAATTGTTTTTCTGTAAATCTTGTTTTATTTTTTTCCAGATTTTTAATTTTGTTCAAAGTTGTTTTATTATTTAAAAAAAAAATTTGCATACCCCTTCCCCAGGCAGTGGCGCCGTCACTGCCAGTAGTGGCTAGGCCACTGCCGGTAGCGGCGCCTCAGTAGCGCTGCCTAGCAGCGACGCTGCGCAGAGGACAGCGGCGCTGCCAGTGTGGCAGTGCCGCTGCCAAGGTAGGGGGAGGGGGCGTTGGGGAAGAAGGAAAGGAAAAAAAAATGTTTATGTTTTTTTTGGATCTAAGGTTTCGACCCATATCCAAATCCAAGTGGGGATTCGAATCCAGGTCCAAACCCATGACCAAGGGTTGTGGGCTTGTTTTGTTTTATTTCTTTCTAATTGGGCTATTTGGTATATGGGCTCTTTGGGTTGTTTTAAAATATTGTTGGGCTTAGCTTATTTTAATAAAAGGGTTGCACTGTTTTATTTAAATTTAGCCCAAGACTTAATTTTAATAAAAACCCAATTTGTTTAAAACCCATATAATATTAAGAGATTTTAATTAATAAATTATTTATTAATTATTTTAAATAATAAATAAAAGGAGTTTTATTTATTTTAAATATGAGACATTTTTGCTTATTTAATAAATGGTTTATTAAATTATGCAACTAGATATAATGAGATTATATAAATGGTTTATTAAATTATGCAACTAGATATAATTAGATTATATAAATGGTTTATTAAATTATGCAACTAGATATAATGAGATTATATCAAGGAAATTAACTGTGCCATATTCGTGGATTAACTATTATATTTATAATTGAATGTTTGGATGATCATGGACTAGAATAGATGAATGAATGACGAATGAATGGATGTATGTTTATTTATTTATTCATTTGGGTTTTATGTAATTATTTAAATGGGGCTTGCATGTCTTTTACCCATTTTGATAATGTAAAACCCCTATTCCCATTTATGTATCCCATTAAATTAGGAATCTATGTACATAAATGTAACAAGGAGACTAAGCAGGACATATTTAGGAATTGGTAGACCCGGTTAGCAGAAGAAGTTTTGTGAAGCCCAACAAGGAGTAGCCCAACAATTGGGCCCTAATTTTATTTTAGGAATTCAACCCAGTGGCTCGGGTTGATAGTGCTCCTAGTCCATGATCATCCTATTTATTTACATGCATTTATTTATTATGCGATATATATATTAAAGTCGTGAATGTTTCTAGTTTAGTTTATGTGATAAATTGAAACCAGAAGCATGTGAAAAGTGAGACCTTAATTAAAGACCGGCAAATCTTCCCACTCCAAATATTAAGTTAATAATGATAGTAGTCTAAGAGTAGATTATATCATTGTCTTTTATTATCATAGATTAGTTTATGTGTTAGGCAAGTGAGTAGCTGGCTGTGGACACATAGGGGCTATTTATTTGTATTAATACGTGAGCTAAGTCTTTAAAACATGAGATGTAGGAGAATTTGGATTCTTACTAGCTACCAAAAATCTATCATATGAGGGGTCGGTATTGCATTGATCCAAATTTCCTAAGATGGGTTTGACTTAAACAATTCTTGGAAGACCAAAAATCTATAATGTGAGATCAAGGGAATTGTAGGCAAGTAAATTGGGAGCTGTATGTGATGCATTGAATAAGGTGTTATTCACTCATTAGTCTTTGTATCACCAAGAATCTATAATGTGAGGTGAAACAAAAATTAATGCCCCCAATCACTAAGAAAATCATTTATTTGATTTTTCGTTTTCTACTAGAGAAGTGTGGAATTCGAAAAATTTAGTGGGGATACTATTTAATTTAAAGACCCAAGTCAAGTAGTTAATACGTTATCTAATTTCAATTAATTATTTTCTGCAGTTACATGCCAAAAATGAATCCTCTTGCAACTATCCTAGATAAGAACTGTTTGACCGGACCAAACTATGCTGACTGGTTCCGCAACTTGAAAATCATACTAAGTTCTGAAAAGATTGAGTACGTGTTTGATTGTCCACTTATTGAAGAGCCTCAAGGGGCAACTGAAGAGGAACTGGAAACCATTAGGAAATGGCGTGATGATGCGTTGAAGGTTAAAAGCTACGTTTTGGCTTCAATGTCAAATGAGCTTCAACGTCAACACAAGGACATGGAAGATGTCACTGAAATCATCACACACTTACAAGAGTTGTATGATGTAAAGAACAGGGTTGCTAGGTATGAGATATCTAGGGAATTGTTCCGATTGAGGATGAGTGTGGGATCAGATGTCAGCACGCATGTTCTTAAGATGATCGGTTTGATCGAGCGTCTTGAATCCTTGAATTTCTCTATGGATTCGAACTTGCAGACTGACTTAATACTTCAATCTCTACCTGAATCCTTCCATTCCTTTATTATCAATTTCCAGATGAATGACATTGAGCGCACCTTACCTTAGCTCTTGAATATGCTGGTTATATATCAAGGGCAGATAAAAGGAAAATGTAAAGAAATTGTGTTGGCATTTGCCTCTTCTTCATCTGCTAAGAAGCAGAAAAGGAACAAGAAGAAATGTAAAAAAGCCCCTCAAGGCAAGCCTACAAGAGGCGTGTCCAAGGAGAAGGGAAAGGTAGCAAAGCCTGGAACTTGTTTCCATTGTGAGAAGGAAGAACATTGGAATAGGAATTGTCCAGAGTACCTCAAGAGTTTGAAGAAAATGGGCAAGGCTTCTGCAGGTATGTCTCGATTGCTCATGTTTGAGATTAGTCTTTCGATTAATCATGATTCTACTTCATGGGTGCTAGACTCTGGCGCCACTTCTCATATATGTACTTCTGTACAGGAACTGAGGAGAAGTAGAGCTTTGGGAGAAGGTGACGTGGTCCTGAAGGTGGGAAATGGAGCAATGGTTGCTGCGTTAGCTATTGGGACATGTTGTCTTACTTTGTCGTCTGAATTTACTTTGGTTCGGGATAATTGTTTATTTTTGCCAAATGCTTTGAGAAACATCATTTCCGTTTCAGTTGTAGTTCAAAATGGTTTTGAATTTAATTTTATGGATAATGGATGTTTTATTTATTTGTGAAATAAATGTGTTGGCACTGGCAAATTAGTAAATGGGTTTTATATACTTGATATAAAGAAAGACGACAATAAAAATGAGCAATGCATGAATGTACAGACCTTTAAAAGGTCTAGAGATACTATTAATTCTAAATATTTGTGGCGCTTAAGATTAGGTCACATAGGGGAAGCTAGAATCACGGAGTTGGAGAAAGAATGACTTATAAGCCCATGTGGCCCGAGTCCATTCCCAGCATGTGAATCTTGCATCATTGGTAAAATGACCAAATCACCCTTTGTGGGACAAAGACAAAAAGCTACAAACATTTTAGAGTTGATAAACACTGATGTGTGTGGGCCTTTTGGTGAATTGGCCCGATGTAGTTTGCCTACTTCATTATTTTTACTGATGATGTGTCTCGGTATGGGTCTGTGTATCTTATGAAACACAAATCTGAATCCTTTGAAAGGTTAATAGAATACAGAGCAGAAGCAGAAAACCAAACTGGAAAAAGGATTAAGGCTTTTCGGTCTGATCGAGGAGGGGAATACCTTAGTACTGAATTCCAGGAATATCTAAAAGAAAATGGTATAATCGTATCATTGACTCCACCTAGAACACCTGAGCTTAATGGTGTGTCAGAAAGGAAAAATAAGACTCTGTTGGATATGGTCAGGTCAATGATCAGTTATACTGATTTACCTATTGGCATATGTGGCCATGCTCTTCTCACTGCGGCATACATCTTGAATAGGGTCACTTCCAAATCAGTTATAAGCATTCCTTATGAGATTTGGAGAAATAAGAAGCCCAGCTTTAATCACATAAGAGTATGGGGTTGTCCTACTTACATTAAAATGCTTAAAATTGAGAAATTGGAAGCGAGATCTGACAAAGTCAGATTCATTGGTTATCCCAAAGATTCGTTGGGATACAACTTTTATTCCCTTACTGACCAGAGAGTCTTCGTCAGCAGATATGCCATATTCTTGGAGGAAGAGTTCATCCAAGAAGGTGGTTTGGGAAGAAAGGTAGAGCTTAATGAGGGAAACATTGAGCAACCAATTGACCAAGTAGAAACTCAGGATTTGATCCAAGATGAAACTATTCAAGAAGAATCAATTGCTTCACCACAGATACGCAAATCTTTAAGGATTGTTCGTCCCTCCACAAGATATAACTACCTTCATAGCCAAGGACAAAAGTTGTTCACATTGGATGATGGTGATCATGTTGATGATCCCCTAACCTATGAAGAAGTTATTTCTGATAGGGACTCAGAAAAATGGCTTGAAGCCATGAAATCTGAAATGGATTCAATGCACACCAATCAAGTCTGGAATCTTGTAGACCCATCTGAGGGTATTGTACCTATTGGGTGCAAATGGGTATATAAGAGAAAAAGGGGTACAGATGGGAAGGTGGAGACCTTCAAGGCAAGGTTAGTGGCAAAAGGTTACCGTCAGAAACAAAGAGTTGACTATGAGGAAACCTTCTCGCCAGTAGCAATGCTAAAATCCATTAGGATTTTATTGGCTATAGCTGCACACTATGATTATGAGATATGGCAAATAGATGTCAAAACAGCTTTTCTTAATGGCTTCACTGAAGAAGACATTTATATGGAACAACCAATGGGTTTTGAATCCATGGGTGAAAGTCACAAAGTGTGCAAGCTAAAGATATCTATCTATGGACTCAAACAAGCTTCAAGGAGTTGGAACAAACGTTTTGACGAGGTTGTCAGAACATTTGGCTTCATTAAGAATGAAGACGAGCCTTGTGTTTACAAGAAAGTCAGCAATAAAGCAGTTACATTCCTCATCTTGTATGTAGATGACATACTACTGATTGGAAATGACATTGGTATGATGTCATCTGTCAAGGTCTGGTTATCAGGAACATTCTCAATGAAAGACTTGGGAGAAACAACCTATATCCTGGGAATTTGAATCTATAGAGATAGATCGAAATGATTGATAGGTCTCTCCCAGAGTACGTACATAGATAAGGTGTTAAAGAGGTTTAACATGCAGGATTCTAAAAGGGGGCTGTTATCTTTTAGACATGACATTCATCTCTCTAGGGCTATGAGTCCTAAGACAGCTGAAAAAAGAGAGAGGGTGAATAGGATTCCATATGCTTTAGCAATTGGAAGCCTTATGTATGCTATGCTATGTACTAGGCCTGATATCGCTCATGTTATAAGTGTTACTAGCAAATATCAGTCAGATCCAACTGAGGAACACTGGATAGCAGTCAAGAATATCCCGAAGTACCTGAATAGGACTAAGGATATGGTCTTGGTATATGGAGGAGGGGAATTGAAAATCGAGGGTTTCACTGACTCAGATTTTCAGTATGATGTGGATGATCGTAAATCAACATCTGGATTCATTTTCATTTGTAATGGAGGAGCGGTCAATTGGAAGAGTTCCAAACAGAATACGATTGCAAATTCTACTACAGAAGCCGAATACATCGCAGCATCAGATGCAGCAAAAAAGGCAGTTTGGATCAAGAAGTTCATCTCAGAACTCGGAGTGGTTAACTCTATTGAGGTCGCAGTACCTTTAAATTGTGATAATAATGGAGCGATAGCGCAAGCTAAGGAACCAAGGTCTCATAAAAAATCCAAACACGTAGAGAGGCGTTACCACATTATCCTAGAAATTGTGGGAAGATGTGACATAGTGATGTAGAAAGTAACTTTAGTAGATAACACTGTTGATCCGTTGACCAAGGCTCTGACTAAGCAGTCTTTGGATCGATACTTAGAAGGGATGGGTATGAGATACCATTCTGATTGGCTTTAGTGTAAGTGGGGGATTGTTAGGAATAATCCCCAAAAGTCAAAAAATTGTTTTTTTGGAATTATGGATAATGTGTTATTTAATTTATTAATTCATTTAATATGGGCAGTTTATTTATTTATTATAAATGTTTTGATTAAATAAATAAAGTCCTTAGAATACTATTTATAGATTCTATCTTTAGGAGTAAGGATATTAGTAACGAATTCTATAATTATAAATATATTCTAAAAGTTGTCCCCGATCAAAGGGTAAACTAATTGGGCATTAGTTTATTCGGATAGATCAGATTACAGTCTACTAACCAAATTATATGAGATATCAGTTTGGGCGATTTGTCTCATATCGTTGTAGTAGATGTATAAGTACTTATTGTGAATAAGTAACTGGACTTGACCACCGATGCAACGAATTGCATGGAATGTCAATAGTTCGTTGTATCATGTAATTATGCAATTAGTCCTCAGACCTGAGACACTGCGATTATCTCATGATTATGAATGTCATGATTTGCTTGTGCAAATAAGCTAGTCCTAATAATGGAATAGACAATGTATTCAATGGTTGTGATTTATTCCGTCATGCAGAAATGTATGTGTAGATACGGAAACTGTCAATTGGGTATCCTATGCAGTCTGATTAATTGAGTGACTTGAAATCCATGGCTATGGTAGAATAGTGGAAGTCGTTCCACGAATTATCCATTAGTCACTGACTAATTGGGTTTTGGCATATGGTCGAGTAAGAGAGTTTGACGACCCAAGCCATGACTCTGGCTCGATCGGGATAATTGAGATAGTAGGATTTGATTGCATATAAATTACTATTTGGGTTCGCATGCTTGCACTTCATCTTTAATTGGGTAATCGTGATATACTGCTAGGTGTTACTCACGATTTACGAATTAATTAGAAAGAATTCTAATTTAATTAATTAGTGGAATTAATTATTCGCTACCGATTAATTATGAACCCGAGAGGTCAAACACAAATAGAATTTGCAGATTAATTGGATTAGAGAAAAGATAAAAAATTTAGGATCCTCCTAAATATTAATTTAATTGGGCTCGTAGTAATTAGATAGTGATCTGATTATTATGGAGCCCAAGACTGGTAAGTTTAAGACCAGCCCACTTATGGCTTAGGTCATATGTGTTTCCTATATATAGAACTATTCTGACAAAGAAATAGCTAGCACAATTTTATCAGTCAGAAAAATATATAGGATTTCTCTAGAAACCTACTGGGGGTAAAAATCCAATTAATAAGCGCGGATTCTGTGTGGATCAATCTTGGAGGCTTCACATGTAGGGAGCTTGATTCAGATTCTACATCAAACTACGCTTCAAGAGGTAATCCTAGAACTATTACAGGTTTAATTTAATTAGATTAAATTATTATCTGATTTAGATCTGCATAATTAATTTTTTTCGTTGCACAATTATTTAAATTGTCATGTATATTTCTTACAGGCCTCTCTTACCCCTACTTCAGCAACTGCCCAAAACCTTAAAAGATTTGACCCTACGTCCCCCAACACGTCATCTGCTACCGCGGGTTAGGCCTTATTCCTGCGTCTGTTTCTATATTTTTACTTGAAGATCTCGGAGCTCATCACTTCTACCCAAGGAGAACGGGTGACCCAAAGGCGTTTGGTCAAAGCCTTTGGCCAACTTGCCTTGAAGAAGCAGAAAGTGGTCTCTTTTGCCGATGACGAGGAAGTGCAAAACCTCAAAGAGCCCCCTGCTCCTGCCTTGAAGAGCTCAGGTCCCACCGAGAGGCCCTTGGCTCCCCCTCCAGGCAGCCCAGACTTACCCACTATTGGGCCCGCCAAAACTGGGGCGACTGCCCCCACATCTCCTCTTGAAACGTCATCAATTCATCCTCGTAGGCGCTTGCCATCTCCGCCTTCATCTTTTGCTAAAACCGGGGCTTCGCTTCCCTCTCCTCCTATTGACACACTGCGGGAAAAGCAGCGTCGCCCCATCGACGAAGCTTACCAAGTTAACATCTCCCGTCTACGGAGGCGCGGTGGGTCTGTCCCTCCTGGCCCTTCCCTTGGCTTTGACGATGAGATCGAGTTTGACGATGGGCAAGGTGGTACCACCCGTGTCTCAGCTCGTCGCCTCATTGCCGCCAGGGCTGACCAGGAAGTCAGGGAAGCCTTTTATGAGGTAACTTGTTTTACCCATTTCCTTCTTTGTCGAATGTTTCCTTTTATTAATATTCTGATTTCTTATTCACAGAGCTGGCTAAACCTGAACCACCTCTATGGGATGCTCAACAAAGCCCTGGTGGCTTATGAAAGGGTTGAAATCAACTCTTCCCTTGCAGTGCTCACTGCCGCCAGGACTGTACAGATAGAGGGCAATGAGGCTCTATGTGACGAGACTGATTTCTGTTTCTATTGATCTTCATGTTTGTGTTGGAAATAGGCTTGTTAATAAAAACTGATGATGTACTTTTGAACAACTTATGATATGTAACATTCTTTTGGATTCTTAACTACATACTAAGTTTGATTACCATTCTTTTGAGGCCTAGTCGTTTGTATTTGGCCACGTATGAAGTACAAACAGGGATGCTAGGTCATGTAATTATGAAACAGGTTGATGTGGCCTTTTAATTCCAAAAGCCATGAGCATTATTTTGAAGTTACTTGTGGAAGTTAATGAATGTTTAGGTTGTTTAA
Source organism: Ehretia macrophylla (assembly GCA_037974665.1). Lineage (NCBI taxonomy): Eukaryota > Viridiplantae > Streptophyta > Magnoliopsida > Boraginales > Ehretiaceae > Ehretia > Ehretia macrophylla. The sequence goes on from CM075777.1 coordinate 14,120,200, forward strand.
TAACGATCTTACAGGTGTTAAGTGGGTGGCTATGTCGCGCTTCAACCTTAACCTCCGCGGGTCTTGGTCCCGGGGCGTGACACTGGTCTTGTTTGACGTTCAATCCTTTTTTTTTTTTTTTGAATGTTTGTAAACCAGGGGATTTAATCCCCTTATGTATAGCCTTATTCGTGCTTAATAGAATTTCCTTCCCAGAGCTTTATAGTCCGTAAACACGCAAAACTTTTTTTAAGTTTGCTTAATTTTTTGTTGGGTTATTTTCCCTTTGAGGCCCCCTTTTTATACGTTTTAGCCTTATCTTGGCTCCGCTTTATACATGCTGTGTACTTGAACCTTCAGTTCTTTTAAGCATTTTTTTTTGACCTCTTAGCCCTCTTAGGGGACAGCCCTACCGGAGGATAGTAACTATCTCATTTAATGGGCGTAGTTTTTCCAGGTGCGGAGCTTTTAAGCTGCTACAACATTGGACCCTTTAGGAAGAGCCCCTTAAACATAACACAAGAGCAAAACCAAATGTTTAGGAGGAAAACAAAGCTTTTATTACTCAAAAAAGCATTACATAGACTTTTATTGAATGCTGTTTATTCACTAACATTGTTCTAGGAATTTTACATGAAATATTTCTAAGATGTTCAACATTCCATGCATTAGCTAATTCCTTTCCACTAGGTTCTTCGAGCCTAAAGACTCCAGATTTGACCTCCTTTGATACCAAGTAGGGACCCTCCCAGTTTGGCCCCAACTTTCCTTGCCCAAGCTGGGATTTGAAGATAGCCTTCCTGAGTACCCAATCACCTTCTCGGATGTTTTTGGGCTGAACTCTCTTGGCAAAGAACCTGGTCATGGCTCTTTTTTCCTCCAACATTTTTTTCTGTGCCTTCTGCCTAAACTCTTCGATCAAGTCAAGGTCCTCTCGGAGCCCTTGATCATTTATTTCTTCTTCGTAAAGCTAGACATGGCTACTTGGGGCACCAGCTTCCACTAGGAGTACCGCCTCGTGCCAAACGTTAGCGAAAACGGGGTCTCCCCTGTTGCGCCCACAAGACTTCTGGCAGTATGTCCACCTATAGCCCTTTTGTTTGCCCCAACTTAGTTTTGATGCCCTGCAAAATAGCTCTGTTAGTTACCTCGACCTGCCCATTAGTTTGAGGATGAACTATAGAAGCAAATTTCAATTTAATTCCTAACTCATCGCATTTGCCACGAAAGTAGTTAGAGTCAAATTGTCTGCCATGGTCCGTGACCAGAGCTAGAGGCACCCCAAAACAACACACCACCGACTTCCATACAAAGTTCCAGGCTACTCACTCAGAGATTCTAAGGACAGCCTTGGCGTCTCCCTCCACTTAGTGAAGTAATCAACCGCCACAAATACGAACTTCTTTTGTCCGTTGCCTAGAGGTAGGGGCCCCAGGATGTCCATCCCCCACTGAGCAAAGGGCCAAGGGTTGATTATGTAAGTCATCTCCACTGCCGGTTGCCGAGGTATCTTGGAAAACCTCTGGCAGGTGTCACATTTCTTCACCATCTCCAACGCATTCTTCTGCATGGTAGGCCAGTAATATCCCTGTCGGAGGGTTTTCCAGGCTAACGCCCTGCCCCCCAAGTAATTTCCCCAAACCCCCTTATGTATTTCTCAGAGCACATAGTTGCCCTCATCTCGATTTATGCATTTTTGCAGCGGCCAATTATAAGCCTGCTTGTACAACTGCCTCCAACATGACGAATTTTGAAGTTCAACGCTCCACACTCCGGTCTTCAACCTAGTTGCGGGGGAGATCACTCTGCTCCAAATATGCTCTTATTGGTTGTATCCAATCTTCTCGTACAGTCATGGCTGTAACCTCCAAAGATAGGGGTTGTATAGACGGGATCTCTACCTCTCTTACCTTTATAATTGTTGGCCTAGAGGAACTTACAGCCAATCTCGTGAGAGAGTTTGCCCTTTCATTTTCAGACCGAGGAACCTGGCTGATATGAAAGTGCTCCAGTCCCCGAACCAGCCCCTTGACCTTGTTATGGTGGCCAATATCGTCATATTCTTTGCCTCATACTCACCCAGTACTTGATTCGCCACCAATTGCGAGTCTGTAATCACGTCTACCCTCCTTGCTCCAAGTGAGATAACCGTCTTAAGGCCTGCTATTAGTGCTTCATACTTGGCCTCATTGTTAGAAGTTGGGAACAAAAACTTGAGTGAGTACTGACTCTCTACTCCATCAGGGTTAGTGATTACAACTCCAGCTCCACTCCCCTGCCTTCCAGAGGCCCCGTCGACTCGTACCTTCCATGGGGCATCATTTTTCTCTACTTGGTCCCCCGTGCATTCGACCACAAAGTCTGCCAGGGCTTGTGCTTTGATGGTTGTGCGGGGCTGATAGAAAATATCATACTGACTAAGCTCCACAGCCCATTTTAGCAAACGTCCAGAAACCTCTGGCCTCTACAACACCTGCCTCAGGGGCATATCCGTCAAGACCTAAATCGTGTGAGCATTAAAGTAATGTCTGAGCTTTCGTGCCATAGTTAAGAGAGCCAACGCCATTCTCTCCAACGTTGAGTACCTGAGTTCTGATCCCTGCGATATCTTACTCACATATTAAACAGGCTTCTAGAGCCGGTCCTCCTCTCTTATTAAAGCTGCTGCCACTGCCTTACCCGAACTAGCCAAGTATAAGGTCAAGACCTCTCATTTTTCTGGTCTGGACAAGAGCGGAGGCGATGCAATGTATTTTTTCTCTTCCTCGAAGGCCTCCTAGCATTGCTCGGTCCGCTAGAAGTTTTACCTTGAAAAAAGGGGTACATTTATCCGCGGATCTAGACATAAACCTACTCAAGGCCACTATTTTTCCTGCCAAATTCTGCACATCTTTAACATTCCCAGAGGGTTCAGGTCCAATATGGCCTGGACCTTATCTGGGTTTGCTTCTATCCCCCGACTGGTGACCATGAAGCCCAGAAACTTGCATGCCCTAACGCCGAATGCACATTTCTCCGAGTTGAGCTTAATCCCGAATTGCTCCGTGGTAGCAAAGGCTTCTACCAGGTCGGCCACATGGGAATTGACACGCTTTCTTTTAGTCAACATATCATCGACGTAAACCTTCATATTCTTGCCAATCTAACCGTCAAACACCTTGTTCACCATACATTGATACATAGTTCCAGTATTTTTCAGCCCAAAGGGCATCACGCTATAGCAGTAGGTCTCATCTCTGTGATAAAGGTTGTTTTCTCTTCATCTTTCGGGGCCATCACAATCTGATTGTAACCTTTGAACGTGTCCATGAATGTGAGCAGCTCACAACGGAGGTGGCATCCACCATTTGATCTATCCTGGGCAGTGGGTAACAATCCTTGGGGCACGCCTCATTGGGGTCTTTATAATCAACACACAGGCGCCACTTTCCAGAGCCCTTGGGTACCAGCACCACGTTGGCCAACCATTCTGGGTACTGTGCATTTCTTATATGGCCTGCTTACAGCAACTTTCGAACCTCTTCCCTAATATTCTTGTTCCTTTCCTCCCCAAAATTTCTTTTCTTTTGTCGGATGGGTCGGAACATAGGGTCTACGTTCAATTTATGGACCATCACTGATGGATCTACACATGTCATGTCAGTTGTACTCCAAGCAAATACATGCATATTATGAGAAATAAAGTCAATTATACCTTGTCGTAGGTCTAGAGAGAGGTCATGGCCTATCTTGATTCGTTGGCCCTTTGAAATTTCTACCTTATCCAACTCATCGGCATGGGAGAACTCATTCTTTTTCTTATCCTCTATCATATCCAGCTGCGTAGGTTCTGGGCCCTTCATCTTGAGAGAAGCAGCATAACAGCAGCGTGCGGCCAACTGATCTCCCCTGACGGTGGCTACACCTTCGGGGGTTGGGAATTTCAGGGCTTGGTGTAAGGGAGATGCAACTTCCCAGAATTTCATCAGGGCCACTCACCCCAAGATCCTATTATAAGCTGACTCGTAATCGAGAACAATGAGGTATGCCATCATCGTTACTTTCTTCTTTCCTTCCTCCAAGGTCATGGGTAAATTTATAACCCCTTCCGGGCGAAAGGCTTCCCCTGTAAACCCAGACAATGAGCCATTCAAGAGGCGGAGCCTTTCGCGCCCTATTCCCAGCTTGTCAAAAGCCTTTAGGAGCAATACTTCTTCAGAGCTGCCGGTATCTACCATCAAACATTTGACTATGTAATCAGAGATTCGAGCCTTCACCAACAGTGGATTATCATGCGGGTATATTATGCCCTTGAGATCATTTGTAGTGAATGTAAACTGTTCTTCAACCCCCGCCACCTTATACCGGGGCTCCACTGTCACAGCTCTAACGTAAGATCTTCTTGCCTTCCTACTGGCTCCACCAGATGCGAATCCCCGGCGATGGTGTCCATCACCCCTAGGTGCCGATTCTCTTGATCCCTTATGTGTTTGGGGCTGCATTCCCTTTTGCGTCGACGACTGTGCTCCTTATCTCGTCTGAGGCTCCTCTCTCCCTCCTTCCAAGGTTCCTGGTTCCTTGCAACAAACCTGTTCAATAGTCCCTTTCTTACCAGCATGTCTATCTCTACTATGAGTTGCTTGCACTCTTCTGTATCATGGCCATGATCCCTGTGGTACCTGCAATACTTATCCTTAATCCTCTTTTTTGGATTTTCTGTCATCCTGGCCGGCCATCGGAACTCACGGTGTGTTTGGATTTCATGTAGGATTTCTGCCCTGGGAACGTTTAGATGGGTATAGCTCTGCTCGAACCTACCCTGGTTGTTGCTGCCTTATCCTTCTGACCAACCCTTTGGGGCTCCCCTCTGCTTACTCGCTTCCTGAGTTTTGTCTTTCACCGAAGCTTTTTTCTCTTCCTCATTCTTAGCCGTCATGACCTTTTCAGAACTGATATACTTGGAAGCCCGTGTCATAAGCTCCTCTAGATCACGGGGCATTCTTTTTCCCCAAGGACGCCTGCAGGGGCCTGAAATGCAGACCTTGTATGTATGCGACCATAGCTACTGATTGGTCGAGATCTGGTACCTCCAGGGCTGCTTGATTGAACCGCTGAGTGTAGTCCCACAGAGTCTCTCCCCTCTGCTGCTTTATAGAGAGTAGAGACACGGTGAGTCTCGGGGGCTTCTTGCTACTAGCAAATCAAGCAAAGAACAATCCGGCGAGCTGATCGAAGTTGTGGATTGAGGTTTCTGCCAAGCCAGCGAACCACTTCCGTGCCGACTCCACCAACATCACCGGGAAAGCCCAACATTTAATGGCGTTTGGGACATCCTGGAACGTCATATGGTGCTCAAAGATTGTGAGGTGATCCACCGAGTCCTCAGTCCCATCATAAGTTTACAAACTAGGAAGTTTGTACCCGTACGGCATAGGTTCCCGTATGACTTCTCTAGCGAATGGGTGATGTTTCCCCTGTCCCACTAGGACTTGGTACTGTCCTCCGTGGCTGCGGGTGACCTCCTGCCCTTCATGTCGTAGGGGTCTCATTGCGCTATTTTGCCCCAGCCTCTCTAGTGGACCTACCAAGGATGTCGTATCCAACAAGAGCGCAGGAGGTTGGGGTGGATTACCTGTTGTGACGCCTGAGCCCGACCATGCATTTAATTTTATTCATTTACATTTATACATGACATCCATTTGCATTATTCTTGAGAAACGTGCCTTAAACCCTATTTGCTTTTATTTAATTTAGAATTATATAGGTTGCCCAGGACACTTATTCTGTTATTTTAATTATTTAAAGATTGTTTTACATGTTTCAAAATTAAATTCTTTTATTGTTCGAACCAGAAGCCCGGGTCCGAAACTAAACGAGCCATTAGAATATTTTTTTTAATAACTATATTTATTTAAATTGCGTATAAATGGTTTACATAAAATAACTATTTAAATTATTTTTATTGTCGTATTTAATTTATCTACATTTAAGTGACTTGTTTTATCATTCGAGTCATTATTTGTATATTAGTAGCCGCTTAGCGCATTCGTTACGCCATCTCAATTTAGTAGGCTAACACATGGCATTACTTCTACCACACCTTTTTTATTTTTATGAGCTTTGACTTGTTAGCCACAAAAATAAGTTATTAAAAAATATAATAATAATAATAATAAATAAAATAACAAGACACAAACACACACACTACCACACAAAATAAAAGTTAAAACCTCTCTATCTTACAACTCCACCATCGGGCAATGAAAGAAGAAAGAAAAAACAATAAAGCTTTCTCTCTCTGCCTCGCCATCGTGACCAAAGAAGAAAAGGAATCAAATCAGAAGCAAGAAGCTATTTCACGTGAGAGATTTATTCTTTTGCATGTAGTTGGTTTAGTTTACTTATATTGCATGTGTGTAATTGTGATTTAGTATGAGGTTGAACTATAAAATGTATTAGAAGTTGATCATTAAGCATGAAGATCATTGTGCAAACTAGGATTTGATTGTGTAATGCATGTTAACATGTAGTCGACTATGGTTTTGGGACTGAAGCTATGTTAAAGAAAAGTAAGCTAAGTGCTGATTAAAGCTCTAAATGAAGATTGTGTTGGATTATATGCCCTAAATGCCAATTTCAGGACATAATAATTATATTATTTATTTAATTGAGCAGTTTATTTAAATATCACTAATGTTATTAACTATTTAAATAAAAGTCCTTAGAATAATATTTATAGATTTTATTCTTAAGAGTAACGATATGAGTGACAGAATCTATATTCATAAATATATTCTAAAATAACTCCTGATCGTAGGATAAATTAATTGAGCGTTAATTTATCCGGAAAGATCGGATTACAGTCTATCATCCAAATAATATGAGATATTGATTTTGGGGATTAGTCTCATATCGTAGGGTAGATGTATAAGTGATTGTTGAGAACAAGTGATTGAATATGACCACTAGTACAACGAATTACATGGAATGGTCAATAATTCGTTGTACAATGTAATAGTGCAATTAGTCCTTAGACTTGAGACACCACGGTTATCTTGTGTTAGGGATAATGTAATTTGATGGTGCAATAAAGCTAGTCCTCATCAAGGATTAGATAATGTATTCAGTGGTTACGATCTATTCCGGCATGGAGATAGGTGTGTGTAGATATAAAATATGTCAATTAGGGATCCTATGCGATCTATTAATCAAGTAACTAGAAATCATTGGCCGAGGCAGAATAGTGGAGTCGTTCCACAGATTATTCATGAGTTACTGATTAAATAGATTTGGACATATGATTGAGTAATAGAGTTTGACGACCCTATCCATGACTCTGGCTCAATCGGGATAATTTAGACATAAGGAATTGATTGCATGATTGTTACTAAAGGTTCATAGAATTTACACTTCATTATTAGTTGGGTAGTCGTGATATACTGCTAGGTATCACTCACGACTTGCGAGAATTAAATTAGAAAAGTTCTAATTAAATATTAATTGGATTAATATTATTTCACTGCCAATTAATTATGAACCCGAGAGGTCACACACAAAAGGAATTTGCAAATTAATTGGATTAGAGAAAATATTAAATTAATTTTAAGATCGTCCTAATATTAATTTAATTGGGCTCGTAGTAACTTGATATTGATCTGGTTATTATGGAGTCCAAGACTGGTCTGTTTAAGACTGGCCATATGTGGCCCTAGGTCATATATGTTTCTTATATATTGTAATGTTCTAACACGGGTTTACCTAGCACAAAAATCATAGTCATAATAATATGTAGGATTTCTCTAGAAAATCTAGTGGGAGTTAAATCCAGTTAAAGTGTGCAGATTCTGTGTGGATACTTTCGGGGGCTTTACAATTGGGAAGCTTTGGATCGTTCAGATTCTGCAACAGATTCGTCACAGGAAAGGTAATCCAAGAATCCTTCTATGCATAATTAATGTCGATTATTATGCATGTATGTAATCTACGTAATTAGCCATAAACGGATGCATGTGTATTATATGTTTCCACTGCGTTTTATTTAATTATAAAAATTTAAATACCATGCACGATTCCTAACAGATTGAAGTTACATATGTCCTAAGATAAGTGTTAAAATAATTTATTTGTGCCTTTAAGTTACTTCCTTGTTATGTTTAATAGATTAGAGTAATTAAATGTTAAATTGTGTTGATAAAGTATGTGTCACGCTCCGACTCAACCCCACGCTAAAGGTTAAGTCTGGACCCAACAAACGAATAAAATCTCCTATGTACCGTGGACATTTTGAAAACGTGGAAGCATTCAATAAAACCACAACATAACAAGAAATCTATTTCTAATCAAATATTCTAGCTTTAAGGCCATCCGAGCCTTAAGACATACAAACAGTTTGGATACATACAAGCATGCATTCACAATATAACTTCTTTACAAAACCGCTTATTCACACCCAAGCATGCAAAGTAGCTAGAAGCAAAAATATAAGTTATTACATGCCATAGATCCATGTCTTCTACTACAATCCTCTAGCTTTCAACTTGCAACTACACAAAATAGAACATAATGTAGAACAAACAAGATATTCACATCTCAACAAGAACTATAATCCACCTCAAGTAAATAGACACTGCAACTAAGGCAATTGATCAGTCTGGACCTCCTGCTCCTCACCCTCAACCAAATCTAGCTGGGGTTCAATCTCAGCACCTCCCGAAACATGTTAGCGAGGTATGAGTAACCAAAATTGCCCAGTGAGGGATAAAGTCTACCCGAGGCGTGCAATGCAACAGGTAAATCAATTAAGCAATAAAAACAAGTACAAGACAATAGAAATAGCCAATGACCACACAAATCAAAGGATACGATACACTTAACCCCAACATTCCAGAATTCTCTTATCTTCGATCACGAACCATGAGTCACGAACCAAAATCAATGTGCCGGCATAACCCCAATCACTCCAGTAGATGTACTCCAGATGTACCCCGATAAACCTACGACCCAACACCCCTTGGCAATCTCCGGACCAAGCGAGTGAGGGATTAGGGCACGGAGATCGAATATCCACTGGCAAGCCCGCTGCAGCCCAGCCGATATTCCATACATCTGCCCCTGACACTATGGTTACGCAACCACTATGTAATGTACTTTATCAATGGCAATACAATAGCAATAACGGAAGCAATAACACATGGGAGGAACAACAAAGTAGGTTGTCCTTGAAACAGATAGAATAGAAGCATTATCATATAACAACTAAACAATTTACAAGGACATTTACGCACTTCACATAGATTATTACCAAAAGCTCAAGAATGACTTAGAAACACATTTTAACACCTAAGGAGCAGTTACAAGATCATAGAAGCGTGAGACAACCGATTTCCAACTTTAACCCTTTTATAACACAAACAATTTTCCTTCCAAACTCAATCTATTGTTCTAGATTAGTAAGTGGCATATTTCATACTTCTAAATAACCCATAAAGCACCCTTAGGACCCTCAAAGTTGCACAATTACCCGCGTTTAGCATAAAAGTCCTAATTTTCCCCTTATGACTTTGTATTACACGTACCTCAACCGGGACTCATTCGAGAGTTAGCAAAGCTTATTTAGAACCTATATAGCCTAGGAATCCCAAATGTGAAGGCCAAATTAACCTGGATTTGCGATAGCCCTGAAATCCCTTTTAAAAAGTCGCATAATTCGTGATTTTGTTAAGTTACAAGCAATTAAATCTTATGAGGTCATTACACTACCTTCATTAGCACCTAAAGCAACTATTTGGATAATTGAATCAAGCTATAAGGTTCATTTTCACAAAACCCTAGAAATCCCGTCACTATTCATGTCATACAATCAACGAACGAATTCAACCTTTTAAAATACGAAACAATAGCATAAATGTGGTCTCTACTACTTGTATACAACATATATTAACACATTTGAGCATAGCATAAGGACTTAATAGCAAATACACAAAATCAAGAAAAGTGTAACATTTTTAAAATGCAAAAATAACCATGAAATCCCTCACCAATGCTTGTAGAAGCTAGGGAAAGACTAGAGAACACTTGAAATCCCTCCTAAATGGCTTGGTAGAGCTCAAAATGCAAGGGTTGAGGAGCAATTTTCTTCATTTCTTTCCCTCCTGATTCTCGGGTTTGCTTGGGACAAAAGGGGAAATAAATGAATTGTTTTTTGTGCTATTTTTTGCTTATGTATATATACTAATATGTACATATATATAATATACTAACTACTTGCATTGTTTAGACAACAATTCCTAGGCTAAAATAACTTATAACTTCACTTAAAATAACCCAATGTAATTAAATTCCATTTAGCCCAAAACATCTAATGTTACACTATTTCTACTATTCACTCGATATGCTAAAACCTTTTCTAGACGAGCCTTCCTAACACTAATTGCTCAAAAGCACATTTTTCTCATTCCTAAAATAATTAATATGATTTAAGAAAAATGTTAATTCGAAGTAATTAAACAGTTGAAAAACGTGATGAATAGTAATCACATAAAGCAACAAGTAATGCACAGTGATTATGCGCAAATAGTGGATGCAACAGTAAAAAGATGTACGGCTAAGACCTCGGGCGTCACAGTATGGATGGTATGTATATGGTCTATAGATGATGCTAAATGTTTTCCTTGAAGGAGATAATGTTAGGGAGTGATGATAAGAAGCAACAACACACATAAAAGCCAAAAATATAAAACTGGACAGATTTTTGCACTCATGTTTTTGGGTTGTTTTGTCATAGTAAAAAGGCTTGGAAAATTATGAAAAAATTGTGGTGGATAGCTTGGTCAGTTAGGAGCAAACTCTATTTCTGGTGAAAAGTCAGATTCCTTCGTTAAGGCTTCGAAAAATTAAAAATCGTAAGGTGGCAGAAAAATGCTGCAAACTGGACAGTTAGTGCAGTCGCACGAAAACAGTCATAACTTAATGAATTTAACTCAGAATTGAGTTCCGCTTGATTCTAAAGTTATCTACTTTTGAAGAGCTTCACGTACATGCAAAAATCAGTTTAATAGGTAGTCATTTACTTAGGTAATTTTGCAGCCAAAGTTGAGTTACTACTGAAATTTTGAAACTGTTGAACTTGTTCATTTGTGCAATAGTTGATTATTGTTGTTTAATTATGTGCTATATGACTAAGATTGAGTACATAACATGTTATATGCTAGATTTTCCTTGTTTTAAATGTTGTAGTATTTTGTTATTATGTTGTATATGAGTATATATGATGATTCATGTGTAGTAGAGCCATAAAAATTTGTGTTTATAATGAAATAATTGCAAAAGCATGATATATGTAAAATTTGAAAAGTTAGACAGATTTTCGTGTCTGAGTTTCAGAACCAATTTTACCTAGCAAACGTTGACAAAATGAGCTGAATTTTGGATATGTTGTAGTAGACTCCTAGTAGAACAAAAGTGTATTTCTAAGGCTTGGCTGAATTCCAGCTCTAGGTACTCATTTTTTGATGATTTTCGAGAGGCATGTGAGTAGGTGAGAACTGGACAGATTTCTATAATTGAATTCTAGGTCGTTTCTGACCTAGTAACTGGACTTGAAGCTGCCGTGGTTCTTCACCCCTCCCTCGTCCCTAAATTCTATGTAAATGTAATATGAAATGTTAAGTCATGTGTTGGTTTTCACTAGTTAGCTTTGAACGAACTATTGATTTGATACAAGCCTTGTATTCTAATTTAAAAGTAGATGTAGTGGATTGTTAGTTTGGCTAGTTGAGGTAAAAATTGGTTTATTGTTGCAAATGAATTATGTGATAGACAAGTTGTTAACTATTCAATTTAAAGAGAGTTAGTAAGATATCTTATAAAACTATCTTTTAGCCATTGAAAGGTGAGGAAGCCTAAAGATTTAAGATAGTCCATAATTTATAAAGAGTTGGAAGTTAATGCTTGTTGGAGATGAATTTAGAAGCCTAGTTGCTAAGATATGGCTTATTGCTTTGTTATAATAGTTTATAATTCATTTTCTTGTTATGTCCTTGTTTGAATAGAGTAATTAGATGGAATGTTTAGTCATTTGAATAAAAATGAGTGACTGTAGCTAAAATATAGTATGTGCCAAAGAATGCTTAACTATAAAATGAATGAGAATATGCTCCCTCGTTAAACTTAAACTTACATATAAAGCTATTTGCAAATTGATAGTTGTTTACTACATGTTAAATATGATTAGTAAGTGGATCCTACTGGTGTTATGTTAGAATTTTAACTTGTAATATGGTCACTTAGTTAATGTTGCATATTAGTTATTAAGTAGTTATAGATAACTTTTCTATTGGTTGAGAAGGCATTTCTTTTCTAAGTGCTAGTGGTGGACTATCCGTATTGGCTAATAAAATGTTTCTTTCAACTTGAAGTTGTATATGTAATTTTTTTATCTTGTATACTTGCTAGTCAGTAAAAATGACTAGGTTGAAGAATGTTGGTTTGTTGATTGTTAACTGGATGCTTTTGGCTAGTAAGTAAACATGAATAGAATTAGTTAATTGATAATTATATATTTCTAATCGGAGTGACTTTATGTTAAGTAAGATCCTTATTATGATTATGCTAGCTTACGTGCATAGTATTATGTTAGTTTTAATGGCTAAATGTTGCACTTGTATGAATAAGCTAGGGATTGCACGTTGAGCTTGGTCGAGGAGGTTTGGCTTTTCAAAGGTGAGGGAGTTACATTCTTTTGTGCATCTTAATTTGTTTTACTGCTCATAAATTGTATAGTTTAATATGATTGCTTATAATTACGTGTACTTTGATATGAATTGACTAAATATACACTTGGCTCTTGTTTATATTGTTATATTGCTTATTTACTGTAACCTACATACGAGGGCAACCTACTTTGTTGTCCCTCATTTATGTGATTCTTGAATTATATTGTCATTACTTGAATTATTATGATTGAATATTGGGTTGCGCAACCTTTTCGGACATGGTAGTGTCGAGAAACTCCAGGCAGTATTGAGCTGTCGGTCTAGCTCGGCTACCATGGTGCCTATTCCCTTTCTCGCTGAGGCATACTCCCCCACCCCAGAGGCGTGGTTCACCTCGTTGAGGCATATGGACCTACCTCGGGAGAATGGGTCGTAGGATTTGGGTACTTCCGGAGTATCCCATTGGAGGAATAAGGGGTTTGCCGGCATTTGTTATCGAAGATCATGATTCGTGGTTCGAGATCGAAGACAAAGAAGATGAACTGTATCCTTTTAAACTGTGTTTAGTGTTTATTCACTTGACTTGTTATATTGTACTATTTGAGCTATTTGTATTGAGTTGCATTGCACAAACTGTTTTTCGATAACGCCCCCGGTTAACTGTATCCCATCCCTCACTGAGTATACATGTATTGTATGCTCACCCCTCTTTCCAACCATTTCAGGTTTGGTTCTTTAAGGATTAAGAGGAAGGGGTGATGCTATTCCTTGATTGCTCAAGATTGGGAGTCTTGTGTCTTACGTGTTCGGAGTTATGTTTAGTTTTGTATTAATGTGCCTTTATGATATTGTATTTCATTTATGATTTAGTTGGATTTGTATATAGTTCATGGATGTAATAGGGTTGAAATTTGAGTTTGTATTACTAGTCTGTTAGCGTGGTAGAATAAGTATGATTTGATGGATGCAGTTGGCTTGTAATAACTAGAGAATTACTTTTTGTCAAAAGAGCTTGCATGCTTGCATGAACTAATGAAATTGGTTGGTCGCACTTAATTTATAAGGATGTTTTGTTGATAATATTAGAGTGATATGATAAGCGGTTCTAAAACATAGAAATTCAATAGATTTGACATTGCTTGCTTGTGTGTTATATTGTCTTGGTGTAAGGCTCGGATAGCCTTTGTGTTGGGAAGTTGTGGAGTTGAAGTTGGAATATGTGGTTGAGAATGATGTAGTTGTGTTTATGGATGTTGGATTTGGTGTAGTTGTAGTTTTTCTTTTGTTTACAGGTAACTGGTAAGAACTAGAAACAGAGGAAACTCCATCCGTTTTTTTCGCGTTTTTCGTGTCATGGGATATTGGAACGGGGCTCCGGTCTCGTGAGGGATCGGAGTGTTACACTTGTCACTGGATCCTCCCACTGGAGGGGTACGACCTCTGGTCGTGCCAGCCTCTGGGTTTAGAGGAACTGATTAAAGGCTCCCCTTAAGCCGTTAAACAACTGAACCAGGGTTGACAAATCAACCTGCTTGGATGAGGATGGCATATTTCCTGGAACGAATACCGGTGGATCCTTCCCCCCTTCCCCGGCGGTGCTGTGTTAAGTAGAACTGCTGACATTGAGGGATCTGCAATTTCATGAACCTGATGCTCCTCTGAAGAGTTCTGATTCCCTCCGGTATTCGCCTGACTGCGTGTATGAACCATTGTGGTATCTCAGTGGGATTACTAGAAGCGTTCCCACATATGGCGCCAAACTGTTAAGGTAAAACTTTGACTGCCCCGAGCTGCTTCTTGGGCTGGACCTGAACCTGCAAAACAAATGAATTGAGGAGGGTGCCCACTCCGACGCTCAAGTCAATTAACGGTAGGAAGAAGCTCGTAAGTAGTAGGTGAAGGATGTTTTTTTTGCATACCTCTTGCTATTGGATTGCTTCATATTTATACCCGTGGCCGGGTAGTTTCCCAGATGAGGGAGAACTCTTCAAGATTTGGATTTCCGAGAGTCCTCCTGTGCTAAGTAATTCACCCCGATCATCTTTCCTATGAGTCCTTTCCTATCCGAACTTCTCAAGCTTATCCTTATCACCACGACTTCCCTGTGCGCGTGTTCGCCCTTTTATCTCGATAGATTCGTGGCTCAGGGAATGACGAGGCTATTCTTTATTGACGGAGCTAATTTTCCAGGGCTGGAGCCCCACCCATATCAATAACCAAATTACATTCACGAACTTGATTCAAGATATATATTAGTAGCTATAAGAGGTTAAAATCTAAGAAAGTTTTACTACAGGAAAGAAAATTTAGAGGTAAGTTCATCGTAATAAAATATGGCTTGACTTCCTTGCCTTTTGCATTGATTTCTTGCCTCAAGATGAAAATAGAATTTGACATAATTATTGTCTAAATTTTAGCATTTACTCAAGAGGCACTTTAGTAAAGAATTACTAAAATGACACAAGCCAATAGTAATTCATTGACACGCCATTTGAGTAGAAAATAGTGGCAAAAGCCATATAGAGTAAGTGTGTTACATGCTTTAAATCATGTTCATCATCACCGACCTATGATCTAACTAGTTTAATATATTTAGTATAAAAAATGATCCTAAATTTGGAATGTACAATTAGAGATTGGTAGTGAATTCTATTAGAATTTGAATTAGTGTTAATTGGTTGGATCTTGATTTTGATTTCTTTCTCGAATGCATGAAAGAATCTTGGTTGATGTAAGGGAAAATATAGAGAGAGCAAAAGAAAAGTGTTGGGAGGCGGTTGGGGAGCAACAAGTTTAAGCCCAATGCAACTATCCACCCTTTTTTGCACACTTTTATATAAAATTTGATTTTTTCAATAATAATGTCAGTTTTCTATTGGATTTTTCCTAATTTACTTTCCTTTAAAATCAAATGCAAGAGAATATTTTGTTGAAAACCAATGTTTCTTTTCCTTAGTTAAATCTACAATCCAAATGGGGATTGAGTGAAAAAAATTTAATGAGCCATTTATTTTCCTTAAGCTACCGTTCTCTTCATTTTCTTTTTTTTTTTCCTAACAAACATATATACACCCTTTTTCTTTTCCTTTCTCATGATATCCTTTCTCGTATAATTTTTCCATAATTCAAGTGACCAATAAAGGAAAAATAGAACCACAAGAAAGAAAATGATATTAGGATTTCTTCACTTAAGAATAAGGTAAAAGTTGAAAAAAGTTTTGACAATTTCCATCCCTTGGCATGTAATTTATTTTTTAACTTGTTTCTTATTGATAACCAATTTAGGTAGGATGAGATAAAAAGAAAACTAAACCTCAAATAGAAAACAATACTTTTCATGTTTTCTTCTTTCTTTCTATTTGTATATATTCCAATATTGATAAATATTCGTGTAACACTTCAACTAAGTCGTGAAATAAATTTTTTTTCCCGTCATAAATTTATGACTAGTAAACAAATACTTTATTTATAGAAATTCCCAATATATGATAAGCATTCAATTGACTTAAGTGCAACAAACATGGTGAACTTTTTATTATATGTTGAAACTACCATGACTTTCTAAAAATAGACTATACATAAAGACATATCTATACTATATATAATAATCTATACTCTATAATAAGAGGCTAATAAGGGTCAAAATCATCAACTCATGGAAATTGTTTCACTCGTCAATGCTTAAGAAAATTGTACCATGTTCTACCAGTGTCGTACATTTATTATGCTATGACTATGATGCCCTTCTTCATCAACGGTTACTATTTATCCACATCTTTATAACCAATAAATCTGAACCGTTAATTATAATTGTAGGATATGACAGGTTAGATTTACAATAAATGTTGTCTGTGAGGATTTTACCTATTAACTGATCGCGTCGTTTTGCGCTAAAAAATAGTAAGGTTAACTGATTGAAAATATTGCTTACCTTGAATTACCTCTAGTTGTGGCGAGTAGAGGGTCGATCCACGGAGATTGGGTTATCAAGTTAAGTTAAGTCCTTAATTTAAAATTGTTCGACTATCTCCCGTCACGGATAAGTTTGATTAAGTCCAAAAGTCCAAAAGTCCAAAAGTACGGAAGTACGAAAAATTAAGTCCAAGAAATGTCCACAAAATGTCCAAAGATACAGTTGTAACAAGGTCCAAAAGTGAATTAATCAAAAGTACTAAATTAAAGAATCACAACACTCAACACTAAAAATCCAAAGGGTTAATGATTCAGGGTGGTTATAGCTCGGTATATGCAAGTACAAAGTTATTGATTCAGATTTAAAGTTAAGTCCTTCAGAAATAGGGCTACAAGCTCCCACTACTGAAATGAGCCTTTAATTACATAAGTGAGAAGATTAATTAATTAGCAAGACTGGAGGTGTTGGTACAACCTAACGATATCTAATCTCTCAATTAATCTTTCACTTATGTAACCTGGAGGTGTCGGTACAACCAGACTATAATCCATCCGAGGTAGTCTCGTATTGCCACTGGTTTACAAAACCGGGCGTATATGTACTTTCAATTAAATATAACATAACTACAAGTATACGTATAATTAATCAAAGAATACTTAAAAATAAAAATACGAGACTTTAATAAATCTGAATCAAAACACATATACAAGAATAACCTCACACATACCACCCCGAATCTCGGGTCTAGTGTGTCATGATAAACATTAAAGTACAAGAAATCGTAACGTAAACCGAAATAAAAGAATACTTATCGTGTTGTACGGATTTTGGTAGACCGTTATGATGTCAGTGTGTTGATAGCTTACTAGACCCTCCACTCGGGATTAAAACTTTGCACAAAACTAATAATAATAATTAAAACACTCAAAACTCACTTCACAAATACTAGAGTAGCACAATCTATGCTAATAAGAGAAAAATGGTACCAGAAAAATGAAATGAAGAATGGAGCATTTATAGAGAAATTTTGACACTATTCACGGGCACTATTCACGGGTACTATTCACAAGTACTATTCATGCCGTGATGTCATCATTGTGTCAGCATGACGTCAGCGCCTGGGTCATCATTATGTCAGCGTGATGTCATCAAAATTTACTATTCATGCGCTGATTTTACTATTCATCCGTTGACCGTTGACTTTACTATTCATGCGTTGACTTTTACTATTCATGCTCAATCGGTCTCTGTTCACACGTTGACTTTTACTATTCATGCATTGACCGTTGACTTTACTATTCATGCGTTGACCAAAAGTTGACCAAAGCTTCTTCCAGCTTTTTCAGCGTCCTCAATTCCTTTCCGCCCTCCGTTTGGCCAAATTCAATCTCGATTTGCTCATGTCAAAGTTGCTCGACCTTCCTCCTTTAGTATTGTGCTGAACTTCTTGCTCAAGTGTTGGCTTTTGTGGCCATTTTTGTTATTTCTTCTTCGGAACCTATATTGCACTAAATTTGTGTAAAATATACAATTAAGCTTGAAATGATAATGCAATATACATGATTCAATGGGTTAAAATTACTAAAAATATGGATTTATCATTAACCCTTAGCTAGAATATTCCAAATACATTGTAAGAGGTCATTATAGCCATTTTAATTGTTTTTCACCTTTCTTGTTTTCCAACGTTGTTAGACGCATTCTTCTCTCTCGCACGTCATAGATTTTTTATGGGCAAATTTCACTGTTAGTCTCTATTGTTTGCATGAAATGTCATTTTAGTCTCTATTATTTCAAAAGTAGCAACAATAGTCCTCAATGTTTGAAAAAAGTGTCACGGTAGGTCCCTATTGTTTCAAAAGTGACAGCAGTAGTCTCTAATGTTTGAAAAAAGTGACGTGGTGGGTCCCTAATGTTGGCTTGGAGTGTCAATTTAATCCCCATTATTTCAAAAGTAGTACAACTAATCCCTAATATTTGTAAAAAGTGGCACAACTAGTCCCCATCTATTTTTGACAGGAATGACCATTTTTATCATTTTTTCAAATATTGGGGACTATTGCTATCACTTTTGAAATAATGGGGGCTTACCGCGTCACTTTTTTCAAACATTAGAGACTATTACTGCAACTTTTGAAATAATGGGAACCTACTGCGTCACTTTTTTCAAACATTAAGGACTATTATTACCACTTTTGAAATAATAGGGGCTAAAATGACACTTCATGCAAACAATATGGACTAATAGTAAGATTTACCCATTTTTTAACATCAGATCTAGATTGCTCTTACTTACTCTCCATATTTTTCTTCTTCAACAGCTTCACCCCCACCTCTTTCTCTTCAACTCTTCATCGACTACTTCCATATTCTATTTTCTTTTTTGTAACTTTTTCTTCTTTTTTTTCTTTCTTCCACGACTCTGTTATCTTCTTCTTCAGCTTCGACCTCTTTCTCTCTCTCTTCGAAAATTGGGTTAAGGCCATGAAATTGCTAATCGCATTGAAGGCTAAGGTATGTTGTTCTCTCACTCTTGCACACAAACAGACAATTCAATACACCTAATTTAAATTCTTATTTTTGAGTTGTTGGATTTTTTGTGCAGGTTGTATGTGAGTTTGTTAATGGAATTAAATTTATAGAATTAAAAAAGTGATGAGCAAAGATAAAGTCAACCTTGCTGGCCATTAAGACGTATATATGAAAATCATTGACTTGCTCTCTCTACATATACTTTCATATATGCCCAAAAAATTTAGTTTGATTTGTCTGCTTTATTTAACTTATATTTATTTTGGATCGTTGATGTATAACAGCTAATACAGTTTGTATTTTTATTCATCTTTTTGTGTGTATATGTATTTGCAGATGTGTGTGTGGGTTCATGTGTGATCATCTAATTTTTTTCTCATCAGATCCCAAATTTGTAAATTTGATTTTATGTTTTATTTTTTTGTTAAATAAATATGTTTTTATGTAGTAATAAGTGGGATTTGCTTATTTTTGGTGTTTCTTGCATTTTTATTAATATCTCAAGTTTGTGTGCACTGTATTCAAATTTTCTTTTTAGCTTAAGTATTAATCTCCATTTGAGATCAAGTCTATTCGTAACTATTACATCTGTAAAAGGTGAAACTACCACTCATTTGCAGCTTGTAAGATGGAAAAATGATATTACATTAAATTCTTTCTTATAATTTTTTAATTTTTTTAGTTTGTTTTGGTCCACCATTTCCGACAGCCCCAAACCCCTATCCCTGTGTGCATCAATTGTGGAATTAAAAAAGAAAAGAAAAAGAATTATTGTTGTCAGACGCGCTTAAAATATTTGGCTTATAAATTTGTTATTCTTTTTTTTATATATATCCTTTAGCTAAACGTACTGATAAGTGGTCTTGAGTATTTTTTGAAAGGCTTGATGTGCTCTGTTAAAATATTAGTCTCTTTTCTCTTTTTATCAAGGTTTAGATACTTTGTATATTTTGTTTCTTTCATGTGTTTTCTAATAGATGGTAGAAATAAAACTTCTCAATTTTTTTGTTGCTTATTTAACTACTTACAGCTTTTTAAATTTTGCCTATTAAAAATTTATCTGAGGCATTCTATCAAACAATTTGTGAGCAAGAAGTGAGTCACCAAAACGTATGTACTTTGAGACAAACACAACTCTTTATTCTAGGACACTTAAGGATTCGATGGATAGTACAGCCTCTTGGTTCTGTGAAGTTCTGGCTTCGTCTTCATTGTGAACTTGATTTTCCTATTAATAGGACTGCCATTGATCCAAATTGCAGAACCAGGTCCAGATGAATTAATTATTCAAGTTTTTTTTTTCTTGTTTTTCTTTCTTTGTGATCAAATTCAGATGCTTTTTGTTGTGTATAAATTATAGACTTTTTTCTTCATCTCATTTTAACGAATTTATTAGATATGTTAACTGATAATAGAGTTATTTAAGAATGATAACTATTGTATTTCTTCATAATCTTTTGGACTAAAATTTGGAGATGTACGTGCACAGTAACGTTAAGTTGATTAATTAGCTTAAAGATGCAAATATTATTCTAAAATATTTGAACTCTTTTACAGAAACACCAACAAAACTTTAATTAAATTTGTACTCTCTTGGAAAGATCACGAAACCTTTAACAATTTTCGTATCCATGTAGGGGAGAATAAGCAACAATTGGGATATCTTTTGGTTATAGCATTTAGAAATCAGCAGAGAGCATGGTGCAATGGCTGAAATTTTATATAGTGCACCAAAATGCAATGTTAAACAATGAGCTATCATGGCTGTGATAGAAATGAAAGATAGTGTGAGAGAGAAGCGTGAAAGAGAGTAGATGAGATATGATGTCACGCCCCAACTCGACCCCACTTACAATTAGTCAGGACGTAACAGAATTTCGGCATTATAACATCTGTAATACGGACATCATGGCTCTAAACCAACCCTTTATAACATCACACAACCAACTCCAATTTATCAACAACAAATCCACAATCATTTCAACAACATTCAACACATCCAACACCATATAATAAACAACAAACCAACCATAAGTCATACGCCTCCGTTTCAACAACATACCACAGGCTATATTATATATATGGATACCATATATAAAGCTAGTCTAGCAACCTATTCATAAGCCAAAAATAAGACAACTAACTAGCATTATACAATCTACTATCTTTAGATCATCTTATACAATATAACTCCAAAGTAAATACAATTCAACTAGTTCTATATACAGTATAGCAAAAAGAGAACTTCAGCTTAGGCATCACTGAAAAGACTCTGGCACTTAAGACTCCTCAACATAAGGCACATACTTAGCTTCCTGAGGAACATACCCGGTATCTTGCTCAACTACACATGATGACAATAAACGAATGAGGGTGAGCTTATATATAACAAAGCTCAGTAAGGATTCGAAAAATATTTTGAAAACATTTACTTTACCCTTTGGGAAATCATCCTATGAGCAACAATAACAACAACTTCATTAACATCAACTTTTCAATTCAATCACATAAATAACCATTTAATTGTGAAATGATACTCTACTTGGTGTAGCTCCATACGCATCACGATCTCAACCATCTTCTTATAACTCTCATAATACATAACCAAGATACCTCATCTAGCCCCTCCCTCTATGGTATCTTCGCCCATGCGAGCTGGGGGTAGTCTATGATAGTCATGCCGTTATCAACCCGATAGTCCGATACTGCCCGAGAGGTGACACACACTATCAAGACTCATGACAATAATAATAAACATTCATATTATGCGAAGACAACAAAGTAGGTTGTCCTCCAGAGGATCATCAATCATCAATCAGTTAATAACATTTCAATCAACATAACATCAATTAAACAACTAAGACAACCAAGTTAGATGACAAAGTAGGCCACCCAACTTATCACACATAACAACATGCATTCAATCTCGAACCTACTCAACAACAATCCAAGGAACAACTATACAAGCATTATCAATCATCTAAAGACAACATTTAAACATTTTAAAGAAAGACTACACAAATTTCTAAAATTCATAACTTACAATCTACTAATCCAATAACCTCCAAACCACTTTCTATCACTCACCCACTCATGCATCTATATTAGCCCCCTCAAAAACCAACCATTACCCATCTAAAACAAGCCCGACAAACTTACTTTCGCAATGCAGTAAGGCTAAATTTTCCGGACTTTCACCACGACATCCAAATCAAAAATTCGGCATTACAACATTACTACCCCATAATTAACAAACTTTTAGAATCAACAACCAACCAATTCCAACCACTACAATAATAATTATTCAACAATGAACTCAAAATCCAATTTTAATAACCGAAAAATAAAAATACATGCTACTACCGTTCAAAACCTATAAAAATGCATGTAAATGATCCTTGGAAACTACTGAACAATAATCTAACAACAATTTAACATTTAATCGGATAAAAATTCAATTATATGAAATTGACATAAAATAGCATTTTAAGATCTAGAATTTTTCTCTTACCTTTGATCCAAACAAATGCTAGGAATAGGTAGAATGGATGCCCAACAAGCAAAAACAAGCTTTGGTTTAAGAGTTTTGGCTTTGTATTGCAAATTCTAAGATAAAATTTGATAAAAAACTAAGCAAAAATGTCCTCCAAGGTTTCGGCCATGTGTGTGTGTTTTTGAGGTGTTTAAGCTTTTGTTTTATGATATATTATGTGTATTATGTGTATTATGTATATAAAGGCCAAGTCAAAGCAAGAAGGCTAAGTCAAAGTTGAAACAAATTTAGTATTTTTAGTATTTATAGTCTTTTAGACTATTTTTGCTCACATAAATGCAATTAACACTTAGACTATTTTTAAGTAGTATATTTTTAGTTGACAACAATTTTCATATGCATACATTAACACCCGACTCGGTTAAAAACTCGATTTTTGCAAAAGAAGATGTAAAAATCCTTGTAAATTCCTAAGCCGATTTAAAATCCGTTTTAATCAAACACGGGTCTTTTAATATCCGAGAACTAGGTTTTAAGACGTATAAAGTACCCGTGTAAAAATTTTAGCGTACGTGTGTTCAAAATATTATTCACAAAAACCGATGATAAAATTTTCAATGCCGTTTTCGATGAAAATTTCATAAATGCACACATAGCATGTAATAGGAATATAAATCACAGAATTAGTGCATTCTAACCAAAATAACACATATACATGTCAAAATACGCAATTTTCACGTATAGATGAAATCTGAGGTTTCACATATGAAGACAGAGAGGAAAAGAAGAAATGAAGAATGAGAAGTTGGGTTTAGGTAAGTGATTTTAAGAATTAAAAAAAGAAAGAAAGAGAGAATTTGTTAATTGGGTGACTTTTGTACATGGTCATGTAAAGCTGTTTTGAGCAAATGTGTATATATTGCTCTTTTGACTGAAGCTTCGTGCAATCGTGAAAAATGCTAAGATGTTTGTTAAGGTAGTATTTTCTAGAGAATGCCTCAGTTCTCCGACTTCATTTATTTCAACATGTTAAATGGTCAATTCCTTGGTTCTTTGTGTCGAATATCTCAAACATAATCATTTTGTTCGTAATAACTATCTATTTCTGCTGATCAGTTGCAGATATCACATGATGGCCTAAGGATGAAAGAGGTAAAAACATTTAAATTTTCATATTTTTCTTTTAAAAATCTTATTAAATGATTATTATCAAGGTGTTTAATATAAATTTTACTATCTTGCTTAATCTGATGTTGCTATATTCAAAAACCATTTTAGTTTTTTGACTACTTTTCAGAAAATCATGTTGTGGATTACGTATGGACTATCGCATGAAAGGCTGTAGTATATTTCACTATAGTCATCATGTGGGTTGTGGTCATAACTGAGGGTTGCATGAAAATTAAGTTGTAGCACTATGGTTTTAAACTTGTTTCTGCTTCAAGGTAGTATAGATCCTTTGAAACGTAATACACAGAGTTCCATAATAGAAGTTTTAAAAGATTACAAATTCTTTGGGGAAAGTTCTATGTACACCTTTGCATTTAATTTTGGTTTCGGCCATTAAAATTTGGGTTTGATACAACTTTTTTGTTACAGAAAAGAACTCTGGTCGAGGAATTGGTGGAAAAAACTTTTGATAATGATCAACATCTAAGATGTTTGATTGGGATTTAAGAAGGCAAGAGCATTGGCCATACTTTATACTGCCTACAAGCTACAGATCCTCGAAGAGCCTTACTAATTTGTTCTGTATGTTTTGCAGCTCGAGCCTCAAAGGCAACTTGATGACTGATACTATGCACTCTTCGAGAAAACTCATATTGCTTGAGGTCTTATGTTGCAAGCTTTGTAAATGAATTTTTTGCTGTTATTTATTCATCAAAATCCACAGAAAGGTAGGAATCTTATATTTTGAACTATTTCCATGTATGTTTTTATGAATTGTGTGAAAAAATTAATTTACTAACAAACATACTGACTCAGCTTAACTATATTAGAATTTATAGAATTAACACTATTTCTTTGAATTTATTGATACAAGTTTATTTTTATTGTAAATTAATTTATTTATAATAAATTTTTTAATATACATTGGGCTTGCACGGGCCAGCCCTAACTAGTACATATAAATATTCTCTCAAACAATAGTAGCAAGTACATGCATCTATTCAATTTTGCAGGTTTTTGTTGAGCCATGGCTTTCTCCAATTGTACAGTGTCTTCAAACTATTCACGAAATATTATCTAATTTGTTTGATTGTTCTTGCTACCCAATTGTTCTTTCCTTTCCGTTGTCACTTACTAAGAAAAAATGTATATTTCCAAAGTAGACACTTAATACGAGCAAATCGAAGAAAATCAATTGGCATTGTACATTATGCTACAATGTAAGAATTGCCATTTTATTTTATTTTTATTCAAAAAAAGTTTTGGGCAGTTCAACACATATCAAATGTTACCCATGAAAATTGATCTTACAATTCCTCGCATTTATAACAAGGAGCGTACCACTAGACCAAAGGTCGGGTGCATTTTACTTTTCATCTTTGGCTTTTTATTTTTTTGGACTCTTTATTATTAAGGAATAACATTGGGCTTGAGTGCAATTAAGCAAAACCTTTAATGTTTATAAGATAAGTTTCAATACTGATAAGGGCAGAAGCAATGCTGTTTCCTTACACTAGTCCTAACTATGAGAGAGAAATCAAGTGATCTACCTAGCTAACTTTGGAGTTTGTGCAGCAAACATTGAATACTTCAATCTTTTTTCTTTTTTTTTGGCCAATTTTTTTTTTTTTTTCGTTGGTCGGATAGTTCAATCCATTTATCAATGCTCTATTCACAAATAATGGAACATAATGAACGAAATTCAAAATTAAGGACACTTTGAGAAGAACTTCAAGGGTAATCAATATACCAAATTATATGAAAAATAGATGATTACATTATGTTAGTTCGCATGAGCCACCTCATAATGACCAAAAGATTGGATTAGGTAGACTCAAGGTTGTCCAAACGACCTAGCAACCATAACAAGGTTCGAGTGAACCCACGTTGCTCGAACAATCAAAATGTAACCCCTTAAGAGACCTACATTATCTACAAAAAAAATATAATTTGCAAATTACAAGTCCAACACATAATTTAAGGGGTTATTGAATAACAATTTAGGCTACAACAACATGGAAATATAGCTACTAGGAAGTGCAAGGAACATGCTTTAGCCAATGGAAATCAAAATTTACCAACACACATGTAAGACTTCGTTAAGGAAAGCCAAGATGTACAAGGATATTCAAGTTATCTCAAAATCCAAGCTTAATTGAATCTACTCCTCAACTTTAACATCATAGAAGTAACAAAATATTATATTAAGTACTATGGCTAGTATTGATATACCATTAAATAAAAGTAAGAAATTCTACGTTCCTAAATTCATATACCACTTGACCACAACCATAACCAACTTCAAGTGAATTACATACACTTTCCTAACTAGACTTGGCACCCACCCATCTTAGTTGCCATTTTTTTTTTAACTGGATTCCCTTTTGTTTGAAAAGCACAAACTAATTTTGATTGTAATAGAATATTGTTACTATTTTGTTAGAAAGAATGATTTTTTTGGAAACGTAATATATAAAAGCTGGTACCATGTATAAGATTTATCTCTATATATATGTTCCAATAGAATTTTACAGATTTGTCATTATTACAGTTATTTTAAATGAAGACCTTATATGTTTATATTATAATTTCACGAATTTTAGTGTGGAAATCTGAGGGGAATATGCAAATTACATACTATATTTTCCTACAAAATAAGTGAGCTCGGTAACATTTACTTGAATTTAAAATTTGAAACTACATGTCCTTTCAACAAAAATTGCTAAAAAATTATATTTTCAACATATTCATCTTTTTTTTTTTTTTTGCTAAGTAACATCTTCATCTTTCTCCTCTCATCCGATCGAAAAATAAAAATGGAGTCTTAATCTTATTCCTCTTTCCCCATATACAATCTTATTATCATGTATTTCAAAGTTCAAATGACAACTCAATCCAATTGTTTCAACAAAAATTGCTAAAAAATTATATTTTCAACATCTTCATCTTTCTCCTCTCATCCGAATATCGAAAAATAAAAATTGGAGTCTTAATCTTATTATTCTTTCCCCATATACAATCTTATTATCATGTATTTTAAAGTTCAAATTATAATTCAATCCAGACAATTGTTTCATCGTACTACAACCACCTAAAATTAAGTAAACTAAACAGCTGTTGGGGCATCTATCTATCTCTCTCTCTCTCTCTCTCTCTATATATATATATATATATATATAAAACATGTACGTTATTTGAAATGGATTTCCAGTCTACAATACATAATAGACAGTTATTGATACTATAAATGTACATAGACTTGCACATACATGCAACAACCGAATCTAAAGATTGTACAACATGCATAAGATGTTGTACGTTGTTAAATAAGACACCCAACAAAATATTTGACAAAAAAGCCAAAATACATGCATTCACACACAACAATACACATTTTCCACACACTTGTAAAGATTCCATTAGAGCGTGTGATCTTCATTTTTCTAATCCCAACGATGCACCCTTACACATATATTTCATGAGATGTAAAACTCATGGTCATGGGATGAGCAAATTATTTGCGTGAGTCCATTTTTTAGAAGCTAGAAACGAGGATAGTTTGTTACTCAGCATGGAAAAACCAATTAAATTTGAATAACCTAATAACATATATAATTATTAAAAAGATCAATAGTAATAAAATAATAATACAATTATGTTTAGATTATTGAGTTTTAAAATCAAATAATTATATCATCAAATTTTTTTTCTAATAAAATTATTACATTATTAGAGAAACCAAAACAAGTTAGGGTATGTTTGACTTAATTTTTAGACATTTAAAAGTATTTTATGTGAGTTTAAAAGTTGAAACTACCTTAGTCCATTTCTGAAAATGCCTTTGGGTAAAAGTTAAAGTTCGAAAAAAATTAAAAAATAAGAAATTCCAACTTAAAGTTTTTTAGAAAAGACTTTTGCGAAACTTCTCTTACATAATGTATGAAGTTGTTTGTTTTTTTATTTATCAAATATATTATTCCATATTTTTGAAATTTTAACATTACCCTTAAAATTTCTAAACGGTAAATTGTCTAACATAGCTAAATAGTTAAATGCTTTTGTTCAACAATACTTTCAATCAAAATTTTACTGTTAAAAAATTTATAATTTAAAAATTAAAATTTAACAATTCGACGAAACAAAATCTTAATATTATTGGTCCAAAACGGGCATCAACACTAACCATTAAAACATGAATATTGCACATTATTTCACGACAAACATAATAGTATCGATGTAACTTGAAATTTCTCCGTTGAGTGCAAATGCTCGATGGGGGAGAGACTTCCATTTGATAGTAAAATTCACATCCAAATAATTGTTGCATTATTTAACTATTGGATGTCACATCAGCCGATACTATTAGATGTGAAAATTTTCTTTGCGATTGAGGCCAGCGTGGCCGAAGATTCCATGTAAAGAGCGTGGTCCTCACTTTCCTAGTCAGCAAATAGTCTGCACTGTTAGTTAAACCACCACACCTCCACCCCCACCCTCTCATCATTTCCTAAACCCTAGTGATTTAAATACACACAGCACACAGCACACAGCACACAGCACACAGCACACACACTCTCCATTGTCTCTCTCTCTAAACCCCTAGAAAATAGCAGTCTCTCGTCGTCTGAGAGTCCATTTTCTAGGGTTTTAGCCTCTCAATTCCCATTTTTCCACCTCCATCATCACCTATACATACAGATATATATTTATATATATATATATATAATGGATCTTCAGAGCTTGTCGATTATTCTCCGTGGTGCACTTAGTCCTAATCTCGATGAACGCAAAGCAGCTGAAGAAAGCCTCAATCATGTTTTGATTATTCCTTTTTCTTTTTATTTTTTCGATAATTTATTCATTTTTATCTGAAAGGATTGATTTTGGATTAAAAATTGAAAACTTGTAAATTTTATTGCTGTAATTACTATTATTCTAGATAGATTGCTGAATTTTAGGGAAATTTAGATGATTTCATGTGAGAATTTTGATTTAATTTCTGGAATAGTTAGAATCATTGAATGTTGTGTGTTTCTCTTTTGAATTTTTTATGTAGAGCAAGTGTAAATTTGGTTGGATTATTTGTTTGTGTGTATAAAATTAAGATTTGGAGCTTGTTTCGTGCAGTTTCAATATACGCCGCAACATGTTGTGAGGCTGCTACAGATAATAGTTGATGGAAACTGCGATATGGCAGTTCGACAAGTGGCTAGTATTCATTTCAAAAACTTCGTTGCTAAGAACTGGTCGCCTCACGAGGCCGGTAAAGATCCCATTCTGCTGATACATGTGAAATTTACATTCTATGTTTATGCGTGGATATGAACGTATATGTATATAATTTGTGTATAAGTAGATGTCAGTTGTTTCTATTTATGAGTTCTGTTGCTGTTGCTGTTGCTGTTGCTTCTGCTTCAGTTGTTTGGAGAAAAATTGATTAACTGCGTACTGTCCGAGTGCAGGCGAGCAATCAAAGATTTCACCAAGCGATAAGGAGATGGTGAGGCAGAATGTCCTCAACTTCATTGTCCAAGTGCCCCCTTTGTTGAGGTACATTTGTTTATCATGTATTCTCATGGCTCTCGAATAATCTTATAGAAATATGTCGTCTTGTGGCGTGATTATGTGTTTTTATACAAGTGATATATCGGTTCTGTAGGGTTATATTGTTTGTCACCGTGCAAGACACATTTGTAACTCTATGCTATTGTCCCATGTGATTTAATTGCCCAACCAATCATAGGTTTGGGTTAGAGAAAAGTAGATGTCGGCTTATATTGTCGTGTCTTTTCGTATTTTGCTTCAGTTATCAGACTCTCTTATTAAACGAAAGCAAATTAACTGCAAATGTTGAAGCATGCTTATTGATCTGTATTAGATTGGTTTGTTTGGATGTATAACAATGTGTAACTATTCTATGGATGATTCATTTATGCTTATGTGTAAATGCATACTGATGTGCTTTATTTACTCAATCCCTCACTAAAGAGGAACACAAAGTCTCTTAACTGTCAAATCGTGTATTGTGTACAGAGTGCAGTTAGGTGAGTGTTTGAAGACACTTATACATGCTGACTACCCAGAGCAGTGGCCAACACTTCTTCACTGGGTAAAGCACAATCTGCAGGACCAGCAAGTGTATGGAGCTTTATTTGTGCTAAGGATTCTTGCTAGGAAATATGAGTAAGTTGGTGAAGCAAAGTCTTTCCTGTATGCTTCATTTTAAAGTATGATAAGATTTAATTTGCATGTCAAACACTTGATGCCAATTATCTTAATATGACTTGTTTAAGACCAGAAATTTCCATTTTCATCTACCTTCTCTGTTTAATTATAGGGAATTCAAAGATTCAGGGACCATGTAGATACTTAAGAACCTAATTCAGGTCATTTACCCATGGTATGCATTTTGTCCGGTTCAGAAAAGCGCTCCAGACTTCTGCCCTCCAATTTATTCACTGTATTGGCGATTGAGAAAACAATATATTTGTTTGTCTACTTCTCGGGAATTCTAGTTATAATTCATAGGGAAGAGTTAACTTATCATGCCTGGAATTCAACTAGTACATCATGATCTTACATATTTATGTTTTGTATGCATTGTTGAAATTCATTTGTAATTTGGTTATCAAAAGTTCTAGTGTGCTTCTAACAACATAATTATGCTGTGATGATTGCAAAATGAAGTTTCTGGCATGGAGAAGCTATATTTATGTTTAGCATGAATTGGATCAGATAGTAACAGCGTGGAGCCATATATACAAGACTAGTGTTTTGGAACTTCAGGACTAAATATGTTTCAGCAACTGTTTCTAAACTTCTTACATAATCACCTTGGGAAGGTTTCTAAGTAATCCTTTTCCCGGAGAGGATCAGTGGTTTTGGTATTTTGACTGAGTTAAAAGAGTCTTATGGTGTAAATTTGCATAATTCCTGAACCGAATACTTCACCTACCTAGTTTCTGTTGTTTCCTGTATTATTTTGAACCCGCGACCTACATACTGTGATGCTACTACCTACCATACACACGTAGCTGCCAAGTATTGTTTCCTGTATTATTATTGGAGTTGTGGCTTGTTATGCTGGTTTTATTCTTCTCTTTCTCCCTTACTTTGCTGATGTAAGTTTATAATGTTTCCTTCTCAACTTCCTTTCCTAATCTGCAGGTTCAAATCAGATGAGGAGAGAACACCAGTTTCCCACATTGTTGAAGAAACATTTGCACATCTGCTTAATATATTCAACAAGCTTGTTCAGATAGCAAATCCTTCAATTGAAATAGCAGATTTGATCAAGCTAATCTGCAAGACCTTCTGGTCATCTATATATGTATGTTTCATTTTATATATTTTTAATGTCTCAAAAGTAATGATCTCCCTTTCTGATTGTCTCAAACTGGTATTTTATGACAATTTCTGGTTTGCCGCTGTCTGAACTGCATGATGTAAGCAGCTAAATAATTTGAGCATTTTTGCTGCATATGCGTGAATAGAGAGAAAGTTGCACCACAAGCATATGATGGGATTTTTATTATCTTAGCTACACTCTTGTTTTGTCAAACTATTAGTTGAATACTTTTCTTCTCCTCTGTTGCCCAGATCTGAATGCTATATGTAAGTTTCACCTTTTTATGAGAATTTTACTGAGCACAACAAAATAAGTGATTGATAGAATGACCCAAAACTTCCATGGCACTACATTTGTTTGAAGAGCTTCATTGATTTTATTTTCTTCCCTTTCATTCCATAGTGTTTATTTGTTAACTGTCTATCTGCCATTGAGGTTTCAAAAGAACATGGCACTTCTCATCCATGCAAAATGTTTTACATAAAAAACTTTGTATTTAAACTTTTTTCCATTTGTGCAGTTAGAGATTCCAAAGCAGTTGTTTGATCCAAATGTGTTCAATGCATGGATGGTTCTGTTCTTGCATATTTTGGAGAGTCCTGTGCCATTAGAAGGCCAACCGGTTGACCCTGAGCAGAGGAAGTCATGGGGATGGTGGAAGGTGAAAAAGTGGACTGTTCACATTCTGAACCGCCTTTACACCCGGTAAGTTAATGGTTGTAAGCATCTACCAAATATGTGCTGGTTGGACTTAGTATTGATGCTCTCTTCTTTTTTCTTTTCTTATCTTTTTTGTGGTGGTCCGTTTTGCAGCTTTGGAGATTTGAAACTTCAAAATCCGGATAATAAAGCTTTTGCTCAAATGTTCCAGAAGAACTATGCTGGAAAGATTTTGGAATGTTATCTAAATTTGTTGAATGTTATCCGGGTTGGCGGCTATTTACCAGATCGGGTTATTAACCTCATTTTGCAATACTTGAGCAACAGGTTTGTCTAGTATTTTGCTTTCTTCTACTGGTTAGATATCTATCAAGTAAATAATCACTTTGTAGAGTTAGTTAGCAAAAGTTACCTATTTATATAGTTGTGTGGATCCTCGTTTCAATCTCTGGTCTCTTGTATATGGGTGGGAAGGAGGAGGGACAGCCTTCACTTGTTGGTATCTTGTTATGGAGAAATAAATCTTCAAGGATCTTCTTATATTTTTCTTTTGCTTTTCAGCAAACTTTGAACAAGTGTTTCCAAAGGAAGTCGATTAACTTGCTGTTTTAGACTATTCTGGGTTTGACCTTCTTATTTCCATTATATGACATTGTCGCAATATTGCATGATTTATTTTATCTCAACTAATAGAAAACACTGGTAATTCAGCACGAGAGTGTCGACCTACTTCATCCAGTGTTGCTTTTTCCAAAGACAACTTCATCTTAATTTGCTGAGAGTAAGGCATTTCTCTGGGAACATGAAAGTGACTCTAGATTTCTCTATAATAAAACGGGTAGAATTTGCACCAAAAAGATATCAAATAAGCCCCTTTCTCTAATCTTGCTCTTTCATGTTCTCTCTAAAAGTATATACTAATTATTCACATGTAATGTTGCTATTTCTTTGGAAACTCATGTTCTTCTATCTTTTGTTATGGCATTAGATTGCACTGTGGTGATAAACCTCGTTCTCTTTGGTTGGTTAGAGGTTCAGTTCATGTGATAGTTGAACTTGTTTCTTACAGCCTTTATCTGATATCATTCTCCTTTCATGTGCAGTGTTTCAAAGAGCAATATGTACAGTCTGTTGCAACCAAAGATTGATGTAGTTCTATTTGAAATTGTTTTTCCACTTATGTGCTTTAATGACAACGATCAAAAGCTCTGGGATGAAGACCCTCACGAATATGTGAGGAAAGGTTATGGTATGTGAGGTGCATTCTAGTAAATTATTCCCTAAAATTCTAGTGGTTGTTGTTTCCTATGCAATCTTGGATGATATTGGTTCAAGGCTATATTACGTTCTCGCAGATATAATTGAGGATTTGTATAGTCCTAGAACTGCAGCAATGGATTTTGTGAGTGAGTTAATTAGAAAGCGTGGTAAAGAGAACCTTCAAAAATTTATAATGTTCATTGTGGAGATTTTTAAGAGGTATGTGGTCGTTGTATTGGACATGGCCTACTGAACAATAAGATATCATATTGGTCGTCGTGCTCAATTTTTTATATTTCACTGATTTAATCTAGATATGATGAGGCATCACCGGGATATAAGCCCTACCGGCAGAAAGATGGTGCCCTTCTGGCTATTGGTGCGCTATGTGATAAATTGAAACAGACTGAGCCCTACAACTCTGAGCTTGAACGCATGCTTGTGCAGCATGTGTTCCCTGAATTTACTAGTCCTGTGGGCCATCTTCGAGCCAAGGTTTGTTGCTTTGTTATGACCTCTTTCTTTCCTCTTGTTAATGAGCAATTGCGCTTACAACTTGTAGAACATTCTCTTCCGTGCTTGTTAAATTTTCCAGTATTTGCATGGACTTGATAAGAAGATGTCTGCCTCTGCCGAGGAGTTTAACTTTTTTGACGGCTTTCTTTATCCCTAGTGCATATTATTAAATTTAACATCTTAGAATTGTATAACTGCACAGGGATTGATTTTGAATTTTTTCCCCTTTATTTTATTTTATTAGAAACTTTGCATTGCTTTCACATTTGTTTGCTATTAGATTATTAGCTTTCTGAAAAGTATTGCATGTTTTTTTCCTTTGTCTAGCCAGAAAAATATCATTTGTTTAAGCAAAAGATTAGAAAAGAACAGCAGATTCTTCTAGTTTTGTGGTTTTTACTCTTCTTTGAAGTATGGGAAACTTCTCTTTAATTTCACATGTATTTGCTATTAGAGTATTGGCATTTTGGAAACTGTTGCATTTTTTCTTTCATCTCACCAGCAAAATATCATTTGCTTAAGAATTAGATTGACAATACCATATTTTATTATTTTGTTAGATATAAATGGATCATGTGAACAGATCTCGTGTATGCGAGATGCATTGCATGTTTAATTGGCATGATCTGCCCATGTCTTTGTTTGTACATAAATCAAATACAAAGATCTCGTAACCATTCTGCTTTGGGAAACTTGTGGGTGGCTTTTCTTTGTCCTGTTTCTCAACTTAATTCACTTTTGTTAACATAGTTGTAGACTTATTCACTGAAACTTCTTTATATTCTGGATATTAGGCTGCATGGGTTGCAGGACAATATGCACATATTAATTTCTCCGAGCCAAACAACTTCGTTAAAGCCTTGCACAGTGTTGTTGCTGGGATGAGAGATCCAGATCTTCCTGTTCGTGTTGACTCTGTTTTTGCACTGCGATCTTTCATTGAAGCCTGCAGAGGTAAAATACGTTGCTTGATATCTTCTTTCTGTCAATTAGTTTCTGCTTCAAATTTTTATGCTTGTTATTGACTAGCTTACATTCTGTGCCTGCAGATTTGGGTGAAATTCGACCAATTCTTCCACAGCTACTTGATGGTATATAATTTCATTTCTTTCTCTTGTGTTGCCGTTGATTCACATTACACCTTCTCATACAGCTCCATTTCTTGGCAATTATTTTCAGAGTTTTTCAAACTTATGAATGAAGTTGAGAATGAAGATCTTGTGTTCACTCTTGAGACTATAGTGGACAAGTTTGGAGAGGAGATGGCGCCTTATGCCCTTGGTTTATGCCAGAATCTGGTGACACTGGATTTATTTCTTTGGAAGTATTTGTTTGCTTTCTTACCTATTTATTTGGAAAAACATAATAAAAGTTGCTTTTTAGGCTGCCGCCTTTTGGAAATGTATGAATACTGCTGAAGCAGATGAGGAAGGTGATGATGCGGGTGCACTGGCAGCAGTTGGTTGTCTGCGTGCCATCAGCGCAATTCTCGAGTCCATCAGCAGCCTCCCTCACTTATTTGTGCACATTGAACCAACTCTGCTCCCCATAATGCGAAGGATGTTGACTTCTGATGGACAAGGTACTTTATTTCAGCATATTTGTCTTATATAATCATGATCAGTGGGAATTATAGATAATAGACTAAGTAGGAGTCAGGTGAGTAGAAGAACCTTATCAGACATGGAACCTCCAAGAAAAGTCTAGTGGATATATGCTTTTCCCAATCATTTCTTTTGGCAGGTGAAAACAATTATCACATTGCTTTTTGAATCTATAGAGAAGAGTAGAAGTGGTTTTGTTAAAAATACTCGTCCATACACAATTTCTGTATTTGGAAGTTGATGGAATAATGATCTGTATAGATGCATGTATAGCGAAGCCGACATGACAAGCAAAACAAATACGGAAGACAATATTTGTTTTTGAAGTGTGCATTTTTTCTTAGTTTTGCTTCATCACCCGAGAGGATCTTGATTGTGTTTGGAAATGGGTTGTACGTTGTCTCTCCAAGTACAAATTTTCTTGTCTACTTCTTTCTAACTATTTTTTTTTTTGTTTTTGTTTCTGCAGAGGTATTTGAAGAAGTTCTGGAAATTGTATCATATATGACCTTTTTCTCGCCAACTATATCCTTGGATATGTGGAGTCTTTGGCCTTTAATGATGGAAGCACTCTCTGAATGGGCTATTGATTTCTTCCCAAGTAGGTTCTTAACTTTTAATCTTTTATTGTTAAAGAAAGAATGCTTTGTTAATTGAGTTTTTATTTGTTGCTTTTCTTTTTAGTTTACTCTCTTGTTGTTTGTCTTTTTTCTTCATAAATATGTTTGTTCTGTTGTTCTCAGACAGAAACATTAGAAGCTTCAGCAATGCTTTGCATGACTAATAGTGCGTCAGTCCCCCCCCCCCCCCACACAAAAAAAAAAAAAAAAAAAAAAAGAGGAAAAAGAAAGAGAAAAGCCATTCCAATAATCATGTCATTTATGGAAAGGTTTGAAGCTCTCTTCTTGTGAGCGGCAGAAATGAACCATGTATAAATCAACTTTGCATTACACTTCCTAGTTTTTCTTCGCGTCTCATTCCTGTGTCCCTCGGGCTGCCTTTATTAGGGTTAAAAATTGTGTGTCAACTTTAGTGGATCTTGAAAAAGAAAAACAATGGGTTCGAATTTGGGCTGAAGATTTCATGTATAAATAGTAGTGAGCATTTACTATTTTAGGGTTTTCTTCCCTCTGATTTCATCTAATAGACTACTAATTTATTTCTTAGTGTAATCAACTGTTGAAGATGATAAATAAGATAAGAAACCCTTTTATAACAGCTTAAGCTTTTAAATGAGGTGGTTACTTAAGCTTTTATAACAGCTTAACCTAGGTACCAAAAGGTCATGAGTAAACTCACCGCCACACATAAGGCTCAAAAACTAACTCCGCCTGCAATTGCGGGGACGTGTTGAAGATAATAAATAATATAAGAAACCCCTTTCTAATAGCTTAAGTTTTTAGATGAGATGGTTACTTAATATCAACTTTCATCAGTATCTCATGCTTTTCTGCTGTGAATTTTTATTGTTATTTTGCAGATATATTGGTTCCATTAGACAACTATATATCCAGAAGTACTGCACATTTTCTCACATGCAAGGAACCAGACTACCAGCAAAGCCTTTGGAATATGATTTCATCAGTGAGTTACTTATTGGGTTTCAAATCCATATCAAGTTTTTTAATTTTCTCATTTTGCTATACAAGTGAGGGATCCTTCAATTTCATAAATGTCAAATGTAAAAGTTTTGTAATACAAGTACACCAATCTAAACACAACCTTGAAAAAATTGGCAATGGGCCAATGTGTCAAAGGAAGTGCCTTGAAAGCAAATTAACTTTGGGGTTTCCTTTATCGTGCAGATTATGGGGGATAAGAATTTGGAGGATGGAGATATTGAGCCTGCACCTAAGCTCATTGAGGTAGTCTTTCAAAACTGCAGGGGACAGGTGGATCATTGGGTTGAGCCATACATCAGAATCACAGTTGAGCGTTTACACTGGACTGAAAAGCCATATTTGAAATGTCTTTTGATACAAGTGGTAAATATCTTACTTTACTAAGTTTACATGGGCTAATTTGCACTTGTATATCCCATGTTTGCAAATGTTTTTGCATAACTTGCTAGCAAATACTGCGGCAGTAGTGGGTTCTTTTCAATAGTAAGTACAAGTCAGATCAGGTATTTCGTCTGCTATTTGAATACGGTGCCTCCAGGTTGGCTTCAACCCAAGTGCTCCCTTCTCCTTCCCTTTTCCAAATTCCTTTCTTGGTTTTGGGGCAGGAGAGAAAGTACAAAAGGAAGCCATTACGCACAAATAAAAGGAATAGTCATCGATCCAATCCCTCACCAGTCGCTATTCTTCAAGCATGCACCCTCTATTTCAGATAACGGATAGAAGGTGGCTAAATCGAACCATGCACCACCATTAAAAGATGTATGAATCACTGAAAGGAGAAAAACATCTGGAGAAAGGTGGCCATTTAAAGATCAATTGAGAAAGTTCAATTTCTTTTCAACAAGGTTCCGTCACAAAATTTGCCAATGTTGTTGTTGATGATGTGTTGTATGTTCTTTTCACCTTCAACACCTCCCCGCTCTGCCCTGCCAGTGAAGGGGGGGAGTTTGGGAAGCATATGATTCAACTGATGAATTGAAAGATTTCCTACAAATTCAGTTCTTTTATTGTGGAGACAATCTGCTAATGAGTTTTTTAATTGTAAAATTGAGTTTTCCTTTTCGGTCTCTAGGCTATCCATGATCAGATGTATGGATACATAACTATAGATATGGTGACTGTAATTTAATTAAAAAGTCTACCAGCTTTCCAGGCCATTCAATCCCCACCATTCCACTTTGGTGCACATATAATAAATAGAATAGATCACACATCTAACATAGACGTGTTTAGATGCAACTGCAGCCCTTAGTGCATCACTGATGATTTCACTATCCCCCACCCCCCCATCCCACACTCGCACACACACCCCAACCCCCACCACGAAAAACGAAAAAAGAAAGTTAATGATATGCCTAAAGTTGGCTGATCTCAGGGATCAAGTATGATTTGTATCATGTGTCTGTTATGTGGAAAGAATATAGATGTTAGAGAAGTCCCCAACTTAGTTGCAAGGTAATGATATGAGATTACATCTAGCCACCAAAATTGTTAAGTCGGGCATTGGTCTTCCCTAAGGGAACCAATCATAACTGTTCATGTAGATGAGGGAGAGTAACTGTTTATATATTTGTTTCCCTCTTTTTTGGAATTGAACTGTTTATATGTTTGGTGACTGATAATTGCATTTTTATGTTCGCTGACCAATTCATTTTTGCATTCTTTTGCAGATTGCTAATGCTCTTTACTATAATGCGCCGCTGACATTCAACATACTTCAAAAGCTTCGTGTTGCAACAGATATCTTTAGCCTTTGGTTCCAGATGTTGCAGCAAACCAAAAAGAGTGGTGAACGGGCTAATTTTAAAAGGTAATAGCCTTGTTACTGGAGATAGTCAGGTCCAATAGGCTCTATATATATATATATGAGATAGATAGAAATAAATAGATAAATGCGCAATTGAAACCATGGAGAAATGTTTATATCTTTACGTTACTCATAAAGTAAACCACTGTAGCAATTATATATTGGAATTGAAGTCCATCTTGTTGTGTGCACGTGTCACATGCATGATTTTTTGCATGTACCTGACTCCATTACGCAATTACATACTGGAAAATAAATATCAAAACAAAAAAAAAACCAAAAAGTAAGAGAAGGCCTACAAACAGAGATTCTTATCCACTATTTATTCCCCAGCTTACATTGTATATTCATGTGTTGCTGATGCAGGGAGCACGATAAAAAGGTATGCTGCCTTGGCCTGACATCATTGCTCCCTCTTTCTGCTGATCAAGTGCCATCGGATGCTTTAGACCGTGTTTTTAAGTCTACTCTTGATCTGCTTGTTGCCTACAAGGATCAACTTGCAGGTTAGTATATTAGAAAACTCTCTTCTTGTGCTCCCTTTCTTGTTATCTCCTTTAAATTGGAAGCTTATGGAAAGAGTCATTTGCCCCGACACGTTTATCTTGCTTTATTAACTGTATCGATCAACTTTCGGGTTAATATATTAGAAAACTTTCTCTTCTTGTGCTCCCTTTATTGTTATCTCCTTTAAATTGGAAGCTTATGGCAAGTGTCATTTGCCCCGACACTTATATCTTGCTTTATTAAGTGGATCGGCTTACATGGTCTTATCTTTTATTTCTTTGTTTTGTTTGTCGGGTTGAATTTGCTCAGAGGCTGCGAAAGATGAAGAGGCTGAAGATAATGACGATATGGATGGTTTACAAACTGATGATGAGAATGATGAGGATGATGAATCTGACAAAGAAATGGGGGTTGATGACGAGGAAGGAGATGAAGCTGAGAGCAGTAGATTCCAAAAATTGGCTGCACAGGTAGGTTTGCTATAATGTTTATTTGAATTGGTGTCTGACTGGAGGATGAACTCTGCTAGCTAACATCAAAGGTATAGAGAATTTGCTCCCAATGTTTTGTGTATGAAGATTTGGTGCATGGAGTCCCTAAAATCCTCGTTCTCTCTCTTTGACCCACCCACCCACAGTTGGATAAGTATCAAGAAAAAGGGTTTACCTGGCCGTTAACTTCAGGACTCCATAAGATTAGTCGGACAAAGCTTGGATACCCGCGAATTTAAAAAAAAAAAAAAAGGTATCAAGAGAAAGGACACAGAAAACAATGAAAAGAAGAATGCAGCAGCAATGAAACTAGTGTAAAAAGCTGAGTTTGCATTCATTGACCCACTCACATTGAATCAGTGTCAGGAAAAATGACATGAGAAACAATGAAAAGAAAGAATTGCAGCAGCAACTATACACAAAATGAAACTAGCAGAAAAAGTCGAGTTTTCATTATGTTCAGCTAACCGGATCCGTCCTTTAATTTAGCATGTGGACCGCAGCAATTTAACAAGCCCTTTCCCTTGAGGTAATTGTTTAATGTGGCCGGTGTGATTGTAGGCAAAGGCTTTCCGATCAAATGACTCTGATGATGATGACTCTGATGATGATTTTAGTGACGATGAAGATCTTCATTCACCCATCGATGAGGTTGACCCTTTTGTTTTCTTTGTTGACACAATCAAAGGTAAAATGCCAGTACCTTGGCTTATGATCAATATCAATATATGATTTCATTAGTATCGATCTACTATTTGCACATGAGTACCTTTATTTCTTACTATTCTGTCATTTCTTCCTATGAATAAATCCAGTTTTGCAAGCATCTGATCCGCCGAGGTTCCAGAACCTCACACAGACACTTGACTTCCATTATCAAGCGCTTGCAAATGGCGTTGCTCAACATGCTGAACAGAGAAGAATAGAGCTTGAGAAGGAGAAAATGGAAAAGGCATCACCGGCTACTGTGGCTGCATCGTGATTTCATTGCTAGAACTCAGATTGCTCAATTTTTTTGCTCTGGAAGTTCCATTCCATTCATTTCAATAATGGTTCAGGGAAACCAAGAGTGGTTGAAAAGATATGGAGTTTTTGGTTAGTTCGTGATTTCTGGCTCAGTGAGCCCCAGTTCGGGTCAAATGTATGTGGTCATGCAAAAGAATGCGTGAAGCGTGAAACCGGGAGCTTCAGCTGCTCTGCTGATTTTTCTCCGTGTGTGGGTTTGGACGAGTCATGGTCCGGTGAATTGGCTTTTCTGTGGTAGAAAATGCCGGTTCCCAGCTAGGCCTTCCTTTTCGGGTGGCCTATAGTTGTATCATTGTATACAAAGTCTCCAGGGTATGTCAAATAGAGACCCTAATACAGGGTCTGACATGCATGTTGTCTTTCTGGATAGGCAGTTCATGGCTGTAGTCTTTATATTTTTTGGCACACATTGGCCTACAATTTTTGTTTCTGGTCATGATTGTAATATACAACATTACATTAATCATATATCATTTATTCAAGGAAGAGGTCTTATAGTGGATTGCTGTCGGATATAGAAGAGTGATTATGGGCCTGTTTGGAGGGCTTCTTAAAAACTGTTTTTTAGTTTTTAAAAACAAAAAAACCAAAAAAATTGTTTGGATGGGGGTGTTTTTAAAAATGGTTTTCAAAAACAATTCTCAAAAATCAGTTCTCAAAAAACCAAAAAGAGAAAACACTTTAAGCCCCTGTTTTGATTGCAAGAGGGAAAGGAAAGGAAAGTAAAGTGAAGGAAGAAAAATAAAAGAAATGAAATGAAATGAATCATCTTATTTGGATTGTTAAAAAATAATAATGAAAAAGAAGGGAAAATTTTTTATGATTTTTTGTTTGGATTGGAGAAGGAAAGGAAAGGAAAAGTTAATTTTAAATGAAAAATTACTTAAGTATTTTTTTTAATTTTTTTAATAATGAGATATGTAGGGACAAAATAATTTTTTTATAACTTTACATTCTTTTCTTTCCAAAAAACTTCAAATTGAAAAAAAAAAAATAGAAAAATTTTAAAATCCTTCCAAAACTTTTTCTTATTCTAAAATTACAATACAAACAAAAAAAATAATTAAAAAATTCAGCCCTAACCTTTTATTTCCTTTAATATTGTCAATACAAGCTGTAAAGTAATTTTTTTGGGGGGTTTTTGTTCTGAGACCATCCCAAAAAAAGGAGAACCATTTTTCATTAATGGCATTTTTGTAGTTAAAGTCAACTTTAAGACCCAACTCTAAACCAACTTCACAAAATGTCTCTCACCACAACTTTTCTCTTCTTTCTTCAGACAACTTTTCTTTCTCTTTGTTCAGGCAACGTTTTCTTTCCCTTTCTTTTTGCTTTTCTTTTTCTCAACACCTAGCGTTTGGTCGATGTCAACAGCCAACCTTTTATTGCTTTTCTTCTGATTTTTTGGTTTAAGGTAAGATTTTTCTTATCCTTTTTAAAAAAAAAAAAAAACTTATTGCGCTCTAATTTAGAGCTTATGTATGTTATATTTGTTTTATCATTTTGTTTTTAGTTTTTTTATTTTTGGGGTTGCTTGAAGATGTGGTTGTTGGATTTGACCAGATTGTATTGCAGTTTTGAATGATCATCAATATAAGCTGCCATGAATTTTATGTGGATTCTTGAGTTTATTTTGTGTTTGAAAGATTTTTTTTTTTTTCCGTATTTAAAGTGATTAATAATTGGATTATATGTAACAACTAGCAACTAATGCGAGAGAGTGAAGTAGAAATTTAAGAAAAAACAGAGCAAGTAATAGAAGATGGAGCTCAAAGTGTTTGATATTTTTACTCTGAGAGAAATACAAGCTTGGTT
Source organism: Ehretia macrophylla (assembly GCA_037974665.1). NCBI lineage: Eukaryota > Viridiplantae > Streptophyta > Magnoliopsida > Boraginales > Ehretiaceae > Ehretia > Ehretia macrophylla. The sequence continues at coordinate 14,162,635 of CM075777.1, forward strand.
ATGGAGGAACCATAACTAAAACATTCTTCTCTTTCTATAATCAGCTCGTTCCTCTATATATCTTTGGTTATATTCCCTGCCAATTTTGTTGTAACTGAATCTCTCATGTTTAGCCACGTAGTCTTTAAAATAAAAGGGGTTTTTCTTGCTTCGCTTGCTCTTACGTGTCAGCTGATTAGGCATAGAATTCTCTTGAGTGGGCTGAACCATTGAAGATGTAACATTATATTGTCTATATTGTTGCAATTAATGGTGAAGATGTTGGAGTTTTTTGTATGTAAAGATGAGTTTTAATGGGATTATATTGTCTATGTTCTTGCAATTAATGTTGGATAAGTTGTTTTTTTTTTTTTTTCATGTGAGGTGCTTAATAATGGGCTTATGTTATCAATATTGTTGCAGTTCATGGTGAACAAGTCGTAGTTTTCCGTACGCAAAGTGCTTAATAATGGGCTTGTTTTGTCAATATTGATGCAGTTAATAGTAAACAAGTCATAGTTTTTCGTATGTAAATTGGTTATTAATGGGCTTATATTATCAATATTGTTTCAGTTAATGGTGAACAAGTCGTAGTTTGTGGTATGTAACGTGTTTAGTACTTGGCTTGTATTGTCAATACTGTTGCAATTAATGGTGAACAAATCTTAGTTTAAGAATCTCTTTGTACATTTTTTTTGTTTTTTTATGTTATGAACTAGTATTTAGCAGCAGAGTTGGATATAGCTAAATTAATTATCAAAGGTTCTGGCAGTAGAAAGCTCCAGATAATATTTCATTAAGTTTGCTTTAAAAGGAAATTACACGGTTTCAAAGCTGCAACTTGAAGGAAAGAAAATACAAGAAATAGAAACAACTTTTGGCTTAATGGAACCTGGTCAAGTCTCTTTTTTGACATCTAGATAAAGTTGGGTATCATGTTTCTTCCGGGATTGATTAAGAAGGCACTCATGGTAGTTTGTGGATCAAAATCTTCTCTCTTTGACTGTTCTCTCAGTAAGTTGACTTCCTAGTCTAAACATCCTGGCATGCCAGCAAATACTGCTCTCACTTATAATAGCAAGAGAAGTTTTCATTGTTGCGCAGAAGCCAGCATGAGTTTGACGAATAAGGAACAACATGATAAATTTGTGCTCTGCGGATTTTTCATAGACAATGTTGCAAAGAGAAGTAGCAATTCCAATCCATTTGAAGAAGTTGGATATAAGATTGGATGTGGATAGAGCATGTAAATGGTTGTACAATAACTTATACATGTAAAATATTTGATCCATAGCTATGATTTGTACAGTAATTTTTGTATATAATATTTGTTTTACTTTAATATTGAAAACTCTGTAATATTATCTAAATTTTGTAATATAAATTTAATTTATTAAATATGAGTTAAAAATATATGTTTTCATTTTTGGCACCCAAACAGATTTTATGTTTTTTTGTTCTTAAAACTGTTTTCTAGAGCACTTTCGCCAAACAAATTTTTTGTTTTAAAAACTTGTTCTGAAAACAATTCAAGTCAAACAAGTTTTTTGTTTTTTTGTTTTTAAAAATAGTTTTTCAAAACTGTTCTACAAAACAAAAACACTTCCAAACAGGCCATGCTTTTGTATTGTTTTCTTTTATTAAGAACAACCGATGATTGATTACTATTCACCAGTGGTCTTGAACTAATCTTCCGAGTGTTTGGCCTTTAGAGGATTTGAATATCCTCATAGCATTATATGATGTTATACGAGAGATTTAATAGTGGTGAATTATTCAAATAATTTTGTTATAATTGCATTATCAGTTCGCTATCGTATAACGTTATTTGATTCGATTTTGATAATTATTTTCATATCTAAAATAATTAGAAAAGAAGGCCCGGCTCCAAGAAGCAGAAGTAATGTAAATTATTCAAGAATCAAAGTCAATTTGCTTTTCGTTCAAGAAAGGCTCCAAAAGATGTTGATTATAAATGAGAAGATTGGTTAGCAACGGCACAAGTACCGACAAATAATAGAATGACACATAAGGGGGTGATTTTAACAATATTTCTATTTATTTCGTTCTCTTTTTTTATTTAAGAGTGTTTTTAGTAACAGACAAATAAGTAACATGTAAAAACTTAAGGTCACCTTATAACAAAAGCAATCTGACGAGTTGATAAATTACATATTAACTAACAGACAAATAATGATAAATTACATAAGCAATCTGACGAGTTGAAGTCCATCAACGTTGGATTCCACTATTTTGTTAGTTAATAATTTGTGTTTTAATTGAAACCCCTGCTCCCATGGTCACCTTAACTTACTTGATTCTTGACCAAGCATTCAGATTGAGAGGTCTACTTGATGACTTGACTCGTCACTCTGAATAGTTAGCAAATCTTTACTTCATAAATCAAAACAATACTGAACAGGGTCAACTGGTCAAGAAAAATAGTGTATTTCCTTAAAAATGTGCCGAGCCCAGCAGAAGTCGATGTTGAAATGTGTTGAGCCCAGCAGGCCCAACAACAAATCCAAGAAAGTATATAGAAATGATAACATTAGTCGATCCTTACACTCTTTCTTTAAAAAGTTCTTTTAATTTTTTAATTTTTAATTTTTTACAACCAAGTAGATATTATCCATGGTATCAAATTGATTATTTCTACCAATTACTACGAGTTTCTTTACACTGTTGATTTATGTTTGCATAAACTAGTAACTTTAACCAAATTGATTATTTCGACTAATTACTATGAGTTTCTTTACATTGATGATTTTGATGTTTGCATAAACTACCAACTTTAATCTTAAACAATATCACATATGAAAATTAGTTACACAAAAATTTAAACTATGATAAATATTTGCAGTGTTTTCTAACTAGGTCCTAGTTTGTTGTTCTCTGACTCTGTCTTTTTATTTTCTTTCTTCTCAAGTGGGATCTTTCGTCCTTGTTGATCATTTTCTTCGAACAACTCGTCATCCAAATTTAATTTAAACATCCCTATTTATTTGTTTCTAGTTGGATACAAAAAAAAATTGCACGATTTTCCTCTCAGAAAACATTGAAATTATGCACGTTTGTAGTTCAAATATGGTGTCATTAAGGCCTTGGGATTTCTTTCTCGTAGAAGTGTCGACATAATTGAATATTAATATCTCGTCAAATGGATCCCAACCAATGAGGAAAGGCGAGTACTTTAAACAAAATTAGACTGTTTTTTTCTTCTTTCATTCTTTCCTTCATCTATTTCTTTATAAAATTATTTTGATGTTGCACATCCCCTTTATGAAAATATTTTGTTGTAATGTGATAATAAAAATGTTATTGGGAACCTAAATTAGCCTAGCAATGTTGCAAGATTGTGTCATGTGTTTCATATGGATGTGGCAAGATAAATTTGAAAGAATAGATATTGAGTTCTGTTATCGTGAACAAAATCAGGTTGCTAATTTTGTGGTAGGAAATTATAACACAAAAATATTTTTATTAAAGTTCGCACAACAATCAAGCCTTTCATTCGACTAGTCAATTGTCCTCTATTAAATTTATGTTACTTAGCGTAAATAGTTTGAATCATGGGTGGGAGTTAGGATCATATGGGATAGCCCTACCTTAAGGCTATTATGAAAAACCAGGCTTTTATAATATATGGGTTGATTAACAAATGGATTAGATTATACCATTTGTGTTGTTTGGATTTTTTCATTTTTGTGTTAATTATATGGCTAAAAGTTTACATAATCTTTCTATATATGGGCCATACATAAAGGATCATTATAATCCTAATTTATAATTCTATATATAGAGAACTTATCTAGAATGTTGAGAAGGTTGAGGATGAAGGGGAATTAAAAGGAATTAAGATTTTTATCAGTCAAGAGAGAAATATATATGAGATTATTGGTGATTGGAAATTACTTTTTTTTTTTTTGTAAATCTAAACAGGGATTGCATATCATGATATATTCTATGTTTCAAATTGAAAGTTAACTTTTGTCGTTTTCTAAATTGCCAAAATAGTTAGGGATGATAACGGGTATCCGCTTTATCCAAAATTGACGAGTAATTGCCTGATAAAAATCCGATAACAACAACTGATGAAAAATTCGTTAGGGTTTGAATTTTATAAGGAAAAATCGATGGGTAAACCGATGATTTTTATTTTTGACGTTAAAAAAAAATCAAAATCTGAAACTCAATTATTAATATATTATAAAATAATTATATATATATATACATATATATACACATATATATGAACTATATTTTAATAAAAATTTGGGCTACATTTTAGTAAAATATTGGACTAAGGCCTAAAGACACCAATTTAAATGAAACAATTAAAAAAATATTAAATTAATAATGACTCTTATCTTTAACCCTAAAATAACTATTTGCTCTTTCTTTTTCCTTCTTACAACTTCAGCCACCTCGGCTTCTCTATCTCTACTCTCATATTACACAAAGACACCATTCACATTGATTTTAAAAAAAATGCCATTATATCTCTCTTCAAATCTTCAACTTATACACATCTAAGGTATACGCTAATATCTTTTACTTATTTTTTTCAAGTACTTTTGCATTTTTTTTTTGTGGATTCCTTCCTTTTGATTTATTTTGTATTTTCATCTCATCTTCCATATCTGATAAATGTAAAAATTTTGGAGAATGACGTGAATGCATTCACATGTTTAAAAATTTATTTTGTTACATTTTATGTATGTTGTTATTATATTTTAAAAATATATTTTGTTTAAAAATAAATGTATATATTTTTTAATATTTAAATTCTTTTATTTTTTATTTCTTTACATTTAAATTATTTTTTCTTACATTTTTAAGGTTTTGTATTTAAACTATTTTTTATTTTTTTAATTAAATGGTTACGATTAAACTCGATTTTTTGAATCCTTAACGGTTACGGTTATAGTTATGGTTAGTGGTTTTAAAAATAGTTAGGTTTTAGTTTTGGTTACGGTTATGGTTATTGATTTACTAAATAATTTTGGTTATAATTTTATCATTTTTCATGATTATATGTACCGTTGTCATTCCTAAAAATAGTTGTTGTTCCTAATATTTATATTAATTCATTCAATTGGCAGAATTGACATAGTTGTAGTAGTGTAAATGAAAATACTTTCGCGTGGAGCTTTTCTAGTTTAAAACATCTAGTTAAGTTGATTGTATTGCTTCAGAAAAGAAAATTTGTTTTACTAGAAAAAACCAAAATGACTATTCAATAAGAGAAAAATAAAGTAGTTGAATTGTTTGTTTTCAAGCTACAGAGAGAATCTTTTGGAGGATATTTTTAATAAGGAGAGAGAGATGTGCCATTCGTAACTCATTGCAATTACTTTTCTTGATTAATAAAATGCAGTGTTTTGCTTAAAAGAAAATTTCTTTGGGTCCTTACATTTTGGGTGAATATATATGAAATTGTCAAGTAATAATTGGTTAATCCTCATGATAGTATTTAACAAGTACGAAATATGGCTTTGCATTGAATTGAAAACGGATTCAATGAAACTCTTTTGTCATTTTTGAAAGGGTCAATTACGTTATTGGCTACTAAATTAATTCGCATAAAGTTTCAAATAACCCACCAAACTTTTTATCATTTTAAATCATCAACTAAGCTTGCATCTATTTCAAATAAGCTATTATGTCTAATTCTAAAGTTAAATTAACTGCTCAAAGGGTAAAAATGACATTTTCTTTAATTACTAAGTTGGTGCTCAATCCATTAATTAGTTTTAATGTTAAAATTGGATAGATAACTTGTTTGAAACAAATGCAAAATTCAGTGAGCAATTTGAAACAAAAAAAGAAATTAAGGGAGATTTAAAACTTCATATATATAAGTTTAGTGGCCTATGACGCATTATCTTTTGAAATGTTTTTACCAAAGTTGACCATAGAGCTTGTTGTTTTTGGTTCGGTAGGATCATAGAGCGAACTTCTTATTCCCATCAATAAATTCCTAACACTTTTGATACCATACAAAGAGAAGAGGAAAGGCTTCTAAAGTTTGAGGTTTGTGAAATATGCGGAAAACCCCTAGACTATGATGTTATTAGCATTTTCTCACTAGACCTCCACTTTAGAAATGACGGATATCCTTATGCGGAGATATATATATATATATATACATTCTATTGATATACTCACCGGCGGAGCTATGTGCATCTCAGGGGGTTCACACGAACCCCCTGAAATTTAAAGTGTTTTTTTTCCTTCTAAAAATACTCTTTTATTTTTATTCTCTCTTCTCACGTTTTTTTTTCTTTATTTTTCACTTCTATTCTCTTATTTTTAAATAGTTTTTAAATTTAATTTCTATATTTTGGAATTATTTGTGTTTTTATTGTATATGAATTTTGATTTATCTATTTTTGTAATATTTTTAACATTTAAATTAATTTTTTTTAGTTAATTGTACATCTAATTCAATTTCAATTTTTAAAATAATTTTTAGACTGTTTTTTTTTATTTTTAATTGATTATTTTGTATCTTTGATTAAACAGTTCGGTTCGGACGATTTTTATATTTACAAATATTTTTATATATATATATATATTTTTATCATGATCATGATTTTAGGGATAAAGATAATAATTTTCTTTTTCAATTTATATAAACTATATTTGTATTTCCTTAACCCCGGGGAGTGGAGCGGCACCCCCTAATTCCGGGTGTCTGGCTCCGCCACTGGATATACTCATAAGAGTTATGAAGTAAATGATAAAATTCATGGAGTTGTCGATATGAGGTCGAACCATAAGAGTTATGGTAAAAGAGAGTAGACACTTAAAACATTACTAAAAAGGTTTGGGGTCATAGGATTTATCGAGACAGTGCATTGATAAATATGTCAGGACTTATATGCATTGAGCTTTATCTTAGATGTGTGATCAATCTCGTTAATCACTGATGCGAGACACCTGAACTATACATAGGTGTATATGGTGATACGTAAACCGAACACGAACAAATTCGCCGAGAATACCCAATGGGACATCCGCCTAAGTAAGTTAATCAGTAGATTCTCAAGTGATAATGGTGCAAAGTACTCCTTGGACTTGGTGGCACCATAGTAGCTTGTAACTCACTGTACTTTAGCCTTAGACAAAAGCGAGATAGAACAGGCACAAAAATTAATTAGGAATATCAACATCATGTTATTGATAAAATTCCTTTACTGTTTCAACAAGACCATCCCACCCATCATCTCTCAAATTTTGAATGAGCAAATTTGGATTTGCAATTAGGCTCCATTTGTTTGTCGTAAAATAACTTGATGGGAGAAAATATTTTCAGGAAAAAATGTTCTAAAAATTAGAATACTAAAAAACCTTTTTTGGTATTTGGATGTACGGCGAAAAATATTTTCTGACATGAGATTTTATAAAAAAAAAAATATACACATATAATATATATGTTAATTGTGAGGGTAGAAGTGGGTGGGTTGGGTGGGGTGGGGTGGGGTGGGGGTGAAGTGGGTGAGTTGTAGAAAATGTTTTCTTCTCTTAAAGGAAAAGAAAATATTTTCTACTCTTTTGAACTAAAATTTCTCATTGACCGGAAAATGTTTTTCAATTGACCAAATTTTTTGTGTTACCAAACACTGAAAAATTTAAAAAATATTTTCGAAAAAAATATTTTCCTGAAAATAGATGGAGCCTAAGCGTAAATCAGTGACAATGTCTTGAACCTATGGTTGCAAAGCTCAACAGAGAATATTCGTAAATTTCGTATTTTCTTGCACATGATTTACGATAAGCACAAATTCAAATGAACTTATTAATTTAAGAGCAAAGTCAACATCAACTTGTATTTGCCGAGTCTTCTTATTAGTAAAGTGCGCTAGCTGTGCCACCAAGAGCGCTTTGGTTTGATAGTAAAGTTACTCGTTTGTTTGCGTGAGGTTGCTAGATCAATTCTTACTGGTTACATATATATTGTACGGTCAATAGGCCTCCCTTGAATCAAAAAAAAAAAAAAGGTGCGCTAACTGTAATTAAAAAGGAGCAGTTGCATGAAACATTTGTATTAAGCTACTTACATAATAAAAAGGAGACTCCCAACGAGTATTTATAGCTCGTTTCAAAGTGCTACAGTGGTTCCCTTTTTAGAAGTCATAACTTCATTTTCATCATCTAGCATATATGCATCAACCTCTTTAGCTACTCTTAGTTCATCATGAAGTTTGCTATAACCATAAACAATATTAATTATGAAAGTCAAGTGTGAAAAGAATTGATTAACTTAAAAAACTTCCCTAGAATATGCAATTAGATCAAGTTGTAACCTATTAGGCAAAAGAAAACAAAATCAATTACTAAAAATAAACTTAAAGAATAAGTGACTTCTTAAATATTCTTTCTAAAACTAACAATTAGTATAAATTTATACCTATGAGCTAAACAATGTATGTATTAAGCATATGGACATTCATTGAGAAAAAAAAGCTTGCAATCTATTCAGTTCCCGAAGCATATTACTAGCAACATCATATCCTTGATCATGTGTGTTTTGAATATCAAGGCTATGTCGTCGAGAAAGTACATGGTACCGTTCCTTTTTAAAAGTTAATAATGTACGTAGTATCTCTGACATGCACTGATTAAAAAAAAAAGTTATTGTATAAATCTATCATTATCAATGAATCTAAAAACCAAAGTCATTTAATTTGCGCTCTTTTAGACTCATCACATGCTTCATCAACGAAAATACAGAATTTAGAATCCCCAATTTCCTCGCAAATAATCTTTCTTATCTTGCTTTCCATAATATGCAAAATCTCCTTTTTGAATTTAATATGAAGTAGATTTAGAATTATATGGAGCATTTTCGAACTCAACTTTTCCAACTTCTTCGTTGTATTCATTGAATTCGATATTGAGACAATCATCACTAGCTAGCTTCTGTTATAATATAACACTTGTTCAATATCGGAAAATCAAAAACTCTAAAACCACCTTATAAGATCCTGAGCTATTTCACTTAATTGGCACCAATTGGTTTTAAGATAGGAGTTCATGATTCTTAACATGGTATCAGATGTGGGTTCTTGGTCCAGTCATATTTATTCGCGTGTGACCCATCTCAAATCAAGTCCACTTGTCTTCAATCTTTCGCGTGTGCATAGTCACGCACCTTCAATCTTTCACATGTGTTATTTATCACATGTGTGTTCAATCTTTCATGTGTGGCCCATCTAAAAAATTCGGTCCACGCGTGTTCAATCTTTCACGTGTGACCCCTCTCAAATTAGATCACACGTGAGGGGGAGTGTTAGAATATAACACTTATCCCATATCGAAAAATCAGAAACTCTAAAACCACCTTATAAGATCTTAGGCTATTCCACTTGGCACCAATTAATTTTAAGATGGAATCTCAGACTTTTAACAACTTCTTCCAAGGGCATGGTCCCTCAACAAAGAATGTATTTCTGTCAATTTCGTTGGCTGGGCATCTTTGGGGGCCAATATATTAATTTTTTTAAATTTCAACTTACACTATATTTAAAATTTTTCTTTTGGGAGCCAATGAATTATTATTATTATACTTTTTTATTTTTCCTGTACATGAAGTTATACTATATATTATAAAATTTCAAAAACTTTTGCAGGAGCCATCTTAAAAGCTCCACAACTGTTGCAAAGCATATTTAAGAGTCAATGGAAAAACAAAAACATGAGAAATTTAGGCCAATCGCTTGAGGCCCTTTCATGCCACAACTTCTTGTAGAATATGTAGAATGTTTGTATAAAAATATATGGTATAGAAGGCCAGTTCTTTATATGATGTCTTGCGTCGATGGACATGGTATATATTAACACAGTTTATAAGTTAGTGCTTTGAGATTAATTAATAACTCATGCCATCACAGTTTATAAGTTAGCTTATTTGTCTAGAATTCTAGGTTTTGGGTTTGACAAAATGATATTAGTGCAAACATCAACTTGGAAGTGCATGATCCAAGTGTTGTGCGAAACAAGTGCTACACCATGCAAAGGCGATGATAGCACCTTTAAAATCTATACTATCTGGTCAATCTTGGACTGGATTGTTTTGTACACTTGACGAGAAAGTTAGGTCTTTAATTGAAGTTGATTATAATACCTTGCGTTTGTAAACGATATGATATGAGTACAATTTATAGTTTAGAGTTGTAAGTTAAAGTAATAATTCATGTTAACCATTTTAAAAGAACTTGATATTTGGTTTAAAACGTTTATTGTTCTCTTGTGAGTTGAAAATTTTTAGCCTGAAACGTGACATTTATGTGTTTAACATTTTAGATATTTATAGTTTGAAGAAAATATTGAATTTGGACGTCCGTGTTGGTGACTTTATTCATGCAATTTTTTTATTTTTATTTTTCCTTTTGTTTATCAGATTCAACCCTTGAACACGGCAGGTTTGAATCTTTTTATCAAAATCAAATTCGAGTACAAAACCCTACACAGTGTGTAAAAAAATTGAAAAAATGAATTAAAATGGGAAAAAAACCTACACATGCATGCCTAAAGATCCATAAAACAAAACCCTAACCTAGAGGATATTTATAGCTTGAGGGTTTTTTCATATATATTTGTTTGTGGAGAAGTTGATATCTCCTGTAAATTAAGTGGTGGATGACTTCGTCAAATTTATAGGTGGAGAAGGTCGCGTTGCCTTTTTTTTTTTTTTTTTGCTAAAAGCAAGCATGTTTCATTCCAAACAAAAAACAAAAATAATGACAAACAAAAATACCCCGAAGGGCTTACAAAAATAATCTTGAGTCTATCTTCCAAGCTATACAAATAGCTTGGTTCAAAAGAGAGTGTTTATACTTCCTATACAATGATAACTTTGCTCTAACGTCAAAAGCAATATTTTCAAAAATATGTTCCTCGCTAAGGAATGTATCATTGAAGATCCTATTATTACTTTCCTTCCACACATAAAAAACGAAAGCCCCAAGGAATAACTTGATGCAAAACGACTGGAACGTAGCTTTGGAAGAAATCTGTACAATCCATTCTTCACATTTCTCCCAATCAAGACCTCTAGGGCCTTTAGAGTTATGCCATCCTCTATTCCAAATCCGTTTGATGATAGTACATTGAGAGAACAAGTATTGCCTTTGGCTTTGGGTTCTTCGGCCATTTTGGTTGTGAATGTTCATGGATTTTTCACACTTTTTGTTGTTTGACTAACGTTACCTTTAGGCCATTCAACAAAGATTTGATTCGACTGGAAAGACGTTAAACACAAACCATGAATGCTGGAATCGCATCCTATTACAACATGTTTGCCATTCATTCATGAACTGACACTGATTTTGATAACCCCAATGATTCCAACCCCTTCATGTAGGAAATTTGGGTACTTTCTCTATATCTATGGATTCTTTAGTTTCCCTACATTTAATTAATTACTTATTTAAGGGAATCTCAATTTCAATTTAACTCCAACAACTTCTTTATATTTAATTATTCTCTTATTTCATGTGGGTTTTGGAGATGGGTTCAGTGAATTGTTTCAGCATTTTCATCCCATGTGGAGATGTTGAAATTAGATGTAAGAATTCCCTATCAAGTAGAGAATCTTTCGGGAAATCGTTGGAGACTATTTTATCCAACAACTTTGTAAAGATAACTGAGATTCTATCTTAAAAACAATTAGTATTGAGTGAAGTAATATAAAATCTTATAAGGTGGTATTGGACTTTTCTATATTTGGAGAAAAAGAGGGGATATGTAACCTGTTGAAGATGCCCTTATGCAAGCGATTATATTCATTCCAAGTCCAAAAGCATCAAGTCAGTCAGAATTACATCAGACCATCTCAAAACGAGAACAAACTATACAACAATTTTACAGAAGTCATCATGTCGTAAATGGATGAGCAAAAGAAGAGTTTGATTACATGAGCTTGCAAGCTACTAGCTTTACAGGTTGATATGTGTGTGTGCATTTTTGGTGGATATATATAGCTTTTGATAAATTGTAGATGCTATTCCTCCAAAGAAAATAAATCAGGGTAATATTTAGGGTTAGTATGTGTATTGTGCGTGAGAAATGGACTAATTCTCAAGTACATGGAAATGGACTAATCTCATATGTTTGCTCTGAAATGGCTAATTCCATATACGCATAAATCACCTTTAAAATGGGATTCCAAGTTAATTTTCAATCCATTATGGTATATCAATCGCTATCTTAGATCTTTGAATATGAAAATGAGTGGATCTGCAGGGTTCCAAATGAATTGGCTTATTCAAAAAAAGCCTTGCTCTTTAGAAGATCTATCTCGTATCTAGTATTACTACATGTTTTACTTTACAACAACACCGAATCATTCTTTTGAAGGGTAAGCACTTCAGTTCGTCAAATGAACTGATCTGCCTCTCACATGTATGTGAGGCCCACCCCACACTAATTCAAATCAATACGTTTGAACGGACTGAATACTTTTTCCTCTTGAAGCTCATCATTTTCATCATAAATAATTCACTTGCCTCGAAATAACCTGGACCAACTAGGGAGTCCCAATTCGTGAACGTGAAATTAAGTCAACTAGGCCAAACCTGTTCGTAGGCAATTATGGCGCATTTCAAAAGTTTGAGTGCACCTTAATATTTAACCCGCAGTTGAGGGCAACATGAAAAAATACTCTATTTATTTATGGTTGTTTTGTAAAAATATAGTAAATTTTATATTCATGTATTACGAAATCGATTATAAAAAGATTAGTAATAAAGAGGACAAAAGCCAAAGCTCAAATAATAGAAGAAAATAAGGGTTCGTTTGTTTGCAGAAAAATAACTTGATAGGTAAAAATATTTGTTAAGAAAAATTATGTTTTGAAATAGAATATTTTCTATTATCTGACTGCTACAGTGGAAACATTTTGAATGTAGAAATTTTTATAAGCACACAAAAAATGTACTTATGGGTGGCATGTGGTGGGGTGGGTATAGTGTGGAGTGAAAAATATTTTCATCGTACATAAAGTACATTAAAATATTTTACACTCCTCATAACTATTTTTTTTTTTTTTAATATTAACTGAAAATATTTTTATGATATTACCAAACATCGAGAAATGTAAAAAATATTTGTCGCAAACAAACAGAGCCTAAATATTAGAATACTTTCATAGGATAGATAGGAAAAGAGAAATTAGGAAAGGGAGGAGGGTGGTGTTACAGTGTTAGCCATCCAATGGAATCACGTTTCAGTTGGTTGCTGTTGCAAAAATAAAAGAAAGTCCTTGCTTTGGAAGTATGCTTAAAGCTCTTATTTTGCTCGTGTTTATTATATTTGGCAGGAACGCAATGCTCGTATCTTTGCAAATGTTTTCTCTAATGAAGAACAGATTATGAAGAAAATTGTGGAAATAGTCCGCCTCAAAATATTTTCCGGTGCAAAATATAGTAACACAATTTTGAATAGGGGTACTTTGTAACGAGTGAAATATTATTGATATCTCTCTTAGTTAATTTCCAGTTTTTCTTTTGGTCTTTTTGACATTGTTGTGTACTTTGATGTGTATGGCTTTGTCTCTTGTTTTTTGTTAGTGAAATGAAATTGATACTTGTTGACTTAGCATCAAAAAAAAAAAGTTTGATTTGATTTAATTTGGAAAAAGAAAGCAAAATTGTCGTGGTTAATTTGACCTGGATGGTAAGGTTACACAGACTCTCTTATGATGTCAACCCAGCATGTCTACACAAAGCATGAAACAGTACATGCACAAGGGACCAAATTAATTTGAGAGAAAGAAATGACCTCCAAACCAATTGCAATAAACTCACCACAAAAAAAAAAAAATAATAAAATAAAAATATTAGTATCTTATCTATCTCGTGAAAGCCGCCAGAAAGAGCTTAATTCTAGGGATTGCTATTTCATCAGTTTGAACCCTACAAACATGTGAGACTCACTTCTTCTCTCATGAACTAAGATCAATCCGAACTGATAGAAGAGTTTTTATAATTCTAGATTTTGCACTTTATGTATATTCTGTACAAAACAAGATTAAATATAATTCTCGCACGATAGATAAGTTCTCCGAGGGGTAAAATGAAAAACTACCCTATTTATTCATCTTTGTTCATAAAAATATAGTGAACACTAAATTCATGCATCACGAAATCACTTATGAAAAGATTAAATAATAAAGAGGACTAAAGCCAAAGCTGAAATAACATAAGAAAATAGATATTAGAATATCTACGATGCAAATTAATAGAAAAGGAGGGATGTGATGTTAAGCATCCGACAACGAATTCTTCGTAAGAATACGACACATCATGACAGAATAGTGTCGTCAGATCTATATAGCCGACCTTACCTAATAGAATGTAACTAACTTAGCCTTAATGGTAATTAAGGTTTTTACAGTCTCTAATTGTATCAAGCCAGGATGGCTAGAAAAAGCATGAAACACAGTGCATGTACAAAGGAAACAAATCAACTTGAAAGAAATTGAGAAGTGACCTTCAAACCAATAAACTCATCACAATAAAACCAATCATGTATATCTTATCCACCTTGTGAGAGCTGCCAGAAAGAGCTTACTGAATTCCAGATTCTGCACTTTGTTCATCTTCTTGGCACGAGTCATAAGGTCAAAATCGTGGTTGGCTTTTGCAGTAGGTAAGGCATGGTATGATCGCGACCCGGGGACAACAGTTGATCGACGAGAAGGGCGCTTCGAAGCTGAAAGAGCTTGTTGATATGACTTCCTTGTTGGGAATTCCTTCAATGAAAAGATAATGCCTGTTAGGAGAAACATTATAAACAAGGTTTACAAATTTGGATTTCATATCATCAATGTCACCAAAAGGCCAAACACATAGCAACTGTCAATTCTTGCAGTCTTTCACATTCGTTTGAAAATGATGTAATATTGGCTTAGCCCTTGAATCCAAAAAACGAAAAAACAAAAAAAGGCCAAGCACATAAAATTAATCAAGAAAGAAAAAACACACACCCCTCTCCTGTAAAAAGAGAGAGGGAGGGAGCACCCCAATTTGTCGAATTTGAATCCCATCATAGCGTTATAACATTATGGCAAGACATGGTAACAGGTAAAATATCTCTGAAACATACATGGTACCACTTTAATGTGTCGTCGAAGAAGGTCCTCCACCGCATAGGATGCATATAAATGTCATGGGCAAAGGATGTCTCTGGTTATGATAAGAAAGTCACAGAAATTTTATTCCATCAGATAAAATAAAATAAACAAGGAAAACATCAGAGAATTACCTATATAATGTATACACGATGGACGACCTCCCATCCTGCATTTTTTTGGCAACAACAAACATGTTAATGACAAATCAAGAAATTAACATTACTAGTTCAGAAGCCACCGTATACAAACACTCCACAGCATTTTTAAGGTAAAGAAGACATCAGTAGCCAAGCAAGGGTGCAAAACTGCAAATGAATTCAACTTTTCGCCAGCCTTTTTGTCCTTGGCTTATGAACAAGCTCAACTTGACTAAATTTGTTTGAGCTGCAAAATAGAAAGGCATGGAGCCAGTGTCACTGCCAGACGGGGCAGGGCGCAGGTTCCAGATCCAAAAAGTTGAGTATCGATCAGCCTAGTGCACCAACCGCGTGGTATGACGGGCACTCAAAGACCTGGCGAATGTTTTTTGGACCAACCTATGACCCAAAAAAATGAGTTCGTCACTCTTTTTCACATACATTAATGGGAGAAAAAGTTTACAAAAGCAAGCCACTCCCCGTCCAGACAACCTCCAGGAAAAGGAGGTGGCGATCAACCATCCACTCTCAGATTCATACAGATCAATTGACCTCCATGTCCTGTTAGTTTGCTAAGTAGACTCGCGTATATTGCATTCTGTTGAGAGATCTTTTATAAAAGTATATCCATACCAAAACATGTTTAAACTCTTTAAATTTAAAAAGCATACATGCACTCTTCATTCTATACAAGTCCATATCAGTAGTCACTTGCATTCCCTAAAATAAGATCAAACCATGAACTCAAGTAAAGCTTGAAGCATAGCCTTGCAGTTCAAAGAAAGTTGAAATTGAACATGACTAAGGAAGACAAATCCAAACCTTTGAATATCTTCTATCAGATCACATTTGACATTGAATCCTCCTTCCATAAAGATCCAAGCAACTTCTTTGGCCAATTTCTTAGAAGAGTACTGTGAGAAAAAAGAACGGATTTATCAAATACGAATTTCATGATAAAAAAGAAAGAGAGAATGCTATCATAAGTTGAGAAAAGAACCAGTCATGATAATGCATACAGATATCTAAGAAGCATTAGCATGTACATTGGTTTCCTCTAGCAGAAGATACATGTAGAGTTGTTCACCAATCCTCTCAACTATTTCGAGGAATAGCAAAATGTCCTCCAACGTTGCCTTTTTGTTCTTTCATTCCTGCACCTCTTTTTTGCAACCAAGGGCATACATGGACCTTGCACTAAGCACACTCAAGGATGCAATCTCAGCCAAGACAAAAGGGCGTATTGTTGTCCTCCCATTGATATCATTTTCTTGAGGTAGGGGTGTTGTCATAACCTTGTCACGGGCAACCATCAGCAAAGCAGCTAATTCAGCTACTTTTCCTTCTTTTAAATAATAATAGATTTCTTTATCAATCTCATTTGTCTTTTGTACAAGCAATCTCACATTCTCCAAACCAAACCTCTTATCTTCACCACAAAGTCTAAACACCAGCTTAAAAACAGATTTCTTTGGAGTCCAATCCCAATCAAAGATGCCTACACTTCTCCTGTCACAGAAATAAGATGAAAATGCATATAAGATGAGTTTCAATGCTCCTCTTATGGAGCACGAAGTTCTCGTTATACGCAGAGTCAGCAGAAGGGTCAGACCTACTTCGAGGGTCTACTATTCACAGTCATATAATGCGTCTTTTCTAGTGGCTGTTTCACGATTTAAACATGTGACCAGGTCATACAACGACAACTTTACTGTTGCGTCAAAACTTCAACTTCCTTCCCCATAGAAGAAAGAAAACATGTTGCATACTAAGATTACAAAGATTCATACCTTATCATTTCAAGTGCCACATTTAGCGGCAGGTGCATCC
Organism: Ehretia macrophylla; assembly: GCA_037974665.1. NCBI lineage: Eukaryota > Viridiplantae > Streptophyta > Magnoliopsida > Boraginales > Ehretiaceae > Ehretia > Ehretia macrophylla. The sequence goes on from CM075777.1 coordinate 14,179,723, forward strand.
CTTTCACATCTACTGGCTCACAGTCACATCTAAAGTTTGCTTCTTCGGCTCCATTATGTTCAAGAAATAATTTAGTAAGTTTAGGGCATTCATATGCCACTTCATTATGTAGTGCAGGCAGGCCATTATAACTGAAAGCTGCATTGTAATCCAATGTCGGACCAGTTTCTCCCTTTAGCACTGCAGTTGCACATTTTACAGAATCAAAGAAAAAGAACTTCTCACGATACCGCTTTGGTGTGTCTACACACGGGGCCAAAAATTTTACACCACCAGCGAATTGTTCCTCATCGTCACTCAATAGGGCGTAGTCAATAAAATCTTCATAAGGATCAAGGACTTCTCCCCTCTTCTTCTTTTACCCTGGCAAGTTATTTTCTTTCAGGTAGTCAAAAGTGTAGACACGCTGTTTTTGCCACCAGAAAAAGAAGCAAGAGGAACACATAAAAAAATGAATGATTAGATATCATGCTTGTATGGTTTCGCACTAAAATAAACCCTACAAATATAAAAAAAGTAAAGGGCTTCAAAGCAAGTAAAAATCGTGTATGCATTGATTCATGAAGATGTATCTCTTTTTTGATTAAAGTTCTAGATAAAAAATCTAAGGATCAATCCCCTCAATGTTATGAGATCTAGGTCCCAATGTCTAGCGTGAAGAGTTTTGCGCTTCATTGAAAAGACACATCTCATCATTTTAAAATACACAGAAGCTTCTTCAGAGAAAGGCTGGGGTGGAGGTGGGGGAGGGGGGAAGAATTGCTGACGCTTTCTGGAAAAGAAACACCATTATACCTTTTTTTTTTTTCCTATTGCAAATGAATTTCTTAGTCTCAAATGGAACAAAATTATAAAGAGGTGAAATTCTCTTAATCAACAGAAACATTTAAGTGAAGGGAGATCATCGTGAATATGCATTTCATGGTTGATTTGGCAGAGTTTTTAATAAACTATTTTTAGGAAGAGTGTTCCAGTGTTCTGGAAACACAGAAAATAATAACAATATATCATTTTCAAACACTATGTATTCGTGACTGGAAAAGAAAAGGTAAGAACAGAAAGAGAAAGAAACAAAAAAGACCATCAGCCATTCTAGTATTTCTTTCGACCCAATATCCAGAGAACAGTCTTTAGAATATATAATTCATAGATTTCCAAAATCCTTACAAGGGATGGTATCACTAACCAAGCTAGAATCCCAACCAAGCGAGACTAATGTTGTACGCTTATGAATAACTATTTGGACCTCAAATTTACTAACCCCAAAAACAGTGAATCCACAACATCTATTTATAAGTCACTCACTTAACATGTCTCTCACCTGCGTGGGACATTACATATGGGTTTCGGGATCTTACCGCAGCAGGATTAGAAAAATGAGACCCTGATTGTTGTTTCATCTTAAGAGACCACCGGAGCTTTGCTGTTGGAGATAACAATAAACATTAGCAACATTATATTCTTAAGCTGAATTCTATTTCAGTTAAGAGTTTTGTTCATTCTGACTTTATACTTTTAGTTCCTAGATAGAATTAGACAGAAAAATGACCAAATTTGACTAATTTACCTGCCTGTTTCGGTCCCAGTTTGTCCAGGAAGCTTGTCCATTGATTGTCCAACCACAAACAAGTATTATGTTAAAGATCAATACCAAATATTGTTTTTCAAAGCTTGAAGCTAAAATCTTTTACTTATAAAAAGAGAATTGCAAACTCTTAGGACAAACTTACCAGTTTATATCATCTACACGAACGTCTGTCTTCAATTTGAATCCAGATGCCTTTAGCAAAAATGCAACTTCTACAGCCACAAGATATTTACAAATTTGCTGAAAAAATAAGAAAACTTTCCATAAACAAGAAAAGTCAATGAAAGAAACCACAAAGAAAAGCACATAGTTGTGTCTATATCCTGAAAATATACGTTAAGAGCAAATTTAGAATATTTTATTACTGGGAACTAATTGAGTTTGGTGACAAAGTTAGTGAAAACTAAGTCTTGTGGACATTTTAAATACCGAAAATATCAAGACATTTTAAATAATCTTGTGGACTCCCAACTTATACTATAGATCTCACTGTACATAGTGCAAAGGGAAAGAGTCAAAGTATAGCATGAAGTAAAGTGTAATCATACATGCTCAAGTCTTCTTCGGAGACTGTATTTCTCAATAACGTGACCAGCCCGATCAAAAACATCGAAGATCACAACTGCAGACAAAAACAACTTCTTTCTACGCTTGCACATGCGAATTGCCTCGCTATGTTGGCTACCACCCATCAATTTGAACAACTCAGCAATTGCTAACTGTAACTCTCTCGTAATGCATTGTTTTATGCAGGAAACATCAGTATCAGCGGCTGTAATCATTAACCTTTCCCGAGCCACCATAAGTAAAGTAGCCAGCTCAAGAAGCCTTCCTTCCCGTGCAATGCACAAACTAATCACCAGAAGCTCTTCAGTGTTCAACGCCAGCAATTTTATAGCGTCCAGCGGCTTTCTCTGCCATTAGTATCAGAAATTAGACTAAGTAACAAGGATATTTCTATCTAGTTTATGTAATTAGTGTAGGAGAGATGACAAGTATGTGGTTTATTCAAGTGTCATGAGTCTAAGTGATAGCTTGGGCAATTTCAGTAATTAAACTTACGACACTAGTATCACTTGTCAGGCTGGGATTCTGACCATAAGACATCATAGCTTATCTCACCTTCCCAAGTACGAAAAGGAGCATGACAAAGAAAGGATAAAACTAAGAAAGAATAGAAGAAGAGAAAGAGTACCAATTTCGGCAGGCAAAGTATGTAGATCAACTTAAAGACGGACTTTTGTAGAGACCAATCATGCAAATATATATGATTGCATATTCTTTCAAGGGCCACGCTCAATGGTGGCATTCCAGCATACATTGACCCCTCATCACTACAACATAAATCAGTTCTAGCCCCATGCTGCAAAAGTAGCCCTGTTAGACTAGAGGATAAACTTCAAGCAGCATAGTGCAATGGGTACAATCCATCCTCGAATGCTATGTTAAGATCCACAGCGAGTCCTGTCTCGTCTTCAAGCAACGCTGTGGCGCAGTCTACTGCACCATGGGAACAAATCCACCTCAGAAGCTCATGTGGACAGAGTTCAACTTTACTGATCCCATGCCTCTCTTTTTCCAACTGAGCCTGAACCAATGCAATGAATTCACGTTTATTGTCCGCGACAATCAAGTCTTTAACTTGCTTGTTGACACCGGAGGCAACAACAACGTTGTTGCTCTGGGAATCCGCTACCTGCTGTTTTCCAAAGGAAAGTGATCAAATTACAATGCACTACAACTGCACATATAATAATTATCAGAACCAAATGCAAACATCTTTTTCTGAGTCGAAGCCAGTGAACCATTTATCATGCTTGTGCCTACCATGCACTTGAACAAGCCTTACAGTTCCAATGCTTGTATTTCAACATAACTGTATCAAAACAAGTCAAAGGATAAAACATACCTCTTCCATCTCGATGCCGATGCTGATGCTGTTTCTGATGAGCGAAAGAAGTCAAAGCAGCCCCTGTGAATATTTGAAGAATTACTAGATGATAATTAGATTTGTCAACAATAGAGAATTAAAGTAAGAATTAGCACGGCAATTATGAAAATGAACGAGTAAATCAGGCAGATGTCTGGCATAAATTTCGTACTACAGAACAGACTGTAAATATCTTACTCTTTTTTCCCCCTCTAAAGAAACCATTAAAAGCCTATATACTATCAAAATTTCACGTTAGATCATATGCTACCATAATAATTTAATAACTCACTACGGTTTATTAAAATATTGTACAAAAATTCTTGTTGTTACAGGACATGAAGGAGAAATAAGCCATATTCGTATTATAAAACATAAGCAGGCATTCGATCATTACAGTATTACTAGGTTTGATGCGCAATTTTAACAAATTCACAGCAAATAGAATTTGGACCAGATTGAAAGACTTTCAATTAGTGATAGTTACTTTTGCGCTCAATCACAAATACAGGAGTATAACATGTCAGAAATACAATTAGACCCCTTGTTGTTTATAGAATAACATAAATTTCGACTGTGAGAGAATGTGTCCAAAATTATTATTGGGTAGTTAGGGATGACAACACACAACTTAATACTCGTATATGGATCGCTTTGTATCTTTACAAATGGAGGCTAAGTTAAATTTTCAGTCTAACCAAACCAAATTAGGCCTTGTACCACTATATGGGGTCGACTATATAGATTATGTGACGCCATTCTTTGTTGCAAATCCATGTGAAAGATTTGACATGTTTTACACTGGCTGTCAGATGTCTAACATAACCTTCTTCTTTTATTCGGGCTTGGGACCGGCAGTGCGTATCCCAGGCAGAGTTAATTTTTCAGTCTAAAAATACTTTTAAAATATACACATTTTCAAAAATGCAGTACTAACTCACTCATTAATAGATCGCTCGTGGGGTAAGTTGGGACTGCAGCCCTCTTTAGCCCGTGAATAGTTCCGTCCTTGTACCCATGACTGAATTTAGAATCTGGCTTTAGCTAAGCCCTATACTAAGAGCCTCATGGCCATTGTTAACATGCGCGCATCTTCGTTGTTCACCGTTCACTCTACCACTAAATCTCAATATCTATCTCTAGTTTTTGAGTTTTGCACGTAATTAATTTTTTTTCTTGTTTTTAAATAGATGACGGCGAGACTCGAACTTAAAACCCTTTTTAAACCCGACTCTGATAACAGAGAGTACAATATAATGATGCATCCATGTTGTGTGTGTGCGACGAGCTTTACCCGATGTCTCGCAGTGGTGTGGTGCCTTAGCTTTTGCTGCAAGTATGTGTGAGCATAACATATGCATGATAAAAGGAGTTCTGTACCTTTATTTATTTATTTATTTTTTATTTAAGGTCGGGTTAACTTAATTTTACATCACATAAAATATTTTATATTTTAAAAATTAATCTCGAAATCTCTCACATATAAAATGAGAATTATATCACTAAACGACCCCCCTAATATAAAATGGGAATCATATCACTAAATGACCCTCCATCAAGGGCGGAGCTACCAGCCCCGGCCCTGACCCCGACCCCGACCCCGACCCCCCTAATATTTTTTTTTCAAAAAAAATTTATGTAATATCGTTAAAAAAATCTATGTACTATATTTAAAAATAAGTTAACGACTCCTCTTATTTTTTTTTTCTCTTATCATGAGTATTCTTATTTGAATTTTGGTTAAATCAATTTTAAAATTTTGACTCCGCCCTTGAATTCTATAAAATTAGATAACAAAATTTGGGTAGTAGTTATTTTTATAGAAAATTTTGGGATTTTGTGATAAATTAATCTTTGAGACATTTGGCATTCACCTTTGTTAATAATTATGTGTTGCATTTTGTTCTCTTTCTGCTTTTTCTTTATTTGTTTTCATTTTTTTGGGAGGTTTGTTCGATTTTATTTGGTTTTCTCCATATTGTTTTTAGTCTCTCGTGGCATTAGTTTTCCACACGATATTACCCAAGTAGTGCTAAAATTACTCTTGTTTTTTTTTATATATATTTTTTAAATTTTTGTGGCATACGTACATTGAATTTTTCTGATTTTTGTATTATTTCATGTACTTTATGTTAGTCAAATTTTTAATGATTGTAATGATGATTAACAACATTGGGAGCTTTAGGATTATTCGAATAGAAATTTGAAATGTTCAAAATTTTATTATAATAAGGGACAACAATGCAGGGCGCCATTGGCCATTTCATCTAGTGAATGTAATTCTCGTTGTAGGTGCGAGAGGTCTCGAGAGACCAATTCTTGATGTGAACAATATTTTAAGTGATCATGTAAATTGACTTAAACCTCTCTAAAATATAAAGTTTACAAAAAACTAATTAATATGGAATGAGATACCAGAATAACATAAAACACACACTTAAACTCGATCAATTAATCCAACTAATGGAACACAAACAAATAATTGATTTCTTTAATATAATAATGTTATCAAGAAAATCAATGATAATGAAGTGATAATATAATTATTTGATCTTTACATTTGATGGTCTAGATTATTTTATCATAACTTCAGTTTACTATAATTGATTTTTCTAATAACGTAACAACATTGCAAAGGAATACAAATCCATAATCAATTGCCTCATGTAAAAATATCACAAACAAAATCTAACAATACACCAACTGTTGAAAATTATATAGAAAGTAAAAGGAAAAAGAAAGAAAAGAAAAAAAAAAAAAAAAAAAACTTTGTATGATGGTGGTGTCCACTAGTCCAACAAAGGTACTATACTCTGATACCGGATAAATGATTAAAAAACGAGTGATCTCCAAAAATTTCCACTTAAGATCGTCATTGTTAAAGAGTAAAACTTGCCCTACACTACAAAAACCCCTCTATTAAGTGCAAGTTTGGAGCACCAACATGATGTTTATTAATAACTTAAGATTCTACTTGGGTATACTTTCAAAGGTTTTCTTATCATAATTCTCGCAAAAATGTGATTGTTATTAGTGTTTGAATAAGAAAAATAATAGAAACAAATCAACACTTCGAGAAAGTAAAATTGATACACAATAATTGAAGTTGGAAGAAAGCAATACCAAAAAAAAAAGAAAGAGAAAAAAATATAAGAGTGACAATTAGAGACTAATAATTTCTATTTATATATATTAATATCTCATTTTACAAGTTAGAAGAACCTATTTATAGAAAACGAATATTTGTTCTACTGAAACGTATCCATACTTTTATGTATAACTATTACCTTTTCTAAAACTCTTTATAGTTTTCAGAATTTGTTTGGACTTGATATCTAGGTCTAAACCCAACCCTAACTTATGAAAGCTGAAAAATCATGAACTAGGCAAAATAAATCCATTACACGAACAACACTTTTTAATCCTCACTCTTAAATAATTCTTTTTTTTTTTCAAAAAATATGCCTTATTAAAACTTTACTAACAAAAAAAAAACTTAGTAAGACAAAAGTCTTAATAAAAGATAAAAACTAAAATATGTTTATTATACACTTGTCAAAATGCCTCATTTAAAATTCTCGTTAAGAAAAGCCAATGGAATAAATCCTATGCGAAATAAAAAAAAGAGTAGAGAGATCAATGCCAAAGCAATGAAATCGGCGAGTCCATGTAAAATAAACACATTATCACGACTCGCTATCTTGCTTTAATTACATACATCGTTGCGAATCCTGATCTTCTCTAAACTGGCTTTTCTGTTAGGTTTCTACCAAGAAAGACTTGGAAATGTCCAAAAGGCAAATCCCACGTATCACCATATAGTGACACGTGTAACCCATACCGATGGCCGTCATCTAGAAATATTTTTCCCAAGGGAAATACTACCCAAAATCTAAGGTACTAGCCATCAATGTCTATAGTATATACTAATTTTGGCTCAATCGTTGATTTGACCGACGGAAAGCATAAAAAAAAAAAAAGTTGACTACAACTTACCTACTTGCCTCCTACTTTAGGCTTTTCCCCCATAGAGGTGGGGGTGTTCTTAAGCGGCTCAATTGGTATAGGTGTAAACCTAACTCTGCCCCACCCGAACTCAAAGAGTATCCCCCATGGTAGGCACCAGTGGGAGCGAAAACATACTAATCACACTAGGGGTAAGGCCTTAGCTTTTGCATATGCTATTATCTCACCCCCAAATTTCGGCTACTACCAGCATAGGAAATGAAAAATGCTTATATAAATACGACATATATGTTCACATTAAAGGGAAACTACCCATTCCAACGGTTGAGTATAGAAATGAGGACATTAGATGCTTCTCAGACGACAAACATCACATTCAGCAGCTCACAGCATCGAGGGCAAATGCCTTTCAAACCATCCTAATTACCTTCATCCGATTCATTTTCCCATGTGTTAAGATCCTACTAATCAGATCGCTTTTGTTTCCAGTAACAGGGAGGTTGTTTGCTGTGAGGTAGTACTTCAGCTCTGCCACTGTTAAGTCCTTCAACTGCAAAACATAGAAAGTGGAAACAGTAAAATACAATTGACTATCATCGCTTGTCAAAGTCAAGGTTCGAATACCCCACCAGTAATCATCAACTACTTCAATTTGCAATGTACTACAATTAGGAGCACCCGAATATTAATAGCCCGGTCAATAGTCGACATTATTTTTCTATTTCATTTTCTACGGATGAATGGTGACAATGAAAGGGAGTACGAGTGTAACTTTTTATGTGCTAGGCCTCTAGACCAAATAGAGAAGCAGTTTAAAGAAAACCAGGAGACCTCCAATTTCATCTGTCCATATTGACTTCCCTAATTTTCCAATTTCCGGAAATACCATCATTCTACCAATATTATGATACATTTTCTAGGAAAATAGTTTTCCGATACCAGACAGGCAAAATTTTCTCGAGAAAATTGCTGCAGGGTACAGTTTTGGAATATGATATTAATCTCAGGACTTCCATCTGAAAGTTTATGACAAGAATGCAGCCGGAAAAAAAAAAAAAAAAAGCAGGAGGCACCAAAGTTACCTTTCCAGTATCTGCAAGTTCAGGCCAGTCATAGTTTGTGTACTCCTTAATGGCATTTTCAGCAATCGCTTTCCTTTTCCTTGAGGCGTCACTTACTTTTTCACTGGAAGCTATTTCATCCTCATAGTTTTCTCCATAGATGGAAAAACTTGGAAATCTTCCAGTGCTTTGACAATACCCGGCCTTTATACAACATACCAAAAGAGAGATGAATCTTCTTGATAAAGGAAAAGGCTATAAAGAAAATGAAAACAGAGATCAGTGATTAAAATGGAAAACAACAGAGCAATCCCCATACCTGGCCATGCCTTCTTCATCAAGAACAGTTTCATCTTTGATATCAGGCATCTCATCTTCATCCAGTGCCAGAGCCTGTACAACGGCATAGTGTCTCTGTAGAGCTGCAAAAAGAATTGCTTCAATGTCATAAACCATAGGATGTTACACTTTGGCATATTTGCTTTCCAAAATTGAAAAAAAAGGAAATTAGAGAGGTTTATAAGCAAAAAACACTATCTATACATTCTAATATTCTCTGTGATATTGCCCGTTTAGGTGCCAATTGGAAAATGACATAAATGACATGAAAATCCATACGTCTCTTGCTGTTGCAAGCCTTTTCCTTCATGTGGTTACTTGTTTGGAAAACACCCTTATCTTTACAGCTGTCTTGCACTGTGTAGCATTTTACATTTCCATTCTTTTGCATATCTTATTTTTGATTATAGTCTTCTTTCATTGCCTGCATCTTTGTTCCCCTTCACACTTTCTAGTAGTTCTCATTAATTTCAGTTCTTGTTTTTCTGTATGATGTCCCTTGCTCCCTCCCCCTTACAGGTATGATTTGCTTTCTCCTTGACGCTCTAGGTTCATCATGTCCAATAAGATAAAGAGTTTCAATCCAATACATGTCAGAGTGATATTAAATCCCTTATGTCCAACCTTAGTTTTGTAAATTTCCATTATCCTGAAACTGGATTGAAAAAACAGACGCAGACGCCCACAGCTCTCCAGTACCTTCAAATTGATATTATCAGATCCTCCTTTCCCTACAGTTGTTTCCTTGCTCCTACATCAGGAGTTTTCAGCCTAAGGTATGAGATTTAGCTATCCTCTAGTTTACTTTTTCATCTTTAACGACAATCCAAGCACCCCACTATGCAGATAACAAAGATTTGACTCCTTTGTAAACATACTGGCAGCATTCTTCCAAGCCAGAAACAAAATAAGGCAACAATATTTTCCTATCAAAATGTTTTCGTACATTATCAAGTTTGCGAAAGAAATGTAGAGATTTACCAGGATTAGAAAATTGGCATACTGAAAAATCTTTTAAGTCAATGCATCTTACTAAAGCAGACGCTTTCTTGACTTGATCATCAGCTGCATGAGGTACATTGGTATCTGCATGAAGCTGCAAGACACAGCCAAGTTCTTTAATGCTGTGTCGTATTATGAAATTTCAATTGACATAGTCACATCACTTGCCTCTTCAATGTGTCTGATGTCATCTGAATATGGTAGGTATATCATATGCATACCTGGTGGCTCAACCTGACCACTACTATTGATTATCTCATCCTGCAGTTTAACAAGACAAGATATAATATGATCAACGGGCATAGATAACATGACAAGAATAAATAAGAGACAAAATGGTATAATGATTAAAAACATGCTTTGTCATGGACTTGCTGCTCCAAGGAACAGAAAATTGTGTCTTCTTGAATGTTGTTGCATGAGTAAAACCATTTCATTTGCCAGCTCACTGATTGGATGGGATTTACAGAAACATAGAGAGAAGTACATAACAATGTAGCAACAGCCTTGGGAGAAATTACTGTTCAAGGTAGGGATTCGATTTTTTCCTCACTTATTCTTACTTTCCGCTTTTTATTACACTTATCCACATTAAGTGCAGACTGTTCTTTTCATGATAAGTGAATACTCTCTCCACAGCAAACCAAATGTTTCGACATGATTTAGCACAATGTTTAATGTGGGAGTTGAGAACAACTATTATCAGTTTGAGAAAAGTGAGTTGAAAACAAGGCCACAAGTGGCTTTTTTAGTCCTCAAACAACTGAACCGAGATAATTGGGCCAAAATATGATATTTCAAATATTTTCTCGTTTAAAGGGATGGTAAATGTATATATATAAAATTCCTCCAGTTCGTTAAGCTGACTCAATTTACATTTTCCTTGTACCTGCTCATTGCTCTCCTTTTTCTAACTCTTTTGCTGTATCCAGATAGATGAATGAAGACAGAGGAGGAATGTAACTTATTCACAGACTTAGCAGTTGTTTTATCTCAAGCCAGAATTTGTTGTGAATTTTGGACCTAAGTAATGAAGGACACATGCTCCAACATCATTAAACTGCTATTATAGAACTTAGCCATTTAACCAAAGGTGGTGATCCAAAAACATGCAACACCAAAAGCACATGTAGAATACCGTAAGTGCTTTGCAGTTTATTCCCTGTACATGTATGAGCTTCCGAACTTAAAGAGAAGAAACTGCAACTTCAAAAAATTACAGGGGTATTTGATGGACTTCATACACCTAAAAGCATTTCACCTTTGATTACCTCTATGGGGCAGAGAAAGAATTACCAAGCACTTGAGGCACACTTGTGAGATTTCAAAAAATTTTAAACCAAAATTTCCCTAATCTGAATCATGTATGATATACTAGCTAACAGCACCAGTTCAGATAAGTTCTTAATAATGCACTTATTCAGACAATTATAAGAGAAAGCAATAAAGGTACATATGAGAACGACATCATAAGAGATGAAACAGAAAATGCCGAAATATAAACCAGTACAATCATCTGCAAGCTGTTACAAGAGTATTCTTTTACTGTGTCAAAGAAATACATTCTGAAGACTAGATTGGGTAGAAGATGGTATGTAAAATGCAATCCCATGATCAAACTTCTTGACTTTCCCCAAGATGCTTTAGAAACTTTATGGACTTACTGAAATGAATTCTTACTTGTGCGACAAGTGCAACTAATTGTGGATGAGTTGAGCTCCCATAGAATGCAACTGCAAAACTGCAGAGAGAAAGGGAAAAACAAAAAGGAATAGATATAAATCTGCATTTAAGTGCTATTTTCTAACTACAAAGGTGTGCGATTGGTGGTAAGAATTTCTGATTTTATATGCAAATGAACTAGAGATAAGATCCAAATTTATTTGTTACGCATACTCAAAAAGAAATAGCGAAATTCTTGGGTTCAGAAACCACACATTTGTCTGGCAAACATACAATTTTCCAATATGTAGATAGAAAATAGTGGGGTTAAAGGAATATGGTAGAACGAAAGAAAGTAGGAAACGAAAGAATGATTGAAATCTGTCCCAAATTGATAACATTTTTTCCAGGAGAAAAACAAATCATCCCAAGACGTGTAGCAAATAACAGGTCACAGCAGCTTTCTCCTCTTACCTCAAATAGGGAAGAAGAACAGAATGCATAATCCTAGAGTCACGGAGCTAGAAATCAACTGCTCTTTCGTTCAAATCATCATCAACAAAACTTATTTCATGCATTTTAGCTGACTAAATAATGGGATGGCCAAGAAGAAAATAAGATAGGAGAAAGAGAGATTCAATGCGAACAAAAAGATCCAGGAGGCAGAAATTCCATCCCACAGTGACGAATTACAATAGATATTGAGATGAAGCACCATTAGTTAGTTTTGAATTGCTTTTGTGATGTCAAGAAAACTGTATTGGGGTAGAATATTCATATGTGCACTTTTTTGGGTCTTCTGCTATTACATTAGTATACAGTGTACATAATTATTAAATGGATAGCACCTCCTCGGAAGTTTTTTAGTATATACAAATACAATATATTATACTCTATAACACATTATAAATATTCTATTTTACACGTCTAGGCAGGCACACACATGTATATGTATATAAAGCTGTCCAGTAGTAAATTGTAAAATAGTTACTTAAGTAGGACACTGGAACGAACAGAAGTATGAAAGTGATCAGGTTTAAGAATATCAGTTAAAGAAAGAATGTTTCAAGATTACCACCGTTTCAGTCATATCATGGATCTATGAAGAGCAATGAAAATGCAAGTACCACCAATTACTTCCTGCAGTAAGACCATGGTAATTGAGAAAATCTAAGCACTAGATGAAAGAAATCTTATATTAGCGCAAAATAAAGAAAAAAGGCATCAATCAATTGAAAGGGAAAAGGAATCTATCTGATCCAGAACCAAGATAAGACTGGCCCGTACAAGAAGTAAAATCTTAGTCTCAAGAAAATAATGAAGTAGCCAATGAAACCTAGGCTGAGAGGTCAAGATTTTGGCCCTAAGCCCAGGTCTGAGGTTTGATTCTTCCCAGTTCCCACCAACAGTAATGGTATTGATCCAATTACATATTGGTATGCACTCCCACTCTATGTAGGTTGTTCTGTAATTATTAGTGATTAATATTCTCACCCACTACATGTAAGTCACCGAGTAATTATATGTCAATTATCGTGTAATCATTGCCTCCCTCAGAAAAATCAAAAGAAAACGCCAAGTGAGAGAGTCTTAATTTCTACTATCCTAAGAAATCATGTACACTAAACTCATTTGTACTTTATAATTCCAGGTATAGAGTGAAAATTTTCCAACGGGGTGTTGGTAATATTTGGAGACGACTTTCATATAATTTAAGACCTACACAGCATGATCAGTTCTAAATAGTTTTACTAGTCAAAGAATATAAGCCACTATGTTTTCATGGAAATATAATGTCGCCCATTCGATCTAGAGTACATATGCTTGAATTTAACCATGTCATGTATCTCGACTCACATTATTAGTTGATAAACAATCCAAGTTAGGAATAAATCTGGAAATCTTGCATGACTCTATTTATTTAATGATGAAATTGCAAGGTCATGCCATCTTATGGCCAAGATTTTACTAAATATGCTCAAACTAGTTTTTATTAAATGAAAACTAATAATTCATTTGTTCTATTGCCTAGTGCCTCCCAGCGAGTGCACTAGGATTTGTACAGTTGACTAGGCCTAAAGGTACAATTCCGTAGTCGGAATATTCATGCACGAAGAAGGGGTAAGGGGAGGAGAAAGGTGTTGATATAGTTCAAATTGGGTTTGAATTTTGATCAGTAAAACACATAATAATAGCAGGTATTACAAGTCCAAGCCCATTAATTGGGATGGAGCCCACAAGCAATTCAGAAAAGGACATAGGCATCATAAGGGATCTGCCAAGTAAAAACAAGAAAAGCAAGATAAGAAACAGCATAACCTCATCACTTGGAAAGATAAACGTTGATGGCTTTAAGTTGTCATATTCCTTTAAACAACTCAATGGCTTGAAACCTAGAAGCCGTAGATGTCCTGTTGAGACTCTTTTGATTTCTGAAAGCTCAAAAACAGTGAACATCACATTCTCACTGCAAAATGAACCAAAAAACTATGAAATCATTACATTTGTGAAACCATTAGATGAAGTAAATGACACAAGTTTAACTATATGACAAGCATGAATAAGAAATGCTTCTGAAGTCTTAACAACTAAAAACTTTGCTTGCTCAATGAGTCAAACGACTTTTTGGTTTTAAGTTACATCCAATGTTAATGACTAAAAATATTTTTCTAAATTATTTGAATTTCTTCTTTTTTGTTATGGAATTGGGAAGATTTATTGTAATATAGCCTTGCTAATCTTTGATCCAATTATCATGTATAAAAGCGCGGAACCACTAGATCATTGCTTTTGTTCATCTTGAATGATTACCATGGTGAATTTTGAAACCGGGCCTAGACCACATATAAGACAACTATGAGGGTGAGGAGTACCAGAAAACTAAGGATAAATACAAATCACAAACAATCCCAGATGTGCAGAAGAACATAAAATTGAAAAGATAAGTGTTGAAATATACATTCCTCCCACATAAAAAACTCATAAACTCCAAATCCACCATATAAGATTCTGGACTAATCCACCTAGCACCAATTGGTTTTAGGATAGAACCCCACGATTCTTAACATGGTATCAGAGTTGTTGGTCCAGTCTTGTTCATCTTCCGTGTATGTCCCATGCGTGTTTAACCTTCCACGTGCCGGCCTTTTCACACATCGTCAACGTGCAACCCTTTACATGTGTGACCCATATCAAATTAGGTCCACGTGTGTTCAATGTTATCTTTCACGGGTGACCATCTCAAATCAGGTCAAACGTTAGAGGGAATGTTAGGACTTACACTTGTACCATATCGAAAAATCATATATTCCTAGACTACCTTATAGCATCTTAGGCTACTACTCCTAGCACCAATTGGTTTTAGGATGAAACTCCATGATTTTTTTTACAACAAGAAACAAAAAAACGCATGGACCAAGAGAAATAATATCTAATCTAAAGAGGAGCTCCTCAACTATCAAATCAGCAGTTCATCATTGTAAAACAAAAGAAAATGCTAAACCTACTGAAATGAAAATCTGTCATTGCAAAGATGTGTGCTTTGCAGGGTTTGCAGAGCACAAGCAAAATAACTTACTTTTTGCAAGTCTGAAATCGTTTTGGAGGCTCCTGCACCAGCGCACCAGTATCCGCACATATGAAGGATCTATCAGTCTGCAAAATGATAATCAGAAATTAAGAAAGCTAATTCAAAGAGCAATCCTGGCAATCAAAAGTGACACGGTCTTCGACATGGGAAGCTTGTTTGTGATTGTTACTTATTTATGTCATAGAGTTTTCCATAAGATTTCAGAAGAGATTAGAGGCTGCTGGTTCTTCTTTGCTTGTCTGTTGGAAGGAGGGATTTTAACATGAAAGTTAGCAGTTGCTTCATATAAATGAACAATTTTTCCATATGAAGATTATCAATATATTTTCTTAATCCATGTGAGCAGTAAAATAATAGCTTGGAGAAGTCAACCTTGAGGGACAGATTCAACAAACAACCATCCAGCCCTGATCTGGTTACACGATTCTTGTTATAAGTCACAATCCCTTGGTGCACTTCAATAAAGTTCTTTGTACCTATCCCCTAAAGAAATTCCTTTTCTATGATAAACATCTTCTATCTCAGTTGTCATAAGTGGCTCATTTTAGTTGTTTCCTGTTTACCTTTCACTCAAATATTAATCTAAAGTGTTGCGAGAAATCAATAAACAAAACTTGGTTAATTATTACCTTTAGAGGAAGGTTAGTAGTCAAATCAAGCCAAGTAATAGTCCCTGAAGGCCAAAGAAAAAAGAGTCATACACTGCAAACTCTGAAAAGATAAAAGACTAGCTCGCAATCACCCGAAACAAACTTGGATTCGTCGGACGGATTAAAGCATATGTATTCACTTCTTTGGATATGCCATTTGCAATTATAAATTTAACTCTTCGAATTTTACGCTTCTTGAATATGCGCTTCCTCAGTTGCTCTTTCATATCTTCAAATCTGATATTGAAATGCATTCATATTAAAAAGTTAGAAGATATAACAACCATAAGAAATTATGCTCAAATACATGTCCACAACAACAGCCTGATCTGAAAGCAGATATAGGCCACTAGGCTAAACATTATGCAGCCTACAGGACACCAATAGCTAGTTTAAGTGCTTCAAACATCATCGCTCATAATTCTCTAAGCACTGGTATAATAAACCACTTATGCCCACAATCATTCCTAGTCAATGCTGAAAGTTCATGGGCCTTGTTCTTTATACCTTATTGCTTGAGAGGCACCTCATTGAAGTGCATCTCACCTGATTTGGTGCCTTAGGTGCGCTTTGTGCTTTTCCTAGGCACAATTTGACACCTATGTAGATCATAAATCATAACAGGCTAGATGATTTTTAGGGGCTGTTCTAAAAAAGATATAATAAATGTAGCCAAAAACCATGTGGAAAAGAAAACAATTTCAAAAGACAACACTTTTAAGTACATTTATTTCTTTATCAAATCTTCCTTATCGGAATTGATGTTCTTTTCCATATTCTCTCTCACATTTCGAAATCAACAAACTATGTTTCGCAGATTTTGCAAACTGACTAAATGCTGAATAGTTACCTCCCCGACTATATGATAAGCAAAGTCCATGATCTCCTATGGCAAAGGGACATCATTTTGAATCAAATTTTCTACTGACTCAAAACTAGGAGTCTCTACATAGAAAATGCATACCTTTCTCCCACAAAGGACTTAAACTGAGTAAGTTCATCACCTTCCAGCCCAAGTAATTCCTACAGAAAAATAGGTAAGTAAGATATACATTCACCTCCATAAAATTATATAAATCCTTTGGCTCTAAGCTCTGTACATACAGCATAAAAAAGAGATACGTTAAATTCCTCATCTGGCCTACTTAAGGGGAGAAGTTCAATCGCAATGCCAAGATCTTGAGCATCCTGCACAGAGTTGAGAGTGCATTGCTTTCAGTTTCTTTAATGTAATATCTAACTACAAAAAATCCTATCCATATATTAAACATCTTTACTTTGGCTCGTTGCATTGTTGTTCTCATCATATCAATTTTCGTCACTCCCTTCATGTTCCCAAAAGGATCATCTTCATTGGTGAACAAGAGAATTCTTTTATCAGTTGTTTTTGGAGACCTGAGATAATTGCATCACCATAATAAGTGGAAACTTGATAGCCTAAAGTCTAAAACTGCATCCTTAAACTCGCAGTTAAAGTGGGCAAAAGAAGACAGAGAACACATACCCTTTACGAAGTAGTCCCTGCACAACCCAAAGAGCATTGTAAAGAGAATTATCACGAGATCCAGGAGAGATTCCGTATTGACTCCCAATTTCTTTACTAAATGTTTCTGCATGGATGAACATCACACCCGAAGCTAAAACCTTCTATTTGGTTTATGGATTGATATTTCTTAAATTGAAGGCTTAAATGGGAAATGTTGGCTGCAGGTTGCAGATCTTGCACCAACAACTCTCTAGGGGTGTCAAGGAAAAATATAAGACAAAATTTTTGTCTTGTAATTCAAGCACATGCTGTGGCAAATAATTCAACAATAGTTCTTCTCAAATGTAAGTTTCAAGCCACAATTTTAACAATTAGATGAATATAAGAAATAGATTTCTACTTACTCATTAGACTATAATTTTCCGATGTCCAAATATAATGACAATAACATAAGAATGGAGTATTCGTTTATATTTCTATCTTCAATTTTATGATTGTAGAATGAATAACATGTCTGGACAAATGTTCCATGAGCCTCATCACTGAAATGCTAGAAAAACCAGGTCAGTAAATGGAGGTTTTGAGTTGGCTTTTGCTCCATGTGCCATAAAACTATTGAAAGCTTTTGCGCCCATAACCCCCATGCATCCCCTAGCATATGCCCTTAATTGACGGTGACAAGCAACATACTTTACGTAGGTAATATGAACTGTTCTAAGCAAAAGATAGCCTCCTTCCACCATATTCATGCATAAGGTTGATCAACATCACTTCAAAATAGTAACAAGAATTCATGGAAATATACCCTCTCCTTTCTGGGATGTTCAATTATGTATTTAATTAGGAAACTAAGGTATTTGAATTAGCTTATAGGTTGGACACAAAGGAACAAGGTTCTCTAAGAGGTCTACTTTTGCAGTTAGGCTCACTCCCTCACCCTCAATGACTGGTGCTAAGCCATTCAAAGATAACATATGAATTGCTGATAAGGAACCTTGTAAGCAAAACTTGTAAAATTCACTTAACTCCAATAATGAAAACTATTAAGCATATAGCTCTTCTTGACGATTGGTAAAGACATCATGCGAAGAAACTAGATGAATTTCTGCCTTATGACCAGGACTCCATCAAAGGGCATACTAAACCATTCAAGATCACAATTTTAAGTTACCTTCTATACAGTCAAATTCTTTAATCGACCGGGCTGTTGGCCTATCTAAATCTTCATGGTCAGCAACATTAAAAACATAAACACCATTCAAATCCTGCAGATTCTTCTTTTCTCTCTGGAAAAATAAAAAAGTGAAAATGTAAGAGGCAGTATATTACTAAAGTAAGTCATGATGATAAGAACGAGGATGATCTCATTTTTACATTAGCAGTTGCTCCACCCACCAAGACACAGAGAGAGAGAGAGAGAGAGAAGAGAGAGAGAAAAATACCTTTCCCCTTCATGTCCCTGACAAAAAACTTTTTGCCCTCATTTCAAGTTTTTCAGCTTCCTGTTCTACCCTTTACTAACTTAATCTGGACCACATTAACATCTTAACATTTCCACAAAACAGCTACGGAAAGTCATAATTCGCAAACATTACCAAACCAAAAAATATCCATTCCTTTTAAACATTTAAGTCACAGTATCTTCTGTAAATCAAAATCGAGGGAGTTTGTGAATAAGAGTTTCCATGTCATAACTAGAGTTATTTCCTAAGAATTGCATGCATATGCCTTTTAACCTGTTTAAATTTAACATAAACTTAATTTTGCAGAGACTTGCCTGTAACCATCATTTATCATCGATTAGTAGTCCAGTTAATTTAATCTCCCTGGAAATGGAACTGAGAGTCATTCAACAAGATTGTTCATGTCATAGCTGGAGTAATTTCATTGATCTATTGCATGCTCGCTTATGATCTATGCATATCACGTAAAAACTTAATTCTACAGATATTTGTCAACCATCATATATTATTATTACTATAATTCAACTATTTCCTTCCTACCGGAAAGCAAACATCTATAAGCATAAAATACTGGCCCCAAATTTTGTACATTAAGGTCTAAAAAGTATGAAAGAATGGAATCTGAAAAGAAAACCTGCAAAACATATATTTAGCTAAGATCTCTCATACAAATAATTATAGGGAGATCTCTAATGGTTTGAACCAAAATTAGGAAAGAAAGAAAACTCAACACCATTCTTCGAAGTCAGCATATGATAGCACAATTTCACACCCCAAACTAGTTAAATTTATATTCTTTCTCTTCCAAATTCTTTTCAATCTGTATCATTACCTTCTTCTCAACTATTTTTCACCTAACAATTATCTTTTTCCTTATATAAGGTGTCAAGGATATAGAGAACACAAAAAATAAATGGACATCACATCCTTTTCTTGCAGCTATAGGAAGAATTTTTGCACTTGTCAAATTGTATGGAGCAATTGTGTTCTCAGTGCCGCAAACCCAAAGGAAGAACAAGCCGTGGCAATGCAAAAGAATATGTGCACATGTAATTAAGGTAACTAATAACTCTAAACCACAAGTTCTGTTTAGATCCACACCTGAGTGATTTTACTTGGTTCTGTATATATATAGGTAGAAAGTAAACGAAACAAGAGAGACCCACGCCCACCAACAAAGCTTCTTTTGAAGCATGAGCCATCCAAAGTATATCTGATTTACTAATCATATTCTCATAACACTCAAGAATTCAACATTTTACAGCAACAAACATGTATCAACTCAGGAAACTGAAATCTTCTACTAACATACAAGAACATAGCAAAAAGAAATTTCTGTCTTTACAACTCTAAAGGAATATCGATTATTGAAAATTGGGATAGCATAAAGCCTTTCATCAATTCATAAAGACAGAGGAAATGAAGGATGTTGTAAGTTTAACAAGATTGGGACTTTACAGTGTTGAAGAAGCATATTGCAACTTCATCGTAAGACCTATTGATGATTTGTGCCTTCAGGGATTGCGAAATGCAACTGAGAGCAACTTGAAAATGAGATACATACTTTTCATCCTCCTGGAACAAGTGAAAAAATAAAAAACATCAGTAATCTTGCTTTCAATAAGTGAAACAGGTAACAAGAATATTTATCTGAAAGTATAACACGGTTGCCTCTTTTTTGATAGTCTATATGCAGAATCACAAAAAGGAAACTTCATCTATGAGAAGAAGGGGATGAGAATTAGAGAGTAGGCGATATCTAAATCTGACAACGCTGCTGCTACATTGAGAATATAAACCAAGAGAAAAACCATCAATTTCTAACAGTTCCTTCTTCTTCAAAACCTAAAAAGTTAGTATTTAAATAATTTACACTAAAAGTGCCCGAAATAGCTGGAGTATAAGGCCAGGTTAACGAAAAAATAAACATTTCACCAAATATCGTGAAAGAGAATATCCAATAAATTTAGTCCAGGTTAATGAAAAATAAGCATTTCATTTCATTAAGCGAAACCATTATTCATAAATTTAGTCCAGGTTTAATAAGTTATCCTAAAAAACCGGAAGCACAACGAGGGATAAGTAAATAACAAATGTACTACAGATTTAGTCCAGTTTGACACCCTTTCACCAAAATTTACTTTTTTACAGGTCTGACTGTACGATGATTTCTTAATTAAAACCATGACACATAAAATTCATGGTATTTTTCTGTCTAGTAACACTTTCTAATTATTATTCTCTAAAAATCAAAAGCAAAGCAATCATTCCTAATAAAAAGTCAACTTTAACTAAAAACAATAATTACTAAACCATTGAGCCAGACAAATTTTACGCGAAATCAAAACGAATATATACAGTGTATATGTATACATACATATTCACATATACATCTACATACATATACATCTACACACACACATATATATATACATGCAGAGAGAGAGAGGGAGAGAGAGCTAACCGAAGGACAAGTAGTGGAGAACATTTTGGGTGAAGCATCGATCAACTAAACCAACATCTTCTTTGTTGAATACCTCTCCTGTTTATTTCACATTTTAACAAAACAATTTAAACAAAATTGAATTATTAGTGTTACATATATGTGGAAAAAAAAAGAAACAAATAATATACACAGAAATATATAAACACGTTCACATACGCAAATATACACATATAAAAGTATATAGAAAGAGAGAGAGAGAGTGTGTGCGTGTGTGTGTGAGAGAGAGAGAGAGTGACCTAAAAGAGGTCATTTTCAGGATCGTCGTCGTCGCCGCGAAACACGTCTTCCGGGTCGAGGTCCATTGAGTTTTTAGCTCACGGCTATGGAGGTTTTGACAAGCGGGAATGGGTTTTAATACTTGGCGGTCCTCTTTAGTGTATTTGAGAAGCTTCACAAATGTGAAAAAACAATAAGAGAAAAGAAGTCGTGAGGAACTGTTCGGATAATAATTTATTATAGTTAAAAATATTAAGTTAAAATATATAATTTTTTATTATAAATATTGTGTAATTTTTAATTGAGTGTAGATTGAACTATGTTCTTGTAATATAGAATTTATAGTTTTGAAATATTTTTTTTTTTTTTTTGGTCAAAGTTTTGAAAGATTCAACGTGATATTATTTATAAGGTTAGCTACTCATCACACAAAGAACAAAAATACTTCAAAGAAATATTCTAATTTTTATTTTAATGAGATATTATTTAAGGTGAGTTATTCGTTATTAAAATAAAAAAATAAAAAAAAATAAAAAAACCTTTGTAATAAAAAATGTCTTTTCATTTTTTTATTTATTTAAAGGAAAATATAACTTGAATGTTACACTTACCGAGAATTTCAAAACCTTTCGCACATAAAATAAAAATTATACCACAAGAGCAAATGCCCAATGGTATAATGTCTTTCCATTTGCCTCCTTCTTACAGGAAAAAAAAAATGTCTTTACATTTAATTTGCTTTTTAGTCAAACGATTTCTCTAAAACCATATTTTTCTTAATAGCAGACACTTAGTAAAAAGCTAAGAGATTGTTTCTGGTATTAACATTTTTAATTCTTCAAAGATGTTCCCGATTCCAAGAAAATTTGCAATTTCTCGACTTCCCTTGATTGTAAAGAGAAAAGGATAGAAAACAAATTTAGCTAGTGAAAAAGTAAAAAAGAGAAATTCAAAATTGTGTTCCTCCACATTTATTTTTCTTTTTGGTAAAAAAGATGCATTTCATTAATATAAAAACACGAATGAAATAATTAACTATTGTTCGTTTACATTAAAAAATTATAAATTTCTTGATTGAGGTCCATTTAGTTTTATAGCGGAGCCAAAGGTCTGACTATGGGCTTTTATATTGGCGGCCCTCTTTTATGTATTTGAGAAACTTTACAAATAAATGTTGTACTGCCAAAAATTGCCATTTCAGTGCTAGTATAATTGACTTCCAATATTTTTCCAGAGCTGTACTAGATCTTCCAGATCTCAAAGGATGGGTTTGGTTTCAAGAATTTTCATGTTTTTTTTTGTTTGCTAAAAGAGAAAATCACGATTTCTTTACTGAAGGCGCTCTTAAACCCTAAAATCACACTTAACCTTGAAAGCAAATTGGTTCTTGATTCTACGAGAATTTTTATGAAAAAAACTTTTATAAGATTATTATTTAAAGGATTATGTATGAATTTCTCTTTTGACGTTCGGATTTTCAGTGTCATAAAATGAGTAGTTATAGATTGCTTAGCAAAGGCTTGCGAAAAACCTTTTTGACTTGCCTAAGCTTTGATGGGAGGTTCCTTTCGTAGATTGGCGTCTGGCCGCTTTGTCTCCCTGGGAACTATTTGACTATTAATGGTTGAAAAACGTTCAACCTGTTGTGAAATAATCAATAAATACAATAAAGAAATAATATAAGGAATAATCAATACACAACTGTATTGATTATGTATGAATACCATAACAACGATACCATCTATAACTGTGTCTAACTCATAATACAGAGTAACATGTCTAGAGATTCATGGCGATTACAGACAGTGTAGCAACTAGCCTGCCATATTAGGCGGCACTTAAAGAAAGAAAATAAAAGAACAAAGCTGAAAAATTAAAAAGAATATACCTGAAGAAAGAAGTTTTATTCGATTGATATGTAAAATATACAATGTTTACAAAATATAAAACTGAAGGAAAGTGGTAGGCTGCTCTCTAGAGCTCTGCCAACGAAAACTAAAAGCCCTTAATTTATACAGCTGGGCGGAACTCAAAAGAAAATTAAAAACAACTCAGACCGGATTTGAAAACTTTGAAATCCGGGGTCTCTGTACAATACGTGTCTATAAGACAAAAACTTTATAAAAAGTAAACAGGAATTGTCCTAAAAGTAACAACAGTGACATTCCACCGACTGTCGGTAGCCGACAGCTTTTCCAAAAGCAATTTTGCTTTCCCGCAAAGTTCGGCTTTTTCTTTTGTCTCATCCGAAGTTTCATCAGATTCCTTCAGATCATCTTTCCTTTTCCTTTATCTTTGGCTTTTCGTAATAATTCATCCTTCAAGCTGTCAAACAGATCTTCTGCCAACACATCTTGAGCGGATGGGATATCCTCATTAGGATCTTGGGATTCCCCTGGTAGACAAGCAAAAGCATTTGTAGACTTCATCGAAGTGTCTTCTGATGTAGAATCAGTGTCCACTGCACTTTTAAAATGCCTTAAGAAATCTTCCTTGACTTCATCCAGATATGATGCCATAACATCTTCATGAGAGCTTATCTGTTTCCTCATTTGGATTTTTCGTAAAATATGAGAAAAATGAGATTCCTTTTCTTGAGTCTTTTTCTTTGTTTCTTCCATTTGGTCTCTATATAGTGCTATCGTCTGAAAAATTTCATTGATATTGGGTTGACCATAAGGTTTCTTAGTCTCAGGATCATTTTTCAAGAGTTTTGCCCAAAATTTTGAAAGAAATTTTCTTTTCAAACAAAACATTTTTTCTTTATTTATTTCCGCGACAGGGATCCATTTCCATATCCATGGGAGACCAAATTCCATAAAGAAAAATAAAGAGCTCGATCCTTCAATATAAAGATCAGGATCATTTCCAATATGGGGACAAATTGCCAACAATTCAGTAAAAAGTCCTTTATAAGGATCAGGGAGAATTTTGATAAGGGGTCCAAAACTTTTCCACCATTGATGGATCCATGCAGGGAATCTGCGGTTCTGAAATATTTCATGATTGAATTTTATAAACCAAGAATGTTTATGTTGTGGGTTTTCATATAAGAAAACTTTGG
The DNA here is from genome assembly GCA_037974665.1 of Ehretia macrophylla. NCBI lineage: Eukaryota > Viridiplantae > Streptophyta > Magnoliopsida > Boraginales > Ehretiaceae > Ehretia > Ehretia macrophylla. The sequence continues at coordinate 14,204,245 of CM075777.1, forward strand.
AAAATGCTTCCACATAATCCCAATAATTAAAATGATAAGTAATTTTATCAAGAATAAATTGCCTTTCATTTAAGGTACTGATTCCCCATTCATTTGGAGAAAGAATTTTTCTAATATAAATTTTACTATAAGTATAAATTGGAAGAGTATTATTCTTCTTGAAATGTTCAATATCACATGAATTTGTGACTTGTAAAATTGATTAAAAATATACCCTGGACTTGTAATAAAGTACAGGAAACATATAATTATTTAAATATCGTTCCATAAGGTACCAAGGATCATTGATCCACTGCTTATCAGCATTTTCAAGAGGTAAAATTATTTCCTCATGATGAGATATCTCAAAGGAGTCATCAAACTCTTCATGATCAACCGCATGAGCATAAGATGATGAGTGAGCAGTATTACTGCTTTCTTCAATAACCTTTTTGATTTTATCAAAATCAGGATGTGATGGGTCAATAGTGATCCCACCTAAATTAACTAATTTTTTGCCTGCAAGGACCCTATTAGGATCAAGATTACGTCCTCTTCCTCTTGCCTTATTAGGGTTAGAGGATCCTCCCCTAGCGGGGATCATCCTGCAAAAATTCACGGGTAAGAAAACCAGGAAGAGAATTATTATTCCCTTTAATATAATCAATATCAAAATCAAAAGGTGCAAGATTAGCTTGCCATATCGCAAACATTTGTTGGAAACATCATGCTTAAATTCTTTATTGAACATATATTTTGCTGCTTGACAGTCTGTTTTTATTAAAAAAATTTGACAATATAAATCATCTTGAAATTTTAACACACATTTAACAATCGAAAGAATTTCTTTCGCAACAATCGCATATTTTTGTTGACTATTATTCCATTTTCCTGAATGAAATCGAACAAGATATTCTTGTTTTGTTTCTGGTTGGACTTGTTTTAAAATTCCTCCAAACCCAATCTCTGAAGCATCTGTTTCAACAATTTTATTCCATGTAGGATTAACAAGCATTAAGCAAGGCAAATTTTTAACCTTAGATTTAATTAATTTAATTTTTTCAGTATGAACATCTGTCCATGGTCCTGGTTTCTTTGTGAGTCTGTCATATAAGATAGCAGTATCAGTAGCAAGATTTTTATAATATGGTAGAATATAATTTAAGCTACCAAGAAATCTCTGTAATTGAGTTTTATCAGTAATTTGATCAGGAAATTTAGAAGCAAATTCAATACTTCTATTAATAGGAATAATCTTTCCTTTTTCAATATTATGACCAAGAAATCTGACCTTAGTTTGGAATAAAAGCATTTTTGGTTTGGAAATAACAAGACCATTTTGTATAACGTTTTTTTTAAATATATCAAGATGTTTAAAATGTTGTTGTATGTCTTTAAAAAAGACTAAAATATCATCAATATATACGATAATAAAATCGCTAAAAGGAATAAATATTTCATTCATAATATTATGAAATTCAGAAGGAGCATTTTTTAATCCAAATGGCATAACATTCCATTCATAATGTCCAATGGGAACAGCAAAAGCAATTTTATATCTGTCTTTTTCACTAATCTGTATTTGCCAATATCCAGATTTAAGATCAAATTTTGAAAATATTAATGCATTATGCAATCGATCCAAAAGATCTTTCTTATTAGGAATAGGATACCTAATCCATTTCAACACTTTATTAAATGGTTTATAATTTATAACAAGTCTAGGATTACCTCTTTCTTGTTCTGCATGTTTATTGACATAAAAAGCAGTACAACTCCATGGAGAGTATGATTTTCTAATAAGATGCTTATCTATAAGATTAGCTATTTCTTTTTTACATAAATCCAGATATTCCTGATTCATCTGACAAGGACGAGCCTTCGTAGGAATCATCTTCTCATTAAAATCAATTTCATAAGGTAAAGAAACAATATGCTTCTTTCTATCCCAAAAAGCATTTGGGTGGTCATTACAGATTTGTAAAGAAAAATCATGAGTAAGATGTTTAATCTTATCCTGTAATTTAGGAATTTTCAACATATTATCAATATTATTGATATTCATCTCATGTTTTAAGAAATTCAGATGTGATTCCTTAGCTTTCATTAAATTAGCTATATGTCCTAAGATTTTCTCTCTAGGTTCAGTAATAAAACGAAATATCACAGGTTCTTTATTATAAGTTCCTATTATTCCATGATTATCTATGCCTAATATTGGCATAATTTCGTTTATAAAAGGAGTTCCTAAAATTATAGGACATGTCATGTTTTCAATTAAAAGAAAACTAGTAGATATACAAACTTTTTCATAACATATAAATGCCTGAGGTAATTTATATTTAACCCTTAATTTTTCTCCTGATGCAGAAGAAATAGAATGAGCAGTTTTCTCAAAATACTGAGTTGGAATTAATCCTTCCTGTATACAATTAAGATCAGCACCAGAATCAATCAAAGCAATCATATCTTTAATCATATGATTTGGTTGAATAAGTAAATTAATTCTAACCAACCATTTTTGCGTGGTGATAACCTTCAATATATTAAGAAGATTTAAATCTACCATTGCATCTGGTAAAGTATTAGAGGAACTAGGTTCCTGATGAACAAACATATCAATTTGTTCTTTAATTAATTGATTTTCTTGTCTAAGATCATTAATCTGACTTTGAAGTTTATTAACTTCCTGTTTTAATTCATAATGAGTGATAGGAATATTTTTCCCTTTTTTATCATTTATTTGATTAATAACATCCTTAATATTATAACCCTGTTTTGAATTGAAAATTTTCTCTATGGGGTTTTCAACAAAATTTTCTTTGGAATAATGTTCCAAAATCTTTAATTTTAAAGAATCATCTTTAATATCTTCTAATAGTTTTAAAACATCTAACCACTTATCAGCAGTAATCATATTGACTTTTAAATCATCAAATTGAGATAATATCTTATAATATTCATCATCAATATTATTATCTTTACAAGCACATGGAGAATCCTCCTTAGAAGATATATTATTAACTTCATCAGAAGAAGATTCATTATCTGAGCTAGAACTAGACAAATTGTCTATATCAATAAGTAATTTTGCTAATTGTTCTTTAGTATGATCATCAAGATCTAAAGCATTTATCTTCTTTCGGAATTGCCGACATTTATTAGCATAATGACCTTTTTTACCACATCTATAACACGTGGGAATAGGCTTAGGCTTAGGTTTATATCCCTTTCTTTCATTTTTCTCTCTTCTTTTTCTAGCTTTTCTCTTATATTTTGGAGATGTATAATATTCCTTAGGCTTTTTAGGCCCTTTAGACTTAGTAAGTCTACGAGTAGATGAAAGTTTCATCGCAAATTGTTCACAAAATTGACCTAATGTCTGTCTATCTGTCAGACCTTGTTTCTTAATCTGATAGTTTAATTTAATCTGATTGCAAAGATCTAATCTTTCTTTGACACATACACCTATTAATTTACCATAAGTGTACATATTGTAAACAATATTATTGTTTGTATCTTTAATTAAGACTTTTCTAATTTTTTCTGCAAATGATGCAGGTAAACCATCAACAAATTGTGTCTTCCATTGACTATCACTAGCTTCTGGAAGTTCAAAACTCTAGAAAGGAAAACATCTTTATACCATCTAAAAGACGTGAGAGTAGGACAACGTAAATTACGTAATAATGTCCTAGTTCTATCATAACTAGTAGTAAATTGACTACAAAAATGTTCAAGAATAGTCATTATTATCACCTATTAATTAACTTTTCTAAAATAAGTTTTACTTTCTTGTCACATGGGCATCACATTGAATATCCACATTTCATAACATTCTCCCTTTGATATTCATCTTTTTTAAAAATATGCCTTGTTAAAACATTGTCAAGAAAAATCCAATGAGATCAAAACTTGACGAAAGAAAAAGAGTATAATATTCTTTGTATATACTTCTTGTACTGCCTCATTAAAACCTTGCCAGAAAAATCCATTAGAACAAAACATATGCGAAGGAAAAATAGTACAATTCGTATAAGGCTCCCCCTTATGTGGACATATCAATAATGATCACAAAGTCAACACATGTCAATCTTGGTAGCTAGCTCATCGTTGCCAATGCTTATGTGGATCCTGTAACATTTTGCTTGACTTTGAATTTAATGAACATTTATGTCACATCCCTTTTAAGCTTCATGCTCAAATAGAATTTCAGTGTGACATGCTTGTATTTGCTCTACTTCGTAAAATTTTACTAGGAAAAATTCAGTGAAAGAAAAAGAGTACAAAGCACAAATACATTATCCTCCTCATTTCGATCTTGTCATAGTGATAGATCTTTTGAGTATCGAATTTCACATTTCTAATCATGTAATCATATTTGATATGAGTAATGCATGTCATATTACCTATCTTCATATAATGTGGTGGACCGTCTTCGTTGGAGGATAACTCATAAGATTGTTGAACATGTTGAATGACGAATTTCAACTATACACATTATCAACACAATTGAAAACATACCTTGTCTGTGACCTTATCTTTCGGGAGTCAAATAAATAGTCAATATATGCTTAATCAACTAATGTTGATTTTGATCTTTTATGAGTAAAATGAACCCGTATATGATATTTCATAGAGATTTTCCCTATGTGTTTAATTTCATTCTGATGCCTGCAAATCAAAGCTACAATTTAAATAAACCAATAAAGAAAATATATGACCTTGTATCATAAGCAATATACGTTAGTGCACCAACATTTTCAATGTAAAGAATAAATTATACAATATATAATTTATGCCACATGATATATGAAAGATACATTAAATTCTTTCATAATATTTTTCATTGATACAAAGATCTTTGTAATCAAATACATTTCTCGATATTTTTATTCATATGCTTCAGGCATATATCATTTCAGAACTTCAATATAAATATTATTATCACGTGAATATACGATTCAGGCATATTAAGTCTTTCCAAGACTTTGATATAAATATCGTTATCACATGCATATATGCTTCAAACATATAGAGTCTTCCAAAACTTTAATATTTATCATGTGATTTATATGAGTAAAATATTACCATCCTCATAAGACGCATACAAAGTTTTTTTTTAAAAAAAAAAAATTACCAAGCTAATATCAATGTAATTTTTTCATAGAATATAGACTAAGGTCTAATCACACGGCGTACTAACATATTCCTTGTTTGCCTTTAAACAATTTAAGGGAAAACCAACTATTATGATAAATTCTTTGTAATTTCATTTCTGATGGGATTGTCTTCATAATACGATGCTCCCCCTCAATCCCATCAATATATTTCATGTACATTTATTTTATGCCTGAATTATATCTCTTTTTTTATTTTGGCTGATAATTTATTTGTCGACATTCTTGAGTTGATTTCAATTCAAGATCCTCGATTTCAATCATAAAATCAGTAGCTACCAAATTTTACAAAATTTGATCATGATTTATTTTTCTTTTCAGTTCCATTCTTTTTTAGGAGTAATTTAACTAAGCGAGATCTCTTTATTCTCAATACTTTTAATATCCACATCATATTCAGGTGTCTAATACTCTCTTGGAGTAATATTACTCAATTTGATTTTCAACTCTTATCCTAACATCTTCAGGATATCAAACAATTTAAAAATGCCAACTTGCATATTTTGCTCCTTTATTTTTGGAACCGATGTGTCTACCACACTTCAGGCGTGCAATAGACTATATTTATTTATGTGTTTCTCAATTGAAACATCAATTCTATTTAGAACATTTAAAGCTGATATATGTGACTGAGTCACTATCTTTGCATCGATGAATAATTTACTGAACTTTTAGTTCACATTAATACGAGGATCAATATGACGATGCTTTTCACAAATTTATTATTTCTCCAGCTTTCGTTTTTCTCCCCATGATACTGAGATTAGTAAAATATGCTATTGAAACATCTCCCGTCAATTACCCAATATGTAATATTTGACGGTCTTTCAAATAATAAATTCTTAGTTTTCTTTATAGCCTCAACTTTATGTGCTTGTGGGGAAGTAATTAAAACATGTATTGCGCAAAATATCTTCATATGATATTTGAATAATGGGGAGTATATAACTCAAACGATTGACTTTATTTGAATAAATATTGCAGTATATAATATAACTTGTCCCTAAACAGAACTAAACAACTTAGTTCTCAATAACATTGGTCTAATTAGCTGCCAGCGTTAAATGAAAGATTCCGCTAGACCATTTTGTGTATGTGAGAGTCACATAATACTCAACACTAATCCCAATATACACTATAACTAAATGAATGGGATGCAAATTTTCCTTCATTATTAAGATAAATTCTCTTGAATGCATTAACCGAAAATTGTGCCCATAATTGGATTAGTTTTGTAATAAATCTTACAAATTTCTCATTTCGATAGGACAATAAGATATATAATAGATGAATGAAAATACATTATTCCAGTAAGATATTTTCATTTAATTATATGGATTTCAAACCACAACAAAATTTAATAAATGATGTCATTCCCGACTCGCGAAGTGAGTACATCTCTCTTCTCTCATTGCATGATTGAGAGTGTAATCGACATGTTGCTAGCTAGAACTCGGTCGAATAAGAATCATAGGCCTAAAGGCCCAACAATCAAAAAAGAGCGCTAACGAGCAAGAAGCAAGGGGCACGAAAGCGAATATTTTGAAGTTGGTAAAGACTCGACCCTTGTTTTGGGCCGTTGGCCTGTTCTCTGATGTCAATTCTCTCAGTTTTAGTTAAATTGCAAAGTCCTGTTTTGCTTCTAATATGGGGGAATTGGTACTAGTTTACTCGATACCTTCCTTCAGCAAGGACATTGGGCATATTAGCAGGCCTATTATATTCAAAACATTAGGAGCATAAAAAATCTAAATGGAAAAAAAGATAGCAAAAGCTACCCAACCTACATAGCTGACCGTACCATGGGCTAGCCCATACACCCATTGCACGAGTGGAATACTACTTAGTCAAGTAGAAAGGCCAACTTGAGAGCGAGGTAAGCCGAGAATGGGCTGAGACATAATTCCAAATTATAAATCTCAAGTTATCAAAATAACACATCTTAAAGAAGCGAAGGTAGTCATAATTCCTTTTTCTCGGTAATAAATGAGTTCTTTAAATATCAAGTTATCAAAATAAATGAGTTATTTGTAAAATAATCACACTTATCAGATCACTAGAATAATATCATAATTTTTCATAATTATTAGATATGTATGATAAATTTGCAACTTCAATCAATCAATGAGCTAAAAACTAACTGAAGATTAAAGTACAAGAATAAATTTATTTAATCAAAATTTTAAACATATTTAAAACTCAATAATCTAAAATACAATAACTCTCACCAAAAGATTCAGATCTATGATGATGTAGATCCTTATAGCAACAATTATAACTAAATCTCACATCTATATTCTACATATAACCTTGAAGATAATGAAGACATAAATAAGGATCATAAGTAATATACATATAAACATTAGAACCACATCCATGCACTCATGGACGGAGCTAGAAATTTAGTATTATGGGTCCGAATTTTTTTTTTCTGTACAGTGTTTTTTGTACAGTATTTTTTACCAATATAAAATAAACTCAATAAATATCTTTCTATTTTCAATTAACATAATTAATTATTTTAAAATTAAATAATAAAGAACTAATTAAAAAATTCAAACATAAATAAGTGTAAAAAAAATACTATTTTGCAAAAAAAAAAACATAAAATTATGTAAAGTAGTGTTTTCCAGTTTGGTCAATGAAGTTGGGCTTGTCTCTCCTTCATGGAATAGAATTTATCAATTATTGTATCAACAAGAAGATCTTTTGCAATTTCCTTTTCGATATAAACAATCATACTATCTTTGAGAAAGTCATCATCCATCCGGTTACGAAGCCTTGTTTTGATAACTTTTATAGCAGAAAAAGCTCGTTCTGTCGTTGCTGTCGAGACTGTTTTAAAGAAGCAATCAATTGTTTTAAACTTATTCATACTTTACCTGAAAATAAATTTCAAAAATTAGAATAATTAATATATATATATATATATATATATATATATATATATATATATATATAATTTCAGATTAACTATATTTATATATTTAATTATTCTAATGAATATGATTTATGAAGAAAGCCTCTTAATTTTTTTGTATTAAAAAAATATGTATTTGACTAGCAAAATGATAATTTATTTCACATAAAATATTAAAATACAGTTTCAAAGGAAAAAAAACAATTCTATATTTGACTGTTGCTTTTTCAACAATAAATCTTCTCCAATCTACACATTAATCTTTTACACATTATGCCTCACTAAAATTTAAAAAGTAAAATTATCTATTTCTCATAAAATAAAAAATTGACATTAAAATATAATTGACAAATAATATGCACTAAAAAATATAAAGAAGAGTATTTTAGTCAAATTGATTCTCTTAATTAGTTTTTTCTTCAGGAATCAAAATATTTACCCACTGAAAAAAAAATATTAACAAAATAAATTATAGATAAAATTATATAACAAACAGAATTTAATAAATAAACATAAATTTAATAAAACTTACCTTAGGGGAGATGATCTGCTAGAGAAAGATGAAGAATCTAAGAAGAATAAGAAAATAAGAAAGGAAGAAAGAGAGATTGGGGTTTAGTCGGTAGATATGGGAAAGGTAAGAACAATTTTTTTTTAAAAAAAATTAAAGAATGTAATAATTAAAGTTATAATTATAATATTATTTTAATGAAAAAGTTTTGTTAAGGTTGGGAAAGGGGTAGACAAAAAAAGAAGTGGGGGGCCGAACTCTTTGACAAAAAAATTTTACAAGTAATTTAAAAAAAAAAAAAATGGGGGAGAGGGTCGGGCCCTTGTCTGCCCCCCTTAGCACCGTCCTTGCATGCACTCCTCCATTACTAACCTTTGAAATTTTTTTTAAGTGTTAAATATGAAGAGGATGATGATGTAAAGAGAGAAAAATGATGGATGAGTGAATATGGAGAGTGCGGCAAAAGAAGGAAGAGAGAATAAAAAGAATAGTGGGTCAAAACCCTACTAGCTTGGTAAAAAAAAAAGGAGGTTTGACCAAGCTAGTAGGGTTTTGACCCACTACTCTTATAATTCACTTCTTTCTTTCGTCGCACTCTACATCTTCACTCCTCCATCTTCTCTCTTTACTTCATCTTCCTCTTCATATTTAACGCCGAAAAAATATTTCAAAGGTTAATGATGGAAGAATGAAGATGGAGAGTGCGGTGAAAGAAGGAAGAGATAATAAAAAGAATAGTGGGTCAAAACCCTACTAGCTTGGTCAAATCCTTTTTTTTTTTTCATCTTTCTTTAATCTTGAGACAATCCTATAAGGATGTTTTGTTTTCTTCTTTAATTATTTTCCTAAATAAAGATTCACAATAAATAGTTATTGCCATAAAAATCAACAACAAACTCAATGTTTTTTAGATTTGATATTATGGATCGTTGTTGAAAATAACATCAACACATGATAGTACGTGAAAATGAGGTTTAAGCATATTGCAGCTCATAACTCACAAGTCATGGTGAACCAACCATCATCGTCACCTTTAACTTTTATTTCCCATATTTTGTTTACTTTTCTTTTCTCACCTTTCTTTAAAAAGTTGTGTAATTGCAATACGTAACCGATAATGAGGTTTGAAAACTTTTTGATTCAATCTTCAAAATCCATATGCTTTCATATGTTTTCAAAGACTACTTTAGGCTAAAATAATGACCACTCCCTTCTTTTTATTTTAAAAAGAGAAAGAAAACTTTGTCTTGTGACGAAAGTGAACTTTTAAAAGTAAAGCACTTGATCACTTTTAGCCAACGGGTTTATTCAAATGTTTTGAGAATTCTAACAGCAAATTTTTTTTTTTTTAGAAGCCTGTAGAATACTGTCTTCTTTCCCTGCTGCAATGTCTTCTTCAAGAAAAATTTCCAAGTGGGCTAACAGAAAATTGAATGTCACCTTCTCTATTCGGTAAGTGCTTATTGTTCAAGTAGATGCTCAATTCCGTGCCAACTACATCCAAAATATAGTAGTACCATATACATATTTATTTTGAACACAAGAAAATGGTAGAGGAGCTAAGAAAAACTAAGAGAATTTCTTACGAATTAATATTGCCTAGCATCTCGGAGATATAGTAGTTATTTAGTCACAGAGAGAAGTGCTCAGTAAACGCTTTCCAATAATTTCACAAATCAGATAGTCCAAATGCCAAAGAGGCTAGATCGGCCATACCAAGAAGGAAAGAGTTCTATTAGCTACATGTATATATTTATATAAAAACAACAACTTTACTGGAGTTGAAGTTGTATGATAAAGTGTTTATGAGTTTTGTTTCGAAGAGGAGAGAGTCTCTCTCCTCCATGATTCAAGATCAATCAAAAGTCAACTCCACAAGCCAGGTATAAGGCCAACTCCAACAGCTTCTCTATTTTGTTTTTCTATATGTAGAGATTTTGAACAATTTCTCTATATTTACAAATTCTCTATTTTAGTTTTACTCCAATAGCTTCTCTATATTTACTCAATCTCTGTTTTTAGAGAATCTCTATTTCAATTTCACTTCATCAGCTTCTTTATTTCAGTTTCATTCCAATAACTTCTCTACATTTACTCAATCTTTATTTTTAGAGAATTTGTAGACGATCTCTATATGTGGAGATGCTGAATTCAATTGTAGAGATTCTCTACAAGTTCTCTTCATTGTAGATAATTTGTAGAGATGCTGCTGGAGACAAAAATCTCTAAAAGCATCTCTACATGTAGAGATTTTGACATTTTACATATGCTGCTGGAGTGGGCCTAACATATGCACTAGAATCCCATTCCTCTAGCCATTCCATATATTTAGTTTCTGTATCTTGTGTATATAAGCACACGTTTGTAAGGAGTCAATATAATAATTACAATTTTTAAAACTCGCTTGTTTCTATTTTACTTGTTAGTTACTGCATTCTTTTATTTTAATTATCATATGCATCCGTTGTTGGCATTTACTGGATTCATTTTGCAGCGCCTTACTTGTTGGTTATATCATGTTTTGATTAGTAATTTACTATAAATAGATAATAATATCAAATGAATCTTAAGTGCATATTGCAACGAGTGCTTCATTTATATATAATATGTCTATGTGGATATAATGGACAAGTAATGATATAAAGTGAATATATTATAAACTACGTGTCAAAACTATCATGATAAGATAAATCCAATAAACAAGGCCAAGCCTTTCAATGGCGAAGAACTTCCTTTAGATCACAAGGGACTGGATGACATATATAGATATTCTTGTCATCTTGATCCAAAAAATCATGATGTTAAATTCATCATATTGTAAGAAGAAATTAAGTTAAAGATGAGTCCTCATCTTTTGGGTAGTGATATGATGTCATAATCCAAGATCCAAAAACATTCTCTATCTCAACATCAAAAATAAGTCTCATCATGCAGTATCGAAAGTAGATCATAGTTGAAATAGAAATTTACCTTAAATTGGTGTGTTAATTTCTTCATACTTCTAGCAAGTGATTGTTTGTAGAGGCTTTTTGTGCTGATAATGAGTTGTGAAATAATCAACAAATACAATAAAGAAATAATATAAGGAATACAATTGTTAGAAGGAAGAAGAGAGATTTATTAAGATATTTCTTGTGTCTATTTCCTTTACATAACATCTCTATTTATAACTAAAATAATACAGTGATGATGTCATCTATGACATCATTTCCACTCATAGTCATTATTATCACCTATCAATTAACTTTTTTAAAGTAAACTTTTATTTTCTTGTCACGTGAATATCACATTGAAGGGTTCTTCTTATATGAGGTACGTGGCAAATTTGCCACATGTACATAGATAAAAAGTGATTCAATTAATTGACAAATGTTAACTAATTATTATAAGTGGGGACATCATAATAATTTATTTAAAATTCTGTAAGGCCAAATTAGTAAAAAGAAAAATTTCAGACATTCTGATATAACATATATGTATGATACAGTCTAATGTGGATTAATTTTATAAAATAATAACTTAACATGTGATTATGACAAATTTATCACATGCCTCATAAAAAAATTTTCCCATATTAAATATCCACATTTCATAACACAACCACTCTTTTTAAAAGATCGTGAGATTGTGTCAGATATATTACACATAGTCAAGGATTTGGGTGATTACAATTAGTATCACCTCGATTGTCAAGTCTCTCACGCCATGTGGACTTCTTGCCAATTCCAAACCACATGGCTTCCACTAATTGGCTAGTCAATTTTCCCTATTTAACGTCTTTAGCTTAATTATAGAAAATAAATTTAAAATAAAGTTTTTTTTTTCCAGAATTTTCCAACAAAAAAGATAGTCCAACTCTCCATGTTCGTTGGACATAATTCTAATGGATTTAGATCATCTCCTCTAATTATTCTTTCATCTACTAAATTAGGTGTAATATGAATTATGTGATTTGATTCTTTTAAATCTCAACAACCCATTTTGAATTTTAAATGTTAAAATAAATTTGGAAGGAAAGTTTTGTTAAAGAGTTAACAAATTGTTCAACAAGTTTAAATTTAAAAGGACCAAATATAATAATCCATATTATACCTCATCTAATAAATAAAAAAATAAGTAGAAGAGATAATCTAAGTCCAATTCTAATAGAGGCTTCATAACTAACTCTCTCTTGCTGTCTTCTCCGTACTCCTTTCGCATGCACAAAACCGAGACTTTATATGCATGATCCACTTGCCACTTTATCCAAATATGATTTATTTATACGAATATTTAATCTTGTTTTCTTTAATGTGAATAAAACCTTAGAGGGTGTAATTCTTTTTTTTTTTCTTTCTAAATCAACAAAGAATGCTACAAAAAGGTCCAAGACCATTTAGAAAAAAGTTCAAGCAAGATGCCTATACAAGGATATTTTCAAGTTGTTAATTTGTACAAATCTTTCTATTGAGGCTAGTATTTTTGTATTTCCTACCAATATACATCTTAAATTCGATACAATTGTAAATATTATGAAAATTTGTTCTTCGATGCTTTAGAAGATCCGGTTGTTGCATTCCCTTCAAATATGATAAATTCATGTGTTTAGAGAGTTACAAATTTAGCACCAATGGATATTGGTATAAGGCTTGGCATTTGCTTTGAATAAATGCTCCCATTAGTCGTTATGTTTCGTTATTGTGACACTTTGGTCTTTGATCTTTAAAAATAAAACTTTTAATCGTTAAAGTTAATTTAGTGGGATAGTGTCAATTTTGATAGCAAAATTTGTATAGTTTTTTTACCGCTTTATAACGTGATCGACACGCATGACTGCTATAATCCATTACAGTCATGTGTCATCCATATGATAAAGCCGTAAAAATATATATAAATTTTGCTATTGGGATTAACGTTGTCTCACTAAATTAACTTTAAGGACTAAAATGTTCATTTTTAAAGATCAAAGACCAAAGTATCACAACGGCAAAACATAATGACTAATGGGGGCATTTACTCTTTTTGTTTTTAGCCATTTCACGTTTGTTTAATCGCAAAGTTGAGCCCAACAAGCCTCTCAGTGTTTTTTTTCAAGGAGGCTTAGTGTTGTGCTATTGCAAAATAGTTCTAGAAGTTGAAACACCATTTTAATCCATCTCAAGTAATTTCATCAACACATCTAATAGACAATCGAATAGCCGTATTCCAATAAGATGGGATAACACCCCCCTCAGTGTTATTTTTCCCCTATGACTGCCTTCTCTTCTTAATTGTCAACAAAATTTAAATTTTTCTTTTATTTTTGTTAGGTAAGCAAATACTTTGTATTAATCCCAAAAATATTTACAAAGGTGATTACATCACAAGTGGTTCATCCCAAGCTAACATGATGTCCAACGCTCTACAAATGCTCCTATTAATAAAGCTATTTCTAAACTTTTTAGTCATATACAGTCTATATTTTACATTAAAAATCCTGTTGAAAAGTTGGTCTTCATCAAGCACATCACCAAGGTGAATTCTTCTGTTCCTTTCCAACTATATATGATAAACCGAAATCGCAAAGAACAGTTTAAAAGCAACAGATTACAATGAAAGCAGAATACAGTTCCAATTACACCATTCCCTAATCTGATCCCATCTAAAAATCATGAAGGTCCCTTGTATCATTTTCATACCCTTCTCCCAATTCTGACTGCTGCTATATATTAGGCATGGGGTCTCCCAAGGTAGTGAGTCTTACTTCGTAAGAATGTGCCACAGAATCAGCCAATCTTCTATTTAAAGTTTTAAAAACATTTGGGACGTTTATCGTGAACTCTACCTCAGCACATGAAATCACACATTAAAGTGAAAGGAGAGGTTCACATTAAAATTAAATAAATTTAACGAATTTTTTGGGTCAGCCGCCACTGATTCTAGAGTGCATCCCCCTTGCCTCAAAGCAGCTATGGCTAACCCCCTGTTTGGATTGCAATTGGGAAAGAAAAAGAAAGGAAAGTAAAGTGGAGGAACAAAAATAAAGGAAAGGAAATGAAAAGAATTCCATCCTGCCTTTACCATCCATCTATTTCCCTTTTGTTTACATCCAACTCTGGCTTTCAATATTTACGATGTCATCTATTTTGGTCGTTACATTATTGGCCTTCGTATTTCTTAAGCGAATTGCACTGAAAAAATATACTTTCGCATCCAAAGAGTGAAACTTTTTTTTTTTTGTTGTTGCTTGCTAAATCAGCATTCAAAGACTGAAATATACATGCCATACAAGAAACAAAAGAGATTACGTTGACAATAAAAAATTTAATTTGAGGCAAGTATGTCGAATATTTGGATGAGCTAGTATCAAGTGTAACAAGTTTAGTTTCAACTAAATATTGGGATAACCAGTTCCAAGGGGTAGTCCAGTGACAAATAAGAAGAAGTAATATTTGACAAAGTATGGGTTCAAAACTTCTTGCATATTAGATTCATTCTTTTGATTGACCTCGAACGCATGTTGAGGCGTACCACTGCACCTGTAAGTTTATCAGTTGGTGGCGGGCTCCGCCGAAACTGTTTTTACATAATGCGGAAAGTTATTTTTTTTTTTATTTCTCAAATATACCCCTTTATATAATCTAAAGTTTAACATTGTTGTCAAATTTTTTAAAAGCTCAACATAGGCCAAACAATAAACAGTTTTTGTTAAATAACACATCTAACCAAAAGCTGTAATGCTAAAAAATCTACAACTCAAAAGTTAAAATTTCATAATTAGACCAAATAAAACCTAAATCCTTAAAGACAAATTTAGGTTTATGTAGTTCTATATTAGTAAAGATATACTTATGTACACTACACGTCCAAGATCTATTTATTTAAAGGGGTGAGATGTGTGCGAAAGTAATTTTATTTCACGACATCACTTATTTTCTATCATGTATTGATTGTTCTTTAGACATTACAGGCCGCAAGGGAACCAGATCCTACGTATATGTGTATTCCACTTTTCATGTGGGAACCGAACAATTAAGGGAAGTATTACCTAGTAAATTAAGGGTGTGTTTGGATTGAGGGAGAGGATTGGATTGAGGGAGAGGAAGTTT